>OV277693.1:33431055-34631055 GCA_922987775.1 Agonopterix subpropinquella
ACCTATAAAAATTGCAACTATAATATTTTTAATTTAACAACAAATATTTAGATTACAGTGAAATGTAAAACAAAAAAAAAACGAGAAATATTTTATGGAGACTAGCTCTATTTCGAGCTGTTTTTTCTGGAGCTGATCAGACCATCAAACTGGACAACTTTTACTATGAGAACGACATGGAAATCGCAAAAAAATTCATTTCGGTCCAGTAAAACTGAAGTAGGTATTATATGAAATAGCAGAATTATTATATGGCCCCATATTTTATTTTATTTTAGAGAAAATTGTTAAGTTTGATTGTCTGATCGTCCCCCCGCATAGTTAGTTAAAATGCTTATTATGTTATAAAGAACACTCAGTGCGTGAGCCCGACTCACACTTGGATGGTTTTAAGTAGGTAAGTATATTCGAAACTAGTTAGTGTGGCTTAAAAGTTACTTAAGTAACTTTTTAATTGTGTGCTACCTAGATTTTTTATGAATCATGTGGATTGACGGTACCTATATGGACAGTATTAGCAAAGAGCAAAGTTCATAGTACAAAGTATAAGCACAGAGTATTATAATTACTACCGTATAAGTAAGTATTTGTGCTATAATCGGGTAAAATAAACAAATTACCAGTAATTAAGGAAAAATAAAGTAACATGGGATTAAAAGACACTCTACTGTATTTAAAAGCTAGAATAATAATGCTTATGTTATATCTTTATTTTCATTAAGGACAAGTTTACTGTTATAACGCTGTATCCATAATAAATAATTACGAACTCTGTCAATATTAAGAATTCAAATTCGAAAAAAGATAAAGAAAAAATAGGCTAGAATGCAGGCTAGAATAAGTCTGTATTTCATAGTATTTCCACAAGGTATTTCTCAAAATATACTTGGCTAGTGTTAATCTAGCTTAATAGGTATTCCCATAAAAATGTGCCTGTCTGTCCGTGGAGACGTTGTGTTGTAGTACAGAAAGAAGATTGTCAGATTTGGACCCAGCCATTTTTTTACGAAAATTAAAAGCCATTCAGGACGGCGTTCATAATAATTATAAACAGAAAAAATTTAGGCATTTTTTAAAAAACTTCCACATCTCCAGAAGTCCGGATTCAAAAGTAGAAATTACTAGTAAAATAGGCAAGGCAATCGTCCAAAAAACAGTAGCAAAGCGCAACCACGACAGCTATTTTCATCTAATATTATCACTGGTATTTTTGGTCGTTACGGAACGTATTTGGCATGGTTGAACTGATAGTGTGTGTGATTGCGTTTTCTTTCATTATCATAAAATGGTAGGGTTATCGTGAATTTTCATTAAAATAAACATAGTGAATGCGTAGAAGATTGAGTGGACTATCTAATAAGAAAGATTATGAGTTTCACACAATTGATTCAAAAGGTATCATAAGGAGAAATACCTTTCCCCCAACTTCTACAGATTACAACCAATTTACATTTTTGTTAGTTTTGTTTCACTCTACACGTATTACTAAGTTTCATTCATGTATGGGACCTCTATGTCTGGGTCTCAAATTACATGGCCTTCCGCCAAACTTCTTTACAGAATGGCATAGAGCATAAGAGCTGTGCTCGCCTTCTGTATAATCATTTCGTCTTCCCGATAACCATAAAAATAAAGCAGATCGAAATTATTTGGCCTTCGAACAGTTATCGCTCTGCAAAAGAAGGAAACCGACAGAAAACTGATAGAAAACTGTATTTGGCTATGTGTTTGTTCGAGTATTACGTAAAATTAAACTCCTGAACTGATTTTGATGAAACTTTTTGAGTCTAGAAGCTTATAGTTAGACTTAAAAACTGATATTTCAAAAATTTGCTATTCAAGTTGTATACATTTTTATTTTATTTATAGAATATAAACAAGATGAAAATGTATGGCCAGATAAATTAGGACGTTCAAACAACGCTCAGAAAATTAAGCCGGAAACCGGTAAACTAACAGAAATAGAAATAGAACGACTTACCTACTCAGAAAATGTATTGAAAAGAAAAAGACAACATTCGTAAACGACGTGCATAGAAAAAGACCTAGGTTGCCGAAATGGATATTTTTGAAGCGAATAGTAAAATTCTCATGGAAAATAAATCGCTCAGTGTACCAATACTGTTGATAGCACACCTCTCTTATTTAGATATTTTGGGCAACATAAGCATACATAACATGGTTTGATTAATATACTTAAGTATTGGTATGGTAACCAAATCAACCAGGTGAAGTGGGCTGGCTCGTTCTCGAGCATGTACAGGTTGGAATGTGGAGTTAGGCAGGGTGGATTATCCTCGCCAAGGCTATTTAACCTGTATATGAATGCACTGATGGTGGGGCTCAGTGGCGCCGGTGTCGGCTGTTCAATAGATGGCACTTTGGTAAATAACATTAGCTACGCCGATGATATGGTGCTACTGAGCCCTTCCATCAGTGCTCTGAGAAAGCTGCTTGCTCTTTGCGAGCAGTACGCTGCTGCCCATGGCCTCAGGTATAATGCTAAGAAAAGCGAGATCCTCGTTTTCAAGGCTGGTAATAAATGCCCGAAGGATATACCACCAATCTTCGTAAGCGGAACCCAACTAAACCGAGTCGCCAAATTTAAATACCTGGGGCACTGGGTAACAGAGAACTTGTCAGACGACCTTGACATAGATAGGGAGCGCAGGGCATTGGCAGTTAGATGCAACATGCTGGCTCGCAGGTTTGCTCGTTGCACTAGTGACGTAAAAGTTACACTGTTTAAGGCATACTGCCAATCATTCTACACGTGCAGCCTGTGGGTCAAGTATACTCAGAAAACATTGCAAGCCCTGCGTGTCCAATATAATAACGGTTTCAGGATGCTGTTGGGGCTGCGTCGCTCTTGTAGTGCATCAGGTATGTTTGCGGAGGCACACACTGATGGTTTCCATGCCATCGTGCGGAAAAGAGTGGCCTCCCTGATGTGCCGCGTGCGGGGCAGCACTAACATAGGCTGGATAGTTCCTTTTTGAAGCATTGGGTCAGTAGACATGTATCAGGTGACTCAGGAGGGAACAAAATAAACAAATAGTAATTGTTCTCACAAATGTATTGACTAACATAGTTCTTAGATTGTGTCTACTGACTCAATGCTTCAAAAAGGAACTATCCAGGTGGATAGGCTGGATAGTTCCTTTTTGAAGCATTGGGTCAGTAGACATGTATCAGGTGACTCAGGAGGGAACAAAATAAACAAATAGTAATTGTTCTCACAAATGTATTGACTAACATAGTTCTTAGATTGTTTTTGTATTACTAACCCTATTATGGACGGAGTCTGAAATAAAGATTATTATTATTATATGTCTTACGTTCCGTAATCACGGGCAATTAAGTCCCGGACCTTTGGAAGGCGTGCATGGGGCCGAAGCCAACATGTAGAGGCCCGTTCAAAAGACAAGTTAATCTAAATGTAAGGGATACACAAATGGCGGATACCAAAGCATATTTCATCGATAATGTAATGTGTCTGTCTGCCGCCACAATGAGTCATCGTTCTCACCGATCCCCGCTACCCAATCCGCCGCGTAGCCCCAGCAACGTCCTATGCCGAGGTCCGTACCCCTCCGGGTGCCCCTAGGTCGGTTGCTTAAGTTCATTCATTTTGGCTCGGTAGACCCTTCGTGGTCCCTCCAATAGTCCGCAGTAAAAAGCAGTAATTGCTCCCTGAGCAGAGCTGTAAACGTCATTTCAAAAAAAAAAAAAAAAAAATGAGTCATCGCACCGTCGGTCATTTCACACATAGGTGTTAAAAGGTTTTATTAGGCGTTTTCGATGTTCATTTTATTTAGGTCCGCCACATAGGTGTACATACGGAATAAACCTGATTCGGAATTCAGTGTTGTCATCTATGGTTACAAAAAATAGTGCTAGTGCAGTTTAAAAAATGCCTAAAATAAAAATGTATGAAATACCAAAAAAAAAAAAAAAAAAAAAAATGATATTTGAAATTTTAGGTATTTACGAAACACACTATTTCTATACATGATAATTATCTTATCATCATGTGATGGGGTCATGACGTTACGATGATGATTTGTAAATTGTATTTCAATATTATGCAACTATATCAAAAGACTATCAATCGTTTTATTAACATTAGACTTAAGGCTGGGTATTAGTAGAACAAGCCTCTCTTTCTAACAAGCAAACTTTCGCAATTAGCCATCCCGCTTCAATTGAAAGCAAGATCGCAAAAAAACTCATTTTTCATCAATACCTTTTCTCTTGGGTGTTTGGGGAAAAATCCATCGGTTAGAAGCCCTGCTATAATTATTTACCTTTCAAATGATGGTATATTCAGAAGAAATGGTGTAGTGTGATTCTTGTAAAACTGGTTATAAATCTGAAATCGAGCTTACTTTGCTCCTCTTTTCTATCGAGAAAATTTAATAGAATCGTGTTTTCAACGGTTAGATGCCCTGCAGAAAGAACGTATCTACACTATATATATTAAATGTAATAATTTGGTTCTCAAAAATCGGTTCGAAAACAGACAAAATAGGTATGACCCCCTCTTAATCTCACGAGCGATTTTTGAGAGTATCGTTCCGTCAACGCCTCCGATCAAAAATTAATTGTGAGATATGACTGTTAATCTTTAAAATAAAAAATCACTAAATCCAGTGAAAAAGTCTCAGAAAGTGGCAACACTGAATTCTGAATAAGTCTTATTCCGAATGTATGTGGAACCAAAATACGTATACATATTTTAGAAGTTAACCTTCGATAAGCACTATTGAAGGTTTACTTATAAAATATGTATACGTATTTTGGTTTAAATAAAATGGGGAAATTAAAAAAAAAACTTATTGATTTATTTCTGGAGCGTGTTTTTCCTTAGCTTCTATCGTCCCGACCACATAGAAATTACGCGCTCCCCTAGGGTCTTTCACTGCCGGCAACGCATATATGCGTTGTTGTTACTTTCATCAGGTGCCTTCAACGCGTATGTGCGTTCATTTAGTTAGCAACATGTTCGCAATTTAAAAGTGAGGCACCTGGTCTTCTTCTTATCGTGTGGGCAGAGCCCTGGTGTCAGAGTTTTTTCAGACCGCCTTTCGGCCTCTGACGTGGTTTTTATGTAACGACTACTACCACTAGAGATAGTAGCCGGGACCAACGGCTTAACGTGCCATCCGAAGCACGGAATCACTTTTCTTTTCAGACAATCAGGTGATTCAGCCTGCAATGTCCTAACCAACTGGGGAAAAATGCACAAAGTGACATATCACTAGGTGACCCCCGTGGGAATCGAACCCACGACCTCCGTATCGAGAGCCAATGCTCTTAACCATTAGACCACGGAGGCAGTTTATAGGCACCTGGTGAAAGTCCAGAAAAAAGGGATATTCAGGCCATCAAACTGAACCTCTTTCTCCATGGGACCAACATCGAAAACGCGAAAAAAAAATCAGCTGTCCCAGACATCTGGCTCAAGTAGGTTTGCAGCTTTGTATGGATCAGCTGATTTTTTTTTGCGATTTTGATGTTGATGCCGTAGAGTTTAAGGGGTTCAGTTTGACGGTCTGATCATTGCCTGAAAAAGTGTCACTATATTAAGAAGGACCTTAAACTAATATACATACAGGTTGTATAATTAAATGCGTTACATATGAAACAGAGTGCTTCAGCCCATCAAACTGAACTTTTACTATGGGACCAACATTGAAATCGCGAAACAAAAATAAGCTTTTCAATACATTTGGATCTTGAAGCCATTGACGTTATCTATGGAACAAAAACAACTTTTTCTCATTTTAATGTTGGGTGCATCATGAAAATTGTTCAGTTTGATGGTCTAAGCATCCTTTGATGCGACTGTATTATGTTAATTTTACATACTGTTATCAGTGTGAATAATACTTGAGCAAGTCGAGTCGTTCCGAAGTTACACGATTACCAACTAACAGACGGACGCCAATGATACTAAAGAAGATACATTAGTAATTATTTATTAATGTCTAAATCAATGTTAAAACAACATTAAAATCACTAATAGAGAATGCCTCACGCAATTACTCACTAGTTATACAATGTTAATGATAGTTACAATGATTTTTTACACAAGATAATGTTACCTTCACAGAAAATGGCGCGTAAAATTGTGCCGCGCCCCAGCCGTCTCGCTCGTGGCGTTGCTTGACGCGGACTATTGAAAGAATACCCAATTGGGTCTTTTTCGAGTCTTCTCTTTGCGAGCGCTACAGTAACATTGCTTCCTTAGGGTGCCTGTCCATTGAAGCTGTGCGAGCTGTGTAGCTGTGTTTTTTTAACCAATCAGGAGCTCGGGCGAGATCGGCCGCGCCTCGCCCGAGCTCCTGATTGGTTAAAAAAACACAGCTACACAGCTCGCACAGCTCGAACAGCTTCAATGGACAGGCAGCCTTATCATTGGATAGAATACAGTCAAAATCTCTACTATTATAAAACTGTAAATTAAAAAAAATTTTTTTTTTTGCTTTGTGTGTTTGAACGAGCATCACGCGGAAACTACTGAACTAATTTTGATGAAACTTTTTTGTGTGATAGCTTATGATCTGACTTAAAATCTGGTATATAATTTGTGCGGACGAAGTCGCGGGTTAACGCTAGTTATACATAAAAATGTGTAAAGCCTATTCTGTCCACATGTTCGTAACTATTCGTTAAACAATGAACCTTTGCCCACGAAACCAGTATTGTTAATTAGAGAGCATAATTGGATAGCATGTATCAAATTAAGCTATGATATCAACAATAGGTACAGTCTCTATCACTATCACAATAGATAAACATGACCTTTGATAATCCAATCACTACTGGGACAACATTATTGATTATTGTGCCTTTAATTAAGCTAGGTAACTAAACTGCAATCCTATTAAAAGACAATGCAGGTTTTGTATGTAAGGTTGGCGCCTTATTTTTCGCCATTGTTTTTAGCGCGGCCAGCAACCAAACTTGAATATTTTATTTCAAAATAAAGTAACAAACAAAACTTATTAACATGTATATCCCTTAACTCAGTCCGGACGGAGATATAAAGGCTTGAAGTTGTAAATATTACCATTACGTGCACTTCAACCCTTTAAAATCTCTATCCGGACTGAGTTCCGATATATTTGTAATAACAAGTGTTGTTTTTAACTTTATTCTGAACTAAAATATTCAAGTTTGATTGATGGCCGCGCTAAAAAAAATAAAAAAGGCGCCATTAAGCTTTTCAACTTATATATTTTTGTGTTGAGATCGATGTTGGTTCCATAGAGAAAATTGTTCAGTTTGATGGTCTGATCGCCTCGGGTACAGTACAACCAAAACCCAAACCGTCTCATTACCATTTCACTGAAATTCATATCGCCTTGTCCAAATCGATCAATTCTTAAAATGTCTTACACTCAGTTGCAGAAACGCTCATTATAGTTAATCCTCCATTAAATCTCTTGCTAGCTTTTACTACGTCAACAAGACAAAAAGTGACGGCAAGAGATTTAATGGACGATTAACTTTAATGAGGGTTTCTGCAACTGAGCGTAAGTCCCAGAATGAGTGAAATCTGAAATACCCTATCCCAAATTGGCTGAAGATTGATGATGCTAGGTTCAGTCAATATGGGAATGGGCATGTATTTCTGGATTTTGAATTTGGAGTTTCCTATTAGAAAACCGTCAGCATAATTTTATTAGTACGCTGTATATACTAAATACTCGCATTATTAAGGCGTGTTAACAAAGTTGAGAAACCTGCTGACTTTAGAAGGTAACCTATGGAGTCTTGGGCTTGTCCCCATATAAGTACTTCCATACTATTGCAATAGCAGCGTGCACTTTAAGCATGCTTCAAGCCACATCATAAGGAGAGGTCAGTGATCTACACATACTTATATAAGCCGTCTTCGTAATGCTTGGGTACAAACTGTTATTTTAGCGGCATTATCATAACGTAATTATAATTAGGTATCTCAAATACAACCAAGAGTTCTTCTTAATATGCTGAGTTTTTTAAGGGGATAAGACCACCGAACTAAACAAATTTCTCTTTGGGACTAATATCGAAATCGTAAAAGGAAACTATTTTAATTTCAAAAACTCTTAACTAACCTCGAACCTAACGACCTTAGATTCCGCACCGAAACCCCCAAGGTCATGCGCACATAGAATACATAATATTCAAAACCCGTGTTTGGACACCGTAATAGGGCGAATTTTCTATTGCAACACTTTGCATGGTCCAAAATAAATTTGGAAGAAGCAGTATTCATGGCAGTATACTTGGTACAAACTTGACCTAATTTAGAAAATAGTACGTCTTACTTAGACACGCGCAAGTATGAGCGGTAGTAATTATAGTACTCTGTGGTACGAGTATTCTAGCGCGTCATCATCATAACGAAAGCTTCAATTCAAAATACGTAATGTTTTTTGCAAAAAGTGCATATAGTTTTGACGCTGTTATGCTATTCGATACAACTGTAAACTCGTGATGCCTTCTGCTGTTGTGGTCCTTTAAGGTTATGGTAGATCGTTATGTTGTCATGTGTAATATTACCATAATAGAAGCACTACAGTGTATGCTGTGTAAACGTACCACTAGACTTGAAAAAAACCTGAATGTTTTAATAGACTTATACAGGGTGTTAGGGTGAATAGTGGCATTACTTTAAGGGGTAATTGCACCCATGATACTGAACAACTTTCCCAAAGAAACCTATAGCTTTGCAAAAAAACTTTTCGGCTTTTCATACTAAATGTTCGATCAGCTGATTGCATTCAGTACAGGAAGTCAAAATTTTTTTTTAACTCGAATAGCACAAAGCTGCGTATGTAACTGAAGAATCAATAAAAAAAAATCTGAAGCGAAATCACATACTCTCGACTTGGAACCAGTATTTTATTTTATTAATTTTAGGAAAACTTACTGATTAATTACATGATAGGGTATCAACATTTTTATATAAGAACATTGCAAACTAAAATAAAATGACGAACTGTATAATTCTTGAGTTACATTACAACGTAGCAGTAGTGTAGAGGTATTGTCCGCTACGCACCAACATAAGACTTCAACGCGACATCTACATCTACACTAATATTATAAAGAGGAAAGATTTGTACCTATTTTTGTATGTTTGTATGTTTGTAATGAATAAACTCAGAAACTACTGTGCCGATTTCAAAAATTCTTTCACCATTAGAAAGCTACAATCACCCTGAGTAACATAGGCTATATTTATTGCTAGAAAAAATTAGACGTCCACCCGTGCGAAGCCGGGACGGGCCGCTAGTCTTTTATAAAATAAAAAAAAATAAAAAATATCTTGGACAATGTCACACAAATTATCTAGCCACATTTAAAGTACCAGAATCTAGCCTGGACTTGTATTACGATGACTAGACAACGATATAGAATACATATATAGATGCAAACATCCATGACTCGGGTACAAATATATTCATCATACAAATATTTGTCCCTTACGGGATTGGAACCCGCGACCCTCGGCACAGCAGGCAGGTTCACTACCGACTGTGCTACCGGGCTGTCAATGGGATGTTATAACATCAATACTGTCATAAAATTTAATTTTCTTTATTGGGAAACCAACAGTGCTAATGATAAACTTAACATAGTAACATTCAACTTAAAATAATGACCAATTACACATTACAGGTGTCCTCAATCTAAAAATATGTAATGTATTCTATAATGTACGTAATCGTGCGGTAAAGTATTATAGTATTGTAGTAAGTAAATAAATAGATATTAAGTAGGTACTTAAGTATTTGTCTGATAATTTGCGTATTTGTTAAAAATATTAAAAACAATAAAAATAAAACCAGTCAAGTGCGAGTCGGGCTACTCGCGCACCGAGGGTTCCGTACCACACCATAACAGAACACATTATTCACTTAGAAAAAAAACTTTTTTTGTCCGAGACCTTTAGTGCGAGATCGACTCACACTTGGCCGGTTTTTAGTATTTGTTGTTATTTTGTAGAGTTTGCTCTATAATCATACTAAGTTTCACGCTTGTATGTATTACCGTTTTTACGATAGAGCGTGAAGAAAAAACGTTGATAAAAACTAGTTTCTTATTGAGAATCCCCTTTAATTTTTAACTTTTTGAATTTTTTATTATTTGTTAACAAATCCGCCGTAATAACGCATAATCTGAAATTTCAACTATCTAGATATTACGGTTCAAAAGTTACACCCCTAAATAGGTAGCACAGACGGACGGACGGACGGACGGACAGATGGACAGACGGACAGACGGACGGACAGACGGACGGACAGACAGACGGACGGACAACGTAGGCTTAGTAATAGGGTCCCGTTTTCACCCTTTGGGTACGGACGGAACCCTAAAAATTAACCTACTTAGATGAAAAATGTCCTAGAGTAGGCGTTTTTGCGCTAGCAGTGTTGCCTCTTTGCTGTTATCCTGTCATACTGCTTCCAATAGGTGCCTCGAGAGGCATTTGAGAAACAGTTTTCCCTCGGGACCCCAGCAACCTAGAGCCTCCACCGCGAAGGGCATGAAAATATACCTGTCACACAAACCTACTTTTTTTCTGAACTATATACTATTACCTATTCTGTGATAAAGCTTAATTTGTACAGATAATCAGGAAGTTGGAACAGGTATTGACAGATAATGCTTTATCTCTGATGACGCAATCCGTTCCTAGCTTTATTTAGCATACTGACTAACATGTGAAATTGCTAATCTAATAACAATTTATTAATTGTAATCGAACTCAAATACATAATGGCAAAACCACATTGACTTTTATTACTTAATAAGGACGTAGGATGACGACTAGGACGTAACCTATTAAACTTAGTTTGGGTCAGAATTTTGGTTCAGGACAATACTAAATAAATTAAATATTAAATAAATAACGCTCACAGGCACATACATTGTAATGATCCCAATTGTTATTATGGAAACCATACAACAACGGCATAAACATATAACATCCTTGACTCAAACCTCAAAATAAACTAAATTATAACAATACCCCAGAATTTTTTAAATGACAGTGGAAACTGTATCAAAATCCGTCGCGTGGTTTAGAAGAAGTAAGCGGAGAAACAGAAATGATGAAGACAGAAGCGGATTTAGATTTGCGGTATTGTGAGATTATTAAATAAACAAATGACAAACGCCGCCACCGAATTGATCGAGAGAAGAGTTTATGTGCACTGTCTATATCCGCGGGTAATGCATAAGGACACGACCAGATGGCGCCTTGCATCATGCGACTGAGCAGGGTTGCATTTAGAATGTGGGAAATGCAATATACATTATTATTTATAGAAACCTTAGAACATACCTGTCTCACAAACCCTGGTACTTTTTTCTGTATACATAAAGCTTAATTTGGAGAGTCGAGTCACGTTGCAAATTTTGCCGCGAGCGGTTATGTCATTCGCGTGGTGTTCGCGCAGTTTGCGCTTGAGCTTGCCACGAGGAGCCGCCATCTCTTCTCAAATTTTTTTTGGTGAAAAAGCAATCCTTGACATTGGGATGGGATGTGATTGGGACAAAAACCTCTAACATAAGTAATAGATTTTCTTATAACTACACTCGACAGCAATGAAAACGGGTAACCATGGGTCACCAACAAAATAAACCTTAATATCTCGGAAACTAAGAATGATAGCTTATTCTAATAAAGAGTATATATTTTATAGACAATTTAATACTTAAATGAGGTGTTTTGTTTATAGGGCTTTTATTTACTTTTTTCCTTGTTTTGTTTTTACCTAGGTATAAGACCCCCTGTAATCTTTATATCTATTTAATACACTTCCTACTAAAATAAAACAATAAAATTTCTGGTTGCTATAAAGTGAAATGCCAATAGAAAAGGCTAAAACATAAATAAATAATTTTTTGAAAATTTAGTTTTTTGTATTCAACATTAATGTGGTAATTTTATCACTCACATACACATTATTATACTAATGGTACAATGATTTATTAAAGTAAAAGAATGAAATAGTAAAAGCACAAGCAAAACTTACCCTAAACTTAAACCATACTAAACATTATAAACTACAAATAATACCTGGCCCGAAGGTGCCCATAATGCTGGCCGCATTTCCTCGTTGAATCGCTAATAATGAAATATTTTTTATTTGAATAAGCTATCATTCTTAGTTTAATGTTGGTGACCCGTTTTCGTTGCTCTGGAGTGTAGATGCACGAAATTAAATCGCTCTATTGTTAGGTTTCAAAATTTTCTATTTAGTAAGAACATCAATTTACTACGGAACCCTATTATGGGCGAGTCCAACTCTTAACGGGTTTTTTTCTTTATTGATTTCCCAACAGTTATTACACGACTACAAATACAATCATGTTGATGATACAAATGATTCGGCGGAATTTTTGTACAGTAGGCACTGAGGTGACTAAATCTCAATTTTAGTGATTAAGAACGTAAGGTTCTGTTTTGTTTTGTTTGTAAGGTTACGTAACCTTTTATGGATCGTACAGTTATCTGAAAAAATAGAGATTTATGATAATACTAGCGACCCGACCCGGCTTCGCACGGGTGCAATGCTGATACTATGCATGTATTGTATACATATAAACCTTCCTCTTGAATCACTCTATATATTTAAAAAAAAAACGCATCAAAATCCGTTGCATAGTTTTAAAGATAGGCATACATAGGGACAGACAGCGGGAAGCGACTTTGTTTTATAATATGTAGTGATTGTGATTGATGTTACCACAAGCAAAAAAAAAAAAAAACAAGCCTGTAAGCGGCCCTGATCGTATGCAGGTAAATACCCCATTGGCACGAATTCTCCGCGTGCCCCTCCATCGAGTTCGAAACGAGAGTGACCGATAATTGAGAATAATTACTTCTACTTACAGCTGTTATAGAAAATGTATCGTTTATTGCAATACCTATTACAGCTTGAGACATACTCAAACACACTAACGAATCCTTTAAGGTTAAGGGATCAGAAAAAAGCCAGAAAGCTAGCTACAACTACCTAGATCTTTAAAAAAGCGAGTAGTCCTGCAGCATCCTATTCTGAAGGCCAGTTGCTGAATCCAGTGTCCATTGATACGGCACATGCTTCATACAAAGAGTTCAGTTTTTGTCATTGTTTCCTATCCATAGTTTCATAAGTTTTATTGCTACTAACAGTATTGGATCTTTGTTGACCTTAATAAAAGGTTTTTTTTAATTTCTTTTTTAGCATAATTATGTAGATTTTTGGTTAAGTGGAAAATATCGGGTCCATATAAGTTCATTAAACATAACATTGTCGAAACCTAATAATATCAAAATATTAGATAACCTTTTCAATAAAAAAATGCATAATGAAATGCACCAAACACAATCAGATGCAATAAAAATAGGAATACAACAAAAAAAAATATTGTCCCTTCAGGCGGTTTTATCTCAATTCCAAATTGTCCATTATGTTAATAATTGATCCCACACTAATATTGCCCCAAGTTTATATTATAAATTTATAACATAACCTTATAAAATTCAAGCCTGTGTGATAGCAGAACATAATTATTTTCTTTCTCACATTTTATGCCGTATTCTGAAATGTATGCTTAGGTAATATAGGCACAAATCCTGAACATTGGTCTAAAAATAGGCATAAAAGATTGGTGATGATTTGAATTCAATATATTTACAATAATTTAATGAGATCTTAAAGATAAAAAAGGTCGTCGGATGCATCCTCGCGAGACATTATATTTATAATTAAATAGAAAGAAATTAACAATAATTTGTACCGTACATAAATCAGCTAGTCTAGTAACATTGTTACTTTGAGTAAGTGAATAGCAAAGATTTGATACAATCGTGCATTTAACATTAAATAAACATTAATTAAAAATCAATTCAAGACTTCAGGTCTTGGTACCTAACCCCCTGTTACGTCAAACGGAAAACATTTGAACTCATCTTCGGTCACGAAGAGACCTCACGTTCGATCCTCGAAGGAGTACAAGAGAGGGGCTCCTTCATAAATACATGCGCTCGCGCATTGATGCCAGTCGTCGCTGCGGTCACCATACCAAAATGAGGACGCTGACGGTCACGGTGGGTGTCTGTGGATGTGCTTGTGAATTAAACAAATAAAATTAAAATTTTGAAGTGATTTGTAATTTTAAGAATTTACGAGTGTTATAAAACTGTGTTTTTTATCGACAATTTATGTGATAAAATAAATTGTTGGGGTCAATCCTTAATTGTGAAATAAAATTTATGCAATCTTATTATTATTTGATAAATAATATAAATAAAAACTAGTACTCTACATAAAAAAATACGTAAGACGCGAGTTTCTTAAATAAAAAAATAAAAACGCTTTTAATCTAATTTGCACATGTAGGTATACGTAATTAAAATTACTGTGTTGTGACATTTAGAAAAAAGTGTTAATAGTTACGTAACAATAAACTGGAGTCCTAGCTACAATAGGTACTTGGTCAACATAAATCATTAATCACTGCGTCCGCTCACAGTTTGCCAACTTTAAAGCTTTCGCATAAAGGTTTCTAAAGACCCTCTTGTAAAATGTGCAGTTAGCAAAAGTTTTTGTTTATTTAAATAATGACATGTGTCAAACGCTTGTTAAAAGATGCGAGTTCAAATGAGTAAAACCAAATTAACCTCTTTTCAAAATAAAGCTTTTTTTGTAGACGACGCGACTATTACGCAGATCGATTTTAAGAAATAGGTAACTAAAAAAACCTTGAAATGTAAAATAAAAAGAGAACCGCAAGCGCAAAACTTTGTAGTTTATCCGATAATGCACTTGAAACTCAATCACATTTATTGTTAATTTATTTAATTACCTACGTGGTAAAAGAAAGCAAGTCTGATGAAAACGGGAAAATTTAATTATTGTTATAAACAAGTGAATTCGTTAGGCATCAACTTTGATTCTTAATATTTCTCTCAATTTAATACGTAGAATTAATTTTGTTATTTTATTTCTAGATATGGGTGGCGCTTGCCTTCGCAGCATCACTAGCTGTACCCATAAAGGATGTAGCACATACTCCTGAGTTATCCAGGGAAAAACGCTCTCCTGGAGGCTGGCACTCACCTCCGCCAGAAGGAGTCTGGAAGAAAAAACTGGTCTGGAAAGAAGAATGGAAACAAATCTGGAAAACGGAAAAGAAATTAGCTTGGAAAACTGAATGGAAGAAGGAGAAAGTTCCCGCATGGAAAACAGAAAAAGTCCAGCAGTGGAAAGAAGAACAGGTACCGGCCTGGAAAGTAGTACAAAAACCTATATGGAAAGAAGTCCAGGTTCCTATCTGGAAAGAAGTTCAAGTACCAGACTGGAAGAAAGTATCCAAGCCAGTTTGGAAGGAAATTCAAGTTCCAGTGACAAAAACCATACAAGTACCCGAATGGAAACAAAACTATGTACCAGAATGGGTTAAGGAAGGAGTACCCGGAGAGAAATACCTTGGAAAGGATGATCACGGATGGGAATACACTAGCCATGATTTATGGAGAAAGAAGATGATCTGGAAACCAGTGTGGAAGAAAGTATGGAAGAACGTAGAAAAACAAGAATGGGTAACTGAGAAAAAACTAGAATGGAAAGATGAATGGAAACAGATCTGGAGAACTGAGAAGAAACAAGCTTGGGCGACGGAGAAGAAGAAGGAGTGGGTAGAAGAGAAAGTTCAAATCTGGAAGACAGTCAAAAAGGAAGTCTGGGTACCAGTACAGAAAAAGATCTGGGTAGAAAAATGGAAGCAGATTCAGGTACCTGTATGGAAGACCGTTGAAGTTCCCGCGTGGAAGAAGGTCTGGAAACCAGTCTGGCAGAAAGTTTGGGTACCGATCCACCATGAACACCACGGATGGGATTAGAACTAATTCTAATTCTAATTCGTACCTAAGTACGAACCATGACATATTTTTGTACATATAGGGATGTAATATCATAGTCATTTGTTAACTAATTGTTACCAATCGATACCAAGTATTTTCTTTTATTGTAAATATGTTTCGGATAATACTCAAGAAGCCAGTTTTACCAGATTGGTAAGTATTTATTTTGGTTGAGCCAGTAAATTGGGCGTACGCGAAGGCGAATGCTTTTATTGCAAACAGCGAATGTAATCACATTAATTTTCGTCATGCGAAATGTATTTGGCTTTGCGTGCGCCTTTAGGAAGTGAACCGAAAGTTTTGTTTTTGCATCTAGTTTTTTAAGATGATGTTTTAAAATGTTATTATAATTATTCTGTTCACTTCCTAAACGAGATGTTGCAATCTTTAGACTGTTGTGAGAATAAGTTCACGTTGGATGTTAACAATGGTTCAAAGATAACAACATAACTACAATAGCCATCTTTGTTTACCATTTTATGGGCAAGTATATTCTTTACATAAGTTGAAAATTGACACTTCCATGTTAAGTAATGAAGGTGGCAATGTTTTAGTTTGTTTTTGTTTTTATTGGATGGTCATAAAGAGGCTATAAATATTGTTAAGGCTCAGTTCAGTAATTGTTTACGTCTGTTATTTTAACAGATGTAACCAATTCATAATGACATTCGACGGTTTATTAGTAAAGGGGATAATTATTAATACGTTCCAATGATTTTCAGTCATTTCTTTTGTTAATCTGATATACCTATAAAGTAAAGTGTGATAAATAAATGTAATTATTCAATCTTTTAAAAAAATTATAGTTTGTTGACATACATATCATAGGCTCGAAAAAAAGAGGCTCAAAGTTTTGTGGAAATGTACTAGCGCAAGTTCATTTCCTGAATGATGTAAATGTATCTACAATTGTTTTTTATGTTTTATAAATGTATCTTTCTAAGGTTTAGCAATATACGAGTTAAGAAGAACGCATTTTTATTTTTATTCATTTTTACTAGAAACCTTTTCTGAAACGACATTATTATAATTTCATACGGTTCGAATCCCACGATCCTAATCCAAATAATAGTAGGTATACAACAATAATGAAACTGTACTTCGACATCTGTTAAGGTGGTCTGGTAAGTATGAGGAGAATTTATTATTTGATATCATAAACTATAGTAAACTAATAATATTATGTATTCTAATACTAAATCCCGAAATCTTAACTCGTGTTTGAAAATTGAAAGCCTTTTTTTCTAAAAGCCTAACTTTATTATCGAGACAAAAACCAGGTAGATTTGATCTTAGAGGAAACATTTTGTGTTTCCATCCATGTTTTCTAGCATAGTATCAACTTAACAGGGTGTAACAAAACACCCTAGTAATACTTAAGGGGGTGCTTCAGACCATCAAACTAAACAACTTTCACTATGGAGTCAACATCTAAATCTCCAAAAAACATAGCAGTCTCATACATTTGAGTCGTGTCGGTGCAGTTTTGTATGAAAAACATTCTTTTTTCGCGATTTCAAAGTTGGGTCCATAGTGAAAGTTGTTCAATTTAATGGTCTGACGTATCTAATGTGTAAAAAAAAGTATTAGGTACTCGGCAGGTAGTAATTAAAATTATAGTGCACTGTCGTATTACAAGATTTTGTTACAACCTGTATAAAAGTTCTAGCATTCGACACGTTATTTAAACGATATTAGGATTATTAAACATCACTTTAATAACAAAAACGGTTCAACCGCTTTGTTCGGTAAACTTAATTGCGCTTTTCTTAGCTAAATGATCCAAGTCTTTTTTCGAAATAAGTACCTGATTATCACGCCAGTACTTAAATGTATTGTTCTTTCCATGTAATAGAAAAGAATGAGGAAGGTAATGCCCATTCTTATATAACAATGATGAGATATTTAAGAGAAACTTTATAAGTAGACGTGTGTTGGGTTGGGAATTTGTATATCAGGCTATAAGATCTTGTGAACTTTGGCTCACTTGTTTGTATTAAGTCTCTTAGAGTGCTGATCTTTGTCTATCAAGGAAACATGCTAAACTTTGTTAAGAAGTTGTACTTGTTGAATACAAGCTTTAAATTTTTAGGGTTCCGAAGTCAAAAAGGAACCCTTATAGTTTCGCCATGTCCGTCCGTCTGTCCGCGGCTTAGCTCAGAGACGCTTAATACTAGAAAGCTGTAATTTGGCATATGTATACATATTTATCACGCCGAAAAAGTGGTAAAATAAAATCTTGAAAAATATTCCGTCTATCCCATGGTGTAGGGTATCGTTGGATAGGTCTTTTAAAAATATTGTAGGTTTAGGAAAACCATTTTTCGATTTAGGGATCCGTTAGCGAAATATTAAGCTTTAAAGCGAAAATTTTGGTTACAGTCAAGTGTCCCCCCTCCCAGCTAAACGGTTGTAGTTGGAGATGTGAAAAAATTCACGGCAATAGCATATATAACGAATTTAAAAGGAAAGCTATCACTGCTAAGTAGGCTTTACGAGTAATAGTCGACCAAATAATAAAATGTACTTTTTAGGTAGTATAAAACAAAAAGCCTCCTTCTAAGTCCATATTATATTGTAACGGGCGACTACGGAACCCTACCCTGCGCGTGGTCCGACACGCACTTGGCCAGTTATTTTTATTCAGGATACATTGAATACATCGATCAGTACCTACATGTTAGGCCACCGCGTCTCCGCGTGCTGCAATGCAATTCACTAAGCGTCACATCGCTGTCGAAAACATCGACGAGCTCACAAATGTAACATCCATCTTACATCCTACAGATCGTCGAGGCTTTTATATGAGTTTGACACATGATATAACCATAGCGAATACCGAGTTGTCAGTTCGCCGATGTGTCAACGACGAATTTAAGGTTGTGACCATAAAAGTTTTTAATCTAAGGTTGTGACGATGTTTGCGATTACTGAATTGGATTGCAGTTAGGATCCAAGAATGATGTTACATTTGCGAGCTCGTCGATGTTTTCGACAGCGATGTGATGCGTGAATTGCACTCCTGTTAGAGCGCTTACAGACGAGCGACACTTTGCGGTCGCCGTGTGTCGCCGTGCGACCGTAAAATGTGAGCGTCACACGCTCTGCGACCGACCGCGACAGCAAAGTGTCGCTCGTCTGTAAGAGCCCTTATAGTTTTTGCTGCGCGCTCCATACAAACGATGTTTGGTAATATTTTCGATACTAACCGATTAAAATAATTTTTTTCAGAAACAATCTTTAAACTAATATCTATGCTTGTATGTTGTCAGATTTTCGATAAAATTACCAGTTTCAATGCTAAGATTATTTTAAGATGTGTATGGAAATCTTTGAGGCACTGTAACTTTAAAATTATACAGGGTGTAAGTGACAGCGTAGCAAATACTGAAACGGTGAAGGCTCTATAGTGAAAGTTGTTCAGTTTGATCGTTTGAGTTCTCCATTTCAGTATTTGCTAGGCTGTTACACTTACACCCTGAAGATTTAAACAAAAATCTGACAACATACAGGCTATAGATAAGAGATTAGTTCCTAGATAGTTTTTAAAAAATTTCATTGACTTTAATTGTTTAGTATTGGAAATTATAACCAAACTTCGTTTGTATGAAGCACACAGTCACTCGCTCTGTCGTAAAACCGGTAATACATACAATCATCAAACTTGGTTTGATTACAGAGCAAATTCTACAGTATATAACAACAAATAATAAAAACAACCAAGTATGAGTTTGTCTCGCGCTATCATCGGTCCCGGAGAAAACAAAACTTTTTTGTAAGTTTATCATATATTGTATGGTGGTGTGGTACGAACCCTCGGTGCGCGAGTGGCCCGACTCGTATCCAGTGTGACAGGTTGTGAGCCCGACGTTACCTATAATGCAATCAAAGCTCTCGAGGAGCTTGAGGTGCCCATCAGGACTGAGAACGCACAGAAAAGAATGAATGGCGTGTTTTGTTGTCACAGGCACTTCCTGTCCCTGAGGACCCTGAGCCATCGCCGTAAGTAAGTACAAAACAAAACTGTAAACCAATCCTATTACCACTGGCACGACAGCTGGTATAGTGCCAATTGGACAGCTGATTTGTTTTCGAGATTTCGATATAAGTCCCATATAAAGTTATTCAGTTTGATTGTTGTTCGCCCTTTAGATGGATCACACACGATGACGCATGTCGGAGAAGCAGACGTCAGTCTGTTATTTGTGAAGCAAGGAGTTGTATGAAACCGCACGTAGAAGCACACACGGTGACGGATTGAAAAAAAGTTCATATTCGCGGCCTCTCCGCTTACCTTAGATTTCTTAGTGTAGCGGAGCGGTGCAGGAGGGTTAAACATGTTTATTAAAATAATATACTTAATAATGTAGTTTCAATCGCATACAACTCAAAAATATCGTGGATCCAGGATAATTATCACATGTCTGGCAACACTATTGCTGCAGTGATGTCGTTTTGATGGAGCAAGCCGCACGACGACCCCCGCAACGATTCCCCGCACTGACGCAGCCGCATGCCGCTCCGTCATGCGTCATCGTGTGTTATGCACCTTAAAACCGTCAGCATATTAATTAAGATAGACCCCGTGTAACGAAACGAACAGATTAAGATAGGTACCTACATAAGGTCTAACTAAATTAGGCGAAACTATTTTAAGGGGATGATCAGACCATCAAACTGAACAACTTTATCTATGAGACCAATATCGAAATCGCGAAAAAAATCTACTGTCCCATACATTAATTAGGTCGAATAGGTTTGTATGGAATCAGATTTTTTTTTGGTCCGATATTGGTCCCATAGAGTTTGATGGTCTGATCATCCCCTTAAAATAGTTTCAGCTAATTTTGTTAGACCTTATATATAATACATATTTTCTCATCGAGAGAGTTTTAAAATAAGTACAATAATTTGATTCTGGCTGATACCTATAGAAATAAACCTTCTTTAAATCAGTTCTACCTTAAAAAGGTTCTACTAACGACATTTAAATAGCAAAATAAATCATGCCGGCTAATAATGCTCGGTGTTTCTCTGAGAGATGATGTCAGGAAAATGTATACGTCAGAGAACTAATAAAGTGGTTGACTAGCTCTGAAAATTAGCAAGCTGAAGTGGCAACGGGGTGGCCAATATTTGTCAAAGAACTGACAACCGATGGGAAGTCAGAAGTTCTAGAGTGGAGACCACGAACTGGCAGGCGTAGCGTGGGACGCAGAACGACTGAATGAGGAGCCCGAGGTTAGAGTTTTGTGGCGTGTGGTTTGTGTTATATGCCTTGCTTTGTGCCTTGGGGGATCATCGGCAGTGGACGATGATAAGTTGATGATTATCGATCGTAAGGTAGATTATTTGTGATGTTATCGTTTCGTTGTTATTGTGCATATTGCACTTTTGGTATATCATCTAAACAAAGCTTCGTTTTTAGCCCACATGATTCACGAAATTGTTTTTTTACCAGTAGCAATAAATGATTATGATTAAACAACGTAGCAAGGTAACAAACGTCACTAAAAGGAGTTCTACAATTTAGGAATGGAAAAAAAACAAAATTACCATTCACAACGTACGATTAATGCGTAATATTTGTTACGTTTCACCTTATAATATATCTATGCGTTTCACCTCCGCATTTTCGCTGTGTTGTATGTCATACGTACCGTACCATACCCACTTACACCCAAGAGTCCAATTAGAAATACGGACGTCCGTCGAACTACATAACATGACGTGACTATCCAAGTGGTAATCTATGTCTTCTGAGCAATTTGAGGCAGTCATTTATTTTCTCAACGTGTGGTAACCCTGTTTTCCGGCTTAGAATTGAGGCGATTATGGGAAATTGTGTCTTTTGTGTTTTCGTAGGCGAAAGGCTATTAAGTTGATTCGGCGTTTCTGCTACAACATTTGCATAAAAACACCGAGAAAAGTATTGCAGATATAAAAAATAAAATCTATTGCAATTTCAAAAATTATATTTGCTATTATCCGTAAATACAATTTTATGATTAATCCAACAAAATGTACCTTTCACCTTCGTGCATCATAAAATATTACCAACTTGTATCAATCACAAACATTTTTTATTGTATCTGTTGTTGCTGTCAAAATACTGTTAAAATTACTAAATTAAGAGTTAATTTTATAACAGTATTGTAGTTGACTTTTTTCTCAGCGAAGTGAATTTGGTAGTAGTATCTCGGAGATTGGGCAATACGAAATAGCTAAGGATTGTACATAGAAAGTAGTCTGAATACTAGAATCAAAATAAATTATTTACCAACTATTAGATCCAGCACGTCATTATAACAATACCGTAGTATATAATATATGTAGTCATTAGCAGAAAGAAGAGCCTTCTCACGTGCCGCTGAAAGCGCTGCGAGGCTCTAAATTGAATAGGTAGTTTTACAAGCTTAACAAGTGAGTCGATTGGTATCAAAAACGGGTATGCTTCTAGGATTTATGACAGTTTTTGATACCAAACAACAGTAACAAAAAGAAAAAATTTGGTACTGAAAATGTAGAGCCAATATGTAGAAAACTTAGGTAGAATAGTCTTTTCAGTGACAGAATACATTGTCAATTTATTAAAACTGCCAACCAGTCACAAACAGTAAATAACGCAGTAAAAATTTTGCATACGTTTTATAACAATAACAGGTGGCTTTAGGTTAAAAATGGCCGATGGGGCCGAAAAGTTCTCGAGTGGCGGGCGACCGCGTACCAGGAAACGCAGCGTGGGTAGCCCCGGCACACGGTGGACCGACGACCTGGTGAAGGCGGCGCGAACCCGTCGGATGAGGGCAGCGGAGGACCGGTCGTTATGGCGATCCTTGGGGGAAGCCTATGTCCTGCAGTGGACGTCCATCGGCTGAGATGATGATGATAACTGTTACTATAAGACATTTTGATACTGTACTGTAAGACATCACTTTACTGTTTTTATCTGAAAAAAATATGGGTGCGCCCGGTAGATATCGAAACAGAAGAAGAGCGTCATGCCATTTACCGTCACGGCATACAAGTCGGTGCCCAAATATTTATGTGGGTTAGTCCACTCTGATCACGTGATCCGCTGCCGGTGGAAACGGATACGCGCGACAGTTTCATACCTAAATCTAAGAATTACATTTATAGTATTGTTTTAACTTTATCGCAACACGTGTACAATAAATCCTACCCGAACCTAACTCAGAGTAATTTTCTTTACAATGTTGTTATTGTAAATTCAATATTCCGTTCATTTCGCCCACGCTTAGTCTATTTCTGGATGTAAGCCTTTTCCAATATGGGGGTGAAAGAAAACACCCTAGTAATATTTAAAGGGGTTGTTTAGAGTTCAGAACATCAAACTAGACAACTTTCACTGTGGAGCTCTAACATCAAGAATTAACAAAATCTAATGTTTTCATACAAAACTTCAGTACATAGTACAAGTACAGGGTACAACACGACTCAAGCATAGAATAAGTAAAAGTGTACAGGGTGTAACAAAAACCTTAGTAAAACTTAAGGGGGTGCTTCAGACCATCAAACTGAACAACTTTCACTAAGGAGCCAACATCAAAATCGCGAAAAAAAACCGCTATTTCATACAAAACTGTAGTACCGTCTCGACTGAAATGTATGCTTGATGTATGCAGATTTTTTAATTTTTTCTCGACGTTAAAGTAAAAGTAAGTAAGTAAAAGTTGTTCGGATTGATGGTCTGAAGCACCCCCTTAAGTATTACTAGGGTGTTTTGTTACACCCTCATAAACTCAATATAATGTGACAACAGATTATTTTTCGACATTTTTTTCATAGTAAAAGTTGTTCAGTCTAGTGGTACTCTTTCTTATACTACTTATGCTAGTGGTGACCATCCTATCCTACCATCCCATCATAGTGGTAATCCATTTAAATAAATATTACGAGTGTGTTTTGTTACACATATTCCCTAAGAAGAATAAATTATTCGCAATGGCAAACAAATTAAAAGTCAGTTTTTTGGCATTGCCATTAAGACATCTAAACTATTATAAAACTGTAACAGAAGTTTGTCTGTACATTAAAGATATTCACAAAAAAAAGATTATGATATGATTTTTAGATGTCCCCGATTCCAAATCACCAATTTTTGGATTTTTTGTCTGTCTGTTTGTTTGTTTGTTTGTTTGTTTGGGTGTTTGTTTGTTCGAGTATCACGCAAAAACTACTGAACCGATTTTGATGAAACATTTTTTGTTTGATAGCTTATCATCTGGCTTAAAATCTGGCATATAATTTATGCGGACGAAGTCGCGGGTAAAAGCTCGTTCTATATAAAAACACAACGTTTTGTATAAGTTTTTATACTTTTGTACACTTTGTGAATAGTCTAGTAAAATGTACGATTTTTTGTACACAGGGTATTTGGGTAAACAGTTGCATTACTTTAATGGGTGAGTGTACTCATGGTTTGACTGATGATTTTCTCAAGGTCCAACGCCTACCTATAAGTACATGGTGAAATTGAAACCATTGGCATCCTTTTAAACTAAGAGTTTACCCATTAAACTGAACAGCTTTTACTATGGGTGCAAACAGATCGTAGCAAAAAAAATCAGCTGTTCCATATTAAACTGCAATGCCTTCTGCACTTAAATGTATGAAATAGTATTTTTTTTGCCACGGCGCGTTTGCTCCCATGACAAAAAAATTTTAGTTTGATGGGTAGACTCTTAGTTTAAAATGATGCCAATGATTTCCATTTCACCCTGTGTAACCACAAACTCACGAAAAAATAGTAATAAAATACTGTTATTTTATTACACTATTATTTCAAACACAATTTACTAATCAAATTAAAAATTGAAAAATTCAGTCCAGGGCGGGATTCGAACCCGCACTCGTCCAAACCGGGGAAGTGCGTTATCCAATTTCGCCACCGAGAATTTTCAATCTGTTGCGTCTTAAGACGTAACAATTTACTAAATTGTTTTTAATGCAATCTCAAACCGTATTTTTACTGGACTATGAATGAAACATTGATAGGTAGACAGTATAATCATCCATCAGTGTAGTCCTATTCATATTATTAGAGACGAGACTCGATTAATTGAAGCCTACGCTCTGTGTCAGTACTAATGTTGGAGAAAGTTCAAACATTGCGCACAACATTATGATAACGTTTTTGAGATGTCTAGGTTTCTATTTGAACACATCGTGTCGATAGGAATATCTTATTTATTTTACGTATTATATATGTATTTTGGTATAGGTACTAGAATATAGAAATAGAATATTGAATTCCAATGCGAACTTTTACACGTGTTTTCAATCATATAGGATGACGAATTGTAAAAATTATAACATAATTAAATAGAAGCCAAGAAATATTCTTGCTAAAAAACTTTATAGGCTTTTCACATCTTGAGTAGATTTGCCGTTTACACAGGGCGTTAGGGTAAACAGTTGCATTACCTTTAAGGGGTGGTCGCTACACTAAAGTAATTTTTTTTTTGGGAATTTCCTATTTTAATGTTTTTTAGGGAAAGTCAAGTGCAAACCGCACTTGACTTTAACAAAAATCAGACAAAAATTTGCAGATTTCGAAAAATGGTTTTCCCAAACTCACAATATTCTTAAAAGACCTATTCAACGATACCCCACACTAAGGAATAGACGAGAAAAAAAAATGTCACCCCCACTTCACGTGTGTAGGGAGGTACCTCTACCTTAGAAACAATTTTTTTTTCTAGATATT
This sequence comes from Agonopterix subpropinquella, assembly GCA_922987775.1. Lineage (NCBI taxonomy): Eukaryota > Metazoa > Arthropoda > Insecta > Lepidoptera > Depressariidae > Agonopterix > Agonopterix subpropinquella. The sequence goes on from OV277693.1 coordinate 33,456,702, forward strand.
ATTTTACCACTTTGTCGCCGTGTTAATATCGCGGACCGACAGACAGAGATGGACGGACATGGCGAAACTATAAGGGTTCCTTGTTGACTTCGGAACCCTAAAAACCGTCAGCATTATTAAGAATAACCCTATAATCTTCGTCTAATAGGTCACACTGACTAATTACCGAATTTTTGTTATCTCGATCATGCTTACTTCGCATTTTCTTACATAAAATTTCGTTTCAGTTCACTGAATTGCACAATAGGAAATAGTTTACTTCCGTGCTTCATTTGAGTGCAACATTATTTTCATCATCATCGGTATTCATTCTAAAAGGGTCATGTGAATTTGATAGTTTATCCATTCTATTAAGATTCTATTATTATAATGTATCAAGATGTTAACAAATAACTACCTTGGAACTTTAATCTCTTTAAAAAAAGTGCAAATTTACGTACAGATTAAAAAAATACTACTAGACTGAACTAGAATAAACTAATACTAGAATCTAACACAAACTTAATATTTCGCTAAGCTATCCCTATATCGAGAAATGGTTTTCCCACACCATTTTATAAAAGAAAGTTTGCTCCCATAGTAAAAGTTGAATAACTTTCTCTCTTAGTTTAAAAGGATACTAATGATATCAATTTCTCCCTGTAGATACAAACACCCATGACTCGGGTACAAATATTGGTATTCATCGTGTATATAATAATATAATAATATAGTATATAATATATAATAATCATGCAAACGGGATTCGAACCCGCGATCCTTGGCACAGCAGGCAGGTTCACCACCATCTGAGCTATCGAGCCGTCTAAAGTCATCGTCATACAGGGTGTAGTAAAATACGTTAGTGATATTTAAAGGGAGGGTTAAGATTAAACCATCAAACTGAACAACTTTCACTATGGAGCCAACATCGAGAAAAAAATCTGTTGTTTCAAAACTGCAGTACTTACCTGCTCGACTCAAATACAGTCATGTATTTGCCCGATGGGGCAGTTGATTTTTTTTAACGACTGTGTCCCGATAGTGAAAGTTGGTCAGTGTGATGGTTTAAATTTAAACCAATCCTTTAAATACTACTAGGGTGTTTTGTTACACCTACTGACCAAATGAACTGAAATTAGTGCTAACGAAAATGTGTACAAAATTTGTTTAGCCTTTCTTTATTTAGAGGTTCATTTTATCTACATCATCTTATGAGCCGAGCCTCTATGGTTGCTTCTTCTTGTTATCGTGTGGGCAGAGCCCTGGTGTCAGAGTTTTTTCAGACCGCCTTACGGCCTCTGACGTGGTTTTTATGTAACGACTACTACCACCAGAGATAGTAGCCGGGACAGGTGCCATCCGAAGCACGGAATCATTTTTTTTTTTTCAGACAATCAGGTGATTTAGCCTGCAATGTCCTAACCAACTGGGGAAAAACGCACAAAGTGACATATCACTAGGTGTCCCCCGTGGGAATCGAACCCACGGCCTCCGTATCGAGAGCCATGCTCTTAACCATTAGAATGGAGGCAGGTAGTATTGCTGCTAAAAACAAATCGTTTATAGTCTTTATAAATGTAAATGTAAAATCAGAAATTACCATGGAAAAATGACATTCTTTTTTTTTTTACGTTTTAAAATTAAGAAATAAAATAAAAAAGCGGTTGTTGTCAGCCCTGGAGGCTACAGAGTACCTCTTAAGTGGGAGAAAATATACCTACGAGGTAGAATTCTTAAGATTTAAAAACTAAAGTGTTAACTAAAGTGTTAGTGCAACTCTCTTAAACTGTATTATTAAGTTTTAGTTTACAAATCAACATTTTAAAGAACAATACACAAATAAGTTATAATTATGTTAATTTATAAACACACTCAAATGAATTATTAATAGCATCTCAGTCATACTTCAAGGTGAAAATAATCGTAAAAAGATGGGAAACAGAATGTAATTTGCGCTATTGTTTTAATCTGATATTAGATAACATAAACAATTATGTTTTATCAACACTTAAATTTGCTTTAACATCGTATGCTGTATACATAATTATAGAATCAGCTTTTATGTGGAATGATTCGTAAAAAATATAAGGAAATCTATATAAAAGATTTCCGTGACTGTCTGATAGACTGACAGACTACCGCTGATGATAGAAACTAAGGATAGAAACATGAGAAATCACTACATAGTATAAAACAAAGTCGCTTCCCGCTGTCTGTCCCTATGTATGCTTAGATCTTGGAAACTACGCAACAGATTTTTATGCGTTTTTAACCGACTTCAAAAAAGGAGGAGGTTCTATGTTCGGCTGTATGTATTTTTTTTTATGTATGTTCACCGATATTTTCGTCAATTGTGAACCAATTTTAAAAATTCGTTTTTTGTTTGAAAGGGTATACTCCCGAGGTGGTCCCATTTTAATATTGTGATGATCTGATGACGCACTTCGGAGCTACATGATATAACTCCTCAAAAGTTGACAGCAAATCGTCTGCGATTGAACCATTTGCTTCTTTTCAATATACCCTTTGCGTTTTTAACTGATATCGGAGTCGAAATAACATATCTAATCAATAAAAATTATCAAATAAAAAAGTTTTTACCAAAAAAATAAAAACCGACTTCAGAAGTGAAAAAGTACAAAATAATATTTCAGCCTATTTTACGTTTGAATCTATAAGAAAATTAATTTGTTTTGTTGGAGTCGGTGTCAAGCCAAGCCAAAAAATTACTGCAAGTCCAGTCGCGAATCGTACCTACCGGCTTGACAGCGACTTCGACAAAACAAATTAATTTTCTTATAGATTCGAACGTAAAATTCATAGGCTGAAATATTATTTTGTACTTTTTTACTTCTGAAGTCGGTTTTTATTTTTTTTATTTGATAATTTTTATTGATTAGATATGTTATTTTTTAATAGATAGAGTGGATCAAGAGGAAGGTTTATATATACACAGGGTCCTTCTTAATATGCTGACACTTTTTAAGGCGATGACCAGACTATGAAACTGAACAACTTTCTCTATGGAATCAACATCGAAATCGCGAAAAAAAATCAGCTGTCCCATACATTTGGCTCGAGTAGGTTTGCAGTTTTGTATGGACGAGCAGATTTTTTTTTCGCGATTTCGATTTTGGTGCCATAGAGAAATTTGTTCAGTTTGACGGTCTGATCATCCCCTTAAAAAAGTGTCAGCATATTAAGAAGGACCCTATATATATATTTCAGTATCAGCATTGCACCCGTGCGAAGCCGGGGTGGGTCGCTACGCTAGTATAATGTATTCCACAAAGGATGTAGGGGTGCACTAAGAAAGTTTTTTTCGAATGTAATCCACGCTGATGAAGTCACGGGTCAAAAGCTCGTAACTTATAATTAGCTTTAGCGTTATCTAGTTGGTGATGATCATGATGATGATGGATTCCTTGTCGATTTCGACTACAGCAGACCTCTATATAGAAGAGCAGTCATATACGTGGGATATCTGGTTAGTGCCCGTATCATCTTTATCTTAGCCGATGGACTTCTACTGCAGGACATAGGCCTCACCCAAGGATCGCCACAACGACCGGCCCTGTACTGCCCTAATCCAAAAGGTTCCCTTAGCCTTCACCAGGTCAACGGTCCACCTTGTGGAGCCCTATCCACAGTGAGATTCCACAGCCTATCCACATTTCTGAGAACTCTTCGGCCCGTCGGCCATCGGTTCTGCGAGCATGCCATTACTACGGTTCTTCTGCGGATCTCTTAATTTCAGATTCGATCTCGCAGGGAAACACCGATAGCCCTCTGCGCCCTTTCAGCTTCTCATGAGGTTTTTGTATGAGCGACCACGCTTCTGTTTCGTATGTCATCACTGGAAATACCTACACTCTGGTCGAAGACTGGTATTAAATGAGTTTCCTGATAAATTTTTGTAAGTTTTATCTTCACACCATCCGAATCATCCCTTACAAACTTCTTCTGAACCAAGAATGCATGTTTGGCTACGGAACCCTAACATGGGCGATTCTGACAAGCTCTTGGCCGATTTTTTTATACTTGACGCATTTAATATGATTGCAATACGTGAGTAAACTTTCCTTACTGAGGATAGGCGAGCCTTAATTTTTTCCTTAGGCTAGGCAAGTGAGCAACTAAGAGTCAAGAAGTGAGAGGTCAAGTGAGCTGACGCAACGAGGTTGGGACCCGACTGGGATAAACATCTCGGTCAAATTGTTTGTACAATCGAGCTCTCAAGTGCTGATAGTTTGCACTAAGTCTACAATGTCTATAAATCATTTTACTTGAAGCATTTATTTTAAGAGAATAGTCCTTGCTAAGCGCCCGAGCGTGCTGCATACTAAACGAAGTTAGATCTTATTTTCAATGCTATCCAATTAAAGTCAATGCAATTTTTGAAGTGAAACTTTTATGAGGGCTTTGAAATTCTGATCCGCAACCATTTTGTGTGACGGAAGTTCGAAAGAAGACAATTTCTCTAGCTACGGGAAAAAGGCCCCCAAAAAGTGTTAGCGTATAGTTGGCATATATAGATGGAACTCATGTCGATTTGTTTCTCATAATCTCTAGATTAAAGTGGTAATATATACCTCATCTAAACGGAGTGTCGCGTAATCGCAGTTGGCGCACATCTTGTCTTGGTAAAATAGAATTACGAGCAGTTGTTACAATTTCTCAGTTTGTAAAGTTCTCATATCGTTCAATGTTGGTTTTTTTATTTTTATTTTCGTATGAACATCTAAGACGTTCCTTTCCTATACACGCATTGTTTTAAGAATCTTAGCAAAAAAGTAAAAATGGTGCATTTTTTTATTGATTTCATAAATTCTGTTTCATTATTACCTAATCATTCGTCCGATTACTATAATAAATTCAATTATGTTTTTAGAGTAATAATACCATCAATCAACATTACCGTTTGTGGGCTTAAAATAAATTAACTCCTTTAAATCGGGAGAAGTTTCACATCTGCCGGGCGTCCCGTGTTTTCAACACAATCTAGATATTTATCCCTGTGCCTATGGTTTGTCATATTTCCGATATTTAAAATTTCAATGGTACGATTAATTTAAGATTTGTATTGAAATTTTTGAGCCCCTAGCTTTGAAAATATTAGGTACCTACATTTTAACGAAAATCTGAGTTACAGGTACAGAAATTTGTTTCTAGATAGTGTTTTAAAAAATGTAGGTATTGATCTGTCAAGAGTGATCTGTCAAACGGCCGTTATGCGATACCGAATGTTGTGATTCTCATGTGGAGATTCATTTATAAGAATCGATCTATTGAGTCGTGTTGCGTGAAACGTGCTCAGCTCATTTCGCTCAGTCCAACATTTAGTTCGACATTAAATAATTTTATTCTAGATGCATCCCCCTAAAAGTAATTCTGCCGGCTCCCATGTGTTCGTAACGTAATAATAAAGTCAAAACCTAGTTCGATTGTTGAAGATAGCTTTTCCTCAACTTGCTGACGTCCTTTCTTCTGAATGTAGGACTTTTAGTACCTCCTTTCTTTATTACAAAGTACACGCAAGAGCATTATTGTTAATTCAGGGTTTAGTATGCACTCTATATTATGCTCTATATTGATGCAAAGTAACCATAGAATGTGCCTAAGAAAACTTTAGTACTATCTTGTTTAATAAATTCATTTAATGACTGTTTTGAGAGAACAACATCATTTTTTTAAATTAAAACTTGCAGTATGTTTGTAATTTAAGAAGTAGTCAAAGTACTGCAATTTATAACTAAAAATTCATTTAATTTAAGTATCATATTGTGGACACCGTTTCTTAATTCTAGATTCAGAAACTATATAATGTTATTAAAGTGTTAAAGAGATAATGTATGAATTGACGGATTAATCGAAGGTCTTGCCAAACGCTTTTCTTCCTATTCGAGATTCTACACAATATGGATTCCGCACAACTGCCATTGAACACATTCGCTATAAATAGGTTAAGAATCTCTTATCATGGTAGATACAATTTATTTTCATTTCAGTACAATATTACCTAGATTTACTTTACTTCTTCTCTGCTTCTGTCTAGCACTGAATTTCTGCTAATGTTGAGTGACTTATTCGTAATCTCAAGGATTAGTTTTATGTACTAAAACAGATTTGAGTGCAAAATGGCGAAACCACGTGGCTCCGTAACCCACGCGACGAAAACACGTCCGCCCGTGAATCGTCTAGCCTCAAGATTACTGACAATTTTTTTCAATTAATGTAAAAATAAAATTCTAAAATAAATAGTAATTAACTGAATGCTGCATTGCACATTAAATGAAGGGCCCGCTGTGGAATAACATACTAATGAATTAATCATAATCAACATCAATGAATTTAAAAAGAAAGGAATGTTAGCTAAACATCCTCAAATTAAACCAAAGCTTAACAACCGATTCAATTGAACCATAAACCAACGACATCGAAACCTAATTAAACATACAAGAGCAATAAAATGGATAATCTCATCTCATAGGTCATAAATCATAATAATTATAACATACAACAAGTGAAGTATATTTGCTGTGAGAAAAAAAAAACCTTTTTGTCCGCGAAACCACCTCTCATCTAAGCATCGTCAATTGCGGAGGTGAAATTGTGTGAATACACCGTGAATAGAATCGTCATTGCATCGCGTAGGTGTCCAGCGCTAGTCGTTGTAAGTTATAAGAGGGAGCGGGGAATGTTGTTCAGCGCAGCGTGTCCGCCCAACACGGCGACTCGCAAACTCAACGCGACCGGTAACACGATAACAAGAGTCGTCACTGGTCACCGTTGTCGACGTCCCCGGTGGGGACAACCGTGACCTCTGCCCACCCATTTTCTTTCTGGTGTCTACAGGCGCTGCAGGCATATACCAGGTCGCTTCTCATCAATCCCCGCTTCCCAATCCGCCGCGTAGATCCAGTGATGTTCTATACCGAGGTCCGTACCCATACAGGGTGAAATTGATATCATTAGCATCCTTTTAAACTAAGATTCTACCCATCAAACTGAACAATTTTCACTATGGGAGCAAACCGATCGGAGCAACAAAAAATCTGCTGTTCCGTACTAAACTGCAATGCCTACTCGACTCAAATGTATGCAACAGCTGATTTTTTAGTTGCTCCGATCGGTTTGCTGCCATAGTAAAAGTTGTTCAGTTTGATGGGTAGACTGACTCTTAGTTTAAAAGGATGCTTAATATCAATTTCACCCTGTATAGGCCGGTCGATTTATTAACTCAATTCAATAGCTCGGTAGACCCTTTATGGTCCCTCCAATAGTCCGCAGTTAAGCAGGAGCTGCTCCCTGAGCAATGCTGTAATAGTCAATTCGAAAAATTTTTATCAGAACAGCGTAAGGGCTTTTACAGACGAGAGACACTTTGCCGTCACCGTGGGTCGGTCGCGCGACCCTCCGCGACACACAGCGACAGCAATGTCTCGCTCGTCTATAAGAGCGCTAAGAAAGAGTATGAGTAGAATAAAATGACTGGGCTATATGTAGGTAAAGGTATTCAATTCAACTGCATGTAGTAATCAAAGTCATATTAGAATTTGAAGGAACTTTGATCCGCGCTCAGTCTTAGACTTGGGCAAGATCTCGAAGAATGCTATTACGTAACATGTATCGGAGAATCTGCAATTTGCGCAACTGAGCTGTACCGATTTAACGGCCATTAGTATTAGTGGGTGAACCCCGCTGACCGGCAAGACGTACCTACCGTGTACATTGGTATGTCAATTATTGGTTTTAAATGGTGTTTCGTTGTAGATGATGACTGCAAAACACATATATAAGTTAGTAAATGCGTAAACTACGAAATAGAGCTCCTTACCCGAATCTACCGAACATTAAAATCTATCCGAACCTTTTGTACTGAAATACAGGGTGTTAGAGTAGATAGTTGCATTACTTTAACGGGTGATGGTACTCATGATACTGAACATCATTTCCAAAGGCACAAAGGAAAATTGGCAAACAAAAATTTCAACTTTTCCACAAACGTTCGATCAGCTGACTGCATTTAATACCTATGAAAAGATCAAAAAATGTCAAAAAGTTAAAAATTAAGGGGGGTTCTCAACATGAAACTAGTTTTTACAGTATCAACGTTTTTTCTTCACGCTCTATCGTAAAAACGGTAATACATACAAGCGTCAGACTTAGTTTGATTATAGAGCAAACTCTACAGAATAACAACAAATACTAAAAACTGGCCAAGTGTGAGTCGGTCTTGCGCTAAAGGTCCCGGACCAAAAAAGTTTTTTTTCTAAGTTAATAATGTTGTGTTCTGCGGTGGTGTGGTACGGAACCCTCGGTGCGCGAGTAGCCCGACTCGCACTTGACCGGTTTTTTTATATTTATACGAGAGAATGTTGCGTCGGCGCCGGCGTCGCTCATAATATCCAAATGCTTTCAATAATTATGTAAATTCCACATTGAAGGTTTCGCTCACATTCAAACAAAATTCAAAGTTTGCCAGTCATTGATATAAATGTTGCCAGTAAAATAAAAACCATTCTAATGCCCGAAATGATTAATATGTAGGGTAACTGATATTCTATAGGATGCTGATTCGAGAATATCTTTAATTGTTTTTTTTCTAACTTTACTCATACTATTCCCATAGCCAATCCATTCTTTCAAACATTTCGGGAAAACTCTGCTTCTCAGGAAGTATGCAATGACAAGAATATCAGAACCGATGTAGCAATAGAAGAACATAATTACGAAACAACAACAGCTATATTCAGTTTTCTACAAAGTTATATACCAGCAGTTCAGCCACCGTACCAACTTCCACGGATGGTAATTGGTATCCGAAGCTGTTTTTTGACGTCAATACGAGGCCAGTTGAAAGTTTGACGAACGATTCTACACAGAATTACTAGAGCTACAAGAGATGGAGTACGGAGAGGCAGATAAAGTCGGCTAAGTTGGTCGAGAATCTTTGACATATTTTTTACGGTTCCTTACCTAAAGAGTGCCAACTGGGCCCTATTACTAAGCCTACGCTGTCCGTCTGTCCTAAATCTAAAAGGCTATCTTTTAAACCGTAATGAGTAGAAAGTTGATACTTTTAAAGAATAACGTGGTACTTATGTATTACTGTCGTTAAAAAAACAAAAAGTAAATATTTAAGGGTCCCGATCCTATGCACTATTCTTGTGTAAAAACGGCAAGATACATATATTTATATCAATTATTTGTGGTGCGATCATAGTATTTCCTGGTAATTATATTGCGGTGCCCTTTCAGGGTTCTTGTACTCCCACTTATGCTGTATCTTTCTTTCTTTCTTTGTACGTGAATGCAAATAAATGAAAATGATGAACATAATAAACTAAACAGGAATGGATATAGGAATTCTGTTTCTGTTTAGTGTACACACGGCGACAGGTCAGGTTACCCTGTTTGGACTATGAACTATTAGAAGTTGAACGCTGCGAATCGTGCGAGAGGGTGCGGTATGTTGTTGTTGTTTGGTCTCACAGCACGCTGCGCCCGCGCCGGCAGCCGCGTCTATGCAGGCTCTCTATCGCACTATTTTGTGTTTTGTACGTAGTGTAGTTATGGGTATATAGGGTGCGTAACCTGATGTGTCGCCGTGTGTACATTGTATTCTTATTCGTTCTAGATTAAAACATTTGTGTCACAAGCGTATCTCATAGTCAGTAGGTCGACTAACAGCCGTCTCTATGCAAATGCGCAGGAGTTTACACAAAAGATGTGCTAATTGCATTGTAGTCACATTGTGTAGCGATAACAGCTTTATAATGACTTGGCAAATACTTCACTATTTATTTTGATACAAGTACTGTCATGGTCATAGAGAAGCGCTCATTTCTTATTTGATGTAACAATATTTACTTAGTATCTACTTCCGTCATCCGCTATTTTTTTAAATCAAATAATACCTATGCAAAGTTTATAGTTGGCTGTCGTTCATTGCTACTGATAATCCAATGTCGCGTTTGTGCTCATTCTGCGCGTTGTGCTCTACAAGGTATAACAACACACTCTAGTTATTATGTAAAGGGGTAGTTTAGACCATCAAACTGAACAACTTTCCCTACGGAGACGAAGCCGAAAAAAGAAAATCTGTTATCCCACGGATACATTTGAATAGAATCTGTAGTAAGGTACTGTAGTTTTGTGCACTGGATTTGTGGTAATGGATAGCAGATTTTTTCCCTCACGATTTGGATATTGGTCCTATAGAGAAAGTTTTTTTAGTTTTATGGACTAATCATTCTCTTAAAAAAACGGTCAGCATTATTATGTTTGTTGGCCCCAGTATAAAACCTGTGTAGAATCAAATGAGAACGATTCTGTAATGTTTTGTTGGTATGAAAACGTTGTCGTTTTTTGTATGAAAGCTGCTTAGCTTCGCAGTCCTTAAGAGGGCTATCACAATCCAGTGGCGCCCTCATCACATTAAAAAAAGATTTCTCAATAAAGAAAGCCTAAATTAAAAAAGTGCTCAACAGATAAACTACAAAAGCCTTCAAGCCATTGTTATACAATACTTTTATATGTTCTAAACATTCCACTTTTACACAATTTCGAATAAAAACAAAAGCGGCCGTTTTTTTTCTTTTTTCAAAATTTGTATGTTAGACCCAAAGACATATATATTACTAGCGTAAGGACATGGCCTATGAGCTTGACTATTGTCCCCAGTTCGTTGGCTCTAAAATGCAAGGAAAAATGTCAATTTAGAGCACTACAAATATATGACACGATATAGTTCGTATACGAGTTATGACAGATGGCGCAAATTTTTGTTTCTATGAAGAAGGTTTTTGTAAAATATTCTGACGGGCCTATCCTTACGCTAGTAATCTGGGGGCACGGCAGTGCCCCCGCCAAGTCGAGCACAAAAGGCGGAACGGCCGTACCATCCTTTTCTCGAAGCAGTTCAGGCCATTTTCGACCCCCTATAACTTCGTAGTGGATAAAACTAGAAGCCTGAATTTTCAGTAACCAAGCAGGCATTGTATAAACACGGTATATTTAAAATTTCATCTAATTTGAATCAGTCGTTTAAGAATTATAACTAGTCAAAGTTTCTTAATTTTGTCACTCACTCACTGACCGATCATCAAAACTCTCTAGCCTAGGAACAAGTATAACTTCTAGCAGATAGACGCTTCAAATTTAGAATACAATTATTAGTGCTAAGTGTAGAAAGAGAAAGTACTAAAAGGAAGCACGTGTCTTGTCAACATTCACTCAATAAGAGATGCACATAGCAAATTCGCTCTAGTTAAAAAAGGAGATCGCTACGTAGAAAGATAAGTTACTAGACTGTAATACCTATGTTTGTGGTTACTAGAAGGAACTAGGAGAAGGAGGCACGTGTCTTGTCAATATTCACTCATTAAGAGATGCATATAGTAAATTCACTCTAGTTAAAAAAGGAGATCGCTAAGCGTAAGCGAAACAATTTTCGTCTATGGTGTTAAGTCTATCAAGGAAAAACTACTGCATAAATAACTTTGTAATCCCATATAAATATATAAGATTACAAAGTTACATTTGCAGTAAATGAATTGCGCCAAGCAGAGATTTTGTATCAAGAATAGATTCCTTTTTTTTAAGACGAAACAATTGCATCGGTTTTCTCTTTTTTACGTTATAAAATGCCATATAAATAAATGGTTGGATATACTTTTATCTATGCCACCTTTTGTGCCAATGAGACCGATTATCTATAGATACTTGTTTTAATTGTATATACGATACTAGTGTTGTTTCTGTGATACATATCGACAGCCTATCGATAGCAGTATACCAAAATGAAAGTGAAGAAAAGGGAAATTAATAATATAAAAACTCTACGGGGCTACTCGTGCATCGAGGGTTCCGTACCACACCACCACACAAAATGTTAACTTACAAAAAAGCGTTGTTTTCGCCGGGACTTTTAGTGTGATACAGACTCACACCTGGCCGTTTTTTATTATTTTTTATTATAATGTAGTGTGCTCTATAATCACACCAAGTTTGACGTTTGTATGTATTACCGTTTTTACGATAGAGCGAGAAGAAAAAACGTTAAAAAATAGTTTCCTGTATGAGCACCCTAATTTTTTAATTTTTGTTAGCAAATCCCATAGAAAAAAATAAGACTATACAGGGTGTCCCAAAAGTGGTGGTCTAAAATGGACGAGGTCGAGGTAGTGGAGATCATTTCCAACAATATTGGTCCCATGCACATAAAAAAAAAAAATTAATAAAAAGTTGGAAATGTTTCACAGTTTTTTTGAAATTTGCATTTTTGTAGTGTAAAAAAAAAAAGTTGAAAATTCAGTGTAACTTCTGAACCGTTCATTTTCGGACTTGTGTGTATGGGACCAAAATTGTTGAAAATGATCTCCACTACCCCCTCGTTCATTTTTAGACCACCACTTCTGGGACACCCTGTATAATATTCTGTGGCAAATCCGCTGTAATAACGCACATTCTGTGTAAATTTCAACTGTCTAGATATTACCGTTTCAAAGTTACAGCCCGTAATAGGTAGGATGGACGGACGGACAACGTTGGCTTATAGGAATAGGGTCCCGTTTTCACCCTATGGGTACGGAACCCTAATTACGAAAAATTTTCGTAAAAAATTTGTCACCATTCTCAAGTAATTTACGCCAAAAATGTGACAGTTACGAAGAAACTAGCACTCTCGTTTAAGGCTGGGCCACACAGAGTGCAGCTGCGGAACAGCTGCGGAACGGTAGCCGCAGTGCGACACCTCGCATATAATTCCATAGTTTACAATTACTGCCGGCCTGCAGTAGGCCCGCAGCCTTTCTGCAGCTGCACTCTGTGTGGCCCATAGAGAAAATAACGCGCTCCCCTGGGTGTGGCCCACCCTTTCATCTCTATTCTTTATGGGCAGACTTTATGTAGGTATAAGTAAATAAAAAAGAAACATTTATCTTTTATTTTATTAACTGATGAAACCAACAGCTTACGTTGAAATTTTTACATCAAATTAGTTTGATGATGAAACCTGGATGACGTTCTTTTTACACCTCCAAGGGACCGTAGGTAGACCTTAGTATTGATTTGTTTCTGAAAACTCTTCTTGATGGATGTTGACGGCTCAACCAATTCCAGTCTGGAAGGTCTGGGATGCCTAGGCACCGTCTGCAAAATAATAGAAATAAATTAACATAATTTTACGTAAAAATAAATTTGTATAAGTCTACCAGAATCTCATGGCATAAAAAATTGAGATTTTCACATGGTAATGTCAAACTTTCATCTGTCTAGTCAAAGTACCCTTTACAAACTGCGACTTTTTGAAGCGGTAAGTATAAACGCGCGTTTATCAATCGCGTTACTGCATCGCTACTAAACTAGCAAATTAACAGGCGTTTGTATGCATACGCAACCATCGATACAGACGCGTGTGTGCATTGCGACAAAGACTGTTGATGTGACTGATCAAACGACGACAAACGTATTCCGTTGAGGCTGTATCACGTTTGCATCGGTGCTGCACCGCGACTGAAGTGCAGACGCGTTGCAAAAAGTCGCAGTGCGTAAAGGGCCCTAATCCAATTACCTAACCCAGTATGGCAATTCGTTCGTATTTCTATCAGATTAGTCATTACAATGCGTATATAAAAGCTTACATGCATAACACAATTTTGCCAAACTCCCGTACATCTTGCATGATGTCATTTGATTTCCTTATTTGCCATTAGATTCTGGTACTTACACCGTGTGCAATTGTCGATAAGTCGGGTCAACACTAATGGCATAAATTAGAGTACATAAACTGTCAGTACAAATAACATACGATTTTAGTTAATAATTTCAGAAAACAGAACAAGCTAAAATGAAATTCCACATTATGTACCACATTCACATTCAAAAAAGCTTTACTCGGAATGAATTATTTTATTCATTACCCAGGTCAAAACCTTAAAAACAGTAGTCGATTACTTACTGATGGAAAGATATCCTAGGATTATTTTCTGTTAAAACCCCCATTCTACTCCAGCAACCAGTAGCCACACAAGCTGTGGTGTATGAGATACGCACTAGATAATTTGTTTCGTAATAAAAACCAAACTCGCGTAATAACACACAATGTAACTCCAAAGACTTTGGTGCCCATGTGGGAACCACGGTAGCTCGAAAGCTGACACTTTGACCTTCAAGACGGTGACATTTGTCTGTGTTTGTCTTTTTTTTTCAAATGAAGCGGTACCATAACTAAGAATGAGAGACCTGGCCATTTCTCGACTCGTTTTGAAAAAAAAGGTGTCTATCTTGATACATAGTCTCTGGCGCCAAGAAGTTTATAATACCTACAGCCCCGCTCTCATAAATTAATATGTATACATATTGGTTGTAGATAGGTAATTCACCTTGAATTTTAAGACGTCCTATTATAGCGTTGCCGCTTATTAGCACCGGGGTGCGCCACAACCACATTACCCTATGAACCCTAGTTCAACACATAGTACTTCGAAACGTAACCGATAGATGGCGGAAGCTGTCTATGGAAAATCAGCGTTCCACTTACTTTGTACTAAGATAACGTACAGTACGACCCAAGAAGCTTACATACCTTATGTTTGTAAGCTTCTTGGTACGACCGTAGTCTAGAAATTGAATAAATTTGAACTAAACTAAACTTTTTCATTATTATGACAACATTATGGAAAACGTCAAACCAAAGAGTACTTTATCGTCAAACTGTCAATCAACAAATTTCAACAAAACATCAAATGCAGTTTTATGCATTTCGAATTAAAATTTACCATAAAATATTTGAATATGTCCTTAATATTATTTCAAATGGATAAAGCAACAAAAAGTGGTGCAAGTCTACCGATTTACAGTGTCATTTTCTGTTATGTTTGGAGGTATATCATGCGGGGAAAATTGGAACAGATTGGATGTTTTTTACAAGCGATTTACTGATAATATGGTAGATATCTATTTTCTCTAATGTTGCTTTGGAAATTTTTCCGCCCGGAATGTTTCGGTTAAAAAACTGCTATGCCAATAAATGGAAATCTTATAAAGAAGAAATGTAAACCTACAAAAATAAGACAACCGTATAGGTAGGTACTAATACAGTTCAGAAACAAATAATTTGAAAGTACAATATAGAGTTTATTTATTACTTTCATATGCGTTTTCATTATTTTATTCTAGAACTAGAATACAGAAGGCGTAGCATGTTGTACGTGATACGGCTATATCACGCCTTTTATCTTGTTCGTTCGCGCGGGAATAGGGAGCGAACGTATGATAGCGCTATATCACGCTGCCATGCTAGCCATGCTGTTGCCGAAAATTTTAATTTCTATAGGGTGTAAAATTTAGCTTCCGTCAAACAAAAAAAACGCTAAATATAGATAAAGTTTTGCATAAACTTTTGGAGAAAATACAGTAAGTATCAACATAGTTTAAGTCGTAGTGTAGTGTTGCCATATAAAGCGACAGTGGCGCCCTCATTTAATTTCTACTCTTTCTGGTCAAGCTGTAGCATAGCATAACATAGCATAGTTCAAACGCTCTTGCTGTTCGGATTAACCTGGAAATCTTACCTATAGCGATTTTCGTTCATAATTTCGATTCCTATAATATTAGTTTGACGGCATGAAAGGCTTATTCATTGGTTTACTATTGGTTGGTAAGCAAATACCAAAGTACAAGCCACTTTTTGATGAAGTGCTCCAAGTTCTGAGATCAGATTTGAAAGAAGTAGTGTTGTTCATCATAGATGAAGTGTCGATGAAGCTAAAGAAATAGTACCGGAAAAGAAAAAGAGGAAGACTACCTACAAAAAGAAATGAGATACCATCAAAAACATAACTTGTAAAAAACCCAAGTCTCGCAACTCAGTTCTTCTAGCGTAAAAAGTTGTGAGATACATGTAATACCAAGTCGATTAATATATTCAGTCCCTACTTAAGAGTCCTTCTGTCTTAAGTTATTACGTAATTAGCTAACCAAACAACATCTTATAGTGACCATATCAATATTAAAAATCTTTTATGTTTTAAATAAATAGATTGACTTGGCAATCGCAAATATAATATGTATAACTTGTGAGATACATTGTGTTTTCATGCGATGGCCAAGTCAATCTATTTATTTAAAACATAAAAGATTTTTAATATTGATATGGTCACTATAAGATGTTGTTTGGTTAGCTAATTACGTAATAACTTAAGACAGAAGGACTCTTAAGTAGGGACTGAATATATTAATCGACTTGGTATTACATGTATCTCACAACTTTTTACGCTAGAAGAACTGAGTTGCGAGACTTGGGTTTTTTACAAGTTATGTTTTTGATGGTATATATAAATCTATGGTTAGACCTTGAAAAAACCTATAAAAGTATTCTATGAAAATAGCTTGAAGGCTTTTGTAGTTTTGATGTTGAGCACTTTTTTAATTTATGCTTTCTTTATTGAGAAATCTTTTTTAATGTGATGAGGGCGCTACTGGACTGTGATAGCCCTCTTAACTCAATCGCATGTTGGAAAACTGAATTCAAGCTAAAGATCGGACGTGAGAACAGTCAAGTGATGCAATGTGGTACGCAACTCTTTGTAAAGAGTTGCCTCCGGTCCATTCCATTGTTGGAGCAATTATAGTACTCTGTGGTTGGAGTATAATACAACGTGTTAATGAATTAACGCAAAACCTCATACACCCCAACGGATTTATAACAAAATAATTATATTGAAACAATAATTTCATCTGGGGGCACGGCAGTGCCCCCGCCAAGTCGAGCACAAAAGGCGGAACGGCCGTACCATCCTTTTCTCGAAGCAGTTCAGGCCATTTTCGACCCCCTATAACTTCGTAGTGGATAAAACTAGAAGCCTGAATTTTCAGTAACCAAGCAGGCATTGTATAAACACGGTATATTTAAAATTTCATCTAATTTGAATCAGTCGTTTAAGAATTATAACTAGTCAAAGTTTCTTAATTTTGTCACTCACTCACTGACCGATCATCAAAACTCTCTAGCCTAGGAAGAAGTATAACTTCTAGCAGATAGACGCTTCAAATTTAGAATACAATTATTAGTGCTAAGTGTAGAAAGAGAAAGTACTAAAAGGAAGCACGTGTCTTGTCAACATTCACTCAATAAGAGATGCACATAGCAAATTCGCTCTAGTTAAAAAAGGAGATCGCTACGTAGAAAGATAAGTTACTAGACTGTAATACCTATGTTTGTGGTTACTAGAAGGAACTAGGAGAAGGAGGCACGTGTCTTGTCAATATTCACTCATTAAGAGATGCATATAGTAAATTCACTCTAGTTAAAAAAGGAGATCGCTAAGCGTAAGCGAAACAATTTTCGTCTATGGTGTTAAGTCTATCAAGGAAAAACTACTGCATAAATAACTTTGTAATCCCATATAAATATATAAGATTACAAAGTTACATTTGCAGTAAATGAATTGCGCCAAGCAGAGATTTTGTATCAAGAATAGATTCCTTTTTTTTAAGACGAAACAATTGCATCGGTTTTCTCTTTTTTACGTTATAAAATGCCATATAAATAAATGGTTGGATATACTTTTATCTATGCCACCTTTTGTGCCAATGAGACCGATTATCTATAGATACTTGTTTTAATTGTATATACGATACTAGTGTTGTTTCTGTGATACATATCGACAGCCTATCGATAGCAGTATACCAAAATGAAAGTGAAGAAAAGGGAAATTAATAATATAAAAACTCTACGGGGCTACTCGTGCATCGAGGGTTCCGTACCACACCACCACACAAAATGTTAACTTACAAAAAAGCGTTGTTTTCGCCGGGACTTTTAGTGTGATACAGACTCACACCTGGCCGTTTTTTATTATTTTTTATTATAATGTAGTGTGCTCTATAATCACACCAAGTTTGACGTTTGTATGTATTACCGTTTTTACGAT
The DNA here is from genome assembly GCA_922987775.1 of Agonopterix subpropinquella. Classification (NCBI taxonomy): domain Eukaryota; kingdom Metazoa; phylum Arthropoda; class Insecta; order Lepidoptera; family Depressariidae; genus Agonopterix; species Agonopterix subpropinquella. Next base: position 33,474,623 of record OV277693.1, read on the forward strand.
AGAGCGAGAAGAAAAAACGTTAAAAAATAGTTTCCTGTATGAGCACCCTAATTTTTTAATTTTTGTTAGCAAATCCCATAGAAAAAAATAAGACTATACAGGGTGTCCCAAAAGTGGTGGTCTAAAATGGACGAGGTCGAGGTAGTGGAGATCATTTCCAACAATATTGGTCCCATGCACATAAAAAAAAAAAATTAATAAAAAGTTGGAAATGTTTCACAGTTTTTTTGAAATTTGCATTTTTGTAGTGTAAAAAAAAAAAGTTGAAAATTCAGTGTAACTTCTGAACCGTTCATTTTCGGACTTGTGTGTATGGGACCAAAATTGTTGAAAATGATCTCCACTACCCCCTCGTTCATTTTTAGACCACCACTTCTGGGACACCCTGTATAATATTCTGTGGCAAATCCGCTGTAATAACGCACATTCTGTGTAAATTTCAACTGTCTAGATATTACCGTTTCAAAGTTACAGCCCGTAATAGGTAGGATGGACGGACGGACAACGTTGGCTTATAGGAATAGGGTCCCGTTTTCACCCTATGGGTACGGAACCCTAATTACGAAAAATTTTCGTAAAAAATTTGTCACCATTCTCAAGTAATTTACGCCAAAAATGTGACAGTTACGAAGAAACTAGCACTCTCGTTTAAGGCTGGGCCACACAGAGTGCAGCTGCGGAACAGCTGCGGAACGGTAGCCGCAGTGCGACACCTCGCATATAATTCCATAGTTTACAATTACTGCCGGCCTGCAGTAGGCCCGCAGCCTTTCTGCAGCTGCACTCTGTGTGGCCCATAGAGAAAATAACGCGCTCCCCTGGGTGTGGCCCACCCTTTCATCTCTATTCTTTATGGGCAGACTTTATGTAGGTATAAGTAAATAAAAAAGAAACATTTATCTTTTATTTTATTAACTGATGAAACCAACAGCTTACGTTGAAATTTTTACATCAAATTAGTTTGATGATGAAACCTGGATGACGTTCTTTTTACACCTCCAAGGGACCGTAGGTAGACCTTAGTATTGATTTGTTTCTGAAAACTCTTCTTGATGGATGTTGACGGCTCAACCAATTCCAGTCTGGAAGGTCTGGGATGCCTAGGCACCGTCTGCAAAATAATAGAAATAAATTAACATAATTTTACGTAAAAATAAATTTGTATAAGTCTACCAGAATCTCATGGCATAAAAAATTGAGATTTTCACATGGTAATGTCAAACTTTCATCTGTCTAGTCAAAGTACCCTTTACAAACTGCGACTTTTTGAAGCGGTAAGTATAAACGCGCGTTTATCAATCGCGTTACTGCATCGCTACTAAACTAGCAAATTAACAGGCGTTTGTATGCATACGCAACCATCGATACAGACGCGTGTGTGCATTGCGACAAAGACTGTTGATGTGACTGATCAAACGACGACAAACGTATTCCGTTGAGGCTGTATCACGTTTGCATCGGTGCTGCACCGCGACTGAAGTGCAGACGCGTTGCAAAAAGTCGCAGTGCGTAAAGGGCCCTAATCCAATTACCTAACCCAGTATGGCAATTCGTTCGTATTTCTATCAGATTAGTCATTACAATGCGTATATAAAAGCTTACATGCATAACACAATTTTGCCAAACTCCCGTACATCTTGCATGATGTCATTTGATTTCCTTATTTGCCATTAGATTCTGGTACTTACACCGTGTGCAATTGTCGATAAGTCGGGTCAACACTAATGGCATAAATTAGAGTACATAAACTGTCAGTACAAATAACATACGATTTTAGTTAATAATTTCAGAAAACAGAACAAGCTAAAATGAAATTCCACATTATGTACCACATTCACATTCAAAAAAGCTTTACTCGGAATGAATTATTTTATTCATTACCCAGGTCAAAACCTTAAAAACAGTAGTCGATTACTTACCGATGGAAAGATATCCTAGGATTATTTTCTGTTAAGGTGGACTTCCGATGCCAGCGGCCGATGCGACTAACGCGCGCGTCTGACGCGAGGTTCTGTCAAATATGACAGAACCTCGCGTCAGACGCGCGCGGCCGACGACAGACCTCACTTCCGATGTCAGCGACTGACGCGTGCCTATTGTGCAGAGTGTTATCACTTTAGGGTATTTTCCCCAAAATTTAGGGTATGTTTTTATGTTTTGGTGTTTAAACAAAAACATAAAAACACAAACAAAAAAACAATACATATTTTAATAAAGAATATTTTATTGATTGACAGATTGATAGGTTTAGAGAATATATGAAAGCATTTTTTTTACAGGGTGTATGATAAAATACATTTTTGGGAGTAATGAGACCCTTGGCTTTTTAACCTGTACCTACATGGATCGCTTTCTAGCTAATAATTATGTAGGCAAGAGATTTTTCGAAAAAAGAAAAAGTAGTTTCAAGTGGCTCGATAGATGGTGTTATCGCTACGTGGATGAGCGACCTTGCAGATAATAAAATACAAATAAAATAGTAAAAATTAAGCAAATTTTCGGTAAAAACTTCGTAATATTTCTGGCAAACATTCTTGTCCCGCGTGACGTCAGAGCATAGCCGCGCGCGGCCGCGGCCGATGCGATAGACATCGGCCGCGCGCGTCTGACGCGCGCGTCAGTCGCTGGCATCGGAAGCGGCGCCATACGTTTTCATAGTAACTAGTATGGCCGCATCGGCCGTCGGCCGCGAGCCGCGCGCGTCAGACGCGTCGGCCGCTAGCATCGGAAGTCCACCTTTAAAACCCCCATTCTACTCCAGCAACCAGTAGCCACACAAGCTGTGGTGTATGAGATACGCACTAGATAATTTGTTTCGTAATAAAAACCAAACTCGCGTAATAACACACAATGTAACTCCAAAGACTTTGGTGCCCATGTGGGAACCACGGTAGCTCGAAAGCTGACACTTTGACCTTCAAGACGGTGACATTTGTCTGTGTTTGTCTTTTTTTTTCAAATGAAGCGGTACCATAACTAAGAATGAGAGACCTGGCCATTTCTCGACTCGTTTTGAAAAAAAAGGTGTCTATCTTGATACATAGTCTCTGGCGCCAAGAAGTTTATAATACCTACAGCCCCGCTCTCATAAATTAATATGTATACATATTGGTTGTAGATAGGTAATTCACCTTGAATTTTAAGACGTCCTATTATAGCGTTGCCGCTTATTAGCACCGGGGTGCGCCACAACCACATTACCCTATGAACCCTAGTTCAACACATAGTACTTCGAAACGTAACCGATAGATGGCGGAAGCTGTCTATGGAAAATCAGCGTTCCACTTACTTTGTACTAAGATAACGTACAGTACGACCCAAGAAGCTTACATACCTTATGTTTGTAAGCTTCTTGGTACGACCGTAGTCTAGAAATTGAATAAATTTGAACTAAACTAAACTTTTTCATTATTATGACAACATTATGGAAAACGTCAAACCAAAGAGTACTTTATCGTCAAACTGTCAATCAACAAATTTCAACAAAACATCAAATGCAGTTTTATGCATTTCGAATTAAAATTTACCATAAAATATTTGAATATGTCCTTAATATTATTTCAAATGGATAAAGCAACAAAAAGTGGTGCAAGTCTACCGATTTACAGTGTCATTTTCTGTTATGTTTGGAGGTATATCATGCGGGGAAAATTGGAACAGATTGGATGTTTTTTACAAGCGATTTACTGATAATATGGTAGATATCTATTTTCTCTAATGTTGCTTTGGAAATTTTTCCGCCCGGAATGTTTCGGTTAAAAAACTGCTATGCCAATAAATGGAAATCTTATAAAGAAGAAATGTAAACCTACAAAAATAAGACAACCGTATAGGTAGGTACTAATACAGTTCAGAAACAAATAATTTGAAAGTACAATATAGAGTTTATTTATTACTTTCATATGCGTTTTCATTATTTTATTCTAGAACTAGAATACAGAAGGCGTAGCATGTTGTACGTGATACGGCTATATCACGCCTTTTATCTTGTTCGTTCGCGCGGGAATAGGGAGCGAACGTATGATAGCGCTATATCACGCTGCCATGCTAGCCATGCTGTTGCCGAAAATTTTAATTTCTATAGGGTGTAAAATTTAGCTTCCGTCAAACAAAAAAAACGCTAAATATAGATAAAGTTTTGCATAAACTTTTGGAGAAAATACAGTAAGTATCAACATAGTTTAAGTCGTAGTGTAGTGTTGCCATATAAAGCGACAGTGGCGCCCTCATTTAATTTCTACTCTTTCTGGTCAAGCTGTAGCATAGCATAACATAGCATAGTTCAAACGCTCTTGCTGTTCGGATTAACCTGGAAATCTTACCTATAGCGATTTTCGTTCATAATTTCGATTCCTATAATATTAGTTTGACGGCATGAAAGGCTTATTCATTGGTTAACTATTGGTTGGTAAGCAAATACCAAAGTACAAGCCACTTTTTGATGAAGTGCTCCAAGTTCTGAGATCAGATTTGAAAGAAGTAGTGTTGTTCATCATAGATGAAGTGTCGATGAAGCTAAAGAAATAGTACCGGAAAAGAAAAAGAGGAAGACTACCTACAAAAAGAAATGAGATACCATCAAAAACATAACTTGTAAAAAACCCAAGTCTCGCAACTCAGTTCTTCTAGCGTAAAAAGTTGTGAGATACATGTAATACCAAGTCGATTAATATATTCAGTCCCTACTTAAGAGTCCTTCTGTCTTAAGTTATTACGTAATTAGCTAACCAAACAACATCTTATAGTGACCATATCAATATTAAAAATCTTTTATGTTTTAAATAAATAGATTGACTTGGCAATCGCAAATATAATATGTATAACTTGTGAGATACATTGTGTTTTCATGCGATGGCCAAGTCAATCTATTTATTTAAAACATAAAAGATTTTTAATATTGATATGGTCACTATAAGATGTTGTTTGGTTAGCTAATTACGTAATAACTTAAGACAGAAGGACTCTTAAGTAGGGACTGAATATATTAATCGACTTGGTATTACATGTATCTCACAACTTTTTACGCTAGAAGAACTGAGTTGCGAGACTTGGGTTTTTTACAAGTTATGTTTTTGATGGTATTATTCTTATAGTTAAAATTTAAAGTTCTTCGCATTTTAAGCTTTGAGGCAAAAATTATTTGTTATCATTTCAGCAATGAATGAAGGCGCTAACGTACTCATTGATACATTTTAATAATCTTGTTTTGGTAGTAAGTAGGGTGAGTGTGCCCGTGCGGTGGGTTGACATCGGGTTCAGTAAATTTAAAATTTTACAAAAAAAATATTTAATATTTTGAAAAAAAAAAACCTACATATATAACCATGATAATTCGACTCAGCTCTCGATTCTAAACAAACTACTTTCTAGTTTTGCGTTAATTCATTAAAATGTTGTAAACTAAAAACAGCATAGTTTTTACTAAGTTGTTGTATCCTATTGTTGTTACATCCACAACGTTACAACCGTATCGTAATATCAATAAATCAAATATACTAAATTTTTTGTAAATTTTGCAGCTTTTTCTTTCATGACAGTATGAGCAGGCCTGTCTCACTCCACAGCTCAGGTAAGTTTGACAGCCGGACACCTCCGAGGTGTAAATCGCAATAGGTTGCCACTCACCCCTCGGTGGTCACCAAAAAGATTAACATAAGGTACAGCTTGGCCAAAAACGCCACTGTCGCTTTACATGGCAACACTACACTACAACCTAAACTATTTTGATACTTGCTGTATTTATTACCCGAAAAGTTTATGCAAAACGTTATCTATATTTAGCTAAATTTAGCTCTGACAGCTGCGAGGCTAGTACGTCAACCCGCGATAGCGACATTTAACATATCCATCTGTAAAATTTAGTATTTTATCTTGTTCGTTCGCGCGCAAATAGAAAGAGAGCGGAAGCTAAATTTTACACTTTGCAGAAATTTTAAATTTATGCAACTGCATGGCTAGCATGGCAGCGAGATATAGAACTATCACACCTTCACTATCTTTCTATTTACGCGCGAACCAGCGAGATAAAAGGAATGATATAGCCGTATCACGTGCAACATGCTATGCCTTCTGTATTCTAGAAGAAAATAATGAAAACGCATAATAATATGGAAGTAATAAATACACTTTATATTGTACTTTCAAATTATTTGTTTCTGAATTTTATCAGTGTATTGTCATATTTTCGAAGGTCGATATTTGCATTTCTTCTTTTTACCATTTCCATTTCCTAGCATGGCAATTTTTTATTTATCGATGCATTCCGGGCGGATTAATTTTGCGGTTTAAATGTTTTCCTGAAAACAATAGAGAAAAACCATAAAAAAGCAATCGAAAAAATGGTTGTCGCAGTTAAGATAAACTAAGCAAAACAAAAAATATCACATGCGAGAATGACATGCGACGGTCAAAATTATGCGGTCGACGCATACCTACTTAAAATATGTACAATTTGGAACCTCGTGCAACCCAAACTCGAAAGGAAATCCCCTAAATGATTATTTTTCAGATGATAACTTACGATAATTGATATAATTTATTGACAACTATTGGTAAAATGCAATATTAGAGTAAATAAATACCTACCATATCAGCTAATCGCTTGTAAATAACATACAATTTGTTCGAAATTTCCCAGCATGATATACCTCCAAACGTAACAGAAAATAAAATACTGAATTACTAGACTAGCACCACTTTTTGTTGCTTTATCCATTTGAAATAATAATATGGACAAAACTAAAGATTTTACGGTAAATTTTGATTTGAAACGCATAAAACTGCACTCGATGTTTGACAGTTTGACGTTTTCCATGATGTTGTAATGATAATGAAAAAAGTTTAGTTCCGATCGTAGAAAAATTCTTCGTCTATGACTTGCCGTCATTTTGTGAGTACTGAAAACCCTAGCGATGTCACGCTGTCAGCACGTGAAAGAATGAAAGAAGGAGACTTTGTAAAGGAAGCTGTCATGCCTAATGATTCGGTTCATTTTTGTTTGCACGCGCGCCGTTGTGACAGTTGGTAGGTTATTCGCGAGTTGTACGATAGGACGGGTGCGAATAACTTTGCACCTTATTGCTGTGGCGAGAGAGTCGTTATTTATTTAAATCTGTTTTCGAAGTGATCCTTCTGTACGGGTAGTACTAGTATTTATTCTGTGGTATGAGGTACATTATAGAACTCTGTGGTATGAGTATGAGCCTATCGCATGATAATAATATCAATAGCACTGTAGTGGAAAGATTTAGCCAGTAAGCAATGGTCGGTCATATCGAGGCCCAGGGTGCGCCAGACGATATTTTACACCAAAACAATGGCTCAGTGGCGCCCTCATTGCATAATAAAGATTTCTAAATAAAGAAATGCTAAATTAAAAAAAGGGCCCAACAGATAAACTACAAAAGCCTTCAAGCTATTTTCATAGAATACTTTTATAGGTTTTTTAAAGGTCTAAACATTTAAATTTTGAAAAAAGAAAAAAAAAACGTCCGCTTTTGTTTTTATTCGAAATTATCTAAAAGTGGAATGTTTAGAACCTATAAAAGTATTGTATAACAATGGCTTGAAGGCTTTTGTAGTTTATCTGTTGGGCACTTTTTTATTTTAGGCTTTCTTTATTGAGAAATCTTTATTATTGTGACGAGGGCGCCACTTAGCTCAAATATATATATATAGCCCTCTTAACTACCTACCTTTCATGTTTTCAGATGCAGGCGCAAAGTTTGATTTGACCTAATATTTACTATCATGTCCAGTAGTTACAGGTGGCTAGGCTTTTACCCACAACAATACAGCGAAAGAAGTCTTTTCCTCCTCCTCCTTCATCCTTCTATAAACTTCAATACAGTTGTCTTGGCCTACCATTTATTTACGACAATTCGCAAAATTTTAGAAAGGGCTCTTATTACGGAAAAAAATGAATTGAAAAAATCATAGATAGGTAAGGTAAGTATAATGTTATAGATCGCAACGGTAACATACAGGGTGTTAGGGTAAACAATTGCATTACTTTACCATTATTACCCATGATACTGAATAACTTTCCCAAACAAACATATAGGAAATTCACAAAAAAAAACGACTTTCCGTACTAAGTGCAATCAGCTGATCGAACATTTGTATGAAGAGTCGTTTTTTTTTTATATTTGCTATTGGTTTCTTAGGGTTTGTTCAGTATCACGGGTACAGTCACCCCTTTAAAATAACGCAACTGTTTACCCTAACACCCTGTATAACTAATTATAATGTAGGTTTCTAATGTGATCATTTTAACAGAGCTAAGATTCCGACTAAAAATCAATTGTTCGATAAGATACGTTGCAGTGACATCGAAATAGCTCGTAAAGTAAGAACAGAAGCTTCTAAATTAACCTAAAAGTTAAATTCGACAAAAAAAGATTAGGTCAACAAACTCAAAATACCTTTTAGAAAAATTTATTACATTTTAACGTACAAGCAAAAGCATCGCAATAAATCAACTCTGAGTATTAATGTACTTACACGACTTTAATGACTCCATCTCCAAAAGTGAAATTTTATACTTATATTTTCGGCCGTGCTTTAGTAGTAAGTAAGAAAACGAAAGAAGTCCCCTGACAAGATTCTTATGATTCAATAATAAGTATGCAAATAGCTTGACTGCCGATACTTGTGTGTAGATCAGAATTGTAAGTTTTGCCGTCATTACCTACGGACCGCGTCAAGAGGGCTATCACAGTCCAGTGGCGCCCTCATCACATTAAAAAAGATTTCTCAATAAAGAAAGCCTAAACTAAAAAACTGCTCAACATCAAAACTATACAAAAGCCTTCAAGTAATTTTCATAGAATACTTTTATAGGTTTTTTAAAGGTCTAAACATAAAAATTTTGAAAAAGAAAAAAAGCGGCCGCTTTTGTTTTTATTCGAAATTGTGTAAAAGTGGAATGTTTAGAACCTATAAAAGTATTGTAGAACGGGATCATGACTTCTTAGTTCTTACCGAAAGACATCTTGTCGAAACCCATTTGTGCCACGCCGCGCCACGTAATCGAAGCGCCATTCAAGCGGCAGCCCATTTGTTCGAAAGTACATTTCATCGATGAGCCAGTTCGTTGCAAGCCGATTGGTTGAAGTCCCATTTAAGCGGTGAGCCATTTGTTCGAATTGCCATTTTATTGAGAGACGAAATATGTGACAGTACACTGATAGGTCATTGTTTCGAGCCCTACCTGTTTGATGATCAATATTGGTTGACAAATCCCAGATAACATTTACGGTCGGCGACTTAAAAATGACGTCATTTTAAGGTACTTATACAGTCAGTCCGAATAGTCCGATGTTGGTCGTAGAAGTACGTACTAGTTGGTACTAGGAACGTCATTTTACCGTCAGCCAGTATACGTCCTGTGTTGGACGCAAGTTGGACGTTATACTGACGGACGGACGGACTTGCCTCCTTTTTTCTCAGCTCAGTCGCGCCATTTTTCTATGCGCATCGGACGTGTCGCGGAGTCCTTTTTGTTGTTGAGTTAGTGTTATTCAAAGAAATTGAACCTAAAGTGTGTTAGTAATGGACGAGGACCGCCCAGCCATCCAGTTTATTGTTTGCGGTGGCGGTGCTATTTCTATTGTGGATTCAAAGTGGCTGAAGCCACGATGGTGTGAAGTGTATTGGCCGGTCATAAAAAGGCCCAAAGCTTTTGAGCTGATCCTCAATCTCAACACGTCCCCCAGCGAAAATTTGAAACTTTATGGTGTGCAGCAAGTGTTTTACGAAAGTGGTAGGTACGTATTTTATCCCTTTCCTGCATGGGTAGCATGCTACCGTGATACAGCACCATCACACATTCGCTCTTTTTCTATTTGCGCACGAACGAACGAGATAAAAGACGTGATACAGCCGTATCACGTGTAGCATGCTACCATAGTGTAAATAAAATAATAGTGATGAAGCTCAGCGGTCGGGTCTATGCCCGCTCGGCATGCGGGGTACGGGCGTACCCTAATTCAATTCGCTGTTAAGATACGCGCGCAGGCAACGTGGGTCGGGAGGCACTCCTCCCGGCCCCCGCACGCCCCGCACGATTGGCCTGCCGCGACCGCTGAGCTTCACCACTATTAGTTCTTTACACTATGATGCTACGGCTTCTGGGGCTAGTACGCCAACCGGCGATAGCGACATTTAACACATTCATCTGCCAAATTTAGTCTTTTATCTCTTTCGTTCGCGCCCCAATAGAAAGAGATCGGAAGCGTGATAGAGCTATATGATGCTATCGTGGGTTGGCGTACTAGCCCCGCTAGTCAGTTTTCAGTTTCGGGGAACCTGGCTTCTCGGGATGCTTGTATGAATTAACTACGACGACGCTTCTATTTAATAACGCAGAGAATTATTAAAGGGTTGGATATAGAATTGTATAGCAGGAGGGGAGGGGTGCCGGTGATTGGGGAGGGGCCGCTGACGGGTCCACTAGTTATTTATATATTGTCTAAGAAAATAATTTTGGTTTGATTTACAAGTACCTAACTAACTTATTTCTTTTTACAGGTGTCAGGTCGAGATGTTTCCAGTAAAGTGCCACGTACAATGAAGTCCTACATTTCCGACAAGCTAGTTGCAGAGTACAATTTCTATGGAATGAAAACTGCAACGAAAACCAAAATCGAAAAAGTTTTTTGCACTCTACGCCTCAGAGACTGCATTGTAGGTGAGTACATAAGTACCTACCGAAATTCTCCAATACTATCTCAATATTGTTTGCGTCAATCCCCCATTCAATATCTTTGCACTATTTGGAATTCAAATAATTAGTTTTAATGAATTATTATTAGGGTTCCGTACACATAGGTTGTCAATGGGACCCTATTATTAAGCCTATGCTGTCCATCCGTTTTTCAGTATATCACAGCGGTATAATCTGAACAACTGTAAACAACTCCACAACAGCACGGCTAGCATGCCATCCACGACAAAGCGTTTAAACGAGAAAAACGTCATGCGCGCTCTTTCTGGCATACGTAAATTAATAAGGATGGTGGCACATCTCGATTTTTATCGTTTTCTCGGAGGTGGTATGCAAGGCCTACTGAGGTAGCCTCATAACATATTCAGTTTGTTGTTGTGGCATCTAGGTATCTTGGCAAATAATAAAAAGATACGGAGCCCTGTGTGCGTGGGTGCTACTCCCACGACCATTTTTATACAATTAATAAATTGTATCTTTCTTGTTTCTTTATAGAAGGCGTTGTTAGCACAACTGCAACTGCAACGGCAGAGGGCGTCGAAGTTAGCATCAAAACCTGGCTACAGCATGCTCCAGAACATCTTTTACTAAAAGTAAAATCTTTAAATAAAATTTTACATTTCGGTGTTCATTAATTTATTTATTTACAACCCTAGTTCACTCCACCGTAGTCTAGGAACGTCATTCTACGGCTGACATTCAGAAACGAAATTTGAGTATTAGTTTCTATTTTGATATGTAAAAATCAATAAAATTTTGACATATCGAAGTAGGATCTTATACTCAAATCTTGTCTCTGAATCTCAGTCTAAGGCTGCCTGTAGTGTACAGCAATAAAGAGTAGTTAATGTGGAAAGCGCCGGTAGCGCCGTCTATCGGCAGGTGCGGTCTGTGGTCAATATCTATCGTTCATTCGCTCGGTATTCGTGCACCGACCGCCGTGCTGTGCGGACGTGCGCTAGTCACATTCACTAGTGAAGACTATATCTGTGTTTCATTATATACATCAACCTCAACCAACCCTTAGTAGAAAGGTGTATTCTACATTGGCGACGACGACGGGATTCGAAATTCACGTGAGTAAAGTGTTTATCAGTTTGTTGAGGGTTGAAAATTAAAAAATACAAACGGTGCCAACGAAATAAAATCCACCAGTTAAGGACACCCAGTTAAGGAAGCTAAGCGAGTTATTTAAACACAATCGAAGACGGTTTCTACTAGCGTTGCTTTGTTTGTTGCCTAAAAAGTTACACAGTGTTAAAATATATTTCAAAAGAAAAGTAAAAATAGTTTTGTCCCGATTTTAAATCGTTTATTTGGAATTATCTTAATTATCTGGTTTCTGCTAGCATTGCTTTGTTTTTGCCTTTGCCTAGTGATAAAAATATATTTCAAAAAAAAAAGAAAAAACGGTTTTTTGTCCCGATTTTAAATCGTTTATTTGGAATTATCTACATACTGTATTTCTTTTCCCACATGTCGACCATCGAATGCTGGAGGAAAGAGGGGAGACCAGACAGGAGGAAGGTGTGGGACAACACGGGACGGCGCGGCGCCTAGGATGAACAAATGTACGCCAGCGCCAGCTGTGGAAGGTCACGTAATCATTCCTTATTACTTTAAACGATTGAAAGAATTTATTCAAGTCCGTAGCTCCAGGCTCACTGCCCGTCACACGTGACTGGACGGAGTTCCGGTGCTGGTGGGGCAAGGGTGTCCTGGGGTTTCTGAATCTCTGACTGCTTCTCGGGGAGTGTACTCGTGAGCATATACTAATGCATGCTTGTAGTCCGTCATTATGCCCTAATAGGTATCCAAAATACGCGCATTAACCTCTCGTATGCCGGAAAAGCCAGACACAATAGAAATAAATGGTTTTCATCATGCTGATCCGCGTTCCTGCATACCAAAGGTTAAGAATAGTGTCTTGATTCGATACGAACAGGATTAGGTAACCAAGATATGCCAAGTGAGTTTATTCCAATAGTTTTTTATACTTATATTGACACATTGTCATTTTTAAGTAATTGTCTTACTTCGTAGTTGTGATGGTCTCTAATAAAAGTTACTTATTACCATTATGCGTACCGAACATTCTAAGTATAGAACATTCGGCGTAACGGATGTTCGGCGTAACGAACATTCGACGCCACGAATATTCGGCAAACGAACTTTCGGCGTAACGAACATTCGGTGTAACGAACATTCGGCGTAACGAACATTCGACGTCACGGACATTTGACGTAACGAACGTTCTGAGTAACGTACATTCGACTTAACGAACATTCGGCGTAACGAACATTCGGCGTAACGAACATTCTGATGTCACAAAAATTTAAGTTGAAATCCAAAGTTTTACGTTTTGAACGTTTTACTTATTGGACATTCTCAGTGTAGGTATGCGAGAACAATAATAAACAACACTTTCGGAGCTTATTTGGTGGTACTAGTTCATGAAAATATTTCAATTCAAACATCAATAGTACCAACATAATTGCCGAACATCATCATCATCCGATTTGTTACCGGAACTTGTTTGACGTATTCTATGCTTTATAGAACTTCAATTCAGTAACCTTACGTTGATCTTATCTTTGCAACATTGTTGTTAATGTCATAATTATGGATATAATTACTCCAGGTGAAACTAATTAGTTTCTTTGGCTATTTGAGCAAGGAATTTTATATTTTAAGGATCAATGTAAATTCAGACAATTATTTACAAAAAGTATTAGAAAATGATTAGGTGATTTCTTATTAAATTACTACTCACATTTTAACAAGAAACACTCATCTCAGTTGAGAGAAGATTAATAACTATATCATATTCAAGCATCATAACATTCATAACATTCATGACCAAACCGATAATACTGGTTAACAATTTTGTTCGCAGATTGTATGTTCCTAGATGTCACAGAAAAACCAGCCTTCAACAGGACGACTGCTAAGGCGCCGATTGAACCATACCTCCTTAATAAAGAGAATTTGAAATGGTCAGGGTGATTACTCTCATATTATCAGCTTGTAATGTTAATGGTTAGTGCTTTGCCATGTACAACAAACAGTTATTAGCAACGTACAGTTGGTCATTCAATTGACATTGGCAGCTTTTAGCTGGTCATTCAATTGACATTAGAAACTTGTAGCAGGTCATTCAATTGACATTAGCATCTTTCAGCTGGTCATTCAATTGACATTGGCAGCTTTTAGCTGGTCATTCAATTGACATTAGAAACTTGTAGCAGGTCATTCAATTGACATTAGCATCTTTCAGCTGGTCATTCAATTGACATAGGCAGCTTTTAGCTGATCATTCAATTGACATTAGAAACTTTTAGCTGGTAATTCAATTGACATTAGCATCTTTCAGCTGGTCATTTAATTGACATTAGCAACTTGTAGCTGGTTATTCAGTCATTCAATTGACATAGGCCGCTTTTAGCTGGTTATTCAATTGACATTAGAAACTTGTAGCTGGTCATTCAATTGACATTAGCATCTTTCAGCTGGTCATTTAATTGACATTAGCATCTTTCAGCTGGTCATTTAATTGACATTAGCAACTTGTAGCTGGTCATTCAATTGACATTAGCAACCTTCAGCTGTTCATTTAATTGACATTAGCAACTTGTAGCTGGTCATTCAATTGACATTTGCAACTTTTAGCTGGGCATCAAATGCTGTCAAATTTACTATCAGCAGCTTGTAGTTGGTCATTCAGATGACAAGTCAAATAAATAAAATAATTATTAGCAACTTTCAGCTGGTCATTCAATTGAAAAAAAACTGTTATTTCATTATCAGCACCTTGTTGGTCATTCAAATGACAAGTCAAATAAATTATTATAAGCAGCTCGTAGTTGGTCATTCAGATGACAAGTCAAATAAGTAATTATTAGCCGCTTGTAGTTGGTCATTCCATTGACATTAATATAAGGAATTAATGACTTATTGCACTTTCTTCTTTGTATAGTAAAAATCTGTATCTTACCTAATCACTGCAGGCACTGCATTGTTAATTTATTCATTTGTATGTGTTAAAGTATACTATACTGTACTTGAACCAAATCGGTTTGTCATAAATTCATAATATTTTAAATAAAGGATATAATTTCAGTGCAAGCAAGTCAAAAAACAAAATGATTTGCAGTTCTGTAATAATATTACGCCACGCAATTAAGTTGAAACAACAGTTGCACTTAATTCATGTACATTGTAACTAAAAATAGCATTATTTTTTTAAAGCCTACCAAATGATATAACTGTATGTTTCGTAAAAGGAAAACATTATTAGTGTTTAAATAATAAGTAAGTAACTAATGTTTCAGATACATACCTAGGTATACCTTACATTACACAATATTTTCATGAGTTTCATGACGTTACATGTAACTAACAACTAATTGCTAAATTGGTTATAGTTTATTTTATTGTTATTGTTATAGAAATGTATAGGTATGTATGTATAAGGGAAATTAATTATAATAACTTATTCACTGTTGAACGGCAGGAAATATTATGCCAATTTATAAAATTTATTTTGGAATACTGCTTTAGTGACTGAATACTTAGGTATAGCAGACAAAATAACTCATAGGGTAGACCACCATCAGACCCTTTGCTAAAACAATATTCGTGAGTACCAAGATAGCGGAATCAAATCTCAAGTTTCTAGTCTAGCATACTGTTGTAGTAGGCTAGACTTCTTTTTTATTTTTGGTTTATGGACGGAATGACTTACCAAATGGTAAGAGAATGACAAGCTTTTCAACCACAAAAATTTATTCCAATATTAGGAACAATCGAAGCATAGCATACCTAATGGGGTAGAACTTTTTACAGACCAAAGGGGAAATAGATGAATAAGACAGGGCGTTGGCTGAAATTGTGCTCGTGGCATAGAGCCCTAAATGAGAGCGACAGTAATGTGTGGACTCTGATTTTTTACTTGCCCGTAACATTAAATTGTGACTGCGTATTACATTGCGAATCTTTTGAATAATTGCAACACCGTCAAAGATCAGCATTAAAGTGGGTCAAAGAACATTTAATTGAATTGTTACGATTATTATTTTAATTTAGGTATCAGCATTTTATCTGTATAGGTTGAGTAAAATAGTATCTGTTTATTAAACGGGTCCATTAAATTGAAACTGCTGATTTCTCAAAACTAGTCTAGTCGACTAACTAAAGGTAACTACTGAACATAGCTGGTAACGAAAGCGACCTAGTGTACCTTACTTAATATTGTTGTCAGTCAGCGTTATATCAGCATTCATGAAACTGTAAAATTATATGGGTTATAGGACCATGCAACTATGAAGTTGTAAGCGAAAGCTAAAATATCATGCAACAATAAAATGATATGGGTTACAGAGCCATGCAACTATCAAGTTGTTAGCAAAAGCTAAAGGGTCATGCAAATAAAATAGCTGTGAGTGCTTAATTGCAATGGCTGGCACCCGCCAGAATATTTTGAGTGCATAAGTGTATGTGCTTATCACAGATTCACTCTTTTGTCCTTACCTCCTTAATTTGATAAAACGGAAATGGATACGATCTTGAAGCAGTGACTTTGACTAGTAGTTACCCAAAATAAATAAATAAGAGATAATAAAGATCTATGGAACGTTATTTTTGTAGGTTTACTTACCTACCTATCAATAGAAAAATATTTTTACAGGGAAGGGATAGTATAGAACAGAAGTAACAATAACTGAAATGTGTTAATATAATGAGATTGTAATTTCCATAAACATTGTTTATCGTTGAATTTGGTGTTTGACAATTTCAGATCAATATTTGATAAATATCTATTTTCTGTAAACAAATTAGTCTCAATAACTTATTCGTAATTTGTTTAATGTAATAGCATTGATAACAGTCGACACTGTATTGTAAATAAGATTTAAGAGATTAGCTAAACTGTGGAGTTTCTTGCGCCGCTTCTTCTCCACGGGCTATACCTTCCGAAGCGGTGGTAGATTCGAGTAAACGTAAAAAATAAATTAAAACAAGAAAGGGATGTAGTGTACAGCAATAAAGAGTAGTTAATGTGGAAAGCGCCGGTAGCGCCATCGATCGGCAGGTGCGGTCTGTGGTCAATATCTATCGTTCATTCGCTCGGTATTCGTGCACCGACCGCCGTGCTGTGCGGACGTGCGCTAGTCACATTCACTAGTGAAGACTATATCTGTGTTTCATTATATACATCAACCTCAACCAACCCTTAGTAGAAAGGTGTATTCTACACTGCCTATCCATTGACGCGAGCTGGCTGGCGGAGCGGTGTAGCGAGGAAAATATTAACCAATCAGGAGCTCGGCCGAATCTCGGCCGAGGTTTTATGCAATCCTGATTGGTTAGTAAAACTCCGCTTCCCCGCTCCGCCAGCCAGCTCGCGTCAATGGACAGGCAGCCTAAGGGTGCGTCCACATCTGGCGAACGCGCCGCAAATGCGCAACTCGCGAGCCGCTCGCGAGCTGCACATTCGCGGAGCGTTCGTCAGCTGTGGACGCACCCTAAGGTCCCTGGATCGGTCTTGATATGACGTCCTAAGTACGTCTAGTCTCGTACCTCGGTGACGTACATTTTAGACGTCTGTAGGACCGATAAAGGACGTACATTTGTCACAACCTAATGACGTCTTGATACGACGGCCTACGGACGTCTTAATACGACGGCCTACGTACGTCTTGATACAACGGCCTACGGACGTCTTGATCCGACGTCATTAGGTTGTGACAAATGTACGTCCTTTATCGGACCTACAGACGTCGAAAATGTACGTCACCTAGGTCGAGCAAGACTGTAAAAAGACGTCATTAGGACGGCTAAATGTTATCTGGGATACAATCTATATTTCTATATCTATACTAACATACTAAAAAAGAGGTAAAATTTTATTGTTTGTATGTAATCTCTGTTAATACTGAACCAATTGTAAAAATTATTTCACTAATAGAAAACTACACTATTCCTGAGTATGTTTTAATACGCGAACAAAGCAGCAAGCAAAAACTAGTAGTTAAGGGGCCATAGGTTCAGACGAATAATATTTTCTGTGAGAAACGCGGTTGCCTAGCCCTGCGAAAAATGGGTGCGTGTGCCGTATTTTCCATTAAAAAATTAATAAAAGTACTTTTTATCGATTTTTTTATTATTTCACTAGATAAACTCACCATGGTGAATGTGTGAATAAAATTCCAGTAATTATAAACAATTGTCAGTTATTCTTGTTTGAGATTTTTTTTTAAAAGCATTATTTTCTTAACTTTTCGAAAAGAAATTCTATCTTGTGAAGTAAATTCAATCGTGTATTCAATTAATGGCCCCTTACTAAACATTAAAATATAAGGTACCTAACATACCTACAATACATACAAAAATTATACTACATTAGAATTGAAGACCTCCTCCAAATTAAAAATAATAAAGCACTACTCGAATCAACTACTTTTATTTAATTATTAAAATTTTAGCTTAACTATGCAAATTAAAAATAATAAAGCACTACTCGAATCAACTACTTTTATTTATTATTAAAATTTTAGCTTAACTATGATATAATATTTACATAATAGTATAAAATCTTCTAACAATAGTTAAATATCTGTTCAGGTAGTATCGGTAATGAAACCAAATACCTACCTACAATAAAACTATGATTAAAATATAAAATGTAATGGCGCTTCGATTACGTGGCGTTTTACAAATGGGTTTCGACGAGATGTCTTTCGGTAAGAAGTCATGATGCCTTGTAGACAATGGCTTGAAGGCTTTTGTAGTTTTGATGTTGAGCACTTTTTTAATTTAGGCTTTCTTTATTGAGAAATCTTTTTTAATGTGATGAGGGCGCCACTGGACTGTGATAGCCCTCTTAACGTCATTGTCTCACCGCTCCGAACCCTGACCTCTTGCGCAATAAGTTACACAACTTATTGTATCAGTTCACTTTTTGCATCTCATGCTAATAATCAAACTTCGTTTGTATGGAGCACGTTGTAAGGAAGGATCATCAAGAACATGTCACACGATCTCGCAAAATGAACCATTTTTAGGGTTCCGAAGTCAAAAAGGAACCCTTATAGTTTCCGTCCGTCTGTCCGCGGCTTACCTCAGAGACGCTTAATACTAGAAAGCTGTAATTTGGCATATGTATACATATTCATAACGTCGACAAAGTGGTAAAATAAAATCTTGAAAAATATGTTTTTTTAGGGTACCTACCCTACACGTGAAGTGGGGATGAATTTTATTTTTCTCGTCTATCCCATGTTGTGGGATATCGTTGGATAGGTCTTTTAAAAATATTGTGGGCTTGTGAAACCATTTTTCGATTTAGGGATCCCTTAGCGAAATATTAAGCTTTAAAGCGAAAATTTTTTGCTCAATACTTACTTTAAATGAGATATTGTCAATTATGTTTTATCTATGTAGCAACCACAAAAGGGATTATGGTCGTCAGTGTATTATTATTTATTATAAATGTTAGTGTACTGATTCTTCTTCTTATCGTGTGGGCAGAGCCCTGGTGTCAGAGTTTTTCCAGACCGCCTAACGGCCTCTGAGTCCTCTGACGTGGTTTTTATCTAACGACTACTACCACCAGAGATAGTAGCCGGGACCAACGGCTGAACGTGCCATCCGAAGCACGGAATCATCTTTCTTTTCAGACAATCAGGTGATTCAGCCTGCAATGTCCTAACCAACTGGGGAAAAACGCACAAAGTGACATATCACTAGGTGTCCCCCGTGGGAATCAAACCCACGACCTCCGTGTCAAGAGCCCAATGCTCTTAACCTAATGGTTAAATGGTCCGTGGTCTAATGACCACGGAGGCAGTTAAAGATTTTTTTTGTGTACCTACTGATTGATTACGAGAGACTTGTTTATGTGCCGAAGGCCACATTCCTTCTGGTGCAGTCGGCTTAAACCTATCGAATTTTTACATTTATTTTAGATATTATTGTAACAATTTGTGATACGAACGAATACGAATACGAATATTCGTACCTATGCGCCGATTCGTATATTCGGATAATATCAGGAAGACATTCGTAATACGAAGACGTACATTTTTCCTATGCTGAAGAAAGTTTTCCAGAAACTATCCACTGAGTTCTCAGAAAAACGATTTATTGAATACATAGTGCTAAGGCAGGTGCACTAAAAGGGGAGCGTTCCATTTTTCTGTAGCGCGAATTCCTCGTTATTTCTCTGTGGAAACAAATAACCCTGCTTCCTCATCTGGCAAACTCAAGAACAATGTATTATTTTACAATGAGTCAATCCGTGAATCGGTCTTAAACAGCGCCATCTGATATGAGAAGCCTGGACTGGCGATTATTAAAGCGACCTAGCCTCAGAGAAAAATTAAGTGGAAACTATGATAGAGCTGCAGACTACTTAGTTCTGAACCACTTGGAGAGATGGCGCTTTACGTACAAACTTGTTTAAAAATGGACCTAAGTATTGAAAATATTTCAATGACTTCCAATTCCAAATGGTATGAGTTAGTTCTCGGTCTCGTCTCCATTGCATCCCGGTTTTTTTCCATCATAATCATCGGTGTAAGAGTACACTGTAGATGAGCCCTCTTTCCCAGCCTTATCGGGTACTATTCAGTCAAGGCTATGCTCCAGCTGCTGTCGCGACTTATCCGGTCCACCGGCACCGCATCACCGATTATTTCCAACGTCCTGAATCTAGGATTAACATCCTATCTCATCCCTTTCTGGGATATTATGCAGGGTGTACATTTAAATGCGTTACACACACACATTTTGGTTGAGTACCTACCTAGCTAATTGATATTCTCTATGGAACAGCAGATTTTTTTCGCGCTTTCATGGATTGTACCACACAATTATTCCCCCCCCCCCCCCCCCCCCTCCCCCCTATTATTCCTTTTTTACTAAAAAGATGTTCAATTTGAGAGTCTGAAGCACCCTGTTTAATATGTAACGCATTAACGTAGTAGTATTTAAATCTATGATATTACACTCAGCTGTATAGACCCCATAAAGTTGAAAGTATAATTATATTATAGTCAAAATAGAGTGTGTAATTAATATCGTGCTTGACGTCATAAAAAAAACCGTTACCTAAAGGCACGCAGTTAAAGGACGAGAATAGTTCCACAACAACAAAGTAGGTAAGGTGAAAAATAGAATGGTCTATTTTTAAAAAGGATCGTGTACAAAAGATCGCGTGTGTTTATTTTGTACCTTACACGCTATGGTAAATTTTTTAAAGCTTTAGTGCTTTGCAGGTGTGTGCAGTTGGGAAATTGTATGTGTTAAGACGCTCCCACGCTGGTTTAAACGCTGGGCTGGGCCATATTTTACTGGTTTTTAGAAGCTATCTTCTGATTATTTTAATGACATACAAATTAATGAAAAATATAGCAATGACCTTCAACATCTCGGCTCATTTGTTATCTCACTAATATTATAAATGCGAAAGTTTGTGACGATGTTTGGATGTTTGGATGTTTGGATGTTTGTGTGTTTGTGGCTCAATCACGCCTAAACGGCTGAACGGATTTAGATGAAATTTGGCATGCAGATAGAATGTGTTCTAGATTAACACATAGGATACTTTTTATCCCAGCAATGGGTTACTGTGGGAGTCTGTGGGATAATTTCCAATGTTTTATCATGCTCACTAGCGCCGACTTGACGCTGACACATGTATTTGGGTAGATTCCAGTAGTAAATAGTGGTTGCTTTTTTCAACACTTCTCTCAAGAGCTGTGTAGCGTAGTTGGGAAATGGTCAGATTTTCGCGCAAGAGGTTGGAGGTTCGATTCTTGGGTGAGATTTTTTTTTTTAAACTTTTATCCATTTTTCAACGGATTTGACAGAAGCAATTTGCTGACCTTAATAATATCCTGAGATTAGATTAGATCCAATTTTAGGACAGTACGTTTTCTTTGGCTTTTTTCTTATTTTAATACATACGTTGTAGTGATTTTTTATTATGGAAACATTACAACAACGGCACAAACATAATAATGTCCATGACCGAACCGGGATTCGAGCCCAGGACCCTGGTTTGGCAGTCCGGCGTGGTAACTATTGCACAAAACGGGTCGTCAAATATAAAAAAAATACTCTTTCTTTTAACTATGTTTTTGTGTACAATAAAGAATCTATGAATCTATGAACCTTTTTTAAAGTTATTGTAGTACGTTTTCATCTTAATAGATGGCGTGAGGCGTTTTTTAAAAGCAAGTGTGCAACAATAAAATTATTTATTCCAAAACCTAGCTAGCAGGAGCTTAATTTAGTTGATTAAATCCCTGATCTCAAAGTTCATACATTTCGACCATACTTGCACTTACTCGTAACTCACGCTCAAGGCGTCTCAGAAATTAGGTCTTCCAGATTTGATTGTAAAGTAACTTACCGGTGAATTGAAAAATAATTAGATAAATAACGCTCACAGTCACATACATTGTAATGATCCGAAGCAAGTAGTATAGGCTTTTTATTATAGAAACCATACAACAACGGCACAAACATATTACATCCATGACCGAACCGGGATTCGAACCCAGGACCCTGGTTTGGCAGTCCGGCGTGGTAACCATTACACCAAACGGGTCGTCAAATATTTTTCTTTCTTTTAACCTTTTCTAAAGTTATTGTAGTATCGTTTTCATCTTCAAAGATATTATAAATGCGATATCGTTAGGCGTATTTTTAACTCTAGCAGGAGCTTACAAATTGATTGAATACATCTTTGTATGTAAATATAATGGTAGTTTGAGCCGAATCTGAGCCAATTCTACGGTATAATAATTTTGTTGCAGAAAATTTTGCCAAATATTAGTTTTGTTTGATTTTCGGTTCAATTATGATTTCTTGAGGATTTGTGTAGCTTAACTATAGAACATCAATCTACCACAATCTATGAAAAGATAGGTACCTACTTATCTAAAAAGTCCTTATAACACCACAGTTTGGTAATGTGCCTAAGTACTTACATAATAGCTAAGTAAAGTTAGAGATTAACAAATGTGGCTTGAAAATAATTCTTTTAACAAGTTGACCATTTGCTTGCTAGAATATTATCGTTTTAGCTCTTGCCTCCACCATTGTGCACTAGCCCGCGTGGTAGAGTATCCTCTATCATCATCATCATCTCAGCCGATGGACGTCCACTGCTGACATAGGCCTCCCCCAAGGATCGCCATAACGACCGGTCCTGCGCTGCCCTCATCCAACGTTTTCCCGCCGCCTTCACCAGGTCGTCGGTCCACCGTGTGAGGGGCCTACCCACGCTGCGCTTTCCGCTTATCCTCTATCCTCTAACGTTTATTTGTGAGTGGAGGTCTGTGATCCGCAGTGGGTCGTAAGATGATTATTATGCTGCTCGACATAAATAAAACACTAATAACCGACGAACAGTAGAAATGAAGAGTTTTTTTTTTCATTCAAGTGATGGATCTGTGAATGACTTTTTTTTATACCTACATACTTACTTAATATAGGTACTTTCTGATTTTGATTCAGCTCATGTTCATGACTATTATCCTATTCGTATCCTATTATGGGGGCTGGCAAGCCAGCAACACATCAACCCAATGGTACCTATCTTTTGTGTTGACTCCTACTTAATATTTATTTTCTTCACCATTGAAAAACGTGGAAAATGAGAGAGGCAATAGTGTTCAGGGGAAGAAACCTGTAATCTCCCAGTTTTGAATAACCATCTCTCAGTCTCAGGACACATACGTTTAGCCACCAAGACATCGCAGTCACACAGTATAAATGATCCATGGTTTCCTCCTCTTCTCCGCACGCTCGGCAACTGGGATCTAGGGTGAGCTTTATCATGCCTGTGAGGCGTAGTACCCGGTGAGAGCTCCAACGATAGCACGAGCTTTGCTCCTGCTGTTGTTCAGTATGAACTGTGGGATTCGTGGTGTTATATTGCTGATGAATTTCCTGCAATGTTGCAGACCCGAGAAGCCAGAGCATTCTAGCATGTGTATTTTATCAGCCCATTCCTTAATAGCCATTTTAATGTTACATGCCTGGGTTTCTAGACTTGGTTCTGACCATGACCTTCATGACCCTTAGACGAGACATGAGACAAAATCACATGTCCACGCAGACGAAGTCGCGGGCAACAGCTAGTTGTTCATATTTCTTATTTTTCTACAGGGTGTAAATTAAAATAGGACAGCTACTTAAAGAGGTGCTTCAGACCATCAAACTGAACAACTTTCTCTATGGGACCAATATCGAAATCGCGAAAAAAAAATCTGCTGTCCCATACATTTCAGTCGAGTTTTGTTAGCAGTTTTGTATGGGAGAGCAGAATTTTTTTTCGCGATTTCGATATTGGTCCCATAGAGAGAGTTGTTCAGTTTGATGGTCTGGAGCACCCCTTTAAGTAGCTGTCCCATTTTATTGTACACCCTGTATTAAATATATTATACTAGCTGTTGCCCGCGACTTCGTCTGCGTGGACATGTGATTTTGTCTCATGTCTCGTCTAAGGGTCATGAAGGTCATGGTCAGAACCAAGTCTAGAAACCCAGGCATGTAACATTAAAATGGCTATTAAGGAATGGGCTGATAAAATACACATGCTAGAATGCTCTGGCTTCTCGGGTCTGCAACATTGCAGGAAATTCATCAGCAATATAACACCACGAATCCCACAGTTCATACTGAACAACAGCAGGAGCAAAGCTCGTGCTATCGTTGGAGCTCTCACCGGGTACTACGCCTCACAGGCATGATAAAGCTCACCCTAGATCCCAGTTGCCGAGCGTGCGGAGAAGAGGAGGAAACCATGGATCATTTATACTGTGTGACTGCGATGTCTTGGTGGCTAAACGTATGTGTCCTGAGACTGAGAGATGGTTATTTAAAACTGGGAGATTACAGGTTTCTTCCCCTGAACACTATTGCCTCTCTCATTTTCCACGTTTTTCAATGGTGAAGAAAATAAATATTAAGTAGGAGTCAACACAAAAGATAGGTACCATTGGGTTGATGTGTTGCTGGCTTGCCAGCCCCCATAATAGGATACGAATAGGATAATAGTCATGAACATGAGCTGAATCAAAATCAGAAAGTACCTATATTAAGTAAGTATGTAGGTATAAAAAAAAGTCATTCACAGATCCATCACTTGAATGAAAAAAAAAACTCTTCATTTCTACTGTTCGTCGGTTATTAGTGTTTTATTTATGTCGAGCAGCATAATAATCATCTTACGACCCACTGCGGATCACAGACCTCCACTCACAAATAAACGTTAGAGGATAGAGGATAAGCGGAAAGCGCAGCGTGGGTAGGCCCCTCACACGGTGGACCGACGACCTGGTGAAGGCGGCGGGAAAACGTTGGATGAGGGCAGCGCAGGACCGGTCGTTATGGCGATCCTTGGGGGAGGCCTATGTCAGCAGTGGACGTCCATCGGCTGAGATGATGATGATGATAGAGGATACTCTACCACGCGGGCTAGTGCACAATGGTGGAGGCAAGAGCTAAAACGATAATATTCTAGCAAGCAAATGGTCAACTTGTTAAAAGAATTATTTTCAAGCCACATTTGTTAATCTCTAACTTTACTTAGCTATTATGTAAGTACTTAGGCACATTACCAAACTGTGGTGTTATAAGGACTTTTTAGATAAGTAGGTACCTATCTTTTCATAGATTGTGGTAGATTGATGTTCTATAGTTAAGCTACACAAATCCTCAAGAAATCATAATTGAACCGAAAATCAAACAAAACTAATATTTGGCAAAATTTTCTGCAACAAAATTATTATACCGTAGAATTGGCTCAGATTCGGCTCAAACTACCATTATATTTACATACAAAGATGTATTCAATCAATTTGTAAGCTCCTGCTAGAGTTAAAAATACGCCTAACGATATCGCATTTATAATATCTTTGAAGATGAAAACGATACTACAATAACTTTAGAAAAGGTTAAAAGAAAGAAAAATATTTGACGACCCGTTTGGTGTAATGGTTACCACGCCGGACTGCCAAACCAGGGTCCTGGGTTCGAATCCCGGTTCGGTCATGGATGTAATATGTTTGTGCCGTTGTTGTATGGTTTCTATAATAAAAAGCCTATACTACTTGCTTCGGATCATTACAATGTATGTGACTGTGAGCGTTATTTATCTAATTATTTTTCAATTCACCGGTAAGTTACTTTACAATCAAATCTGGAAGACCTAATTTCTGAGACGCCTTGAGCGTGAGTTACGAGTAAGTGCAAGTATGGTCGAAATGTATGAACTTTGAGATCAGGGATTTAATCAACTAAATTAAGCTCCTGCTAGCTAGGTTTTGGAATAAATAATTTTATTGTTGCACACTTGCTTTTAAAAAACGCCTCACGCCATCTATTAAGATGAAAACGTACTACAATAACTTTAAAAAAGGTTCATAGATTCATAGATTCTTTATTGTACACAAAAACATAGTTAAAAGAAAGAGTATTTTTTTTATATTTGACGACCCGTTTTGTGCAATAGTTACCACGCCGGACTGCCAAACCAGGGTCCTGGGCTCGAATCCCGGTTCGGTCATGGACATTATTATGTTTGTGCCGTTGTTGTAATGTTTCCATAATAAAAAATCACTACAACGTATGTATTAAAATAAGAAAAAAGCCAAAGAAAACGTACTGTCCTAAAATTGGATCTAATCTAATCTCAGGATATTATTAAGGTCAGCAAATTGCTTCTGTCAAATCCGTTGAAAAATGGATAAAAGTTTAAAAAAAAAATCTCACCCAAGAATCGAACCTCCAACCTCTTGCGCGAAAATCTGACCATTTCCCAACTACGCTACACAGCTCTTGAGAGAAGTGTTGAAAAAAGCAACCACTATTTACTACTGGAATCTA
This sequence comes from Agonopterix subpropinquella, assembly GCA_922987775.1. Classification (NCBI taxonomy): domain Eukaryota; kingdom Metazoa; phylum Arthropoda; class Insecta; order Lepidoptera; family Depressariidae; genus Agonopterix; species Agonopterix subpropinquella. Next base: position 33,501,249 of record OV277693.1, read on the forward strand.
CCCAAATACATGTGTCAGCGTCAAGTCGGCGCTAGTGAGCATGATAAAACATTGGAAATTATCCCACAGACTCCCACAGTAACCCATTGCTGGGATAAAAAGTATCCTATGTGTTAATCTAGAACACATTCTATCTGCATGCCAAATTTCATCTAAATCCGTTCAGCCGTTTAGGCGTGATTGAGCCACAAACACACAAACATCCAAACATCCAAACATCCAAACATCGTCACAAACTTTCGCATTTATAATATTAGTGAGAATTTCATCTAAATCCGTTCAGCCGTTTAGGCGTGATTGAGCCACAAACACACAAACATCCAAACATCCAAACATCCAAACATCGTCACAAACTTTCGCATTTATAATATTAGTGAGATGAGAAGTGAGATGAAACCCTGTGTTCAAAGGAAAGCCTAAATACATATTTGAATTAGTACCTACTGATAACGTGCATCTACATTATAAGTTGATGTCAATTTTACTTGCGACACATACCATTGTGTAGGTAGACAATATTACGATAAAAAAAAAAACTTTTTACTTATTTTAATGAGTTTATTACACAATTTTAAAATTTTTGTGCGTATTCTTATGCTTTTCGTATTTTCCTTACACAGATAGTTGCTAGATGGCACCGAAGTACAAGCCAGTCAACAATAGGTATACGTATAAGTACTAAAATTACGTAGTTTAGAAGGAGTGAGGCGGGCTGAAATGGTTATGGTCGTTCAGTGAGGAATACGCCTTAAGCAAACAAGAGTGGACCTACCTACGTAAACAGAGCTTACGTGGTTACGTGCTTACCAAGAACTCTCTATAACTATGATGTTTCTATAAAGTAAGTAATAAAAATTATAACGTTTTTAGGATGAAAACGAAAATATATATGCGAGTGCTGTAAATAAAATTTAATTATACAGGGTCCTTCTTAATATGCTGACACTTTTTTAAGGGGATGATCAGACCATCAAACTGAACAACTTTCTCTATGGTACCAACATTGAAATCGCGAAATAAAAATCAGCTGTCCCATACATTTGGCTCGAGTCGGTTTGAAGTTTTGTATGGGGCAGCTGATTTTTTATTCGCGATTTCAATGTTGGTCCCATAGAGAAAGTTGTTCAGTTTGATGGTCTGATCATCCCCTTAAAAAAGTGTCAGCATATTAAGAAGGACCCTATATAACTGTAACAGAAGTGAAGAAAAAAAAAGTTACGATATCGTTTTTAGGTGTCCCTGATTCCAAATCACCAATTTTTGGATTTTTTGTCAGTCTGTTTGTTTATTTGTTTGTTTGTGTCTTTGTTTGATCGAGCATCACGCAAAAACTACTAAACCGATTTTGATGAAACATTTTTTATTTGATAGCTTATGTTATGATCTGACTTAAAAATCTTGTATATAATTTGTGCGGACCAAGTCGCAGGTAAACGCAGGCGCATAAATATCTTCAATGTGCAGACACAATTAGTTTAATAATAGTGTAGACAAAAAGTGGCACCACAGAGTATCTCACTAATATTATAAATGCGAAAGTTTGTGACGATGTTTGGATGTTTGGATGTTTGGATGTTTGTGTGTTTGTGGCTCAATCACGCCTAAACGGCTGAACGGATTTAGATGAAATTTGGCATGCAGATAGAATGTGTTCTAGATTAACACATAGGATACTTTTTATCCCAGCAATGGGTTACTGTGGGAGTCTGTGGGATAATTTCCAATGTTTTATCATGCTCACTAGCGCCGACTTGACGCTGACACATGTATTTGGGTAGATTCCAGTAGTAAATAGTGGTTGCTTTTTTCAACACTTCTCTCAAGAGCTGTGTAGCGTAGTTGGGAAATGGTCAGATTTTCGCGCAAGAGGTTGGAGGTTCGATTCTTGGGTGAGATTTTTTTTTTAAACTTTTATCCATTTTTCAACGGATTTTACAGAAGCAATTTGCTGACCTTAATAATATCCTGAGATTAGATTAGATCCAATTTTAGGACAGTACGTTTTCTTTGGCTTTTTTCTTATTTTAATACATACGTTGTAGTGATTTTTTATTATGGAAACATTACAACAACGGCACAAACATAATAATGTCCATGACCGAACCGGGATTCGAGCCCAGGACCCTGGTTTGGCAGTCCGGCGTGGTAACTATTGCACAAAACGGGTCGTCAAATATAAAAAAAATACTCTTTCTTTTAACTATGTTTTTGTGTACAATAAAGAATCTATGAATCTATGAACCTTTTTTAAAGTTATTGTAGTACGTTTTCATCTTAATAGATGGCGTGAGGCGTTTTTTAAAAGCAAGTGTGCAACAATAAAATTATTTATTCCAAAACCTAGCTAGCAGGAGCTTAATTTAGTTGATTAAATCCCTGATCTCGAAGTTCATACATTTCGACCATACTTGCACTTACTCGTAACTCACGCTCAAGGCGTCTCAGAAATTAGGTCTTCCAGATTTGATTGTAAAGTAACTTACCGGTGAATTGAAAAATAATTAGATAAATAACGCTCACAGTCACATACATTGTAATGATCCGAAGCAAGTAGTATAGGCTTTTTATTATAGAAACCATACAACAACGGCACAAACATATTACATCCATGACCGAACCGGGATTCGAACCCAGGACCCTGGTTTGGCAGTCCGGCGTGGTAACCATTACACCAAACGGGTCGTCAAATATTTTTCTTTCTTTTAACCTTTTCTAAAGTTATTGTAGTATCGTTTTCATCTTCAAAGATATTATAAATGCGATATCGTTAGGCGTATTTTTAACTCTAGCAGGAGCTTACAAATTGATTGAATACATCTTTGTATGTAAATATAATGGTAGTTTGAGCCGAATCTGAGCCAATTCTACGGTATAATAATTTTGTTGCAGAAAATTTTGCCAAATATTAGTTTTGTTTGATTTTCGGTTCAATTATGATTTCTTGAGGATTTGTGTAGCTTAACTATAGAACATCAATCTACCACAATCTATGAAAAGATAGGTACCTACTTATCTAAAAAGTCCTTATAACACCACAGTTTGGTAATGTGCCTAAGTACTTACATAATAGCTAAGTAAAGTTAGAGATTAACAAATGTGGCTTGAAAATAATTCTTTTAACAAGTTGACCATTTGCTTGCTAGAATATTATCGTTTTAGCTCTTGCCTCCACCATTGTGCACTAGCCCGCGTGGTAGAGTATCCTCTATCATCATCATCATCTCAGCCGATGGACGTCCACTGCTGACATAGGCCTCCCCCAAGGATCGCCATAACGACCGGTCCTGCGCTGCCCTCATCCAACGTTTTCCCGCCGCCTTCACCAGGTCGTCGGTCCACCGTGTGAGGGGCCTACCCACGCTGCGCTTTCCGCTTATCCTCTATCCTCTAACGTTTATTTGTGAGTGGAGGTCTGTGATCCGCAGTGGGTCGTAAGATGATTATTATGCTGCTCGACATAAATAAAACACTAATAACCGACGAACAGTAGAAATGAAGAGTTTTTTTTTTCATTCAAGTGATGGATCTGTGAATAACTTTTTTTTATACCTACATACTTACTTAATATAGGTACTTTCTGATTTTGATTCAGCTCAAGTTCATGACTATTATCCTATTCGTATCCTATTATGGGGGCTGGCAAGCCAGCAACACATCAACCCAATGGTACCTATCTTTTGTGTTGACTCCTACTTAATATTTATTTTCTTCACCATTGAAAAACGTGGAAAATGAGAGAGGCAATAGTGTTCAGGGGAAGAAACCTGTAATCTCCCAGTTTTGAATAACCATCTCTCAGTCTCAGGACACATACGTTTAGCCACCAAGACATCGCAGTCACACAGTATAAATGATCCATGGTTTCCTCCTCTTCTCCGCACGCTCGGCAACTGGGATCTACGGTGAGCTTTATCATGCCTGTGAGGCGTAGTACCCGGTGAGAGCTCCAACGATAGCACGAGCTTTGCTCCTGCTGTTGTTCAGTATGAACTGTGGGATTCGTGGTGTTATATTGCTGATGAATTTCCTGCAATGTTGCAGACCCGAGAAGCCAGAGCATTCTAGCATGTGTATTTTATCAGCCCATTCCTTAATAGCCATTTTAATGTTACATGCCTGGGTTTCTAGACTTGGTTCTGACCATGACCTTCATGACCCTTAGACGAGACATGAGACAAAATCACATGTCCACGCAGACGAAGTCGCGGGCAACAGCTAGTTTACTATAATTTAATTACTATATAGCACTAATGCCAAAATATCGTAGCAAAGCAGGATATTAAATACCTGGTACTGGTACCCTCTTAAGCAAATTAGTCTGCAGAAAACAGATGTGAATTATTTCTAGCACGTTTTATTTAGGCTAACCGTTTATTGCGGAGCTATGCTGGCTTGTATAATTGTCAGTTTATTGTGTTTGCTGTCCAAATACTATTTAGTCATTCATTACTACGACCGACGTCTCTTTAGGGAATAAACCATATGCAACTTATTATTGAGTCAGTTTACATTTTAATTAATTATTTAAATTAATATTATTAAGTAAGCTTGTTGACTTTTTCAGTTAGACCACATTGATTTCAATTTATTTTTATTTCAACACTTAGCATATTTATTACAAGTAGGTACAAAGAGCGAGCTTATCTCTGAAGAGATTTCTTCCGTTGCCTGACCCGTTGTTAATCAGAATTTAGTTCTGATTCTATGTACAGTCAAGAGCACATCAAGCTTTACGTGCTCTTGACTGTACAAATGTAGGCCAAAATGACTTGTAATGAAATTAGTACCTATTAATTGATATTTTATACTAATCGGGGAAATTCCCCAATTTGCGGCTAGTGCGGGGATAGCGTGGGGAATGAGACATATCTAGCTGGGATTTTGAGGGAATCTATAAAATAATTCAATATAAGGTACTCTTGTTGACTTCTAGCGCTCATTGTTTGTTTAAAGAGAGCATGCTTGCAATAATTTGTAAGAAAAAGGAAAAGTTAACCACCAAGAGGTCGAAAAGTGTATAACTCAAAAAAAATCTTTAGTGTAACTAATATTAAAAAAAATATTAAAACAAACAAAAAAACTGCAGACTTTACATACTTACCTAATAACATTCAAATTATATTTGCTCAAACAAAGTTGTTATAGCTGATCAATGATTATTATTGATTATAGAGCTTGTTTTTCTCTTTTCAGTTAATAGTTTTTTATGCAGTCGGGTTTTTTGTTTTTCTTAATAATTTAGTTTAAAGTATTTCATAATTTTTAGTCTTGTGTACAAATGGTAGCATACCAGTAGTATAATATATGTATACATATTTGGAATTGTCTAGCTTTCATTTGAGAACAATATTGTAATTTTTAACAAAAAACTAATTCGCAGACGCCATGTTAAAATAATATACCCTATATTTACAAATCTAACTACACCTCATACGTTTAAATCCATCAAGCCCTTTAGGCTGTAGGGCGTCCCAAAGAAATAGACATACAAACATAAATACATACATGCATACACACACACATACATACATACATACATACATATGCTCGAAAAACATAACCCCCCATTCTGGCGCAGTTGGGTAAAAAAACATGTAGGTAATATTTCATAGGCATTCGAATTTGACCGTGCTACACGAGCTAATAATTATTATGGAGTAATTTTTGAAAAATGTAAAATTTTGTTTTCTAATTATCATCATAAGACATTTACATAGGTAAAAAAAATTAAAATTTTTATAATCGCGTAGGCTAATCTAGCTATTGCGTAATCTAATCAGTAATCACATTTTACTACCTAACATTGACGAACGATATCTATGATTATGATTATGATAGTAAGTGATCCCATCGCCATGGACGGCTGCCAGTCATCGTAATTATAATAAAAAAAATTGGTTAAGTGCAAGTTGGACTCGCGCACGGAGGGCTCCGTACCACCATAACATATTACCGAAACAAAAGTGTTTTACACAGGATCCTTAGCTCAAGCCCGACACACACTTGACCGGTTTTTATTATTTGTTGTTTTACCTTTGAGTATGCACTATAATCACACCTAGTTTGACGCTTGTATGTATTATAGTTTTTACGATATAGCAATAACAATAAAACCTTAAAAAAACATGTTTCTTATTAAGACCCCCCTTAAATTTTGATTTTTTCTTTTTATTCTTTCCAAAATAATAAAACATACGTAGAACAATTTTTAACTCGCTACCTATTACAGTTCAAAAGATACAGCCATTTAGAGGTAGGACTTCTTGTTTACTAATGTCATTGGGTAGGACGGACGGACGGAGAGTGTAGGTAGGTGTAGAGGCTTAGGAATAGGGTTCTATTGGAAACCTTTGGGTACAGAACCCTGAAACCTACGTATTGATTTATAATAAAAACATTATTTTTGATATTGAAGGAATAAAATAAGCCAACTTCATTTCAAAACTAGGCCATATTATCTCATTTGATGCAATGCGGCGGAAGTTTTAAGGAATACAACGGAAGATTAAAAATTTTCTAGACTAGGTATGCATCTCACCTCGCGAAATAACTAAATATTCTAAACTCATATTAATGCGGACTTCACAATAGAGTACTGCCTCCGTGGTCTAATGGTTAAGAGCATTGGCTCTCGACACGGAGGTCGTGGGTTCGATTCCCACGGGGGACACCTAGTGAAATGTCACTTTGTGCGTTTTTCCCCAGTTGGTTAGGACATTGCAGGCTGAATCACCTGATTGTCTGAAAAGAAAAATGATTCCGTGCTTCGGATGGCACGTTAAGCCGTTGGTCCCGGCTACTATCTCTGGTGGTAGTAGTCGTTACATAAAAACCACGTCAGAGGCCGTAAGGCGGTCTGAAAAAACTCTGACACCAGGGCTCTGCCCACACGATAAGAAGAAGAATAGAGTACAAGTTTATATCAATTTATCGGTGAATTTCCTTATGATACCTTGCGATATATTCCGTACCTTGGGGAACGTTGCTCAGCATCCTGATAATCATCCTTTGAAGTAATGCAATATAGGGTCTATAAACCCTTATGTATACCCATTTTACCCATGTGTAAAATCAATATGTTACCTTAATAACCATACCATACGATATGAATTATCATATCATTGTACCTATGTCTTTTCCATAACTCAGGACATAAAAGTCCCAGACCTTTGGGAGGCGTACGTGGCGTGGGGCCGAAGCCAACACGTAGAGGCCCGTCAGAGAATTTTTATTTCATCATTTTTAGGGTTCCGTACCCAAAAGGTGAAAACGGGACCCTATTACTAAGCCTACGTTTTGTCCGTCTGTCCGTCCGTCTGTCCTACCTATTTAGGGCTGTAACTTTTGAACCATAACAGCTAGATAGTTGAAATTTTCTCAGATTATGCGTTGTTACGGCGGATTTGTTAACAAATAATAAAAATGCCAAAAAGTTAAAAATTAAGGGGGGTTTTCAACAAGAAACTAGTTTTTATCAACGTTTTTTCTTCACGCTCTATCGTAAAAACGGTAATACATACAAGCGTCAAACTTAGTGTGATTATAGAGAAAACTCTACAGAATAACAACAAATACTAAAAACCGGCCAAGTGTGAGTCGATCTTGCGCTAAAGGTCCTGGACAAAAAAAAATTTTTCTCAGTTAATAATGTTGTGTTCTGTGGTGGTGTGGTACGGAACCCTCGGTGCGCGAGTAGCCCGACTCGCACTTGACTGATTTTATTTTCTCAATTAAGTGACATTATTACACTATCATTATCATTATCAATATTATTTTAGATTAAAGTATGCTAGAGTTTTATTGAAAACGTTAAAACCTTTTTTTTATTTCGTAGCTTCGTCTCTACAAATATGTAAATAACATAATAATATCGGAATTAATAAATGTACATAGATGTTAATCATTATCTAGTTCAAGAATATAATCCCACTTCCAAAAGCAATTAAAATCAGCTTCCATGAGTCTCATGAGCATGCAAGGAAATTGAAAAGGAAACTAATGAGAGCTTGGCGTTTGAGAAAGGTTTTCTCTCATTGTTTCCAGAATATGTTTCAACAACATATGAAAGAAATCGTTCTATCCATTGAAACAAAATTATTACAGAAATTATGTTTATCTGGCATCGGTTTCACGGAGAAAAATTTCTAGTACCTAGTATGTGACAGATGTGAGAACTATGTGAGAACTACTATAGATTTAACTAACATCTGCAAGACATTGTATATGTATAAATATTTACTAACATCCATCTAACATCTAATAACAACAAGTTTTCTAGTAAATTCTGCAAAATTAAATAGGTATTCATAGTTGTTATAATTTATACGACAAGATTTTTTTTCTCCGTGTTTGTTCCAGAAATCGATAAGTTTAAAGTAGAAATGTTACGGTATAATTAAATACAAATGATGTCACAGAGCGACGGCGATCATCTGTTCAGAAGACTTTACTATGCGGCAGAGTTTTGCGTCAGAATAATGTTGCCATTTTTTTTCTATTTTTGTCCCCATATTCTATTTTGTCTAAAATAATATCTAATTGTTTTGTTACAATTTAGCTTTATTAGGAAATCTACAATTAGGGTGCCTGTCCCTTGAAGCTGTGCGAGCTGTGCGAGCTGTGCGAGCTGTGTAGCTGTGTTTTTTAACCAATCAGGAGCTCGGGCGAGGCGCGGCCGATCTCGCCCGAGCTCCTGATTGATTAAAAAAACACAGCTACACAGCTCGCACAGCTCGCACAGCTTCAAAGGACAGGCAGCCTTAGGTACCTCTGTTTCGGGTACAGAAATTTCCAACTGGATGCAGAGGGCGAGGCACAGAACGTCATAGAGAAATATGGAGAAGGCCTATGTCCGATGCGAAGACTGACTGATCAAGGGCTGTAATGCCACATTTACACTTAGCCCTGTTGGGCAGGGAAGTGAGCAGAGAAGTGGGCAGTTCCCTGCTCACTTCCCTGTCCAACAGTGCTGAGTGTAAATGGGGCATAATGGATGGATGAATTTCGAAGACGTACCTAGTAATTTCGATACACCATATTTGACAAAATCTTTTCAGAGTTTGTGTTCGAATAATTTTGTATAAAATGTTAAATGCATTTTGATGAACTATTTTTTTTCCAATAATTTTCATCATAATTTTTTAATTAAGTGACATTAGGTATTACACTAGACCCTATAGTAACTATAGGGTCCTTCATTATATGCTGACCGTTTTTTAAGGGTATACGGACGTACCGTCAAACTTGAACGACTTTCTCTATGGAACCAACATTGAAATAACGACAAAAAAACAGCTGTTACATACAAAACTTCAATTCTACTCTTAAAAAACCGTCAGGATATTAAATTGGACCCTGTATACATAATCTGCGCAATTTATCTACACTGCGTACTACTAGCGACTGCTGGATTTCATTGTGTGAAGGATGATAATTGTGTAAGAGAGGAGTGAGTGCCGAAATGACGGCCAAGAGTGATGAATGGAAGAGGATGACATATTGCGTCGACCCCAAATAATGGTAAATGGGCAAGAGAGTGATGATGCGTACGGCTACAGCGTACGAAATTCCATCCAATTGTACCTTCTACTGCGTAAACAAGCAACACTGACACGGAAAACCAAACTCGGTCGGTAAAACAGTACTACTCTTGACGCCCTGGGGGCTTGCCGTCTCTTTATTTAAGCATTAACCTTGGTCTGTTATCTGTCAAAATTTACCATTTGTTTTGATTTAAAAGCTGAAAATTACCAAATATGATGTGCCAGAGACTTAATAAAAATCTAACGGTGATCTTAATGTAAAGATTTATTATGAAAAACATCGTTTTCTGGTTTCAAATTATTATTATGTGATATTTATGTCTTTTTTTCGGGAACACTAGGTAAGTTACTACTTTTAATTTAATTTTAGTTCATAATTTAAGTATCAATTAAATTAGTTATAATAACAATTTCTTGATAAAAAAAATTTTGGCTGAAATTAAACGTAACATCAATTTGAACCTGTGTAAACATCACAAATAGTTTTTAGTTAGTTTTAAAAATTTAAACTTAGTAGAATTTTCAACGATAATAATAATATAAGTCTATACTTACATAACTAAACGTAGGTACCTAAGTGCTGGCTTGAAAAGGAAGTTTAATGTTTGAAAGCAGTCAAGTGCCCTAATAAGCCTACGTACAGTGGCGTGAATATCTTTAATTTGAAAAGAAGGAAACTTTACAAGAAACACCAAGAAAGTAGGTATGCACACAGAGAAAAACGTCTGTATTATAATGTGACAACTATTTATTTTAGCAGATTTTACCAGAAAATTTTTAGTTATAAATAATATGTCGAATTCTGGTACATTTTACTAAAATTTACTTATAACAACAAATTTTCTAGTACAATCCTACTATCCTACTTCCTACTTATATCCTACTATGTAATATTATAAACGCGAAAGTTTGTAAGTACGGATGGATGGATGGATGGATGGATGGATGTTTGTTCCGCTTTCACGCAAAAACTGCTGAACGGATTTTGATGAAATTTGGCATACAGATAGACCATGGCCTGGATTAACACATAGGGTACTTTTTATCCGGGTAACGCAGACGAAGTCGCGGGCAACAGCTAGTCTGTAAATATAAATAGTTGTCACATACACTACTAGATATTTTTTTCGTGCAACTTCTAACTAGAGCCCTTATTGACCCATTACAAGAAAAGAAATATTAAAACAAAATTGAACTATGTATTACAATCGCCCTCCCATAGTCTTTACCTTCCCACGTGTGGGGTATATTATGTTCACGTTAAAATATAATAATTATTTAATTAATTTAAAGCCATGTTTGATTATAAATCGATCCGGCTGCTTCAAAGATATTCACCAATCAGCAGTTTATGTAGGGACTAGCCTTTGCCCGCGGTTTCGTCCGTGTAGATTCCGGTTTTTCAAAAAATTCTTTCTTAGTGCACTCCTACATGCTCTGTAGAACATGTATTCCAACCATGATTCTATTTTCAGTGGTTTAGGCAGTGCGTTGTTGTCAGTCACGGATCCGTGTTATAAGTATAGATAGAGGTACATAGGTCAATGTTATGGCTAGGATCTCCGAGTCAAACTGTCAAAACATTTACAAATTTCACAACTTTCATGATCAGTATTTATAATATTTGGATTTGGGATAATATGAGACAATGAGTGAAGGTATGCGTACTTATATTATAGAAGGGTAGCATCTCGGGGCGGAGGCGGGCGGAAGGAAAACCGCTGCGCAATAAGTTCATATACAGGATGTTAGGGTAAACAGTTGCATTACTTTAAGGGGTGATTGTACCCATGATACTGAACAACTTTCTCATAGAAACTTATAGGAAGTTCGTAAAAAAGTTTTTGGACTTCCCATACTAAATGCAATCCAGCTGATCGAACTTTTATATGTTAAGACCGATTTTTTTTTGGTGCTTCCTATAGGTTTCTTAGGGAAAGTTGTTCAGTATCATGGGTACAATCACCCCTTAAAGTAATGCAACTGTTTACCCAAACACCCTGTACAGTTAAATTGACTATTTAGGCGGATTGCGCTTAGGTACCTTGAAAAGGCATTTTCTGTACAAGCCCGATATATCTTCAGCTTATGCACTTCAGAAGCGTAGCGAGGGGGGAGGGCAGGGGGGGGGGGGCAAATGCCCCGGGCGGCACTTTAACAGGGGCGGTAAATTCGGGAAAAATTTCGATTGAATGAGCTCTGTCTATAACCAATTCTTAGAGCAGAGAAAAGTCGAGCTCGCTTTGCTCGCTCTAAGTTTCTAATTTAATTACTTTGCAATTTTATTACCATAATCCTAAAGAGTTCTGACCACATCTAAGATGTGGTACTAAAAATTTCGAGCTTGCTTCACTCAATCCATAGCTTTTACTTAGGTTTATTAGCACAAGTTTTGTAGATACGTAAAAATCTCTGTCTCCAACCGATTCGTATTGAGGAGAAAAAGTCGAGCTCGCTTCGCTTGCTCTAAGTTTCTATTTTTGCGTGGGTAAACCAAAAGATGTCTAATCACAACCCGGATAAATGTGCAAAAAATTTCGAGCTCGCTCCTTTATTTTTTGTGTAAGTCTTCGCAAAAAGATAAGGGGGCGGCAAAATCAGTTTTTGCCCCGGGCGGCAGAAACCCACGCTACGCCACTGATGCACTTTCCACCAGACGACCTAGCATGATGTTTGCGATAATATTATCCGGCGTCTTTTCTCTCTGTCTGTAACGTGCAAAGTGGAAGAGAGATAAGGCTGGGACTATATGTCGTGCCGACAACATGAAGCCGCGCGCAAACCGAAGCTGAATAACATTATATTTTTTAAATTTATTTATATTTATCTACAACAAATGTTATACCTCCTTACTAAAATAAAATAGTTGCCACACATTTTTTTATCCATGTTTGCCTAATTAATAAACACTAATTGAAAATTACATAATTAAATGCACTATGCCAGCAAACAGTACACCTGCCCTGTTTCCATACTCAATTGTTAACGTTAATTAAAGCTAGATCGATATAGTTTGTTAGGAGGCGGATAAAGGGTGAAGGCACTTGTCAGGATTACTTTGACACGTAATGATCAGCTAGCACAGCCTTATACAACGTGTTAATGAATTAACGCAAAACTAGAAAGTAGTTTGTTTAGAATCGAGAGCAGAATCTAATTATCATGGTTGCATTATAGGAATTTTTTTTCAAAATATTAAATAATTTGTTCGCGAAATTTAAAAATTTCTGAACTGATGTCAACCCACAGCACGGTCACACTCACCTTACTTAATACCAAAACAAGATTTTAAAAATGTATCCATGAGTACGTTAGCGCTTTCTTTCAGTGCTGAAATGATAAAAAATCATTTTTGCATCAACTAAATTTTAACTATCAAAATAATGAAATTATTGCTTCATTCTTGCTTATTTTGTTATAAATCAGTTAAGGTGCATGAGGTTTTGCGCTAATTCATTAACACGTTGTATATACCTCATGAAACTATTATGTACCTACTGTGACCCTACCTGATATACCAACGCCCTTCCTGTACCTACGCATAGACAACACACTAGACTGGCGGTAGTCATGATATTTTCGTGTCTATTGTAGGTTGGGAAAGGCGTGCTACGAGCGAGTGTCCACGGAACTCATATACAATTACAAACGGCTTTCATTTGCATACATTTAGGACCTGGGACACCCGGGGGAGGCGCTTCAAATCGACACAACAAAATTTATGTCAATTATACGGGACAGCCTATCCAATAATACATCCTCAGGGAGGATGTATGGGCGTCAGTCCAGCTAGCGTATCCGATGCGGTTTGGTAGACTTCACATATACATCAGAATTTCTTCTTCAGCGCATACAGGTTGCATGTTTCCTCACGAAGTTTTCCCTCACCGTTAATATTATATTTATATAGTAATTATCTGTAATTATACAGTGTGTAAGGAGATAAAGAGTTTTTGATAGAATAATCATAATGCCTGATATTATACAGGAACAGGACGTAAAATTAAATGGGGCACTTACTTAAAGGGGTGCTTCAGACTTAGACTACTTATAAGTAGTCTAAGGCTTCAGACCATCAAACTGAACAACTTTTACTGAGGGACAACTGTCCCATACAAAACTGCAAATATAACTCGACTGAAATGTATGGGACAGCTGAAACTTTTTTCGCAATTTCGATAATGGTCCCATACAGAAAATTGCTCAGTTTGATGGTCTGAAGCACCCCTTTAAGTAGGTGCCCCATTTAATTTTACGTCTTGTTCCTGTATAATATTAGGCATTATGATTATTCTATCAAAAACTCTTTATCTACAATAATTTGTATATCAAAAGTTTACGATGTTTTTAGCAAACATACCAGTATACTGTAATAATTTAATCTTTCAGTGTAAACAAACGCAAAACAATGGTAGGAAAACTACAAGGAAACTATGTAGTTAATAACAGCATGATGTATATGTACTAGTAAGACTATCAGAGATACAATAATTAGTCCACTGAATAATAATACCAATTGGTAGGTAGGTACTGAGAGCCGGGTCGGCCGGCTGATCCGCAATTTTGTATGGGAGGTCCAAAAAATATTGTCGTTTTTCGATCCAAGTTCCTGAAGAAAGTTGTTTAGTTTCGTTCTCTGAACACACACTTAAATTTTTTTAGTTATTAAAAACTAGCGCTGCATAAATAAATATCTTGGACATTGTCACACAGATTATAAGAAGGGGCTATGTAAAAAAAATAGGAATCTTCAAAGCTCCATATATCATGAAGTACTAACAGTAGGAGTATGATTTGCGGATATGTGTAAATTGAACATATAATTGAAGTTTTGATTAGAGCCAAAACACGAATAAGACAAATTTTCTCGATAAAAAAACAAGCCAAAGTGGCCTCCGTTTTTGTCTATAAACGCTTGTAACTGCTAAACGGTCAATGTTAGAAACATGAGACTTGATTTAAAAAAAAAGAGATTGCTATTATCTAAGTTTTGATTAGAGCAGAATTGAACTTACATAAATAGTACAATCACAATTAAATTAGCAATTAAATAACGTTTGTTTTTTCGCTTGATTCGTTCCAGACGCGCGCGTCGCCCCATCTCTTTCTCTCGCATCTGGCAGTAATATAAGCTATCAAACTCGCCCGTTTCGCTGAAATTATTTTTCGACATAGGCCCAGCTTAACTTGTATTATGAATTTATGACTCAACAACTAATGAAAAAAAAATGAATGATTGAATAATTATATTATACAGAGTGTTACAAAAATACAAATAAACGTTTAAGGGGGTGGTTAAGACCATCAAACTGAACAACTTTCACTATGGGACCAATATCGAAATCGCGAAAAGAAAATATCATCATCATCCATACCAGCCGATAGACGTTCACTGCTGGACATTGCAATGTCCCCATAGTGAAAGTTGTTCAGTTTGATGGTCTTAACCACCCCCTTAAACGTTTATTGTTACGATAAGTGGCCAGAGCTTGTCCAGCCCGCAAAGTTTCAGTAATTTGTAGGTGACGCGTGCACAAACAAACAGACGAACAGACTTTTTGACGTGACCTATTAGCAAAAACCATTTTGTAATGAAATATGTTATGACAAGATCGCTTATTACTTTGAAAGTATACCTACCAGCATTATTTTATTACCTTATTATATTTATGTATAGACAATAGTACATATTTCCAGCTTCCTGGTCTAACCCATAAACTTAATATACTTTACGATAGTATATTAAGTTTATGGTTTAACCAATACCTATGCCACAATACCAATGCCACCTTCCTTGGTTTGGATAATGAATAGAAACGAAACTCCCGCGTTAACGGTACTATAGGTTCGTCCCTTTCTATCAGAACAACAATTAAACTCAATTTGTTTGGTAAATACAAACCACAAATATATTCTTTGGTAGTACGGAAGCCTCGGTGCGCGAGTCCTTGGCCGGTTTTTTTATCTAGGATAGAACTTGGGAGAAGACGTTTCACGTAGGTACTCCACTGCGGCTGCATCCCTGATACAGCCAACACGATTTTTTTGCATTTGTCTCCAAAGTACATCCACGCCACATTATTATAATTATGTACTTCACAGAGATTATAAACTATAGGAGATAGAATTATTGGTATATTAAAGGATCAAACAATGGATTCTCATATCGATAATTGCTTTCTTTTGTTGCGAAAATAGTGCCTAAGCATACGAGTATGTTAATACTTGGTCAGTGATTACCTACTTTGAGTGGCTATCTGCTTGTATTGTAGTACAAATTTGTATTATCCGTACCAAAACTGGCAAAACGTATCATATATATTGTTATGGCAATTAGTGTGGCAATTAGTGCGAAGCTGTGCAAATTAGTGTGACGGATTTATTTGATGTACAATACGTTTACTTGAAGATTGTAGATGGCGTTATTTTCGCATTTTGTTGTCAACACTGTTGTAGAAGGGTTATTTAGCCAAACTATAAATCCTTACCTATTCTAGTTTCTAAAACTAAAATATAACTAGATAAAAAGAAAATTCATTCTAGTTTCTTATATATTCTGTCTGTAAGTAGTAATAGTTGCATATACCGCAATAGTTGCATATCTGTTTTCTTTAACTTTGAAGTGCTGTGTTTGAATATTCACGGAGAACATGCAGAGAAATTTGGTCGGTTTAAAAATTGCCAGGTAACTCATTACTTATTTGAATATAGCCTATTTTGTGTCCCACTGCTGCGCGCTGGTCAAGGGCTAGGTACTTAAGTACATAACGTTGTTTGGCGACTATTCCACTTCCGCCCAATTTGCGTCTGACATCAACGAGTTTATAGCTACGAATAAGAATCAAAGAGTACTTTCTATAGAAGAATAACTCTAAACAAAAGCAACATAATTTTTGGCACCTAATGAAAAATGACATTTTGTATGACTTTTGGCGGCAAGGTGTAGTTTTTAAGGAACAATTTTCGAACACGGTGTACTTTTTTTGGTGCCACTTTTTGAGCTTGATTTACATTTCTATACATTCTTAGTTTATAGGAAATGAATGACGATTTGTACCACCTTGGTAACACCACTTGGCTTTTCAGTAAAGGAAAACATTATGAGGAAACCTACATAGGTATTTAAATTTCAAGGTCTAAGTTTATTGTGTCCAATGGAGTTAGTATAGTGTGTATATACAGAGTGTAACAAAACATGTTGGTAAAATAACAACAATATCGAAAAGAAATAAAAAGTCTGCTGTTTCATACAAAACAGCATTACCCACAGAAAAGAGAACCAATATTTTGTGTTTTTATTACAGCCTTATACAGGTTGTAATAAAAACTACAGAAAATAGGGACTATTATTTTTTTACAACAGTTACACAATAAGTTTTATTATAATGCGCAGATTCGTAATATCAACAGAAAAATTATTGTAGTAGGAAAACAATGAAACTACGTTACGTCCTTATGCTTCACAATTAAACGAGCCATTAAAGTGTAGTAACGGCAAATTAGATGGTAAAATGTAATGATTCATTGCTAGTTCATTTAACGAGCAACTGAGTTTAATTGATTTTGGGATACCTACCGCAAATTTTCATTGAAAATCTATTTTAGATGAGGCAGCCTTAACGAAACACCATAGAAATATTTCTAGGGACGTAATATTTGTAACCCACATTACAAAAAACTAACGGTATTAATATATACCGTTGCATCTAGAAATGGTATCCTTTTTAACCGGTCCCTTAACCAGTAGTTAAAAAATAGCTCACTCGGTTAACGGAAGGTACGCATGGCTCATTGTACGCATGCGTTGTTGAAGCAGAATTTGAATTCAACTACACTACGGTGTGCAGTTGGCAAAACGCGCCATACTATCATGGGCGCATCGCATGGTCTGGGTAAAAACTTTGTTAAAGTTAAAGTTTAACTAAATAAAATACCCGTTCTGATTGTGCTATAATTAACTTTATGACAATTACATAGTGTTTATAATTATAATAAGTTTGAATTAAAATACTTTATTTAAAATTTAATTTATTTTAACTTGGCACGTGCACTTGAACTTTTTTGTTGTGTTTTTTTTTCTTATTAGTGTTTTTTTTCGTAAAATTAATTAGTGTAAAAAAAAAATTATACGGTTATTTCTGTTGTACATCCCTGTAATGTTTTTCATTATTTATTTATTGTAAATGTTTATATTTATTTATCTAGTATTAGCAATAATTTTTTTTCTATATGTTATTTTATATTGTTATTAAAATAACTTAAAAATAAAAAAAACTCTTCGTGACGACAAATCTCGTATGATTTTTTTATTTCTTCAGTGCTAAGTTTCAAACAGTTTTGAACGAAAATAGATGCGTTAAGATAGTTAAGTAGTGAATGAAAAAGGACATATTATATTAAAAATGACTAACTGGATAAAAGGAACGAAGTGCCGGTTGTTGTTCATGCTGCGGTACTATTACAGGTACGAAATGTTTTTCAAAATATTTCTTTTTCAATTTACGATATTATTTTCGATAGTTTTGTCAATGACCTTATGCGATAAAATTAAAGCGAATTACTTCCGTCATGTTTCCATTCCTTCAACGAATCAGTTAGAACTTCTAATAGACTATCGGCCACCCGCAAAAAAGTCGTCTCTAAACCAAATCTCGTATGTAAGTTCTGTATATACCTACAACAGGTATGGCTGTATTCGGGGTACTCTCAGGATCACGAAACTGCTTGTTGTATAATTCAAAAGTGGTGGAGGGGGTAGCAGTGACGTCATAAAGATGGCCGCCGACGGTTTTAGTTATTCTTCAATTGTAGCGCACCTATGAGATCAATCTGGTTGTGCGAGGTGTCATTTGAAAGCTTATTAAATTTACTTTAATCATTTCATTGACACCTAAAGTAGAAAATTTGTATTTACTGAAATATTTTGAATTTAATGAATTTTTTGCTACCTACCAGCAATCATTCCTCCAGTTTTCTCGGAAACGGATAACTATATTGTGATTATAGCTATTACATAAAACATACAGAATTTTATAAGCTATCTTAAAACTTGAATTGTATAAAAATACAACTTCAAATGACTGAGCTGTGTCAAATTTACTGGTGCACTGTAACTATGAGTCCAAGAATGCGTCGGTCTGCGGCGGGGCGGAAGGACTGCAAATAAAATTATTACTTATAGATTATTATATAATTAGGGTTTCCATTGTAATATGGCTTAGAAAAATATACAATTTTATATTATTTACTTGCACATGCGTTTACATAGACTGTAGATGTACAGGGTTTAAACTTAAATGCGTAACATCTTTAGACCATAAAACTGAACAACTTTTACAATGGGACCAACTTAGAAATAACGAGAAAAATAATCCGCAGTTTCATACATTTTGCTCGAGAAGGGATTGACATATTCTATGGAACATCTTGGGAACATCCCATTTTTTTAACACTGTTTCTATGTTCGCTCCAAGGTGATAGTGGTTCAGCTTGATGGTCTGAACTGAAGAACCTATTTGATATATGTAACGCATTTATTTTACACTATGTCAGAGCATAGGTAATAGTACATAGTTCTACATAACAAGGATGAAGCTGCCTTGGAAAAGTGAATAAAAGAATGATAAATCCAAAACAATTCAACAGGTTTATAAATATTTATTGTTAGAAAAAAAAACAATTGTTAGTTGCAAGAAGGTTGCAAGCATGCAAAGTAAAACTAGGTGAGTGATTCATCAACATCACCAAAATTATACTGGTTTAACATACCTTCTCCCCGAATGGGATGCACTTTTGATTTTTATTGACACGGCCGCATCTCGCACTGCGGTAGCCTGTTTTGCATTGGCAGGATATTAATTCCAAATCTTTTAACGAAACACATGGTTAACGTTGTTATCGGTGACAACTTTTCGTTTTCCAATGTCCAACCATGGTTTGTAGGTGGTGGTAAATTTTGAATTGCCACATCTGCAGTGGCCAAAACGTATATTTGGCGATTTGCTCTTTTTATATGTTGTTTCAGAGCTTCTTGTGACGGTGGAGGATTATCCACGTTACAAATACCTATTTAAAAAAAATCTGCTCTAAGATTGTCCATATTGTCAACCGTGTACAATTTAGGTTTCTTATGACAGTAAAGAGTCGTAATAAATTTCTCGCCTTTTTGTCTAGATCTTCTGTTAGGTCAACCACCGATCCAAATCTTTCCAGAAGATCGTAATTTTTTGTGAAGACTTTCCACGTGCTTTTCTTTGAAAAACCTAACAATGTGCTTTTGCTGTCGCATCCTGTAAGAGCGTGGTACGCCAATAAACAGTGTCGTTTTGGTCCGACAGCTTGGACAGCTTGAACAATTTTATGGACTGAAACGTATTTTGGTTTACTCGCGCTCATTCCACATTGAATCCAGACCTTCGCTGGTAACTTGTCGAAGAAACGAATAAGCAACAGTAAATCGTCAGTGTCTCTGTTGTTTAACATAATTCTACTTATATCTCCCTCAAGATTTGTATATCACGTATTGTGAAATAAATTCATTGCAATTTGATTTACTAGCAGGATTTATTGGCGTACCACGCTCTTACAGGATGCGACAACACAAGCTCATTGTTAGGTTTTTCAAAGAATGGCACGTGGAAACTCTTTAAAGAAAATTGCGATCTTCAGGAAAGTTTTGGATCGGTAGCTGACCTAACAGAAGATCTAGAGCAAAAGGGCGAGTAGTTTACTATGGCTCTTTACTATCATAAGAAACCCAAATTGTACACGGTTGACAATATGGACAATCTTAGAGCAGATTTTTTTAAATATTGGTAACGTGGATAATCTTCCACCGTCACAAGAAGCTCTTAAACAACATACTTATAAAAAGAGCAAATTACCAAATATGCATTTGGGCCACCGCAGATGTCATCCACCTAAAAACTATGGTTGGACATTGGAAAACGAAAAGTTGTCACCGATAGCAACGACAACCATTTATTTTGTTAAAAGAACAGGCTGCTGCAGTGCGAGATGAAAAATGCCATATCGGGGAGACCTATGCTTAAATCAGTATAATTTTGGTGAAGTTGATGAATACCTACTTTTACTTTGCATGCTTGCAACCGTCTTGCAACTAACAATTGTTTTTTTATAACAATAAATATTTATAAACCTGTTAATTTGTTTTGGATTTCTCATTTTTTTATTCACTTTTCCAAGGCAGCTTCATCTTTGTTATGAAGAACTATATAGGTACTATTACCTATTCTGTGACAGAGTGTGAAATTACATACTTTTCATTACATACATCAAATGGGGAACTTCTACTTCAATTCAGACCATAAAGCTGAACCACTATCACCTTGGAGCCAACAAAGAAATAGTGAAATAAAATGGGATGTTCCATAGAATATGTCAATCCCTTCTCGAGCAAAATGTATGAAATTGCGGATTATTTTTCTCGTTATTTCTAAGTTGGTCCCATTGTAAAAGTTGTTCAGTTTTATGGTCTAAAGATGTTACGCATTTAAGTTTAAACCCTGTACATCTACAGTCTATGTAAACGCATGTGCAAGTAAATAATATAAAATTTTATATTTTTCTAAGCCATATTACAATGGAAACCCTAATTATGTAATAATCTATAAGTAATAATTTTATTTGCAGTCCTTCCGCCCCGCCGCAGACCGACGCATTCTTGGACTCATAGTTACAGTGCACCAGTAAATTTGACACAGCTCAGTCGTTTGAAGTTGTATTTTTATACAATTCAAGTTTTAAGATAGCTTATAAAATTCTGTATGTTTTATGTAATAGCTATAATCACAATATAGTTATCCGTTTCCGAGAAAACTGGAGGAATGATTGCTGGTAGGTAGCAAAAAATGCATTAAATTCAAAATATTTCAGTAAATATAAATTTTCCAGTTTAGATGTCTATGAAATGATTAAAGTAAATTTAATAAGCTTTCAAATGACACCTCGCACAACCAGATTGACCTCATAGGTGCGCTACAATTGAAGAAAAACTAAAACTGTCGGCGGCCATCTTTATGACGTCACTGCTACCCCCTCCACCACTTTTGAATTATACAACAAGCAGTTTCGTGATCAGGAGAGTACCCCGAATACAGCCATATCTGTTGTAGGTATATACAGAACTTACATACGAGATTTTTTTTTTCTTGTCCTGGCCCCTACACTATAACATAAGATTAGGAATCAGCGACAGTAAGTGCGTGTCGGGCGCAGGGCAGGGTTCTGTGTAGTTGCCCGTCACAATATGTGGTCTTAGAAGGGAGTTTATTGTTTAACGGTTTACTATGGTTTAACGGCTAATAAAGTCTAAAAAGTACATAATTTTATAAGATAGTCGACTATTACCTTATATTATTATGATAGTTTTCCTTTTAATTTTGTACCTACTACTGTTAATTTTTTCACATATCCAGAATCAACCCGCCCGCCAGCGTTTAGCTGGCGGGGGAAGACTTAATTCTAACAAAAATGTGCACTTTAAAGCTTAACATTTCGCTAACAGATCCCTTAATCTAAAAATGGTTTTCCACAAACCAAAAATATTTTTAAGAGACCTATCCAACGATACCACACACCATGAGATAGAGGAGTAAAAAAAAAATTTCATCCTCATTTCACATGTAGGGGAAGTACCTATAATAAAAAAATATTTTTCACGATTTAATTGAACCACTTTGTCGGTGTGCTAAATATGTATACCCATGCCAAATTACAGCTTTCCAGTACTAAGCGTCTCTGAGCTAAGCCGCCGCGGACAGACAAAGAGACAGACAGACGAACGGACATGGCCAAACAATAAGGGTTCCTTGTTGACTTCCGAACCCTAAAAATGAACGTAATATCTTGGAACTATAATAATAATGAGTTTAGCTATAAGCTCATAAGACGAGACAATTATTTTATAATTTCCTATGCCTAGAAATTAATGAATCACTATTGTTAAAATATTTCAACAGATGATAATATAGGTAACTGAATGTATTGTTCAAGGAACAATTACAATTATTATAATAAATTCTGTTATAACGTACCTATACAGTTCTGTTGGTATGTAATTTAAACTATTACAAAACTGTGTAACAGAAGTGTGTAGGTGTAGGTCCATTGAAAATATTTACAAGAAAAAGATTACGATATGGTTTTTACTTGAGGTGTCCCTAGCTGACTCCAAATCAACCATTTTTTTATAGTTTTTGTCTGTTTGTTTGTTCGAATATCACGCAAAAACTACTGCACCGATTTTAATGAAACTTTTTTTGTTTGATAGCTTATGATTTTATTTAAAATTATGTTTATATTTTGTCCGGTAAACTCAATAACTCATATTATTGGTAATAACAACAAAAGTAAACTCGTCAATTATTGGTTTTTGGTTCATTCTCGGCATAGCATGCATGAAATATTAGCAGGAATAAATATTCTTTATTTGCACACCAAAACATACAGTTACAGACGTTTTCCAAGGGCAGTTAAAATAAAAAAATAGGTTATCGCGCAGTGTGGGTCACGTCACATCACGTCACGTAGAGGCTGCGGGGGGCCGAAAAAAGTCAGGTGACATTTTGCATGCATTCATAATCTCAAGACTAATTCCCCGAGGGGGTCATCAGAGATATTCTGAAAACTCAGAACATCCACGTTACGTCACTAGTACTACCGAAACTCTGTCCAGTGTTAACGGGGAGTGAGCCCATATAATGGACAGTGGAGTGGGTACAATACATGCCTCGAAATACGGGACGGAGATCGAATCATCGCCTCCTGCATTGCAGGCAAGGTTATACTCGCCACTGGACCACCACGGCTTTTTACGTGTCACGTCACGTGCCATCACGTGACATTTTGAGATTTTATAATTTCACACTAACCCAATGGTTCGCGGTAGTGTATATTTTCTTTGCCAATGGACAATGTTCACACATTATGTTTTTCAGCTTATCGAATTAACGTCATTGACGTAGAATACTATGGACACTGGGTCTAGTACAAAAAATCTCGACAAAAGTGTCCGAGACTAAACTGTACAAACGTATGTACGTTTAGTAATATAAACCAACTAAAAACATTGAAAATGCTGAAATTCTTTTCCATCCCACTCCCCCATCAGTAATTGGTTCTCTTTTTACGTTTTGGTGCTCTTTTGGTTCAGAAACTTTAGAGCCTTGACTCAATGAGTTATGTCAAGTAGTTTCCGAGATATTCAACTTGGAAAAATAGATGCGCCAGCTCAGCGCAACGCGAGATTCGGTCGCCTGGGAAGTGTTTGAACGTGACGTCACACGCAGTTATGTTGTTTGTTGACAAATTGTTATGTTTGTATTATTTAGGCACAGCATTAGGATAAACTGGTATTTATGTTTGACTTTAAAAAAATATTTGGCGTATCTTTGGCGAGCATAGTAAAAAATTGAGAAATTGAACATCTTCCTTCAATGGTACCAAGCGCGGTTTGTTTGGTGTGCACGCCAATACGTACGCATAGTAACAATCACACACTGACAATATTTTAGCAGGCCAAGCCCAAGCCGGCGATCAATTTTGCACTTTTAGGTGCATAAAAATTAATAAAATAATGTATGAGAAAAAAAGAAGTGACAAATGTAGTACAGAATGTGAATAAACTGCACTGCATCTACCACTGCATAGATCTTTAGCTTTCGGGGATATACTGGACGTAGACTGGATAATTATGGATCTAATGTCACAACACAAGTAAAATATGCAATAAACCTTCGATAGTGTCTTTACGACGATATTATGTTCGCGATATAATTTTAATACGTTAAATATATCGAGATTTTTTTATTCCGGCTACATTCCTGAAATATCGTATACTTTGTTCAGCAAGGGCAGATTGGGGCAAAAAAAACAGCATTTCCTAATAACTGACGTATTAAGGGAGTCTTTGTATGTGTTAACATGTTTCTTTAAAGAGAAATGAAACGGAGTAAAATATTTGTATGCTTTTTATTAGATTTTTTTAACTGTCTATTATAAACACCAAACCGTAGCACCAAACATATATTAGAACGCTTAAAATATAGCACATATACCTTTTAGACTATGTGCAACATTTTATTACATAAACAGTACGATGCAATTGATTGCGAGCGGATAATTATCTTAAAAATAATACTCTTTGAGAATGCAATTGACTTGTGTAGGTACCTACCAACTTTGATAATTTATTAATTATAGATATTTCTCAGGACGGTATTTACTTCTCTGACTGTGAAATTATAATATAAATAATGTTCTACTGGTTGTACCAAGGTCATCGCGAATATTTTTTCGAAGTATCTTCATTTTGGGCAATCGAAATTGATCACTGCGCGGTGCGGCGGCGCCTCGATCGGGGCTGCCCCATGCACTCTAGCCAAAGAAAATATACACTACGCGAAAAGAAGCGACACTCATGAATGTGTGCTCGTAAAAGCGATCGCGGCTATGTGTGGGTGTCGGGGCGAGCGCGGGGAGGTGCGTGTGTCGCGAGCGGGTGCGACGTAAAGTCGAAGACGGTCGAATTACATGGCTTGGCTACTCTCGCTCAAACGACGGCACGACTCGGCCGTTGAAATAAATATATTTTCTTTGACTCGCCGAACGAAGCGTGCGACGCCGACAAGGAATATAATACTCCCTATGCGGACGCCGACTAATACGAAAATACTTACGTCACGCGCAGAATCATGAAAGGTGCCATTTATTGTTGTGTTTACGGTTGTGGCAACAATGAGAAAGAAAACAGTGAAAAGAGTTTAAGTCCGGGCAACACATTGAGTGAGCATAAAAA
Source organism: Agonopterix subpropinquella (assembly GCA_922987775.1). Taxonomy (NCBI): domain Eukaryota; kingdom Metazoa; phylum Arthropoda; class Insecta; order Lepidoptera; family Depressariidae; genus Agonopterix; species Agonopterix subpropinquella. The sequence goes on from OV277693.1 coordinate 33,526,608, forward strand.
TATAAGAGACTTGAGTTTACTCGCGTCTTCGTCCGCGAAAACTATAGTCTGGTATTATAATAACAGATTTTAAGTCAAATCATAAACCATCAAACAAAAAGTTTAATCATAATCGGTTAAGTAGTTTTTGCGGGATGCTGTTAAAAACAAACAAACAAACGGATCAGGTCAGTTACGACCTTTTCCCCGAACGTCAAACATTTACAGTTTTATAATAGTATAGATAAGTATTAAGTACCAACAGAACCACACTACCATAAACCACACTATCTGTTCAGCCGACTATACCTAAATACTAATTACTAAACATTACCTACCTTCTCTATCAAGTATGCCACAACGCCCACAATTGCACTAGAATAATTTAAATTTAATTTACGTAAATAAAAATTTAGTACCTATCTGTTATTATTGCCTTGCACCAGTGTAAACTTACATGTACCTATTAACTATTCGATTTCTGCAAGTACCAACCCTATTATTGCATACACACGCCGCCTCAAGGTCACCGACGTGCGGACTCACACGTACGGGGAGTGTCAGGCCTGTGCCCTAGCCTCGATCGGTCGCGTGGTGCACTTAGATACCGAGCGCCCGCTCTCACGTGTCATCACGTCTCGCTCTCACCGCCACCGACCGAGTAAGTTTTTTGTTTTTTTTACACCTCATTTAGAAAGTTTACTTACTATACTGCATAAATTACGAAACTAGTAACCTGTTTGATTTTTTTTTACATAATTAGCTGAGCTTCCGGTTTTAAACAAACTTTACAAACATGTCTTTTTTCTCTGTATTTGTAATGTTTGATGAAATTAAAAGAGATACTTTGTGTCAGCCCTGAATGTTCAAGCGAGAGTACGTAATTATTTCCTGCACGGGGCCGGAGATGACTTACTGTTTATATTGTCGCGCGAACGACTATGAAAGAGAACGTGACGTCATACCGCCGCCGGCGCTGCCGCTGCCGCCGCCGCCGCCGCCGCCGCCCGCCCGCGTGGAGTGTTCGATATTTACCGGAGCTTTAAAATATGTACCCTACTATGTAAAATCAAAAATATGTACTTGGAATTTATTTTTTAATTAAACATGAGCATTTTAAAATTAGATAAATGGGTGTCCATAAATGGAGAAGAACAACACAACACACACACAACATTACACTTTTAAGCACGTAGAACAAAAGTCTAGACCGTACACATTATTCTAGTTTTTATTTCACATCGATCGGTGCAATATTACCGAAGTTATAAGCGTGGGAAGTTGACGCAGGTTTTTAAATCTCGTCAGTGTTCGCGAGTAGCGCGTGACGTCATCGTATCCATACGGCACGGCGGCGGGCGCTATTCGCTCCGCCTACGAAAACGCTATTCGCTCCGCCTACGAAAACGCTATTCGCTTCGCTTATGAAAACGCTAGTCGCTCCGCTTATGAAAACGCTATTCGCTCCGCTTATGAAAACGCTATTCGCTCCGCTTATGAAAACGCTATTCGCTCCGCTTATGAAAACGCTAGTCGCTCCGCTTATGAAAACGCTAGTCGCACCGCTTATGAAAACGCTAGTCGCTCCGCTTATGAAAACGCTATTCGCTCCGCCTATGAAAACGCTATTCGCTCCGCTTATGAAAACGCTATTCGCTCCGCTTATGAAAACGCTATTCGCTCCGCTTATGAAAACGCTATTCGCTCCGCTTATGAAAACGCTATTCGCTCCGCTTATGAAAACGCTATTCGCTCCGCTTACGAAAACGCTATTCGCTCCGCTTACGAAAACGCTAGTCGCTCCGCCTACGAAAACGCTATTCGCTCCGCCTACGAAAACGCTATTCGCTTCGCTTATGAAAACGCTAGTCGCTCCGCTTATGAAAACGCTAGTCGCACCGCTTATGAAAACGCTAGTCGCTCCGCTTATGAAAACGCTATTCGCTCCGCTTATGAAAACGCTAGTCGCTCCGCCTATGAAAACGCTATTCGCTCCGCCTATGAAAACGCTATTCGCTTCGCTTATGAAAACGCTATTCGCTCCGCTTATGAAAACGCTAGTCGCTCCGCTTATAAAAACGCTAGTCGCTCCGCTTATGAAAATGCTAGTCGATCCGCTTATGTAACACACACACACTACACTACCGATTGGGATACTTGAGATTGGGTACTGTGACGTCATCAACGATATCGCGCTCGATCCGCGGCTTTGACCGAAAATGTTAACTTTGCACTTTTATTTCTCGGTCAGTTTTAAAGATAGAAAAATAATAAAAACACAGTTATTTTCGTAATTTTTTGTATAATTTTTTGGCATATAAAATAAATAATGGTTATCTTCTCCATTCCGTGACGCATCTGATGTAGAGAGTACATATCCGTCCTTGCATCTGATTGAATGTTGACCCCAAGAAGTTTAAAATACCAGCTGACTTCTTTACATTATAATCTTTGGGGTTAAAGTGGTGGTTTGGGAATCTACCTCCTAGCGGTCCACCTCGGGAAATGCCACCACAGACTACCAAGTTTGTGGTGATGGCTGAAGATCTCCCACAGCAGTGGTATGCTCCGCAAGGTTCTTTCCAGGCTAGACAAGAAAAAGAAGTTGCAAGACGCACCGAAAATGCCTGGAAGAGTTTTTGGTCCATGAAAGGAGATCTCCCATTGCCGCTCAAACGCTAGCTCATGGACATGTGCATTCTTCCAATTCTCACCAACGGTGCTCATACGTGATCTTTGACTAAAGATCAGAGGTCAAGCCTCAGGGTTTGTCAAAGGGTATGGAGCGCAGCATTCTTGGCTTGAAACCTCCCGCCTAGGGAGTATTATATTCCTTGCAAGGAATATAATACTTCCTTGCTTGAAACTGATCGACCGGGTCAGAAATGAGATCATTCGCTCCCATAAACATATTACGGGTCTCGGTAGAGAGTAGTTATATTCCTTGATTACGGGCATAATAATGTCTATGTTCGCTCCAGAACCCAAGTGACAGACGTCACCACCACCACTGTCAATCTAAAGTGGGATTGGGCAGGACCAAGAAGGTTGAAATTTTTTCCTATGTAATCTTCTTGGGCAGGACATGTCTGCCGCGTGCCAGATGACCTGTAGGCCAAAACCACTACCAACTGTTCTCCAGCAAAAACGGCATCGAGGCAGACCAAGAAAAATGTGGCGGGACGAAATCGATAGCTTCCTAAAGAACTGGCCTATCGAAGCGCAAAACCGGGACACATGAAGAGAACGGAGGGAGGCCTTTGCCCAACAATGGGACAACGACGGCTGATATAATAATAAGGTCAGCCACATACATACGGAATAAACCTGATTCGGAATTACGAATCAGGATTCCGGATGCAACGATTGCATTCAAATTCAACGACCTACCACACACATTCAGAACTATTCCGTTCGCAATTTTGTGCAAACCGGTTTTCCTGATCGTGATCACACACAACATACGGAATAGCAATCCGGAATTCCGAATCAGGATAGTGATTTTGTATAGGATTTGACAGCTGCGCAATTCCGAACGCAACTGTGGAGGGGGGAAATCCATACGAAATCGTAATCTTGATTCAGGATTCCGGATTGCAATTCCGTATGTGTGTGGCGGACCTGAATTTCGCTCGGAAAAAAAACCGTTCCGGATGCAAGTCTCCTATACATTTAGGTATTTAAACTTCTTGGTCTAGCCCAAGAACATATAAATATGGTATATGTTCTATCTAAGTATTCTATACATTTTTGGGCGGACCTAAAATAGGGCAGCCCTATTTGTAACATATACGTACTCCATGCTTCCGGTGCCTTGCGAAAATTTCAAGCTTCTTGCTTGCTACCGTAAGCGAAAAATTCTTCGTCTATGCTGGCTACTAAAGTAGGAAATGTCATAAATAACTTGTCATGCATAGATGAGCTATGGACTTAGATTAAAAACTTTTATATCTATGGCTATGGATGAGCTACTATTTTACTTGTCATGTGCATGTTTCCAAAGACTACAGTTTAACATGTTTCCCTTGCTCAAGGAATATAACTACTCTCTACCGAGAGCCCTTGCTTGTCATTATTAAAAATGTCATTTATTTATTCGCTTAAATTACTTTATCTTATCGCAATCGGTTTATCGGACTTTATTTTATCGCATTCGGTCTATTCAATCAAAAATTATGAGTTTTTAAAGGCGGTGGTCTGCGCGTCTACATGTTGCTGACGCCGCTAGTTAGTAATAAATATAAAAAGCTGTCATGCTGTCACTTCTAGAAAAGTTCGATAAAATCTAGAATTGTTCGTCCATCCAACTGTCCTATTTGTCCTAATGCTATCTTTAACTCCTTCTGCAATAATCTGCATCGTTTCAAACGTGATTGAAAGTTCGGTCGCCGTCAACTTCATGGATTGAAAGTAGGTATGCATTCAGTATGCATTAAAAATTAAAGTAAAAAAAAGAAATGTATTTAGTCGAGGAGCTATGCAATATACCGGCCAAGTGCGAGTCGGACTCGCGCAACGAGGGTCACGCAGCCCAAAGACTACAATTTAATACGCAGCCCCGAAAATGACCCACTGACCCTGACACAGACTTGGCATTATTATTTGATGTTTTACAAGTTTGACGCTTGTATGTATTGCTGTTTTTTAACCCCCGACGCAAAAAAAGGGGTGTCATAAGTCTGACGCTAGTTTAACGCCTATGTCGGTGTGTCTGTTTGTCTATCTATCTTTCGGTCTGTCTGTCTGTGGCATCGTAGCTCCCAAACGGGTGGACCGATTTCGATGCAGTTTTTTTAACAGAAAGCCTTACCATTCAAATATGAGTTACGCGTGTAATTCTACTAACAAACTTTTCTGTCGCTTTTTGCGGGGGACAAGGTAGCATGAAATGAATTACGCAACTTTGTATTTTATTACTTTACAGTCTAATTTTGAATGTCAAAAATCATGACAAATTGTCTCATGTGAACCCCAAACAAGACTAGTTGTTCCGCAATTATAGGCTGTCTTGTTAAGTGATAAGGTATTTTGTATGCACATGTGATCATTTGATCTTGTACCTTGGCAGATGGGAATGTTAAATGGTCTAAGATGAAACAAAGCTAAGAACACTCTCGCAAAAATTAGCTTTCTGTTTAGACCATTTAAACAGAAAGCTAATTTTTGCGAGAGTGTTCTTAGCTTTGTTTCATGAAAATCGGTTCAGCAGTTTCATGTAACTTTAAAAATTATGAAATAACATTAAATTGCAAATTAAAAAATACCCCCAACGCCAAAAACAAACGTTTAAAAAGTAATAAATAATTCGGTCACCTATTTTGGATGTAAGAATGTATGTTTTATCTATTGTTTTGTTAGAAAATCTTAGTTACATGGCTACGGAACCCATTCGAGACTCGACCACAGATTAATAATAAGTTACCACATAACAGATAAATCACTTCAAACAGAATCTTCGAACTGCCTCCGTGGTCTAATGGTTAAGAGCATTGGGCTCTCGACACGGAGGTCGTGGGTTCGATTCCCACGGGGGACACTTAGTGATATGTCACCTTGTGCGTTGTTCCCCAGTTGGTTAGGACATTGCAGGCTGAATCACCTGATTGTCTGACAAGAAACATGATTCCGTGCTTCGGATGGCACGTTAAGCCGTTGGTCCCGGCTACTATCACTGGTGGTAGTAGTCTTTACACATGAAAACCACGTCAGAGGCCGTCAGGCGGTCTGAAAAAACTCTGACACCAGGGCTCTGCCCACACGATAAGAAAGAAAGAACAGAATCTTAAATACCTATGCTTTAATAGCCTACTCTTTCAGGGCCCGACTGCTGCGTGCATATACCTAAACGCTCAAACGTTACCTTCGCCAATTTGTTTTTATATGCCTGAATGGTTTTTACTTACTTTTTATATTGCCTAAATTCATTAGTAGTTTTTGAGCTGTGAAATGTGATTATACAGCGTGTACGGGTAAACGGTTGCGTCACTTTAAAGGGTAAATTTTACCTAGATACTGAACAACATTCTCTCATGGCATGTTCTCATTATACCTATTTTAAAAATTATGGTTTTTGGGTTACATCGTAATATCTTTATTTAAAATTGATTTAAAATTGAAAAGAAAATATCACATGTTGTGTTGGTCATTGTACGGTAAAAAGGAGTCAATTTATTTTAGGCCCACAAACGTTAACGTTCATTGATGGTATTACACTCTAAAAACATAATTTAATTTAATTTAATTTAATCAAACGAAAGATTAGGTAAAAATGGAAACGGAATAAACACACCCTTCCTTTGCGTCGCGCAGTCGGGTAGGTAATTATGAAATCTATATAAAAAATGCACCATTTTGACTTCTTTGCTAAGATTCTTTTTCCCTGTTAAGGTGGGGTGGAACCTATTTTCTCTGTTTTCGAACCGGTTTTTCACAACCAAATTATTATATACAGAAAGATTTTTTTATCACCATCCAAATTTTAATAAAATGTTTGTTTATGAAAAAAAATCGTTACGTGTTTTTTCTTTCAGTATCGCTCAGTACTAAAATATTGAGATATGACTACGCAAAAATTTCTTAAGAAAAACAATTCGACTGGACACAGTACGCACCTACCTGTGCCACAGATTACTTATTAATAGTTACTACCATTAGACCCGATTTCGCGCGCTTTTTCGAATTTAGAACTTTGCTTTTCAAGAACGAAAACTAACGAACGAATCTCTGTGGTCAGTAATTTTCTTTGGGTCAGAGCCTTTTAATTTTTAGAAAAAGTTTATTATGTGTCATTGTGTCATTCAAAGAGTACTTTATTATAACCGTGTCATTGAACAAAAATAAACAAAATAAGGGACTAGTATAACATTTTAACAATGTTTTGAAAGTCTTGTGTGTTCCTGTTAAGTTTACAATGCGTGGGACTCTGAAGCTAGGGCTCCGCCCCCCGGTCCTGCAGCACCCGGTCGGTACGAATACGAAACTCGATGACCAAGCTTTATGGAAAATTCTGTAGGATAAAATTTTTAAATGTGCAATTTTACCTGCCCTTTTTTTTAATGAAATGGGTTCTATAAGTGATACCAAACATGTAGAAAAAATTTGGATGGTGATAAAAAAATCTTCCTGTATAGTTCAGAGAACAGTGTAGATCCGTTCTTTCTGAATCTAACCGTTGAAGACACGATTCTATTAAATTTTTTCGATAGAAAAGAGGTCCAAAGTAAGTTCGATTTCAGATTTATCACCAGTTTACAAAAATCACCATGCACCATTTCTTCTCAATATACCATCATTTGAAAGGTAATCAATTAAAGCTGCGATTCTACCCGATGGATTTTAACCCATACACCCAAGAGAAAAGATATTGATGAAAAATACGTTTTTTTGCGATCCTGCTTTCAATTGAAGCGGGATGGCTAATTGCAAACGTTTGCTTGTAGGAGAGAGACGCTTGCACTAGGGATACCTAGACTTAAAATGGCAAATGTAAAGCAATGCGTATATAGGAACGTCTTAGAGGTTCAAACCAACATATTTTACCAAGACAAGATTGTGCGCTAACTGCGATTACGTGACACTCCGTTTAGATTAGCTAATACTACGACTATAATCTAGAGATTATGCGCCAACTATACGCTAAAATTTTTGGGGGCCTTTTTCCCAAATCTGGAGAAATTATTTTCTTTTTGAATAAATTGTATCACAACTGTGCCCTCTATTTATCAGAATAACACGTGGAGAAACAAGCTTTTAACTTTTTGTGATTATAGTGCAAATTCTACATACTACAGTGTAACAACAAAATAATGATAAAAACCGGCCAAGTGAGACTAGATCTTGCGCTAAAAATCGGTTGAGTAGGTTTGCAGTTTTTTTTAAAGGTATGATAAGTCAGATCAACAATGAATTCGCGAAAAAAAAAAAAACAGTTGTTCCATACAAAACAAACAACCCAACAACGTTAAACGTATTCATATTCATATATTTGTTGCAATCACATGGTACAGTTAATTCTTAAATGTAACAACTTCTGCGTAGCTAGTATGTCAACCCGCGATAGACGTGATACGGCTATATCACGTCTAGGGATTGCAATCCGGTTTTCCGGATCCGGTACCATTTGACGGTCTACCGGATCCGGAAAATGTCTTGAAAATAGCATAAAACCGTTTTTTTAATGAAAATTCTCGTGCTGGTCGTCGCTTTACGACGTTACCGACTCACCTGCTACGAATCCGCACCTACACGCACAATTACAGTAAAGATATTGTATTTTTATGGGAAATTGTAGGTATACCAAAATACCAAAATAATGCGCAAATGTTTATTATAATTTTTCAGCACCAAATTCTTCAAATATCTTGTGATCATTACGTTTAGTTCTTCGATTAATGTATCCTACCACAGTAGGAGCCATAGTCTAAAAAAATAAGGTCTTCTATTCCCAGAGTGACCCAAGCCTACGTCACAAAAAAATGGCCGCTAAACATGGTAAAAGGGTATGATGACGTAGGCTTGTGTCAGTCACGTGGTCAGTCACGTGGTCGGAAGAGAATACCAGGCGCAGTATATTATTGTACCATGGTAGGAGCCTTTTAATATATGAAAATTAAATACATATTCAAATTTTTTTATTGAATTTTCATATTTTTTGCATTATTAATTATAATTACAGATTAATTACGATAGAAACTATCTCTTCGTAATAATGATATTTTTTAAACAGTTGCTAGAAATACCTTTATTGGTTTACAGTAGATTTTAAAATGAAAACACAAATTATTATGGATATTACCAATCCGGTCGGATCCGGCGGATCCGGCCGGATCGGTGAAAATCCAGTCGGATCCGGCCGGATTGAAAATTGCACCTGATTGCAATCCCTAATCACGTCTTTTATCTCGTTTGTTCGCGGGCCAACGAGCGAGATAAAAGATCTGATATAGCCGTATCACGGCTATCGCGGGTTGGCGTACTAGCTAGGCAGATCTACATAACATTTTCAATATAATTGATGACCCTATGGATATTTTATGGGTTGTGGCATTATCTTTATCCGAAAATGTTATTAAAGATAGATATCTACAACTACATACGTATTCACGAACATAATCCCTTTACAAGTGGTTAGAAACTTATACGACTACATTTTCGCAAATACAGTCTTCATAATATTCTAGACCGAGACGCAAATTATACCAAATTTACAAAGCTGGGTACAAGTTTTTAAAATAATGGTCCTGTTCAGTGTCATATTTTTAGTTTCTGCGCAGTCAAGGCCTCTTTCAAGATATTTGCCGATGATTATACTTCCATCCAGAATCCCGTAATCTAGAGTGTAAGCTGAATGTGTTTGTTTTAGGCGCAGGGTGACTCACATGTCGGTGAGCGCGGCGCGCATCTTCGCGGCGTGCGCGTACGCACCGCGCAAATGGGTCATCGCATGTCTTCTGCTCCTGTGCGCTGGAGTGTTCACCGTCGCCGTCCTCAGTACAGCATCATGTGAGAAAATCAATGTTTTATGAGAAAAGTTGTAGTCTAAGATCTGCTTTGTACCTTATAAATTCTGTAATTCTGTTATTCTGTTTATATCAGTGGAAACCTTTAATTTACTATCTGTTAGCTATCTAAAAGAGGCAAATTTGATTTTTATATGAAACTAGCTGTTGCCCGCGACTTCGTACGCGTGGACTTAGGACTTGTTTATATAGTTTTTTTTGAGGCACTGACTTGTTTTTGTGACTTCTGAAAGAACACCCCTACTCATCCCTCTATGCACCTCCTACTCACCCTAACGTACCCCCCCCCCCCTACTCACCCCTATGCACCCCGTACTCATCCCCTACGCACCCTTACCCCCTCTATGCACCCCCAACTCACCACTTTCGCACCCCCTACTCACCCCACACACCTCCTTATGCACCCCTACGCACTCCAACGTACCCCCAGCACACTCTTACGCACCCATACTCATCCCCTACACACCCACTACTCAGCCCTACGCACCCCCACGTACCCCCTTCACACCCCTACTCACCCCCTACGCTCCCGTATTCACCCCTTACGTACCCCCTACGCTCCCCCAACGCAGCCCCAACACACACCCTATGAAACCCTACGCACCCACTACTCGCCCCCGCTACGTACCACTTTTGCACCCCTTACTCACCCTTACGTACCCCCTACTCATCCCTACGCACCCCGTACTCATCCCCTACGTTCCCTTACTCACCCCCTCTACTGCACCCCCTACTCACCACTTACGCACCCCATACTCACTCCCTATGCACCCTCTGCGCACCCCTTACGTACCCCGTACGTGATGCCATTTATTAATAGGAGTACTTCTGTGAAGTTTCGAATTAAATAGTCTAACTAATCTTGTTTCCCCATACAAACTTTGGACCCCCGTTTCACCCCCTTAGGGGATGAATTTTGAAAAATCCTTTCTTAGTGCACCCCTAGACTTCATAAGGAACCTACGTGCCAAATTTGAAATCTCTAGACCCAGCGGTTTGGGCTGTGCGTTGATATGTCAGTCAGTCATTCAGTCAGTCAGTTTCTTCTTTTATATATTTAGACTAGCTGTTGCCCGCGACTTCATACGCGTGGACTTTTTTTTTTCGTCAATTTTCCAATGTTTTTAATAGTTATTCTGCCATTCGGGACGGAGAGAAATACAACAAATCAAAAATCATGAAAATCGGTCCAGCCATAGAATAGGTTATTAAATAGGATAGAAAAGGATAATTTCCATTTCCTTGGGAAATATGATATTCTTCCTATTTTGTGTATAATTTTAGCTATCATACTCTTTGTATTTGTTCTTTGATCATACTCATTTTTTAGTTGTGAAACGATTTGCAACAGTTTGTCACGTGGGTAATGTCTTTTAATATCTTGTCAGCAGTTTCCAAAGAAAGAAAATAAAATAAATAAAAATAATTACAACAAATTAAAACCGTTTGTAAATAATGAACGACGCGTTACGTTAGGTTTGAGATATTGTGATCTTTATCTTATCTTTCTAATCTAACACTTACTTTAAATGAGCTATTAAATGAGCTATTCCTGTATTATATTACCTATTGCATTATGTATAATCTAAATATATAAAAGAAGAAACTGACTGACTGAATGACTGACTGACATATCAACGCACAGCCCAAAACGCTGGATCTAGAGATTTCAAATTTGGCACGTAGGTTCCTTATGAGGTCTAGGGGTGCACTAAGAAAGGATTTTTCAAAATTCATCCCCTAAGGGGGTGAAACGGGGGTCCAAAGTTTGTATGGGGAAACGAGATTAGTTAGACTATTTTATTCGAAACTTCACAGGAGTACTCCTTTTAATAAATGAGTAAATACGTGTTTTAGGTTTTTTCAGAATTCAACCCCTGAAAGGGGGAAATGGGGTGGCAAAATCTGAAAATCTAGATGGGTATGGTTTTTTTATGGTTTATCAGGTCGCTGATTACGAAAACAACAATGATTTTAAAATTCAACGTGACGGACGTAAAACGTGGACGTGGTATCATCCCCTGTTGGGGTGCGATGGGGTTAAAATGAAGAAACTGACTGAGTGACAGATATATCAACGCACGGCCCAAACCGCTGGGTCTAGACATTCCAAATTTGGCACGTAGGTACCTTATGTGGTCTAGGGGTGCACTAAGAATAGATTTCTCAAAATTCACCCCCCGAGGGGGTGAAATGGGGGTCCGAAGTTTGTATGGGGAAACAAGATTAGTTGGACTATTTTAGTCGAAACTGCACAGGAGTACTCCTATTGATAAATGAGTAAACAAGTGTTTCAGGTTTTTTTAGAATTGTTGAATTCTAAAAAAAAGGGGGGGTCTTGAGGGGTTGCCCTGAAAGGGGGAAATGGGGTGGCAAAGTCTGAAAATCATGATGGGTATTGTTTGTATGGTTTATGGGGTCGCTGATTACGAAAATTACAATGATTTTAAAATCCGACGTGGTGGACATGAAATACCATCATGCCGTGTTAGGGTGCGATGGGGTTGAAATGTCAATGTCAATGGGGTATCATTATGGGTGTCATTTTTATGTTTTTTGGTACGTTAATTGCTGATAAGTAGAGTGTGAGTAGGGGGTGAGTAGGGGTACGTAAGTTGTGAGTAGGGGATGCGTAAGTGGTGAGGAGGGGGCGAGTATGGGGTGCGTAGGGGTGTGTAGGGGGTGCGTAGGGGTGAATAGGGGTGCGTAGGGGTGTGTAGGGAGTGCGTAGGGGGTGCGTAGGGGGTGCGTAGGGGGTGCGTAGTGGGTGCGTAGGGGGTGCGTAGTGGGTGCGTAGGGGGTGCGTAGGGGGTGCGTAGGGGTGTGTAGGGGGAGCGTAGGGGGTGCGTAGGGTGAGCATAGGGGTGCGTAGGGTGTGCGTAGGGGTGTGTATGGGGTAAGTAGGGGAGGGTAGGGGGTGCGTAAGTTGCGAGTGGTGAGGGGGTGCGAAAGTGGTACGTAGAGGGGGTGCGTAGGGGGAGCATAGGGGTGCGTGGGGGGTGCGTAGGGTTTGCGTAGGGGGTGCGTAGGGGGAGCATAGGGGTGCGTAGGGGGTGCGTAGGGGTGTGTATGGGGTAAGTAGGGGAGGGTAGGGGGTGCGTAAGTTGCGAGTGGTGAGGGGGTGCGAAAGTGGTACGTAGAGGGGTTGCGTAGGGGGAGCATAGGGGTGCGTAGGGGTGCGTGGGGGGTGCGTAGGGTTTGCGTAGGGGATGCGAAGGGGGTGCGTAGGGGTGTGTATGGGGTAAGTAGGGGAGGGTAGGGGTGCGTAAGTTGTAAGTAGGGTGTGAGTAAGGATGCGTAGGGATGAGTAGGGGTGCGTAAAGGTGTGTAGGGAGTACGTAGGGGGTGCGTACGGGGTGAGTAGTGGGTGCGTAGGGGACGAGTAGGTGTGCGTAGGAATGTGTAGGGGATACAAAGAGGGTGAGTAGGGCTGCGTAGGGGGTGCATTCGGGATGAGTACGGGGTACGTAGGGGTAAGTAGGGGGTGCATAGAGGGATGAGTAGGGGTGTTCTTTCAGAAGTCACAAAAACAGGTCAGTACCACAAAAAAACCATAAACAAGTCCTAAGTCCACGCGTACGAAGTCGCGGGCAACAGCTAGTTTATTATACAGGGTGGAGAGTTGAGATGGTGCACAAAGGGCAGCATTACCAGAAGCATTATAGCTGCAGGAAAATGTTCTTAGAGACGAACCCTAACTTTTGAAGCATTTTACTTCTGCATTCACAGATTTAGAAGAAAAAAAATATAGTCATCGAGAAAAACTGCGAGTTTCAAAAACTTTCACCCCATTCGATTCTCTTACTGATAAGGAACATGGTCAAGGAACAAGTCTCTTTACGGTCAACCGTGGTCGAGGTATTAGAACTCTCAGAAAACGAAAAATTAAATTCCCATACATTTAGAAGGAAATAGCAAAAGGGAGCAAATCTGAAATCGCAACATTTGATTGTCTCTTTACGGTCAACCGTGGTCGAGGTATTAGAACTCTCAGAAAACGAAAAATTAAATTCCGATACATTTAGAAGGAAATAGCAAAAGGGAGCAAATCTGAAATCGCAACATTTGATTTTTTTTTGCTATTTTCAGCTCTGCTCCCGTACTAGCAGTTGTTCAGTTTGATGATCTGAACCACCCCTAAAAATTTGGAAAGTGCTTAAAAAATCACAACTGGGTGATTTTTGTTATTTCCCTATTAAATGTATGGGAATTTAATTTTGCGTTTTCCGAAAACTCTCCTCGACTGCGGTTGACGGTCAACCGTCAACAAAAGTTCTATGATAGAACTTTTGTTCCTGTATCGAATATACATATGTATATTACATATTTATAATTTTTTTTCAAAATCTGTGAATGCAGAAGTAAAATGCTCCAAAAGTTAGGGTTAGTCTCCTAAGAACGTTTTCTTGTAGCTATAATATACTTTTGGTAGCTGCCCTTTTGTGCCCCATCTCAACTTTCCACCCTGTACGAGTATACCTATAATCTACCTAAAAATTAAAACCGCCTTCAAAAAAACTAAAAAGTTAAAAAATAATATTGCAGCCGATGACTTTTTCGTTCGCATCATAAGAACATTAATTTGTTTTATCGAAGTCGCTGTCAAGCCGATTCGCGACAGGGCTTGCATTAGTTTTTTGGCTTGGCTTGACACCGACTTCTATAAAACAAATTAATGTTCTTATGATGCGAACGAAAAAGTCATCGGCTGCAATATTATTTTTTAACTTTTTAGTTTTTTTGAAGGCGGTTTTAATTTTTTGTTAAAATTTTGTTTATTTCAAAATTTTCAGTGGTGAATTCGTTAGTTCGATTTAACAGCAGTGCTTCAAATTAACAAACGCACTAGTCGGCACTACGATTTTCGAAGGTTCCCCTCGATTTCTCTGGGATCCATCATCAGATCCTGGTTTCCTTATCATGGGACCACCCTTGGGATATCTCCTTTCCAACAAAAAAAGAATCATCAAAATCGGTTCATAAACGACGTAGTTATCGGCGAACACACATTAAAAAAAAAAAAAAAATATACGGTCGAACTGAGAACCTACTCCTTTTTTTGAAGTCGGTTAATAATAGGTTTCTTGGAACGACAACGACAGGTGACATTGATTGAAACCTATAAGAAATTCGTATTTTTTTTCGACTTTTCATACGTTCGACCAGCTGATTTCATTTAGTGCGGAAAGTTAAAAAAAAAATTGCTATAGGTTTCTTAGGAAAAGTTATTTAGTATCATATGGGTACAATCACCCCTTAAAGTAATGCAAGTGTTTACCCTAACACCCTATAAAGGCACGGAATGTACCATTTGAACCTTTTTTATAATAGGCTGTACCGCTTGTCCTTTTTACAAAATATGCGTTATTGTGGTGGATTTGCTAGGAAATAATATAACTAAATCACAAAGAAAAAAATAAAGGCCATACATATGATAGGTGTTTTTTCAAACTTTTTTGTTCTTGCTCTATCGCAAAAATGATAATAATATCCAAGCATCAAACTTGTTGTTATTAGCAGATTATAGTGAATAATCTAAAGTAAAACAATAAATTAATAAAAACCATAACCAAACCAAGCCATTTTTATGTGTGCCGGGCTCACACTTATATACCTGAGAAAACACATTTTTGGTAATATTGTATGGTGCTACTGCTACGACTGGTACGGAAGTGTGAATTGGTTAGGAAGTTAAGCCTAGGGCACAGTATAAGAAAGAGTATCTAGTACTACATACCTAGGGCGTGGTTCTATTCGATTCATAATATCAACAGCTTTAACTACGAGACCAATACCGTTTTGATTGCAAAGATACCAGGAATTCGCACAGTGCAAATCCGTATCTACCTACTATTTTACCGTATGGAGAACTAAATTTTAGCGTTAGTAGTATGGTACTCAGGGCCTTAGCTAGAACTAGATTAAAGGTGCAGGAGGGCACAAGAAGTTAAAGGTAGGGCGGAAAAAAAATTTATTAGTTATATGAATTACGTATAATGTGTTTTATTGATCGCACTAGACGTTATGTTATGCATACCCAAATCATAACTTTTGTTATAATATATACAGGGTGAAATTGATATCATTGGCATCCATTTGAACTAAGAGTCTACCCATCAATCTGAACAAATTTTGCTATGGGAGCAAACCGATCGAAGCAAAAAAAAAATCGGCTGTTGCATACATCTGAGTCGAGTGGGCATTGCAGTTTAGTATGGGACAGCTGATTTTTTAGTTGCTCTGATCGGTTTGCTCCCATAGTAAAAGTTGTTCAGTTTGATGGGGAGACTCTTAGTTTAAAAGGATGCTAATCAATGTCACTCTGTATATCAAAGTTATGATTTATTTTATTTAAATTCAAAGTCATATTTGATATTATTATATTCGCTAGTAATATATTTTTCTTCAATATGCTGTGGTATCACTGAGTTCACCGACGTCTAATCCTTACAAATGAGTACAGACCGATGCACCCATCATGTTGTTATTACCGTCAATAATTATCAAATAATTATCCATACTTTATGTGTGACTACTTTAACGGTGCAATAGTAATTGTCACGGGCCAGAAACTCCTGTGAATCGACTACATTTTTAATAGTTTTTTTTTTATTACGTAGTTATAATGGACGTAACAATAATATCCTAGCCTAGGTCAGGCAAGTACCTGTTAGGAACTTATGTGAAAATATCTAGCAACTAGTATAGTGTGTGACAGAAATTTATTTTAATACAATTTACTAGACAATTTATTGTTATAAATCGAATTCTGGTAGATTTAAATTAAATCTACTTATACGACTTATAAGTACCTACCAAATAAAATAATAGTAAAGACTACTAACAAAAATAATTGTTACATAAACTACTAGATATTTTTATCCTTGCACTGGTTCTTCGGTTGGGCAAAACATCGTAAGGAAACCTTTATGTGCTAAAAAACCATTGGGATGTATATTGAGGATAAGGACATCGGACGGTGAGGATTTCAAGAAGGAAAAAAACAGAACATAACTTGCATTAAAAACCAAACCTGGTAATAAATCAGTCTTTGCACAAATCAAATAAAAATTTGCCATTTAAATGACATTTCGTAGGGGGTACGAGATTCGGGGGGGGGGATGAGATTCGATCAGAAGTCACAAAAACAAGTCAGTTCCACAAAAAACCCATAAGTCCTAAGTCCACGCTTACGAAGTCGCGAGCAGCAGTTAGTTTTATTATAAGTATAAATACGTGTTAATGAATAAGCGCAAAACCTCATACACCCCAACTGATTTATAACGAAATAATTGAATTGAAACAATAATTTCATTATTGTGTTAATTAAAAAGTTATTATTCGCATTTGGTCGTTATGGCGATCCTTGTCTCCTATCCTATGTCCAGTAGTGGACGTCCATCGGCTGAGATGATGATGATGATTCGCATTTTAAGTTTTCACTAAATAATTATCTGTTATTTTAAAAATTCTTTATTTTAGCAATAAATATAAAGCTTTTGGTAGTATGTACGGTGAGTGTGCCAGTGCGGTGGTTTGACATTGAGTTCAGTAAATTTTAAGTTATACTTACTAACAAACTATTAGATATTTAGAAAAAATGTACCTATCTTGAAACCTTGTTAATTAGATTCTGCTCTCGATCTAAACAAACTTTCTTGTTTTGCGTTTATTTATTTACACATTTCATTTTATACTTACTAAGTGCACATCTTGAAACTTGATCAAAAGACGGGTTCCCACATTATACCCGGTTTCCATTTTGTCTCTAGAACCAGTCGTAGGGAAACGACCGTGTAATTTTCTAAGCATTGTCATATAATATGTGTATGACACGCTCTATTGACTTGGTAACACATAATTTTCTCATTTACTTAACTTCCACATGTTAATTGTATATTTTTTACTCGTCACGGTGTGTGGGCTTTGGTTGCTTTTATTATTTACCTTGTCTTGTTAGATACTTATAAATTATTTGTTTAAAGCTTTTACAATTCTACTTTTACTCTAAGTACAGTTGATAAAGTGTCATCTTGACTTGAGCTACACTGCTTATACAACGTGTTAATGAATTAACGCAAAACTAGAAAGTAGTTTGTTTAGAATCGAGAGCAGAATCGAATGGTCATGGTTTCGATATGGGTAATTTTTTTCAAAATATTAAATAATTTGTTTGTTAAATTTTAAATTTACTGAACCCGATGTCAACCCACGGCACGGGCACACTCACCCTACTTACTACCAAAACAAGATTATAAAAATGTATCCATGAGCACGTTAGCGCTTTCATTCATAGCTGAAATGATAAAAAATCATTTTTGCCTCAAAACTTAAAATGTGAATAACTCTAAATTTTAACTATAAAAATAATGAAATTATTGTTTCAATGTTATTATTTTGTTATAAGTCAGTTGGGGTGTATGAGGTTTTGCGCTAATTCATTAACAGGTTGTATTTACATAAATAGGTAGGTACCGGTCAACCACGGCATCTTTACCTCTCCTTGTTAACTTTAACTACCACTGCACTGACTAGTAATTATCTAAAATCATTTTTATCAGAAACTACAATTAATGGTAGGTTTAGACGATGACAATTTCGCGGCGCCTATTTTTTAGCACGAAAAAAAACACGGCACGCTTTCGTTTACACGCTGCTAATTTCCAGCGCCAATTTGTTCGCATACCAATGGATTTGCTAGAGAAAACCGTTCTAACAATTAGCACGACGCGTTTACACGAGTCTAAAATTTGCAAGGGGGATGCGAGGGACGCGGGCGGAGGTCACTAGCGTCTTTTTTCCGTGCCGTAAAATAGTCGTGCGAAAAGTGTTTATACGGTGCTTTTTTTGAGGCGCCACAGAATTGGCGCCGCGCAATTGTTGTCTAAACCTACCATATTGGTAGATATTTCATAGACTACACGTTGGTAGTTTTGTGATGAACCAATGATCACACCAATTTCTTTTAATGCGGCCAAAACTGTCAATATTATTACGGTGTGTTGATACTCGCCGGAAACTTGTCGTAAGTAGCAGATTTTGGTCGAAACTGGTCGAAATGGTAACTTTACCACATCGAATTTAAAAGGCTTTATAACCAAAGTTGCCATTTTTTGCCTGTATCGAGTTTTTGTTGTTACTTTAATTGTTTTACACTTAAAAGACGCAGTAAATTTATAAAACTACAGAAAAGTACTAGCTACATTATCGATTAAGAATCCCAAGGGCTCTTACAGACGAGCGCCACCTTGCTGTCGCGGTGGGTCGCAGAGAGTCGCGCTCATACATTTTACGGTCGCGCGACACCCGGCTACCGCAAAGTGTCGCTCGTCTGTGAGAGCGCTAAGTGGTTTTATTTTTGATTGATTAGATTTGTACTTCAACATTATGGTAAAGATCCCGTGGTTGACGTACAAAATAATTATATTTACATAGATAGAGGGTTCAACTCAATTTTAAGTGCAAATTAATTAATTGCTTAATTTTAACTTGAACCAGGGCCGTAGCTAGAGGGGGGCATCGTAGGGCAATGCCCTACCTTAAAATACCAATGCCCTACCTTAAAAATTACCCAACCTTCTTTACAATATGGGAAAGTTAGGCAAATTCCCTTACAAAATTTCGAGCTCGCATCGCTTGCTCCAGCCTTTAAATGTTATTTTGAGGGTAGACAGGCTAATGGAACTCAGTATCACCATCGCGTTTTGAGTCTTTTCGTGTTCTTTTCTTTTCTGGAGAGAAGATTTCACAGACACTGAATTATGTTACTCATCCAGAAAGTAGCCTTTTCATTCCGCCCTACCTTAAACCTCCTATGCCCTACCTTCAATCCAGTTTTAGCTACGGCCCTGACTTGAACCCTGTATGTTTAGTTCGTTCGTTTTTTAGGCGATAATCAGACCATCAAACTGAACAACGACCAACAACGAAATCGATAAAAAAAGCTTCTGTATGAATTATGAAACAGCTGTTTTTTTTTTGCGATTTCGAAGTTGTCGCCATATACTTATAGTGAAAGTAGTTCAGTTAGATGGCGTTTAAATATTTCTACACCCTGGTTTTTCAAGTAATCTGTAAGGAATTGAAATACTCAAAAGTACCTCTCAAAGCATTGAGTTGAAAGACATTGAAACATTTTAAAGCAAAATATTTCAGACTAGCGGCCCGTGCCGGCTTCGCACGGGTGGACGTCTAATCTTTTCTAGCAATAAATATAGCCTATGTTACTCAGGGTGAATGCAGCTTTCTAATGGTGAAAGAATTTTTTAAATCGGCCCAGTACTTTTTGAGCCTATTCATTACAAACATACAAACATACAAAAATAGGTACAAATCTTTCCTCTTTATAATATTAGTGTAGATGTAGATTACAATGACTATTATAAAGTTGAATACTTGTCGTAAAGTTAACAGTGTTTACATTTGCCCAGAAAACTTAGTTCTATCTACAATAGCATGCAAATAATGAGAAAACTGATAAGCTGGTGGTTTCTATCAAGAACCGTGTATTAAAACATGAAAATCTTCCTAGCCTTACATTATTTTCCACAAGTTAAAACTTTCTCGTGGTAACGATACTACATTTCTGCTGCATTTAGTCTGCCCATAAAATCAGCCACGTTAACTGTTTTCAGTAGGACTATTGTGTAAGTTTCAAAAGACAATGCGGGTTTTGTATGGAAGGTTGGCGCCTTATTTTTCGCCGTTATTTTTGACGCGGCCAGGAACCAATCTTAAATATTTTATGTTAGAATAAAGTAACAAACACAACGTATTAACAGGTATATCCCTAAACTCAGCCCGGACGGAGATATAAAGGCTTGAAGTTGAAAATATGACCATTACGTGCACTTCAAGCCTTTATATCTCAGTTCGGACTGAGTTCCGAGATATTTGTAATAACCAGTGTTGCTTTTAACTTTATTCTGAACTATAATATTCAAGTTTGATTGATGGCCGCGCTAAAAAAAAGATAAAAGGCGCCATTTTTAGGCATAGGCTTTTTATTGTTTACAAGATCGGTCACAAATTATTATGACTGTACTTGGCAATTTTTAAGTAATATTTGGTTTCTGTGACCATCATATTATCCATCGTCTGAAATTAACTAACTAAATATTAAGAAGCACAATCGCTAATAACTGCCAATAACACTATACCGATTTAATCGGGTAGATACACAATAAAACCCCTGACCTTCTAGCATGATTTCTCTACTTGGGCGCGACTCGGCTTTTTTCAATACTACAAATCGCGGCAAGCGCGGCTTTCACTCACCGAAAAGGTTTCACTCACAGGTTATTTTGTATGCAGCGAAAGCGCGACGCGCGCGTGTAGAAAAATCATGCTAGACGTGCTGGTCTGTCTCAAGCCTAACGTTCTCTGTTCATACCCGTTAGAAGCCAATGAAGAGATACCGTCATGGTTTGTTGAGAAATGCCTTGACCCAGGTCCTTTACGACCAGTTGTACCATTTTACTTCGTTATGATAATCTAGTCCCAATTTGTAACGCAGAGAGACTCCAGCAGCGCCACCGCCGTTCGAAATCGGCTGTCTATCTACAGGGTGAAATTGATATCATTAGCATCCTTTTAAACTAGAGTCTACCCATCACACTGTACAACTTTGAATATGGGAGCAAATCAATCGGAGCAAAAAAATTCTGCAGTTGCATACATTTGTGTCACGTGCATATGGAACAGCAGATTTTTTGTTGCTACAATCGGTTAAACTTGTTCAGTTTGATGGGTAGACTCTTAGTTTAAAAGGATGCTAATGATATCGATTTCACCCTGTATACAATGAAGATGTGCGAAGGCAGTATCGCATTTTTAGTGCCGTATACTGCAATCTGCGGGATTTGCGAATCCGGGGCAATAACAACGATGATCAACCACCTAATGTAAAGGCACAGTTAGGGTTTCCCGAGCGACCTCATTAGCCGATGGCCCTCGACGCTGTTTAGCCCAACAGATAATCTGATGCGATCGACCTAAGTTAACTACGTATAAGATAAGTCACGTTACTACCAAAACTCCGGAGTTTATTCAGTTTGAAATTTGAATCAGCACTCATCTACTTCCGATTCTGATATAAAACATAATACAATCTACATAAAAAGTCGGTTTTTGTCAATTTATCAGCGTTAGAAAAAAGTAATTATTTGTATTTTATTTCTGACCATGTGCTTTTATGAAATAAAAAGTAAAAGTACAAACCATTTTTTTTTTTAATGTTGTTTAAGTACGATTTAACACCAAATTCGGACTGAAGCTATTCCATTTAAATATTTATGCAGATATTGGATTTTCTTTTTAAAGTGCATTGTGAGTGAATGCTGAAACATAATCGTGAAAAGCCTCGCGATAAGCTCGCGATGAATCCTAAGTGAAACGTGATGGCATTGATTTAATGAAAGTGTAATGGGACGAACGTCAAATGTTCAGCTTTTATGATGACAATAAAAATACATGTTAATTGATTATTTTATAGTGCTATTTCATATTCTGTTCCACACAAGAGGAAGGTTTATATCAGCATTGCACCCGTGCCAAGCCGGGGCGGGTCGCTAGTAAACTATGTACTTTTACCTATTTTGTGTCATAACATAAAGTACAATTTTAAGTTTAGGTATCTAGTAATAGATACTCTTTCTTATACTGTGGTTTAGGTATACCTACTCTGTAAACAGAAAACAAATAAATGTCGTTACAAATTGTAAACGTTTCATAAAGATTTTACTGCTCAGAGCAGAAAAGGTACTTAATTATGGAATAATGTACGCAGAACAATATTCTTCAGAGAACTCATTATAATTATCAGCCATAACAAGCGTGTGAAGGTCAAACTGTAAACTTACTAATTGATACTAAACATTGTTAGCAACGCTCATGTCATGCGGTTACGGACTGAAAATCGAACGATGAAGAAAGAAGAATGGCAGATTTGGACCCAGCCATTTTTTACGAAAACTGAAAGCCATTCAGGACGGCGGTCATAATTATTATAAACAGAAAAAATTAGGGCATTTTTTTAAAAAAACTTCCACATCTCCAGAAGTCCGGATTCAAAAATAGAAATTACTAGTAAAATAGACAAATCATCCAAAAAGCAGTAGCACAACGCAACCACGACATCTACTTTCATCTAATATTTTCACAGGTATTTTTGGTCGTTACGGAACGTATTTGGCTTGGTTGAACTGATAGTGTGTGTGATTTCCTTTTCTTCCATTATCATTATCATATATTGTATCTACGGTAATGAAAGATGTATCCCCGAGATGGTTCCATTTTAATTTGGTGAAGATCTGATGATGCGCTTCGGAGCTACACAATAGAACTCCTCAAAAGTTGACAGCAAATCATCGGCTATTGAAACATTTGCTTCGTATCGATGTACCCTTTGCGTTTATAACTGATAAATTTGAGGCGAACTAATGTACTTAACCATAAAAATTTTTGAAATAAACAAAATATTACGAAAAAATTAAAACTGCCTTAAAAAAAACTTAAAAGTAAAAAAAAAAATTGCAGCCGATGACTTTTTCGTTCGCATCTAATAAGAACATTAATTTGTTTTATTGGAGTCGGTGTCAAGCCAATCAAAGAAACTAATTTAGTGTCGCGAATCGTACTAATTGTATTTTTTTTAATTAAATGTGGGGACAGCAATTTCTCGGATTTAATTGAAAATGTTGTTAAACAAAGTTTTAATTAAAAAATTTAAAAATATATTTTGAGACTCGTATTTTCATAAGCTTTCAATATTGATACCCCATACCATAGGGTAGACATTTTTTATTTTATTTAAGTACCCTTTCTACCCGGTTGTTAAATTTCAACCGTCTATAGCTATTATGGTTCAAAAGATACAGCCTTTTATAGGTAGGACAGGCAGATGAACAACGTAGGCTTAGTAATATGGTCCGGTTTTCAACCTTTTGGTTACGGAACCCTAAAAACTTGTAAATAAAAATCCACAGCACGACTAGTCCGTGAGGATCAGATGGAACAACGGTTGGCGGCCATGCAGGCTCACATTAATTTCCTGGAATCTCTGTATCGGGCCCGGCAGGAGGAGCTGATGTCTCTACAGGTTAGTTTTTTATATTTATATTATTATAAATATAAAAACACCACTGAAGAACCATTGACACGAAAAGAAGAAGAAGTTTTTTATACAGGGTGACATTGATATCATTTGTATCCTTTTATACTAAGAGTCTACCCATCAAACTGAACAACTTTTACTATAGGAGCAAAACGATCGGAGCAAAAAAAAATCTGCTGTTCCGTACTAAACTGCCAACTCGACTAAAATGTATGCAACTGCGGATTTTTTTTGATCCGATTGGTTTGCTCCCTTAGTAAAAGTTGTTCAGTTTGATGGACTCTTCAGACTCTTAGTTTGAAAGGATGCTAATGATATTAATTTCACCCTGTACAAATGAAAATAAAACTACAGGTTGCGGTAGTAACTTTCTATTAAAATAATCTGTGCTATAGGTAAGTTTTTCCTTATAAATGAAAAAAAAAAGATGACTTTGACACAGTGTGTAACAAAACACCCTAGTAATTTTTAAGATTTAGTTGCCATTTAGAAGCCACACCTTTAAATTTATTACTAGGGTGGTATATACCACCCTAGTAATATTTAAAGGTGTGGCTAATATTAATACTAATATTAATATTAGTCTAACTGTGATAGTCTAATAGTTAGACTATAAAACTGAAAAACTTTCGCTATGGAGACAAAGTAAAAATAAGAAACGTGTTGTCCCGCACGTTTAACCTTGTCTAAAGCAAACCTTTCAATTTTACTAGGGTGTTTTGTGTGTAAAAATAACCTGGACGAGCGTCCACTATCATGTTGGTTTTGACATTATGTTATTATGTTAAGTGCAGTGCTACCGGACACTGGGAATGATGAAGTATATACAGTCGGGAACTGCGTTTTCCACAATTTCGCCACCCAGAGAACAAAATTTTCAATCACAGCTTATTCAATCTTTAATTTGATTTGAAATAGCACAACATGGCTATAACTTGTTTATAATAAATAATATTTGTAACGTTCATGAATTCATATTGTTTCTTCAACAGGGTTCTGGGAGTAACAGTAATGATTCCATCTTGATTACATCAGGTTCTTATTGCAGGCCAAGATCGGGGGAGTCGGCAACGATACCCCGCACATGGCTCTTCAAAACCGGCCACCATCAACAACGATGTCATCAGAACTGACCGCTATGCTGAAAAACATCACTGGTACGAATATTTCTGAACCATGAGTAACTTTAAAGCTCGGCCCACCAAGCCACCGGCCACAAGCCACTGGTGGCTGTCGTGGTCGCAGACACTGCGAGTGGCAGCCACCGGCCACACGAGTGCGGCGAGTCTCGTGTGAACTGCCTGTCGCTGGGCACCGGCTATGGCCGGTGTGGCTCGTTTGCACCGAGCATAAGGGACCTAGATTTAACAATTACGATATTTAAAAGTTTTAATTCGAGAATGGAAGACAGCTATATGAGCATATAGTTACGAGTTCTAACTGGAAAGTTTCCAGGAAATTTCGATCGATAAAACACCGATCCCTCAGTCAGTCAAGGTCTCGCGCTATATTTATTTACTATTAACTATTGTAATAAGATAATAAACATAGATTGTATATCACAAGTGCATACAAAAACTTCCTACGCTCATGTTGTTCTTTACATGACTGAGAATAAATTGAATAGTTAGACTGCTGTTCTTGACATGGAGACCCGCATGCCGGGTGCGGGCTGGAGGATTTTTCCAAGAGTCTAAATTAATAATGCTGACAGTTTTTTAAGGGGACGATTAGATCATAAAACTAAATTATTGCCTCTATGAGACCAAAAACGAAATCACGAAAAAAAATCAGCTGTCTCATAGGTATATTCGCGTCCAGTGGGATTTTTTTCTCGATTTTGACCAAGCATGTATCCACCCACCTGGATACGTGCTTGGTCAAAATCGAGAAAAAAGTTGAAAATGTTGGAAAAATTTGAATTTATCCTCTCCCCGAAAGTGAATGACCTTCGAACCAAAAGTCTTGATATACATGTGCTTGATTTCGACATTGGCCCCATAGTCATAGTCTTACCTTAAAAAAACCATCGAAGGACCTTATATAGGTACTTAATCAGTCATATATTTGCCAAATGTGTGCCATCTGCGTGCGTGAAAGACAGAATACGCAGCCTAAAATTGAATAAAAATACCTGCACCAGAAAGCAGGTGTTATGGAAAACATTATTTCAGAGTTACGTATTCATACGTCCGTCATTGGCATAGGCAAATGCCTGTCGAATTTGATCCACATTTGTTCGGGATTTCATAGATAGCGTTGTTGAAATATGATGACATGCAGTTACTCCAAACAGATATACACGATAGGAACAGCTTTATCAATTAGGTATCATGTCCAAATTCTGAAACTGTGAAAAAGTTCTAAAATAAATTATCTCTAAATAGTCGAAAACCAAGTCGCTATTCGCGTCTGTTTTTTCTGTTTTTATCGCTTAGTTCTTCTAAATTACGCATTGGATTTTGATACAATTTTCACGGTCATTTAGGTAGGTAAATAATTTCTCCAGGAAGGTTTATGTGTATCTGTACCCGGGCGAAGCTGGAGCGGGTCGCTAGTTTTGTGTTTTAGCACAATGTTTTAAGTTTTATCACAATTATATGCAATTAAAGCTTCGGAAGCGACAACACGCTTGGTAAGTTCGTCACTCCTCCTTAGTACCAACAACACTATTTATATTAAATTATAACGGAGTTTTTGATCATAACTAAGTTTGTTGAACCACGCCCCGACCAATGCTTCACTATCGCTAGAGGACTAGTAAGGCTCTAATATTTATAATGACTGAGCTTCAGTCACTTAATCAAAAAAGCATATATACATAATTTCAAGCAAAAGGACAGTGGGCAGAAGTGGTCTAAGAACCCCCCCCCCATAAGTGGCATAATACTACGTTTGAAAGGGGATTTACTATAGATCATTTTTTTATATGCGGCACCGATATCTTTTCGAGAGAAACAGGGTGTTTTGTTTAGCAGTTTTTCATACTAACGTTAGCATTTAGCCGCTATTTACATCTGTTGCTTGAATTCCTTGTGTCATGTGGATAGTATTATTTTTTTATTATTATTAATGTAAAAGAATCTTTAACCCTCAAAACACACAACACTTAATACGAGAAAATCGTTATCTCATCTTGAAATTGCCGGTACAGTAAACGTGAGCCTTATTACTTTTGCACGCTGCTTAGTAATAACTTTTAGTAGTTTTGGCCAAGTGTCTGATCACCCCGAAAGACTAATGTCTCGAATGGTGTAATCACCTTTCGAGGCCATAATATGAAAACGATTACCCCCTAAAACGACTTCGTCAAAATAAAACATATTTTTTTCCTCTAATATATTTTGATGCCCCTTGGGTGCCATGTACGTTTGGGTATCCTCAAACTATCCCTACCTGTGTCATAGCGGGGGGGGGGCTCTTGGACCAGTGGCCATACATTTTTGCCCAGTGTCCTTTATATCCGAATTGACATGATACTGTCAGCGAGATCGCACAAATACTAGGTGATTTTAAACACCTCTCAATTTTCAGGGGTGGTTAGACTTTAGACTAAAGAGAAATTACACAATTTCAGTGTAGCTCCCATACTAAAAGATGTCCAGTTTGATGGTCTGAACCACCCCTGAAAATTTGGAAAGTCGTTACAAAATCACCTAGTATACTCGTATCTATAGTACAAGTAACCGATTCATTGCACAGCTGTACTCTTTCATCTGCTCCCATGTGGCTGGCATTACCAATTTTCGCCTTGAATTTTCGGCTACAAACTGCGAACACACGTCATCACACCAACCAATATACATATAATTATGATTGTTACCAAGTGACCAAGTATACTCCGACATTAATTTGAGTGTACTTTTAATTCTGCTTTTGTGTATCTAAGGCCCACTTGCGCCAGGCAGGGTTATCGTCATTACTTCAGAACTAGACGCTACTTTGGAATTAAATTATAATTATGTCTTGCACCATCCTGTTTTAGGGGGCTAAACTTGTGTTATATTTAAATTTTAAACCACCGATGTGGTAGGTTTAAGTCACTAAACTACGTGCTAAATATTGCTAAATGTCAAAATTGAGGCAACAGCTGTTTTTGTTGACATGATTGAAAACCGAATGATTTTAAAACAAAACGATGAAAACGAAATGTCATTGCCAAAATAAAACAAATGAGACAGACAAATACAAAGAGATGCAGTGTGAAAGAGACGTGCATATAATGTTCATTCATATTTCACTTTTCATATTTTGTCGGATTACATAAACTCTATGGTCATTTAGGATGTTGCCAGCGAAAAATAGAAAACTGTCAGGTTAGTTAACTATGAACTAGTTTTCATTGGCGCAAGACAATCTTCGATAACACTTTAGGTCGGTGCTACTAAACACGGGGTTACGCAATTTAACACAGCATTTGGCGCAAGTGGGCCTAAGTGACTGAAGCTATAGAACTGAATTTAAAGGTACTGCTACAAGAACTAAATCATGGATCTTGACAATAGATATATCGGAACAATCGTCCTATTGAATGAAAAGGGCAGCAGAAACTAAGAAATTCACTGTACCTAGACTAATACGCGCTAATAAAAATTAATAGGTAGTACAGATAACTTGTTTATTTTATCAGAACAATACAAGACAAACAATGACTGACAAAGGCTTTAACAGGTATAAAAGATATAGATAGAGCAAAGATATAGGTAATACTAGTGTTAACCCGCGACTTCGTCCGCACAAATTATATACCAGACGAGCTTTTACCCGCGACTTCGTCCGCATAAATTATATACCAGATTTTAAGTCAGATGATAAGCTATCAAACAAAAAAAGTTTCATCAAAATCGGTTCAGTAGTTTTTGCGTGATGCTCGTTTAAACAAACAAACACACAAACAAACAGACAAACAAAAAATCCAAAAATGGGTGATTTGGAATCAGGGACACCTAAAAACCACATCGTAATATTTTTTAAATTAATTTCGTAATAGTAATTTTAGCTACATACTCTTTGTATTTGTTCTATGATCATACTCATTCGTTAGCTGTGACACTATTTGAAACGAATACAGTTCGTCACGTGGGCAATATCTTTTATAAATAATAATAATAGATCAGAAAGTTGTTGAAGTTTGTTTATAAAAAAACGAATGAAAGTTATACGATAACAATACATCAATCTTCAGTTTCTTTATTCATAAGTTCATAACACTTATTGCACAGTCAGATGAAAATTTTAATGGGATTTATACTTAGTTAGAGCATTCAACTACGGACCAGCCCCGCGTTACGTTACCATTTCCCTCTGCCAAGGTTCATGATCAACTGAGATAGCCTATAATTGCGGAACAATAGATTCAAACTAGTCTGGGTTCACCCGAGACAATCTTTCATGATTTTTAACAATCAAAATAAGAATTTCAAATAAAATCCAAAGTTGCCATTTCATGTTTATTTCATGCAACCTCGTCCTCCGCAAAAAGAGTCATAAAAGTTTGTTAGTAGAATAACACGCGTAACTCGTCCGTAGTTTAATCGTCTAAGGTTTTGAAGTATTCATTCTCATTACAGAATTACATCAGTTTTTTTATTTATACAGGATCTAAGGCGGCGAGGGGCGTCCATCCAAATAACTTGCAAGTCATCCGCACACCGTTTGTGTATCAACTGCTCCCGCATCTTATGAACGACCCCTTCAGCTTGCGACCAGCTTACCACATGAAAGGGGATCGTTCCTTTGTCGACCTGGTTTTGGGGATACCAACCATTAAGCGGGATAAGGAAAGCTATTTAATGCTCACTTTGAAGGTAAGATCTAAGTTTTTAGCGTCTTAAGAGAATATAAGCTATCAAATAAAAAATGAAAATAAAATATAGGTTATTAATTATTAGGTAATTAGACTAAGATATTTTTATATGTAGATTCGTTGCCCGCGCCCCAAAATGGCAACAAAAAAGTAAGGTAATTGCCCGGCTTTCACATAGTCACGCGCCGTCTACCGTACGGGCTACACGCTACACGTCACTTTATCGCACCATTTTAAAGTGCAGTGATGTTAGCGTATGACGCGTCTATTTGTAAAACGTCATTGTAATTAGAGTCAATCAAGCAAGATCTAGAAATTAATCTCTGTGCCTGTGGTTTGTCTAATTTTCGTTAAAATGTATAGTTTCAAAGTTATAGTTGCTCAGTGATTTCCATAGAACTCTTAAATCAATCCTAGTATTAAACTGTTTATTTTGACGGAAATCTGACAAACCACAGCCACATAGTGTTTAAAAATGTTTATTCACTTGAATTGGTTAGTATTGAGAATAGGCTCTAACTTCATATGTATGCAGCGCGCTCGGCCTCTTCCTCTTGGCATTAATTATGCAAGGTATTTTACCATAACTCTGGAATCTATGAACCAGTTGTTTTAATAACAATAGAAAAGATACTAATATACATAAACCTTAACCTAAAGAAATAACAATAAAGAAACAAAACTTATACAGGGTGTAACAAAACACCCTAGTTATACTTAAGGGGATGCTTCAGCTCATGAAACTGAACAACTTTCACTGTGGAGCCAACTTCGAAATCGCGAAAAAAAAAAATATCTCTTTCATACAAAACTGCAGTACCGTCTCGACTCAAATGTATGGGATGGGGGATTTTTTTTATTTTTTCTCCACATTAGCCATAGTGAAAGTTGTTCAGATTGATGGTCTGAAGCACACCCTTAAGTATTACTAGGGTGGTTTGTTACACCCTGTACTACTTACAAAATATAACAATGCTTAGATATTTCCATATGAATTGGTAAAGATCTGATGATGTGCTTCGAAGATGAACAATGGAAATGGATTCAAGTAATTGTTTTGTATCTCACGAGCCTTCCATTTATAAAACAGCTCTATAATTATAAACAACCACAGAAAATTGGGCAAATGATTGTTATAAGTTGTATTATTATTTATAATTAACCGACTTCAAAAAAGGAGGAGGTTACTCAATTCGACTGTATATACAACGTGTTAATGAATTAACGCAAAACTAGAAAGTAGTTTGTTTAGAATCGAGAGCAGAATCGAATTATCATGGTTTCAACATAGGTAATTTTTTTCAAAATATTAAATAATTTGTTTGCAAAATTTTTAATTTACTGAACCTGATGTCAACCCACCGCACGGGCACACTCCCTCTACTAACTACCAAAACAAGATTATAAAAATGTATCCATGAGTACGTTAGCGCTTTCTTTCAGTGCTGAAATGATAACAAATCATTTTTGCCTCAAAGCTTAAAATGCGAATAACTTTAAATTTTAACTATCAAAATAATGAAATTATTGTTTCAATCGAATTATCTAAACTATTATAAAACTGTAACAGAAGTGTGTCTGTACATTGAAGATATTTACAAAAAAAAATTACGACATGGTTTTTACCTGTCCCTGATTCCAAATCACAAATATTTGGATTTTTTGTCTGTCTGTTTGTTTGTTTGTTTGTTTGTTTGTTTGTTTGTTTGTTTGTTTGTTTGGGTGTTTGTTTGTTCGAGTATCACGCAAAAACTACTGAACCGATTTTGATGAAACTATTTTTGTTTGATAGCTTAGCATCTGACTTAAACAACATATTGTACCACCTCCTGGGGAGGCGCAGCAAAGACGCATATGCTAGAACTTGAGAGAGCTCAAAGGTTAATATTAAAGGTATGCTTATTTAAGCCTAGGATGTATCCAACATCCAGTCTATATAAGGATAGTGGAGTACTCACGGTTAGACAATTGTACATACTACACACAATACTAAAACAACACTCAAGAACACCAGTAACAGATGAGTACAAATCGAGAGACGTCCGTAGAAAACATACAGTTTGCACGTCTGAGCTCTTTAGAACATCTTTTATTGAAAATTTCAGTTGCTATCAAGTAGCAGGATGTATAACAAGGTAAACGAGATTTTAAATGTGTTCACTAAAACAAAGATGGAATGTAAGAGTACAGTAATAGTTTGGCTAAACCCCCTTACCTATGAAGAGACAGAACAGCTATTATTGTATTATACATAAACTACAAGTAATATACAGTTTCATACACACTTACCTTGGCGCGCACACAGTCACATGTACACACTCACATACACACACGCATACACACACTCACATAGGTACCTAATATTTCCACATTTAGTTCTCTGTCTTATTTTTGTATAAATTTGTTATCATTTACTTAAGTTTATATAAAATTTTTATTTTTATTTTTATTTTATTTATCTCAACTTGGCTTTTGAATTGTAAATCTAAGGGAAAATTACCTAAATATTGTAACACTTCTGAGAGGTGGGGCCTGGCGACTTGAAAGAAAAGTCTTCACAGACTTAGCTCAAGCACCAGTCTTCCACAATCTAGTTAGTATTGTAGAAACATTATACTAGAAATAATATTTGATGGTAACTAGTTTTGTGGTTGAGAATAAATAAATTTTTATTTTTATTTATTTATTTTATTTAAAATCTGGTATATAATTTATGCGGACGAAGTCGCGGGTAAAAGCTCATTTTGTTATAAATTAGTTGGGGTGTATGAGGTTTTGCGCTAATTTATAATTATTTATTAACACGTTGTATATATATATATTTTTTTTATGTGTGTTCGCGGATAACTCCGTTGTTTATGAACCGATTTTGATGATTCTTTTTTTGTTGGAAAGGAGATATCCCAGGGGTGGTACCATGATAAGGAAACCAGGATCTGATGATGCATCCCGGAGCTACACAATAGAACTCCTCAAAAGTTGACAGCAAATCATCGGCGATTGAAAAATTAGCTTCATTCCTTTGCGTGTATAACTAATATCTTAGTCGAACTTAAAGAATTCACCACTGAAAATTGTGAAATAAACAAAATTTTAACAAAAAAATTAAAACCGCCTTCAAAAAAACTAAAAAGTTAAAAATAATAATACAGCCGATGACTTTTTCGTTCGCATCATAAGAACATTAATTTGTTTTATAGAAGTCGGCGTCAAGCCAAGCAAAAAATTTCAAGCCCTGTCGCGAATCGTACCGGCTTGACAGCGACTTCAATAAAACAAATTAATGTTCTTATGATGCGAACGAAAAAGTCATCGGCTGTATTATTATTTTTTAACTTTTTAGTTTTTTTGAAGGCGGTTTTAATTTTTTAGTTTTCTAGTCAATTTTATTTGTTGCTTATCTTCAGATCTTCTGGAAAAAATTTACGAAAGCTGATATTTCCTGCTTTACAAAGTATTATTTCCAGATCAATGTATTTTTTACAGCACTTAATCGACGGTATGACTGATGCTGACACCAACTCCACCTTGATCGTCGTTCTGGTAGGCGAGACGGACCTCGAGTATGTCGTGAACATAGCCAGGCAGGTTGAAAGAACGTAAGGAACTGTCTTTTTTTTCTACTTTACACTTAGACCATATAACTATAGACGACCGTGTAATTCTACTAACAAACTTTTCGGCCACTTTTTGCGGGGACGAGGTAGCATGAAATTATTTGGCTTTAGATTATAATTTTGATTGTTTAAAATAGTTTTGTGTGAACCCCAAACGAGACTAGTTTGAAAATATTGTTAGTCTCGTTTAGTGATAATGATAATGTATAAAATTGTATGTAAATGCACATGATCAATTGATCTTGTAACTTGGCAGAGGGGAATGCTAACGCGAGGCTTGTCCTTAGTTTTATGGTCTAAGACTTTATATCATCGGAAATGGAACTTCGGTATTGGAAACGATCCCCGTAGTTAAGCAACGTCAGGTCCGGTCAGTCTTTGGATGGGTGACCGTTTAGTGGTATTTCATCTCTAGCGTCTTCGTGCTCCGGAAGGCACTTTAAGAGGCTCCCCATATGGAAACGCTAGCTCGGTCCACATTTTACTGGTTTTTCGAAGCTATCTTCTCGTTATTTGAAAGACATACCAATAATTGAAAAGTGTAGCAATATTCTTCAACATCTCGGCTTTGTTCTAATACTTTTTAATTTGAAGTCACATTTACTTGAGACACACACCTTTGTGTAGACAATATTAAGATCTAAAATTGCTATTTAGCAAAATTTTTTTAAGACCATTATTTAATGAGTTAATTAGATAATTGTTAAATTTGGGGCAAATTTTTATGATTTTAGAATGTGATTTTCTTGGATTAGAAGGCTTCACTGTGATATAATGAAGGACAAGTCAGTCAAAAATAGGTATACCTACTAAAATGACGTAGTTTAGTAGAAGTGAGGTGGCTCTGAAAGAGTCAAGGTCGTTCGGTCAGGGAAACCCCTTAAGATGTTGGTCCCAGATAGCTCCATAGATGCCTGTTGGCGGCTTGAAAATTCTCTGACAGCAAGTTGACCACTAACCAGTAACCACCAATTCGCACTCGGCCGGCGTGTATGAGTATGGCGTAGAAAGAGAAGGTACTAGAAGGAAGCACGTGTCTTGTCATATTAACTCAATAAGAGATGCACATAGCAAATTCGATCTAGTTAAAAAAGGAGATCGCTACCTTATTGCTGTCCTTATCGGCGTAACCACTTTTTGGTACTACAGCCACCTGACTCAAAAATGTATTGTATAGGATTTTATGACTATCGATATCTCATACCCGGTTACACTGACCTTCCGTCTACCAGCGTAAGCGAAAAATTGCCTTGGCCTCTGGCCTGTCACTCCCATTTGACAACTTCGGCGCCTTTAAGGCTATCGCGCATTGATAAGGCGCATGGCATTAGTTTTCGTTCCTGAAGCGCAAAGTTCGAAATTCAAAAAGCGCGCGAAATTGGGATGAGTACAGTATCTGCACCTTACGTGAGGATATGTGATTAGATTACCATATCACAACGGTGTAGTAACTATTTAATAATCTGTGGTATGGCCCACTCTCTCTCAACCTTAACCCTGAGAGGAGGCCTTTGCTCTGCAGTGGAATCCTGCAGACTTTAACTTTTTTAACTTTTTATATCATCATCAGCTTCGATCCAAAACCTGCAAAGTACAGGCCGTGTCAAATAACTAACTTCCCAGCTATACTTGTAGTGACCCACTGTCAAAATAAAAGTTTTTTAACACTAAGTTATGTCTACATATTATAAAACTGTAACATTTAAGTGTGTCTGTACATTGAAGACATTTATAAGAAAAATATTACAAATACGGTTTCTAGGTGTCCCTGACTCCAAATCGACCTTTTTTAGAATTTTTGTCTGTCTGTTTGTTTGTTTGTTCGAACATCACGTAAAAACTACTTAACCTATTTAGATGAAACTTCTTTTGTAGTAATAGCTTATGAAAAAAAAAACAAGTATTGACTTAAAATCTAGTATATATAGGATGACTCACGCTACA
The DNA here is from genome assembly GCA_922987775.1 of Agonopterix subpropinquella. Taxonomy (NCBI): domain Eukaryota; kingdom Metazoa; phylum Arthropoda; class Insecta; order Lepidoptera; family Depressariidae; genus Agonopterix; species Agonopterix subpropinquella. The sequence continues at coordinate 33,561,585 of OV277693.1, forward strand.
CCGTGCCGAGTCCGAGCCGAGTCCGAGCCGAGCGTCGGTCGTAGCACGGTCAACTAATATGACATATATTTTGTATGGACACACTCACGCTATACCGAGCGGCAACCGAGTCGGGGCCGGACCGGGCCGGGTCGGTTGCCTACAGCCGACGACGCTCGGCTCGGCCTCGGCTCGGACCCGGCACGGTGTAGCATGAGTCAACCTTAATTGGTGCGGACGAAGTCGCGGGTAAACCCTAGTTAATAATAAAACGAAGTTTACAGAATTATAAAAATGTTATTGCATCTCCAAAGACTAAATTGAATGTGCCATCTGTCGACACTGATTAGGTAATTTGCTTGTTGACCTTTGTCATTGTAATGTCTAGCATTTTAATCTTCTTATCGGATCGGATTTTCATTTTATAAAATTCCTGTTAGTATTTTTAGTTTCTTTGTCCAACGATGTGGGCTGTACCCACGCTGCACCATAATGAAATTAAAGTATAAGCAATCAGTTAAAAGCTTTGCTCATATTTTTTATGAAAAGAAATCAATTTTTTTAAACTTGTTACATCAAGAATAGGTCTGTACATTGATTTTTTAATCGTTTTTTAGGGTTCCGTACCTCAACAGGAAAAAACTGAACCCTTATAAGATCACTTTGTTGTCCGTCTGTCTGTCTGTCTGTCTGTCTGTCTGTCAAGACCTTTTTTCTCTGGAACGGGTGAAGGTATCAAGTTGAAATTAATAACAAATACTAAGGTCTGCGGTCCTGTGGTGGTTTAAAAAATTCAAGCTTCTGAGTCAACTCAATCAAAAGATACGGCCATTTGTTTCCGAATTTTCATACTAGCAGCTCGCAAACCAAAACCTATAGGGTACTTCCCGTTGACATAGAATCATGAAATTTGGCAAGAAGCAAGGTCTCAAATCACAAACAAGGGAAAAAATCCGAAAATAGATAATTTGTAGTTATATTACATAAAAAAAGCATAAAAACATATTTTTTCGGTTACAAATTTACATTTTCAGTTGGAACATCAACCGTGGTATAGACCGTGAGAGCAATAATCTCCTTTATGAATAAAGGAGATTATTGCTATTAGCAGGCTCTTAGTATAGACCGATGTATGGGAGAAAAACTTTTCTACCGCAAAGTTAAGTTTGTCTTTCAACCCAAACTCCGAAAGCTTTATCAAACTTCTTGGTGCTTACCTTACCTACAAATACTTCGTGGATACCATTCATAGCCAACCTAGAGCTTGACCTAGAGTCATTATGTCAAATTATAATGTAGTGATCAAGGAACGTATATACTCGTAGTGATGTATTTGAATATCTACCGATGTTATATGAATAGATAATAATAGTACACTCATCATCATAATCATCTCAACCGATGGATCCCACTGCTTGACATAGGCCTCCCCCAAGGATCGCCATAACGATCGGTCCTGCGCTGCCCTCATAGAACGGGTTCCCGCCGCCTTCACCAGGTCGTCGGTCCCCCGTGTGCCACTTTCCCACTTGACTTGGCAGTCACCATTCGAGAACTTTTCTGCAGAAGAACCAGAGTAGCTGATATATACCAAAGAATTGCTAAACTATAGTGGCAGTGGGCGGGGAACATTGTTTGCAGAACCGATTGCCGATGGGGCCGAAAAGTTCTCGAACACAAAACTCCCGCATTAACGGTAGGTACTATAGGTTTAGACAATAGTACATATTTCCAGCTTCCTGGTTATTTAATATACTTTATATTAAGTTTATGGTTTAACCAATACCTATGCCACAATACCGATGCCACCTTCCTGGGTTTGGATAATGAATAGAAACGAAACTCCTGCGTTAACGGTACTAGATAGACAATAGTACATATTTCCAGCTTCCTGGTATAGTACGAGTATATTAAGTTTATGGTTTAATCAATACCTATGCCACAATACCGATGCCACCTCCCTGGGTTTCGATAATGAATACAAATCCTCCCTATAAGCGGTGAAACATGAAAATACTCCTTGGCGGTCGGAAATGTTCAACGTTCCTTCTTTCGTCGATGTTTCCAACTTTAGGTTCGTCCCTTTCTATCAAAACAACAATTAAACACAATTTGTTTGGGAAGTACAAACCACAAATATATTATACTAGCTGACCCGGCAGACGTTGTCCTGCCATTTGTCCTTTGCTACACCTATCCTACACCTGGCCGTTTTTTTGAAGTGAAAACATCTTTTGCGGCGATGGTAGTACGGAAGCCTCGGTGCGCGAGTCCGACTCGCACTTGGCCGGTTTTTTTCGTAATGTACGGTGTTAATAATTGTGAATGAATTATGAATTACGTTTCTCCACTAAAATCTAACTATAAATAAAAGAGTATTTTTATCTTTGACAGTTCCGATTTTTTAGAGAGTGGTCATGTTTTACTTTACAATTTAGGTACCTACATACATGGTCGCGAAAAAAAAATCAGCTGTCCCATACATTTTAGTCGAGTCGGTACAGCTGTCTTGTATGGGACAGCTGATTAATTTTTCGCTATTTCGAAGTTGGCTCCATAGTGAATGTTATTCAGTTTGATGGTCTGAAGCACCCCCTTAAGTATTACTCGGGTGTTTTGTTACACCTTGTATACATAAACTCAAGACCATAATCCTTTTCGGGGTGATTATAATCATTGCTAAAACTACCAGCAGTCTTGCATGCAGTTCTAACAATGCTCTCTTTTAGCAAATTAAAGGTTTCAAGATGAAATGACGACGTGTAAAGTGGTGATAGGTGGCTAGCCTTTCGCGCTCAATACACTACATAAGAAACTCTCATCTCATAGCCACTTCGTAAGACACCCACGAGGAGAAATAGGGTGGTTCGTTCGAAACGAAACCACACTGCTACGGGGTGTTTCAGACCATCAATATGAACAACTTTCACTATGGAGCCAACGTCGAGAAAAAATAATAAAAATCTGCCGTCCCATACATTTGAGTCGAGACGGTACTGCAGTTTTGTATGAAAAAGCGTTTTTTTTTCGCGATTTCGATGTTGGCTCCATAGTGGAAGTTGTTCATATTGATGGTCTGAAGCACCCCCTTAAAGTATTACTAGGGTTTTTTGTTACACCCTGTATAAAATCATCGTAGACGAAAGCAAGACTCTTCTCATTGCGGTGTCGTAAATATCGAGGTTGAAGTATTTTACCTTTGATTGGTGATGTTAAACCCCTCCCAGATCCAACTGGAGTGGTCACATAAAACTAGTAATCTATGGACAATGGTACCTTTATTAAACCAACGGTTTTTACGATCCGACCTCGATATGTTTGTTTTGCCATAAAGGTGTTGGCAAATGTACCTACAGCTGTTCTTGAATGTACTCTTCATGTATTTTTCATGTATCATTGATATTGAAGATGAATCTCTACTATTATAAAACTGTAATTAAAAACTGTAAGTAAAAAAAAAACAGGATTTTTTTGCTTTGTGTGTTTGAACGAGCATCACGCGAAAACTACTGAACCAATTTGGATGAAACTTTTTTTGTTTGATAGCTTATGATCTGACTTAAAATCTGGTTTATATAATTTGTGCGGACGAAGTCGCGGGCTAATGCTAGTATTTAATAAAAATAAATGAAGTTGCTTCTTTTCATCTCAAGCGGCAATTAATTAGTAAAATTGTTAAGTCTCTTGTCGATTTGATAGCGTGAATGAAGAATTCTTTCCGAGTTTTCCGAGTTTTTTATTCTAAGCCACGTGCGAGCCAGGTGCCAACTTAATTCGCCCGGGTTGTAGGTACTTACCTATAACACATAATTTTGTTGTGTAAGATACCTATTGCATTGAACATGTACCTATATTTTCAAAAATGATACATCTCTAACCGCACATTCAAATAAATATATCGAATATCTATGTTTCGAAGCTTCAAATTGATATCGAAGCATGAAAATGTCTATACCTACATTTTGACTCTACTTCCCGCCCTGACCTGATGACAAGACATAAAGCTGAATACTCCTACCCACATACCATATTATCGTAAACTTGACCATACATCGTGCAAATTTTATGCTAACCAGATGATACTTCGCGTTTATGGCAGTGCAAGTTGCATATTGTGAAACTATTTCATTTTTAACAAGTGCATATCTGATTATATTGAACTAGCTGTACCCGCGCCGTCGTTCGCTTCATACACATGAAAATTATACTCTAGAATAGATTCTAGTCTACTACTTCGATTGGGATCAGAGATAACCCAAGTTTTATTACTACATTATGTTATGATTATAGATCGGTAACTATTGTGCGATTCGCGGCATTTTCAGGGTTGGTTATAATTATAAGCGAGTTTTTTGTGGCCTTGTATTTTTATTACTATTCTTACAGGTCATGTTCTAATCGGTGTGCCATTTCAATTATATTATCAAATTATCAATATGATACGTATAGATAAGTAACAGTAGAGAACACGTCAAGTTCGACACCTTGATTTTTTTTTATGCCGTTCGTATAAAAAACAATATCGCACTTCAAATCTCAAGCTTGAAGTGATCTTGACTGCACATGGCTGTATGGGTTAGTTCCCTTTGCCTTTCACAAACAGGAAAAAAATTTACAATGAGATACGTGAAAATAACTCTTATTTGGGGCCGTATTATAAAAAAACTAAAAGAAAACGAGATGATTTTAATTCTTAACCAATGATATGTGTTAGGTACAATAAATTGTCACCCCTAGTTTGCCGCCGAGTTGCACGATAGTTACCGATCACTAGTTATGATACAATACAAGTGAGCTGAGTTGTTCATTACCTAAGGCTGGATGACCCAGCCTCAACACGAGGCGAGGGCTGTAAACGAATCGAGACTGTAATGACAAACACTCACGTATTTTATACGACGTTTTTCAACACACTTGCGAAGAAAAAAGTCACAAAGTTTTAGACAAAATATTATGTGAAAAATGGCGCCCAGATTTATTTCCTCCCGCGCCGCCGTGCGCCTGTGTTCGAATTAGTTATGCGCGCGCAAGTAAGTATAGTGCGGTAATAAAGTAAGCCACGTGTGTTTTATAAACTGCATTATGAACCTAAAAGCGGTGCGATAAGAGCCACTTTACGAGCAAGTGTAATGAAAAATCTTAATAACTATTAAAAAACTGTAACAGAAGTCTGTCTTTTTTGAATTTTTTGTCCGTCGGTTAGTTTCTATGTCTGTTTGTTTGTTTGTGTTTTTGCTTGTTGGTTTGATCGAGCGTCACGTAACTACTGAACCGTTTTTGATGAAACTTTTTTTGTTTGATACTTTATGATCTGACTTAAAATCTGGTATTATAATTTGTGCGGACGAAGTCGCGGATTAACTCTAGTTATTTATACCTACTACGCCTGTCGAGAAGAAGCACTCAATCTTAACGTAGGTACCTGAATTTACGTACGTAATATTCGTGGGAATACCACGAGTCTATGGCAAACAGTACAGTATACAAATTGCCAAACAATACTGGTTCACAACGTTCACAAGCAGTATTTGCGTTCACTGTTCACAAGAAAATATCCGGCGTGAAATCTCATACGTCATTATCGTAACGTCTTTGTGCTCTCACATATTTGAGAAAATCGTGTTACGGCTACCACACCGGCTACATTTACTGTGTCAGTCCTTGTTTAAGGCAGAACTTCACAAAGTACTCCGTATGAACGAACGGATAATATCCATACAATATTGTTAATGTTGTATAGGAAGTATGTTAGATAACATTGTTTTTAATCTCTTAAATAAACTCGTGTATCATCTCATGAATTCACCGTAATATTGAATGAATGCTAAAATTTTAATCTAGTAATGTTATTGAATTTAATTTGTATGTACCTATATGCTTTAAATATGATAAATGTTGTTCTGTGTTTCACAGCACACAATGGGTAGCATATTATGTTGATCCACTCTGTTTTGTAACACCTTTTATTGGCTTTTTATGATTATACCAGGTAGTGAAGACACAGTCATGCAGTCAAGAGTGAAGTCAATAGGGGAGCGGACTGCATAACATATATTTTAGTTTTATCTTCTTAGTAAAAAAACATTTGAAATATTTTTTTAGCTAGCATACTATTTTTAATAACATGGTGAACTATAAAAAGTAATTTAAATGGCCATGACGTCACTTATGGGTATTTAGTACAATTTTTCATACATCGCGCGCGTTTTGACGTTCGATTAAAAGTTCACTCCTCTAGGTACATAAACGAATGAATTATACAGGGTGGAATTGATATCATTGGCATCCTTTTAAACAAAGAGTCTACCCATCAAACTGAACAACTTTTACTATCGGAGCAAACCGATCGGAGCAACTAAAAAATCTGCTGTCCCATACTAAACTGCAATGCCTAGTCGACTCATTGTATACAATAGCTGATTATTTTTTTGCTCCGATCGGTTTGCTCCGATAGTAAAAGTTGTTCAGTTTGATGGGTAGACTATTAGTTTAAAAGGATGCCAATGATATCAATTTCACCCTATATAAATATAGCCGATTTTGATTACAGTGATTGCTTTATTAGAAAATAACAAATTAAAAAACCCCCAACGCCAAAAACAAAAAAAAAAAATCTATGGCCATTTCGTAGCGGCCCCCTACGCATTAATTGACCTAAAATAGTATATTAAAAGAGAGTTAAAAAGTAAAACATACATTTGCTTACGACATCAAAAATAATAGGTGACTGAATTATTTTTTACTTATTGAATGTTTGTTTTTAGCGTTGGGGGTTTTTTAAATTTGTTATTTCATGCTATTTCCTAATTTTTAAAGTAACTTGAAAACGGCTGAACCGATTTTCATGAAACAAGGCTAAGACACTCCCGCAAAAAAAACCGCATCGAATTCGGTCCACCCGTTTGGGAGAGACAGACCGAAAGACAGACAGACAAAACAGACAGACCGACATAGGCGTCAAACCAGCGTCAAACTTATAACAATCCTCGATAGTTTGGACGATGTTTAGATGTTTGGATGTTTTTGACTCAATAATCGCACGCATAAACGGAACGGATTTGGATGAACTTTTGGCATGCAGATTATAATATGTTCTGGATTAACACATAGGATACTTTTTATCCCAGTAATGGGTTCCTGTGGGACTCAGTGGGATCATTTACAATGTTTTATCTCGCTCACAAGCACCGACTTGACGCTGACAGATGAATTTGGGTAGATTCCAGTGGTAAATAATTATAAATAAAATAAAAATCTTTTATTTCAGACAACATAGTGGTTGCTTTTTTCAACAATTCTCACAGAATCCGTTCGCGTAGTTGGTAAATGGTTAGATTTTCGCGCATTAGGTGGAGGTTCGGTTCTTGGTCAAGATGTCGTTTTTTTATTTTTTTTTATTTATTCCAATCGTAGTATCCTGAGATCAGATCGATCTAACGTTTTCTTTTGGCTTTTTTCTATTTTTAATGCAACATAAGAGATAAGAGTTCTTACTTCCGTATTATCGGTAATTATAGTCAATTAAACAGTCCTGTTCACACAGACAGGCACCCTATAACACATATCTATTTGTGATTTGTGTTGGGAGTTAAAAAGGGTCTAGTACCCATAAATTGGCGTGTATTTGTGAAAAGATTGATGAATGTTCTAGAGGTGAGAGTTCTAGAGGCGAAAGGGGTCTGTTAGGATCGTAGCAGGTGACGAATTTTTATCTTAGTTTGCGTCACTGATGAGATACAAGCAAACATATAGATGTTATAAATTTTATTGTATGTATGATGGTTATATTGATAGCTTATTTTTATAGTACGGACGGAGTGTTCAATTTCATCCTGAAGTCTTGAGGAAAATTTCTTGCTGGAACATGTTTCATTACATTTCTTTTGAACTTTGTTGTCCTTTAGAAATTAAAATACGGAAAAGAAAATAAATGCCTTCGGTTAAACCTAACAGGTTATTTAATTTTACAAATCGATAAAATTCTTGATTGAATCATAGTGTTCACAGCGGGTGATACAATGATATTGTCACAGTATATTATTGAATATTGATTGCATTCTTTTTTTAAATATAGTAAACAATTGAGCGACCCTCTTTACGCGTTATACCCAGCGAACTATTTATAGTTCGCTGGTTTTACCTATTTATTTACTAGTTACGATTACGAATATCTATTAGATAGCGATGACGAGGTGTGAGCTTCACGCCTGTCCATGATATTGGTGGAGGCAAATTAGAGTTTGACTAGTTCTAATGACATTTCCAAGCAAACAATTAGCTTAAAAATCTTTTGTCGTTATCGAATCGAATACGAATTTTCACTGGATCACCACGACATGCGACACTACGAATGCGTCTGCTACAAAATAAGACTAATTAAAAAAAAAAATTTATTTGAAAACAACATTGTTGGGTCCCCGAGTCCCTGGTCCCTTAATATTGAAGAACCATGCATTGTGAGCTAGATTCCCAAGAAGCTAGAGACGTCGCTTTTTTTTTCTAATGCAAGCTAGGAGAGCGAGGTAATTAAAGGCATTTCCTTAGACGTAGCAAATTAGAGCATACAGAACACAATTCACACAATAACAGAAACTCGAAGATAATTTTGAGCGTTGCGTAAGCAGTTGTATTGTGGCAACAAGGCACTAAACCATGCTACTTTCAATCCGAACAAAACGTACGTATACATATTTTTTCGGACTGGCCCCGCATTTGTAACGTTTGATGAAATTAAAAGGGATAATTAGTGCCAGACCTAGAGGTGTTTGAGTGAGAGCAGGTAATTATTTCCTTCATGGGGCCGGAGATAATCTACTGTTTATACTATCCTGTAACGAAGCAACGAGCAAGATCAATCTGTGACTAAACTGAAGTGTACCAGTGTCGTATCGTATTTCTTAATACTGTAGAAACTACGCTACATCGAAATAATTAACATTCAAAGTAACGAGCTTAAGGCAATAGACATAACACACTAATTGGATTGTCACTTTAGTATATTGGAAGCAACGTACTTCTAAGCACCAGTAACCTGGTCATTCAATTATTGTAGTTGGCTAACGATTAGGGTAAGTCCGGGGGAGATGGCCGTAAGGGAGAGATGGACAAAAAATCGACGAACACTTTGTTGGGTGTCACTAGCTATCATTTAGTTCGCTTCAAGTCGTACATACGAACTCATGGGCACAAAAATATTTGCTTATTGTAACATATTAACAGTACAATCTAAAGTAAAAATATCAATATTGCAAGACGAATACTCACAATTATGTAACCTACCTTTAAAAATAAGAAATAGTAGGCTAAGAAAGCTAACAGATAAGAAAGAGTATGTAGTATCTAACTATAGTAACAATTACGGAAAGAGATTATGTAATCATGTCTTACCAAAGAAAATTAACAGTCTACCAGTTGATATACAAAGTACTTACATTGCAAATCCTAAGTTTAAACCCATTGTAAAAAAAACATTACTTATCATTATCACTTACCGACATAGACTATATCCTTTAACTGTGCAGTTATGTGTATGCATCATCTATCATCATCAGGCATTGCCACAACTACCAACTCACTGCTAGGATGGTGATTGTGGCAATGTCATCCTTTATGTGTATCATACCTACCTAAAAAGTTAATTTGACTTACCTAAAATTCATAACTAAATGTAACATTAATTAACGAAACATACCTATGTAATAACATACCTATTTAAAAGTAGAAATACCTAATTGGTCCGCGAATGTGAACGCCCCTTCCCCAGATAAACCCTTACAGGTTTTCGTGGGACGGGTTTTTGTCCTTGTTGTGTTTTGTAAATTTCTTTATTGAATAAAAAAAAAAAAATTCGCGAATATAATACGAAAAAATATGTAAAATCCACCTTTTTACTTTTGCATACTTTGAATATTGTATAAGGCATTCATGTTACAAGTTGTGGTTGTAAAGTATTTGAAAATATTTTACGTTTTAAGGGTTTTCGGAATGGCTTATGGATCGTACTTGAATATAACTTCAAAATAACCACAAAAGCTCATACATTTTGTCACTTGGCATATGTGGCTATCTCTCCCTGAAAATTAGGAGAGATGGCCACAATTAGTCAGGGTGAGATGCCCATAGTATTACTAGACTTTTTGTTCATATTTTTCGGTATAATTTCATTTAATGGACGATGACGAACAGTCACTTTTACGCGATGCATCTGATGAAAATGGTAAAGGGAGAGAAGAAAATAACTGTATTTTCTGTGGTAAAAACTATTCGAAAGAAGTCTTATTGAAGATTGGATTTAGTATATCCGTATATCTTTTTCCGATTGGTGCACCAAAATGGCTCTCAATTTGACGACATGTGTTCAAAATGAAAAAAGGAACTAAAACTCAAACAAATTAACGGTTAAAAGGAAGAAACAATAGAATTAAGTACTGGCCAACTCTCCCTTACTGCTGCGGCCATCTCTCCCAGACACTAAGGAAGAGATGGCCAATCGTGATTTTTTTAAAGTAATTTTTAAGTTTGGTCCCATCAAAGTTAGTTACATTTTTGTTAATAATCCTGTAGTTTAACATTCAAAGTTTAATTAGAAATAATAATTATAATCTACAAACATGTAGTTTTATAAAAAATTTATCTTGATAAAACTACGGCCAACTACACTACCCGGACTTACCCTATTTTAAATCAAATTTTTAAAAAAATATTTATGAGATGACGTGGAGTTCATTGCTGTTACTTCGTCTAATTAGATACGTATCTATCTTTGTTAATATTTTTAATTTTTATGGTCATCATCATCATCAGCATAGGCTAATTGATAGTTGATTAAGTATCAACTATATCTTGTTGATATACGTACATAGATACGTCCCACTGCAGGGCACATGCCTATCTTCAGGGAGGGTGTATATGGGCGTTAGTCCACCACGCGTGCCGATTGTGGGTTGGTAAGACTTCACATAAGCAACGGAATTTCTTCTTCAGCGTAGGTGCGCAGTTTAGGTTTCCTTACAATATTTGTTCCGTTTGCGCGGTATTTCGCACATAAATATTTGTTATGGTTATGTCATTTCAATTTCCAGCGAATAATGTTTTTTCAAACAATTTACAGGTTCCCGAAGTATGTGGAAAGTGGTCTCATAGAAGTGATGTCGCCTTCACCATCGTACTACCCTGACTTCGATGCTCTGACTCCAACCTTAGGAGATTCCGCCAAGAGATTCAAGTGGAGGACGAAGCAGAACCTTGACACTATGTATCTAATGGCATACGCACAGACCAGAGGAACTTACTACCTGATGCTGGAAGATGACGTCATTGCAAAGAAGGATTACGTTCGGGTAGGAGCCATCTTCTTGGTCATGTCGTGATTTTGAAGAATGGTTAATATCCGTACTTGATCGGTCTAGTTCAATACATTCGACCTACTTGACCCTAATTGATATAGTGATTCATCATCATCATCATCTCAGTCGATGGACGTCCACTGCTGGACATAGGTCTTCCTCAAGGATCGCCATAACGACCGGTCCTGCGCTGCCCTTACCACGTTATAGTGATTGCTTCGTATTAAATAACGAAGCTTATGGTAGATACCAAAGCAAGTATTTCTTTTATGCCCACTTTGTTTCTGGTTGCCATAGCTAAGCGATTCCTGTAAAATCCAGAATTCTAGCATCGCCTGTATTTAGAATATTAATAGCCTCCAACTTTACTTGGATGGATTCAGAAATAACGAATTAAAAAAACACAAATGCTCCAATGCGTTAGGTATCAACTCATGTTTCCCAAGAGCCTCCATAGACGTTAAAAACTGGTCTACGACTCAATAGAAACTTTTTGTTCTTCCAGGATATAAAGCTGTTTACGTCCAGGACCTCGATCGTGAATCCTCGGTGGTTCTTCATTGAATTCTGTCCAGTCGGCGGGATTGGCAAACTCTTTAGATCCGCCGATCTTCTCCACTTCATCACATACGTTCAGCTGTTCTACAATAACCTGCCTATCGACTGGCTGCTTGAAAGCTACTTGGCTGATCGTGTCTGTACCATCGATAAAACATCGGTGAGTATAGTTATTCAGTGTTGCCACCTTACCTCCGGATCAAGTAGCTAAACTGTACCCAAAAAGTGGCTAGATACTGGAAATTTCACTGTCGCTAAAGTGGCTAAAAGTGGCAGAACAAAGTAATGTTTAAAAAATACATAAATATGCTAAGAATCAGATTATTTGGATGAGTAATATGATTTACAATCATTTATTCTATAAAATTATGCTCTTTTATAATTTTTTTGAATAAAAATATGGAATTTTGAGTCAGTTATTGTTACCCATTCTATTAATATGTTGATGTTTTACAATGCGCATCGTAGAAAATAGCCTTTCGACTTCTACGTTTAAAATCGGAACTCAAAAACAGTAAAAAACGCTCTAAGAACCCGTTAAAATAATTAACTTTAACTCAATAAATTGATATTTATCAATAAATAAATTAACAAAAAAAGTGGCTAGAATAATAAAAAATTTTTTGTAGCTGACGAGTTCAAAAATGTTGCTAGAACTAGCTAAGAAGTAGCTAAAGTGGCAACACTGTAGTTATTTGATAATAGATACTCTTTCTTATACTATGGTATAGGTAATGGGTACAGCAAGCTGAAAATGGGTATTGTGAGTAATACCAAAATCTCATGACACAAAAAAGAAAAAAATTGAGATTTTCACTCTGTAGTGTCAAACTGTCATCGGTCTAGTCAAAGTAGGCCCTTTACAAATTGCGTCATTTTGCACTGATACAAACGAGCGCTTCTGCACCGCTACACTAGATCACTATCGATTCAAACGCGTGATTGTATCTATGCCCACACACGTTTGTATGGATGTACTCGCGCGTGTGCTTTCGACGAATAACTGATCATAATATTACGGACGTTTTACGTCGTGGCAGTATCGCGTTTGCATCGATGCTGCTTCGCGATTGAATCAACGCAGATGCGCTGCAAAAAGTCGCAGTGTGTAATGGGCCCTAATCCAATTACCCCAGTGTTGCTAACTTTAAAATTTGATTTCCTTAATTTCTTTATTTACCGCCAGATTCTGGCACACCTGTAATAATTTTTTCACCCCCCCAGGCAGAAAGCGTCAACTTTCGTTCCACTGGGCTAAACGAAGTTTCCGCTGTCCGCCTCTGTAGGGGAGAAAAATAGTGTACTAACCTCGGGCAGTAAATAAGAAAGCCTCGGATCACATGAGATCTGAGACTTTTCTTACTTTCCTGCCCTCGGTGTATATGTATGTGGAAATGGAACGTAGGGAAGTCTGAGTGTAACGGAATGCAGATAATGTGAAAGAGGGATGATAGATAGAATGCAGTGTTGTGTGATAGGGATACAAGATGCAGGACGAATGACAGGTCAGGTAAGAGAGGGATGGGAGACAAGGTGCGTATGTGCGAGAGAGAGGAAAGAGAGTGTGACGTAGGAGGAGGCTGGGAGGGGGGATGCCTCTCGATTTTCAACATGGACGGAACACAAGGTGTATTTTTGGAAGATAAATATAAAAAGAGGATCATTATTATCAAAGTTTGCTTTTAATTATTTACATCCTACATGTATAATCTGCTATAAGTAGTTTAGTTTTTTCATTAAATTATTAGGTACAATGTAGGGTACAATCTCTAAATAGTATAAAACAAAGTCGTTATCCGCCTCTGTCCTTTGTTTTTTTCTCCGCTTACTGCGTCACGCAATAGACTTTAATACTTAATATTATATTTATCATAATTTCAGAAACAATGCGGCAGGAGCAAGACGCAGATCAGGCCGAAGTACAAGACGTCTCTGTTTCTGCACATTGGTCTTTACTCCTCACTGAAGGGCAAGATCCATAAAGTGAAGGTATCTACGCCATTTTTATTTCTGCCTTTGTTTCGCTTTGTGTGCCACCCTCGCTGATAAGGAATATCGACTGAAACCAAGTAGGAAACTATATTTTTCTAGAGTTCCGTAGTAATCCAACACGGAACACTTATACTTTCGGCCATTAATCTGTTTGTCTGTCTGTATGCCTTGCCTCAATTACTCCCTCATGAATACCCAAACAAACTTAGCACTCAGTTAAAAACTGCTTATATCTCGAAATAAATGCGCTCGAAGACAAAAACAGAGCATACGGTAACGTGTGCAGCGTTTGTTTTGTTTCGGCCAAAACCTTGCTTAATTTTTGCGATAGTTCGCTTATTTATTTTATATACAAGGTGTAAAAGGACAATGACAGATCCCGTTTCGCCTTTTATAAGGATTATGGGCATGAGATGGTTGTTATAATTCATTATGTATTTTAAAAGCTCTTCTCCGTTCAGATGGTAAAATTTGTTAGTGGTATTATTATTTAAATATTTATTAGATACATAACGACTATATCCGTCGATAACAACATTATAAACTCTTTACGAAGTCTTGAGAAAAGCTTGAGAATGTATGTTAACCTTCCATAGAGATAGGAAGTACCTGGGAAGTACTACGTAAAATCTTCATGCTTGTGGTCTATTCCATAGACGAAGAATTTTTCTTTCTACGACCACAAGTCAGCGTAAGCGAAAAGTTTTTAATCTAAGACCACAAGCATGAAGATTAACATATACCGTGTATATACCATTCAAACTTCTTGATTCCATCAAAATATGTGTTGTTTGAATAAAATCTTTTTAGTCACTGATGTAACATTTTTCTTTTAGGACTTTTGTCCTGTCATAGTCCTGACATTGAATTTTGTTTTTTATGATGTCAGTTTTATAATGAAAATATTAATCTGCAATAAATATTAATTTACGCACGGATTACCGTGTTTTATCATTTCATTGAAGACTAGCGGCCCGTCCCGGCTTCGCACGGGTGGACGTCTAATCTTTTCTAGCAATAAATATAGCCTATGTTACTCAGGGTGAATGCAGCTTTCTAATGGTGAAAGAATTTTTTAAATCGGCCCAGTACTTTTTGAGCCTATTCATTACAAACATACAAACATACAAAAATAGGTACAAATCTTTCCTCTTTATAATATTAGTGTAGATGAAGATCAACATAAATCGAGGAAGAGAAAGGAAATAAATTGTTCCTAGCAATACCCAGTCAAAGCGATGAATGTTGAAGTTTATTGGACGTGGCGTAGTGTAAAACTTAATTTCTACCGAACAAATAACTACTACGTGTTATAAATATTTCGGCAAGAATAGATACCTACTTCAATCGTGCATCTGATATTTAGCCTGTGCATTGTAAAAATAAGATCTGTGCGCTGAAAGAGGGCAAACCTAGATGAAGCCTAGAAGAGAGTTCTTGGTTCGGTAAATTCTAGATTCTACAATCAGCTGAGTATTTGCAAGAAATGTTTTTAAGAACAGAAAATACGCATAATGTAAATGAATAAAACAATAAAATGATTGTCATTACTCAGTGAACTATTTTTATTATCTTACATTTTCAACTCATCGTACATCGTACATCGTAGCTCGCACCCTCTATACCTCTATACAATCTAAGGGCTCTTACAGACGAGCGACACTTTGCGGTCGCAGAGGGTCGCGCGACCCACTGCGACCGTAAAGTCGTGCGCGTCTCTGCGCGTCTCTTTGCGACACACGGCGACTGCAAAGCGTCGCTCGTCTGTTAGAACGGTAAGGGCCTATACACATGGCGTATTTTCTACGCACAATCGACGCGTGTTAACGCGCTGGTCGCGCTCCACACGAGATTCAAAATGGCTTAATGGAAGCGAGTTGCGCAACGCGCTGAAGTCAATACAGACGCGTGTATTGAAGAATCAGCGCGCATTTTGTGGTGGCGCGTTTTTATTGCCATTTAACTCTGTGTTTTGATTAGACTAATCAACAGCTTCACAACGCAGTATCGCGTAATACCTCTGGTTCTAAACCAGTGGTATTACGGCGAAGGCCAGGCCAGGCCTTTAATTGTTGCCGTACCGTGAACGCTCTTACATACTAACAACACACACGATTGAATATGTATCGCTTTTGTATCAATACAAATGCAATAAACAGGTTTTTGGATCTCTAGGTCGCCGTAAACGCGTGTTCGTGAAAAAAGCGTGTCGTCTCGTCTGCGCCGTCAAACGCCCCGTGTGTTTAGGGCCAACCTTCTATTCTAATCTTACATAACCTCAAAACTACAAACTAGAATTTGTATTTTATAAGAAATGCGACGATAAAATAGGATAATTTCTATTTCCTTTAGAAGTATGATATTGCTTCGATTTTGAGTATAATTGTAGATATCATACTCATTCGTTAGTTGTTTAACGATTTGGAACGTGGAATGTTCGTCACGTGGGCGATTTCCTAATGGGACACTTACTTAAAGGGGCGCTCCTAGGGCGCTCCAGACCATGACACTAAAAAACTTTCTCTATGGGATCGATAACAAAATCGTGAAAAACTTCTGGCCTGTACACACGGCGACAGATCAACCTACCCATAGTTGAACTCTATGTTCATCGACATAAGGTCGAACTATGGGTAGGTTGATCTGTCGCCGTGTGTACATTACAGTCGAGTAATGTTTGCAGTTTTGTATGCGACAGCGGAATTTTTTTTCCCGTTTTCTGTGTAGATCCCACAGTAAAAGTTGTTCAGTTTGATGGTCTGAAGCAATCCTTTAAGTAAGTGTCGCATTTAATTTTATACCCTGTATTAAGTAGGTATACTTTCTATCTTTTCTTGGTTATTTTCGTAGTAATCTTCTGAAGCCTTGATGGTCTAGCAGCCTTCAAAACAAGGTCACTTCTTAGCTTAGAGATGGAGAACAATTGAAGTATTGTCTCCCTTGAATGCATGAACTGTACCTAATTTGAGTATGGTACAAATAATCACACTAGTGGCCTTATACTTACCTTCGTAGCCTTTTGGAGCCTTGTGAATTTAAATTATTCTTTGAAATATTTACCAATGCTATGTATCGCTGATCGCTTGTTTATGAAACTTGTCTTCTCTCTATCTTACTAAAACGCCCATAATTTTTTATTTTATTTTAGTTTATAATTGCCTATGAAGCTCTGTAAACGACTTAATTTTTGTTGTTTGAGTAACTTGTACCTACTACTTGTGCGAAATTATAACGTACGGTACGGGCATAAGCGTCGAAATCATTTGAGGGAGTATCTGTAACAAAATCCTTCTGTCTGATCGACTACTTCTTTTTACTGCTGTGTGAGTGCTATGCGAATTACAATTCTCGGAAAATGCTATGTGCAATTGTTAAATCAATCTGCCCGCCTTGTGAAGTTTTTACATTCTCTGAACTTGAAATTGTGTAGCCTCATTGTGTCTACTGTTTAGTCAAAGTGTATTTCAAGAGTGGAAGAGAGCTTGCGACTTGACCACGAGGCGGAGGTTCGATTCCTGGCCTGTACCATTCACCGGATTTATTGTACTGTTGTATTTGTCATTATCTCTAGCTCGGAAGTACCTATAGCCGAAAACAAAAAGAAAATACCATAAGTTTGGAAGTATGTAAATCACAGATTATAAAAACTAAAGGGAGATGTGAAAAGGGGGCGGGGCCAGTGTCGTAGCAATATGCGCAAAAACGGAACACATTGCTCGCGACAGTAAGGATTCAATATATTATGAGGCTGAAAGCCAGTCGAGATATTATGTGTACAACACGGGCGAATTAACTTGGCACCTGGCTCGGAATAAAAAACTCGGAAAGAATAACTCGAAAATGCTAAAGCGCAGGGACACATGCAACAGTAACTGAAATGCTATGGGGGGTAGCAGGAGGGGTGTCAAATTTCGAGCTACGTGCGAGCCAGGAGTGCGATTTTTGAATCTCATACGTTGAACTCAGCAGTTGAAAATGTATGGATATACTATCAGTTTAAAATAACAATGTGCATGACCTCGCCTGCAAATGTGACGTCACTCAATCACACGTACTTCACTCGAGTCATTCAAATGATTATTTCCTTTACATAGAGTCTATATTCCTTTGCAACTGAGTGAAGTTATCGAACGGCCCTTCAAGGTCATGCACATTGTTATTTTAAACTAATAGTACGCATCTTTCTACTGCCGATTTGACTTTCAAAAATCATACTCCAAGAGTGCGATTTTTGAAAGTCAAAACAGCAGTAGAAAGATGCTAATCTCCAAAGTAATATTGACATTTTCAACTACTGAGTTCAATGAATGAGTTTCAAAAATCCCACTCACCTGGAGTGCGATTTTTGAAACTCATTCTTAGCCTAGTTAATTCGCCCGCGTTGTAAATAGTTTACAATGCTTGCGTAGTACTACAGATTATTCGAACGTTGAGTTCTGATACCGCAATGGATAATGAGCACATTCAAGCTAACAAAATACTTGCTATCGCGTGGTACTGGTGGTAATGCGACACTAGGTTTCGTACTCAGCGCGTTGGTTGGCATCTCTCTAGATCTCTATGTGTAAAATGCTCGCCCATATTTTACACATACCTCCTAACTCATGGGGCGAATACTATAGACCAGCAATGGTCGCACAGTTATAAGGCTCGGCAATAGCAATAGCCCTTCTAAAAATAAGGGAGAAATTCCAAGGAATAGTATAAACCATTGAATGTGAAATCAATCTATTTACCTAATAGCCTAAGACGAGTGCATTCTTAGAGTCACTGTATTAATTCAAACATTATTGATTTTTAAACATGTTACAGCCATGTTGTGCTATTTCGAATCAAATTAAAGATTGAAAAATTCAGTCTTTGGCGGGATTCGAACCCGCACTCTTCCAAACCGGGGAAGTACGTTATCCAATTTTGCCACCGAGCCATTTGCTCAGAGACCGAAATTTTCAATCTGTTGCATCTATAAAGGGACGTGAGTGACATCTACTGGAAGTTATAACAAACTTACCGACGCACCGAACTTACTTAGAGACGCAACAGATTGAAAATTTCGGTCTCTGAGCAAATGGCTCGGTGGCGAAATTGGATAACGCACTTCCCCGGTTTGGAAGAGTGCGGGCTCGAATCCCGCCCAAGACTGAATTTTTCAATCTTTAATTTGATTCGAAATAGCACAACATGGCTGTAACATGTTTAAAAATCAATAATGTTTGAATTAATACAGTGACTCTAAGAATGCACTCGTCTTAGGCTATTAGGTAAATAGATTGATTTCACATTCAATGGTTTATACTATTCCTCACTAGCAACCTTGGAATTTCTCCCCTATGCTAAAATAACATTTTTTGTTAGTTTGTATTTTTTATGTATTTTGTAACCATTCTATTACAACTGTCGCCTTGTAAAGATTGTTAATCCAAAATATGTTTGTATTCAAGAACACCCAGTTTGGCAGTTTACCGACGTTCTACGCTCATGTGAACCCACCCCTGGAGAGCATGCGCTGTGATATACAAGAGCATACAGAGCACTCGCTGAGAGCGGCGTATGAGGGAACCACCTACTTCTGGGGCGTGAAACCGAAAAAAGGAGATGTGATCGAATTTTGGTTCGCTAAGCCAACGGCTATTGATCGGTATGTACGAGTATGTACCCAAAACGTGAAATAACAAGCTAAAATGTACTGCTACTGTACAGTATTTAAGTCCAACGACCCGCAAATCAGCTGTTTACCGTCTGTCATTTGTTTTACATACGTATGCTGTATCCGTGACTTTGGACAGTGTTGCCAACGAAGAATATCAATAACAATAGAAGAAATCTGCGCGGTCATCAATCGGAATTCGACGTTTCGTTCGATGCAGAGGGTCTACCCGCACATTCGAACTTCGCAATTGCGTGAACATTTTCATTCCAAATTCAACTCTATTACAATGAAGCGCGGACCGAAACAGTGGCGATATAGCGAACATCGAAAGGACGGGTACAGGGCCAGAACTGCGGTTTGGTTCGTCGTGTCATCGGCTACCTACCTACATGTCGCCATTTTGCTGCCCCGCGCCGCGCCGTGCCCCGTGCTGACCGGCGCGGCGGCAGTTCCGTATTTTTTTTGCTTTTGGTGTGTGTTTTGTTATGTGTATAAAATTATATAAATTATGTTTGTTAGTAAATAAGTTAATTTTTGTTGCTTGTATGCTTGTGTTGGTATACGTATGTTTATATAATTATGTTTTTTTATCGTTGTGATTATCCTGTTTAGGTTATGCGTTTAATTATCTCTCCCTCAATGATGATTCACGGCCTTCTACTTCTCAGAATTTGCAGCCCGCGCCGGACGGCCTTGTTCCTCGATCTTCGCCGCCTCCCTTTGTATCTCTTAGTGCGTTTGAGCAGTGCCCGCATTGTCAGTTGCCTAGGTTTTTTAGAGGAAAGAAAGGATTAAAAATTTACATCCGTAAGTCCCATAGGTTCGCAACCACTACCTCCGGAAACCCCATTCTGGGGCAAGCAGTTCCCGTTCCTTTTGATTCTCATCCACTTGCTCCGGCGGTGGCGTCTGCTCCATCACCTCTTTGGAGGGTGTTAGGTGAACTCAAATCCCTGCCCCTGGTGAAACGAATTCCTCGTGGTGCCCAGCGTGACTGTGGACAATGCACTTCGGGAGGCTATTGACGCTGTGGTTTTGAAAAACGATGTTGCAAGCTGGAAGAAATTGTTGCAGTTCGCTTACTCCACTTTGCACATTCAACTAAGTGAAGGGGACTCACTTTCGTTGACCCAGAAGATTATACGGAATTGCGGCGATATACGGCCGAATTCGACGTTGAGCACTAGTGCGAATAGGCGTATTGACGGCAAGGCTGATGTCCACAAAAAGATCGAGGCGAAGGTGAACGAGGGGGACTTGAGGGGTGCCGCTCAGATGCTTTTTTCTGATGACACTATCGCTCCGAATAGTCCTGAAACATTTCTAAGCATCCTTCACCTTTGGGTTCCAAGAGGAAGGCAAGAGCCTTCCGGACCCTCCGCTGGCTTCTGATTCGACTCCGATAGTTACTGCTCAGGATGTGTACGGGGCTTTGATGAGTTTTAAGAGTGGTTCTGCGGGGGTCTGGATGGCATCACTCCTCAGCATCTTAAGGATTTGGTGTGCGTGGCGAATGATAACACCGGCAGACGCTCTTGTTTAGTTTCTTGGTCAATTTGATGCTGTCGGGTAAAATACCGGCTAATATTACGGAAGTTCTTTATGGTGCCAATTTGTGTGCCCTGTGTGTGTGAATAGCGCGCGAAATTATATTGACCAATCAGTGTTCATGTTCCACCTTCGCTTGCCTGATATCCCTTGCCGCTATTGGCTAATTTGTTTTCGCTCCCTTTAGACTTGAAGCGGGATGGAGAAAGATTTGGTAGCACCCGATTTTGCGCTCTTTGACTACCGCACATGTTTGTTTTTTAAATAACTTCGGGTTTTGACGGGGACTTGGGTCTGCTCTGCGCAAACGAAGATTGACGAGCGGAATTATTTTCCTGGTCGCACTCTAATCATGGTCACGATTATTAGATCGATCCCTAAAAGTTTGTAGAATGATTTAATTTTCACCCTGTAGCACGGAATATTATAAGAGTACAACCTGTAATTTCAACTTTTTCTATCCACAGGTATACATTTCGAAGCGGAAACATTGAGCATGTATCAGACAAATTCTACGATACAGTAGTCGAAACTCTCCCTGCTAATGGGTCTGTAAATTTTTCCCAAGTTGGAGCATTTGATGAATTTGGACTGGCTGATGGGTGGCTGAAGCATGAGCTTGGACCGCTGAGTGCTATAAGGTTGAGGGTTACCAAGGATAGCGCTTACTGGGTTCTGCTTAGCGAGGTAAATTGTCTATTTTATTAATGTGATTCTTAGATTTTACTTTGAGCTTCTGATTATTACGCTGAGCTTGGAGAACGCAAATTCAATTATTTATAGACTACGCAATGCAAAGCACATTACATTTACAACCTGCTTTGCCAAGCACATGTTGCCTTAACTCTTCTACGTCTGTGCTTCTCAACTCCAAGGATAACTTCTTCTTCTTAACGTGTGGGCAGAGCCCTGGTGTCAGAGTTTTTTCAGACCGCCTTACGGCCTCTGACGTGGTTTTTATGTAACGACTACCTATAGTATCCGGGACCAACGGCTTAACGTGCCATCCGAAGTACGGAATCATTTTTCTTTTCAGTAAATCAGGTGATTCAGCCTGCAATGTCCTAACCAACTGGGGAAAAACGCACAAAGTGACATATCACTAGGTGTCCCCAGTGGGAATCGAACCGATCTCCGTGTCGAGAGCCCAATGCTCTTAACCATTAGACCACGGAGGCAGTTATAATACATATAAGAATCACTTAAATATCAAGCATTGGATGGCTCATATTTGTTTGTGCCTCTTGCGGTAGAACCGGCGCCGGCGGCAGGTTCTTTGGATGCCGAAACCAAAGTTTTTGACAGGGCCTTGGGTCGCAGGCTGAGGGGGAGGGGCTTGGAGCCGACTCCGGGTCTTTTTCAGTCCAGCGTATCTTATTGGCCGTACAACGTGGTAATGCTGCGAGCATAATGGCTATGTTTGCAAAGGCTCGACCCGGGATGGGCTATTCGATTAGATGGTTGTTAGGTTTGTTTGCTTTATTACCCGACTGCGCCAGAAAGAGGGTTGTGTTTTTCGAGCGTATGTATTTATGTAAGTATGTATGTATGTATGTATGTATTTTTGTATTTTTGTATGTCTATTTCTTTGGCACGCCCTACAGCCTAAACGGCTTAATGGATTTTGACGTATGAGGTGTCGTTAGATTTGTAAAAATCGTGAAAGTGTCATAGGCTATTATTATTTTTTTATGGCGTCTCCGAATTAAAAAAGGGGGGGAATAGAAACAATTTTTTTTGTAAAATAAATGCAATATGGGTGTCAAATGAAAGGTAGTAAAACGACGATTCCAAATATATATACATTATAGTACTTTTAAGCTACCATTTCGACACAAGACTAAAAAGAATGAAATAAACTAAATTATTAAGAAAAACAAAAAACCGGACTGCATAAAAAAAACTATTAACTCAAAAGAGAAAAATAAGCTCTATATACCTCCAACTAACTACTACAAACTACTACTCTACAAACCAACAAAGGTACGTACAAACGTTTTATAGGTCTGTTATTAGTCTTTGTCCCCGCCTGCAAAACCTACCTATAATAACATTCAAATAATATTTGCTTAGTGTTGTTAGAGCTGCTTAGTGATTATAGAGCTTGTTTTTCTCTTATGAGTTAATAGTTTTTTTTCGCAGTCGGGTTTTTTGTTTTTCGTAATAATTTAGTTTATTATTTTTACGTTTCAAGATAATCTAAACTATTATAAAACTGTAACAGAAGTGTGTCTGTACATTGAAGATATTTACAAAAAAAAGATTACGATATGATTTTTAGATGTCCCTGATTCCAAATCACCAATTTTTGGATTTTTTGTCTGTCTGTTTGTTTGTTTGTTCGTTTGTTTGTTTGTTTGTTTGGGTGTTTGTTTGTTCGAGTATCACGCAAAAACTGCTGAACCGATTTTGATGAAACTTTTTTTGTTTGATAGCTTATCATCTGACTTAAAATCTGGTATATAATTTATGCGGACGAAGTCGCGGGAAAAAGCTCGTAGTAAATAAAAGCTTGTATGTAGTAGAAAACTTAATGAAGAAACTAAAATTATAGGAACGTAAGTCATAAGTAGAGGAAATTAATAAGAAGCGCGATCGTTGGAATTCAGTGGCGTTGGATTAAATATTTCAAGTACATTTATCGTTTTAAAACATGCTGCTCTTGAGTGTGGAAGCTGGTGACTTAATTACGAACATAAAACATGTAAGTAACTATATTCTAATAATGCTTTCAGGTTGAGCTAAGACCATATACCAAAGAAGACTCGAGATAACGCCGCTTCTAGTCACCCTGGGACCGTTTATGAGGAAAGCGATGAAATTACCGCACGAGAAGTATAAGGCTGAACATCTCCGAGGATGTTGAGGACGTTTTAGTGGTTGTCATTTTTACGATAAACGACTAATGAGGAAATTGGTAAATCAAGTTAAAATTTTACATCTGATACGAGTTATTTTGTAAAGAGACACTAACACTTTTATCCAATTTCCATTTCAACGAAAATGCATCGTTTCCCTGTATATTTAATTAACTTAACGTTATGATTTACGCAACTCTAATTTCTCCTCACTACCTCTTCACAACAATTACTTACCTTTTAAATTCAGAGACGGTATTCCAATCTATGATTTTAATAAATTAATTTTCCCTTTTACTTACTCACTGACTCATCTCTACACGACTTGAAAATTTAAATCTAGTACCTACTTAATAGATTGGAATAAAATAAGACACCCTTTGATTTTGAATACATTCGTTATTTCTATTTGAGGCTGTTTCTAATGAAAGTGAATTCAGTTTTTGGAAAATATTTTAAAACATTTTAAAAAAAACTTTTTTTTTGTTGAGTTCTCCCAATTTTTTTTAATCCTATTTTTTAATCTTTGTCTACAAAGTAAAAGGCTGTTCACCATGTTTCGCCATAATGTTTTAAAGTCAACATTAAAAAAAAACTGATTAAAACCGGCCAAGAGCATGTCGGACCCGCGGCCCGCCCATGATATCATCATCATCATCATCAGCCTATAAACGTCCCACTGCAGGGCACAGGCTTACCCTCAGGGAGGGTGTATACCCCAATAATTGGGTGTCCATTCCGCAACCTCTCCGCAACGCGCCACCGACACCCAGTTTTTGTGTTTTTAATTTTCATTGAAAGAACTATTTATAGTTCATTTCATTTCGGTCAGTAGGGGGTAGAGTTGCCAGGTGTCCCGATTTGCGCGGGACATCCCGATTTTCAGGGTCTGGGGACGCGTCCTGATTTGAACCTGATCGGGACACTAAATGTCCGGAGAAATCTATGAATGAATTTATTAAAAACCATTATTATTAGAAAAAATAAATAAATTACGGATCACATCACTATATCGAGTGCGACAATGCGCTCAAAATAGAAGAAGAAACAAAGAAGAATGTGTTCTTTCCACGTTCTTTCCTTGATGTTTGGATGAAAAGTTACTCGTTCATCAAACCCGCTCCAAATACAAAGTTTAAAGTACTTTGCACATAATGCTGTCTGTCTTTTATTAAGTATGTCAGATGTAGGCTCTTCGCGAAACGCAGTTAATTTTAAAATACATTGTTTTTTGTGTGTCCCGATCTACAACCCTAAATCCCGATTTGTTTTACCTTCTGCCCCGATTTAAAACAAATAGGACCTGGCAACCCTAGTAGGGGGTCACTTGCAAAAACCATTTGTAACGAAATATGTCATGACAAGATGGCTTATTATTATTACTTTGGAAGTACTACCTGCCGGTATTATTTCATTACCATTATTTAGAGTCTAAATTTTGGCCGATAGAAGCTATTACTCGGTACAAGACGTTTCACCTAACTACTCCACACTACGGCTGCGTCCCTGATAAAGCCTACCCGATTTATTTTACTTCAGGGTGTGGGGGACGGACGGACATACAGACAGAATAGACGAAAGGGTTCTTTGTATGACTACGGAACCCTAAAAAGTGAGTTAAAATAGTACCTATAGAAGTAAAAGCAAAGAAGAAAAATCGTTGTTTGAGCTATTGTAAGTTATATCTCGTACTTACAAAAAAATCTGTATTGAGCAATGACTGAACATTGCTGTACTTTATTATAGAATAATATTATGTATTTTAGGGTTGAACCTCATCCGCCGCGCGCGATCGCGTCCCGTATAATATCTTATTTGCTCTAAGCTCTATTTTGTAAGCAAATGACGTTCCTGAGTGACAGAAAAGGATGGAGCGACGGAAAAGTGCGATGCGGTGCTGCCAGATGATGTTCAACCCTTAAAGACCATTTTCTTTTCGAGTTATGTTTTGATTTATAAGTTCATTTATCAATCAGTTAGTCAGTTAGTTTATCAGTTATTTTGAAATCAGTAATTGCGACTGATAGGTACTTACTATTGTACTGGTATTTATTTATTTACATTGTATAAGATTATAAAATAACTATGAATATCATGATACAAGGTTCCAAATTGTTTTGATAAATTAACTTGAGTGCCTTTTAATGTAGACTATGCTTTGTCGTTGATTTATAGTGCCTATCTAGTTACCAAAAATTAATTCTTGTAAAGCTTTTTTCTTTCTAAATCTGTTTATTCTAAAATATTTGTAGATTGAATTGAGGGTATACATTTTAAAGAACCAACGTAGCAATGTAGGAAATAATATTTTAACATCACAGACAACTGTGGAATTAAATTATAATTAGGTATAAAATAAAGCTATGTATATTTATTTATTCGGTGTACGTATTTCAAAAAAATACTAAATTTATCACAATATTCCTTATATGATTATTCGTTGTACTTATTTGATTACCTACTGTACTTATTTTATTATTCGTTTATTTATAAAATTATTGAAATTGATACTTATAATTACTTAATATTTTATTGTTTTGGCACGAAATTGTTGTTTGATAAGTTTTTAACAAGTTTTTACACTCTGTATAGGCATAGTGTAAAGAACTAATAGTGGTGAAGCTCAGCGGTCGCGGCAGGCCAATCGTGCGGGGCGTGCGGGGGCCTAACAGCGAATTGAGTTAGGATACGCCTGTCCCCCGCCGTACCTCGCACGCTGCGCGGGCATAGACCCGCCGCGACCGCCGAGCTTCATCACTTATTTTATTTACACTATGACATAGGTACTTTTAATGTAAGGATCAATATACCAAAGTTGTGTTGAATATTTAGTGATATGCTTACCTAAGTACGTGTAGTAGCATTAGACAACACTAGGTATTTATGTGTGTTATTGACTATTGTATAATTTTACTTTAATTTGATAATTTTAACAAACTCCTGTTACTATACAGGGTGTAAGGGACAGCCCTCCGAATACTAAAACGGTGAACTCAAACCAAAAAACTGAACAATTTAAAAAAATCAATTGACGGTCTGAGTTCACCGTTTCGGTATTCGGAGGGCTGTCCTTTACTTTACACCCTGTATTAGGTTGTTAAGCTCGCTCCTTACAAGCTTAGTTTGATCCTATTGAAATAATTAATCAAACTCAATAAAATTTCTGGGCGTCTGATTTGTGAGTTTCCCATTAAAATATGAGTTTTTTAAATTACACGGGTCAACAAGTAATTCGGTACCTATGTAAAATTTCTTATAAAAAATATTTTTTTGTTTTAAGATACAGGTAATTTTAAGAAACTTTATTTTGGGGATTCATCCAGTTTTTATCGATATTGATAAATTTTTTTAAATACTTTGATTTGTGATCTCTAAAATACAAATGGTCGCGAGATATCTTTCAAACTCTATGGAGAAAATCTTTCTAAAATCTAGTCTAAAATACACCGGTCTTATCCAAAAATTTTGTATAGTAACTAGATTGTACACTACGGTGCTGGCACCGGGGCAAGTGAGATTACCTAAATCCTCGTGTGTCCCTTTCTAACTAGGGAGTCCATTCACTCTCAACTTTTGACGGGATACCTAATATGCATTTATTCAAGCCTGTTTCTTACCATCTCGTTGAGGATTCAATATTGTCTTTTTATTCTGAAAATGTTTTTAGGGGTAAACTCAGACTAAAAAAATATAATATTATATAAAATTAATTTTGAGTTTACCCGCGACTGTTCTCGTTCATCCGCAAAAATAATACAACGCGTTAATGAATTATCGCAAAACTAGAAAGTATTTTGTTTAGAATCGAGAATTGAATTATCTTGGTTTCGACATATGATTCTTTCTGCAAAATAAAATTTACTGAACCCGATGTCAACCCACCGACCGCACGGACACACATACCCTACTTACTAAAATGTATCCATGAGTAGGTTAGCGCTTTCATTCATTGCTGAAATGATAACATTTTTGCCTCAAAATTTAAAATGCGAATAACTTTAAATTTTAATTATCAAAATAATGAAATTATTGTTTCAATCAATATTTTGCTATAAATCAGTTGGGGTGCATGCGGTTTTGCGCTTATTCATTAACACGTCAGTACCAATACGTACTTACCAGATTTTATATCAAATCATAAGCTATCAAACAAGAAAAGTTTCATCAAAATCGGTTCCTTAGTTTTTGCGTGATGCTGTTACAAACAAACAGAAAGGCGAATATTCTAAAAAAAGGTTGATTTGCAGTCAGGGAAACCTAAAAACCATATCGTAATCCTACTCATGTAAAGATCTTCAATACGTACAGACACACTTCTTTTACAGTTTAATAATACCTTGTTTTGATTTTTATTTAAATAGGTATACTGTTCCAACTTGTTTAAATTTATGTACCTACAAGCAACACACATTTTGTGTTTAATCATAGGTCGCCAAAATGGTCAATGGACACCCTAGTTAAGAAAAGTTTAGCGAAACAATAAAATATCTAACCTTTGGAAAGAAAACCCACAGCCAGGGTAAATTTCATTTTTGCATCCAGTAACACAACAAAAATTGACCATTTCGAAGGTTTACAATGTTATTATCAGTTATCACAACAATTTAATTTGTTATTTTATGACTTTTCAAATTTCAAATATGTCCGCCATAATAATATCTTTTCATAACACCAAAGAGTGGCCATTAAGAGCCTATGTCGAAAAATAATTTAAGCGAAACAGGCGTGAGATAGCTTATATTACGGCCTGATGCGAGAGAAAGAGATGGGGCGCCGCGCGCGCCTGAAGCGAATCGAGCGCCAAATCAAACTTTATTTAATTGTGATTGTACTATTTATGTTATTTCAATTCTGCTCTAATCAAAATTTAGAAAATATCAATCTCTTTTTTTTTAAATCAAGTCTCGTGTTTCTATTATTCACCGTTTAGCAGTTCCAAGAGTTTATAGATAAAAACAGAGGCTACTTTGGCTTGTTATTCTATCGAGAAAATGTGTCTTTATCGTGTTTTGGCTCTAATCAAAACTTCAATTGTATGTTCAATTTACACATATCCGAAAATCATACTCCTACTGTTAGTACTTCATGATAAATGAAGCTTTGAAGAATCCTATTTTTTTCACATAGCCCCTTAAAAAGTTTTGAAATAATACACTAAAGTATTGTACATACCTTATTTGTTTTGTCATAAATTGAACAAAATTAGTGTAAAACAAATAAAAATTATCAATACCTAATATACTGTAAATTATGAATTTTCGAAACAAAAATATTTTTTTAATTTACATACATCTTTTGTTACAGTAAATTCTAAAGTGGTAGCTTAATAAGTTGGCAACACGTTAGAAAGAGACACACGAGTATTCTGGTTATCTCACATTTGCTTGGTTGTCAGCCTACAACAACAGTGAAGGAAATTAATACTTATTACGTAAAATTAGAGTTTATTTTGCATTCTCCACGAAATTCGAGAGTTTGGTAGGATACTATATACAATGTTCTTGGTCTTATCTTACTCTTTGCTGTGCAAACAGAAATGCATTGTAAATATTTTTTTTTAATGGCCAACTTATTTTAAGATTACCTACCATGGAGTTTACAAGTCGACGAGAGACATCATACGTTTTAATAAACAACACTATTACCTTCTTTATTAGCATAGACAATATTGTTATTGAGACGATGGGCGTTTTTCTTTTGTTTTTTAAATGAAGTTTCTAAAATACTCAAAAGATGGGATGTTTATCGCTCCATAGCATAGATATAGTAACTAGATGAAACCATACCGTGGCCGCACATGAAACAGCAATAGTGTGACTTTTCCATACAAAAAGTCGGTTTGTTTGGCAAAATGTCATCAAAATTCTATAGGTTTGACAATGGTTTGACATCTTGCCAAACAAAAAAATCGGCCACGGTGACCGAAACAAAAAATAATGTTTCTGTCTTTTTTGTTTACATAAGTTTTTATAACTGGCTATCCCGCTCTCTCATTTCTTGGCTCCATCTTTCAGCGTAAGCGAAAAGTTTTTAATCTAAGCTCCATAGAGACGTTCGAGAGATCATGTCAAAATCATGTCCATGGCCAAAGGCCATGGGATTGAACCCTTACAGCCAAGCATGTCAGACATAAACAGCTTCAAATTTTCGATTAGAATAATTCGTAAAAAATGAAATATTCCATTAAAAGATGCGTTGGCATCTTTTGATCATATTTTCCCACTTTATAATTTTTAAGAAACAATATTTTGAAATTTTGACCTTTATTCACACAGACCGTAGCGCTATCTATCGATTCCCTAGAAAACATAAAGAAAAACGCTCATTATTATTATCTCGAAATATTTTTCGATTCAGCACTCAAAAAAACAAAATCTTGACTTACCGAATTCACCATTTTAAAAACCACATTAAATAACTAATGTTGACTAGAGAAATTATAATTATATAATTATAGGTAAGTACCTACCGTAACTTGTAACTTAAGTTATGTAGAACTATAGTTCTACATAACTTAAGTTACTAAGGTACTATTACCTATTCTGTGCTTATGTTATGAAAGATGCCAGTGCTACACAAAAGGTGGCGACAACACGGGCTCACTTCCGTTCGCCACACTGGACACAGTTTGGACACTTAAATGTGGAATGACAATATTTATAATTATTATTTCCGTCTATTCCCTCGGAAATATAGTCGTGAGCATATACTAAAATCCCATCGTACGGCAAAGGTCTTTCTCGATTTTGACTATTAAACAAAGAATAATATTTTGATAATGAAAAAGTACGATTATACAGGGTGTACAATAAAATGGGACAGCTACTCAAAGGGGTGCTTCAGCCCATCAAACTGAACAACTTTCTCTACGGGACCAATATCGAAATCGCGAAAAAAAAATCCGCTCTCCCATACAAAACTGCAAACATAACTCGACTGAAATGTATGGGACAGCAGATTTTTTTTTCGCGATTTCGATATTGGTCCCATAGAGAAAGTTGTTCAGTTTGATGGTCTGAAGCACCCCTTTAAGTAGCTGTCCCATTTTATTGTACACCCTGTATAGCTCTGTAGGTACCCTATATTAGTAGGTTTCTAATTAGTCGTATATGCTTCGAGCATAGTGTAAATAAAATAGTGATGAAGCTCAGCGGTCGCGGCGGGTTTATGCCCGCGCGGCGTGCGGGGTACACCGGGGGACGGACGGGCGTACTCTATTCGCTGTTAGGGTAGTAGTGTACGCGAGCTGGCAGCGTGGGCCGGGACGCACTCCTCCCGGCCCCCGCACGCCCCGCAAGATTGGCCTGCTGCGACCGCTGAGCTTCACCACTATTAGTCTTTACACTATGCTTCGTATGGAACCGTTGTAATTAAAAGAGATGTTTAAATGAGAAACATTTTTTTAAGAAAAAATTGTAGTAGTAAAAAAATACATAGTTATAATCATCGGCTCAATTTTGACAAAATCAATGTCTTTATTCGGTTTTAATACATTTGTGAAAAAAACGTGTCAAAATTATATAATTCTAAATTTACTGTACCTGTCTTCTAAATTGTGTGATTCCGATTTGTCTACCAATAAATAAACTATTAGAGAATATGAAATGAGTTGGAAACTTGGAACATATTTGGCATAGTCGTCGCGTGGTCGCCATTGTTTTTTTTTCAAATCTGCGGTACTATATTATATTATAAAAAATTACACAGTTTTTGCAACAATAACCACGTTTGCACTGTCAAACCTGGTTCGGGTGGCCTCGATGAAGTCGTTTGGTAATAAATACGTGTAAGGCCTTGGATCAGGTTTTGGCCGGGACGATCGATTAAATATTGAAGATAAAAGTCTAACCTTTGATTTCTCATACATTT
This sequence comes from Agonopterix subpropinquella, assembly GCA_922987775.1. Taxonomy (NCBI): domain Eukaryota; kingdom Metazoa; phylum Arthropoda; class Insecta; order Lepidoptera; family Depressariidae; genus Agonopterix; species Agonopterix subpropinquella. The sequence goes on from OV277693.1 coordinate 33,593,384, forward strand.
TATCCATAAGTTCGATGGATGTGAAAAGTACTTACTCAAAAATTAGACCACCATTTATGTTGGCCAGCACCACCTGCCAGGGTATCCGGCGGACGATCGAGTCTTAGATTATCTAGATGGAGTATCGCCTTACAAATGGAAATCTTTCTAGATGTGTGCATGAGTGATGTGTACCACACAAGTTTTAACCTTTCAATGTGTGAATGTTAATGTTAACAGCATTACTTGACAAATAATGAAACCAATGACCATCAATCATGAGTGGTGGGAAATTTAATTTTGCACGGGACCCGATTAGAAAAGGACGGGCTTTGTTTCTTAATTTTCTAAATTAGTTTTCCGTACCTATTATTGTGTTAATATGGTGGAATTAGTTTAATAATGTGTCAGTGAACAATATCATAAAAAAGTTAGATATAAAGTTTGATTCGGATTGATCCTTACGTAAAACTCCTTTGAACATTGGAATGTGTGAACTATCGTCACATTTCAAAAGTTGGGTTCAGAATTTCGAATTTGGGTTAAGAATAGAAGATTCTTAACTCAGCTTCGAAAATCTGACCACACTTTAAAAAACGTAAACAAAAAACAAAGTTCTCAACATTTTCATTTAGCTTATCGTATCTCAAAATCTCAAATCATGGTGAAAAATCAATCTTTAAGTGTGAAACATGTTCATCTTTTTTTATTGTGCATATCTTCGTGAATTTGTGACAATTTCATTACTTAGGTACGTAAATACCTAAAGTAATATTTTCGGAATGTTTCATCTTGGATTCAGGAGCCGCCCGAACTATATACTTTAAAATAATAACGTAGTGTCCTACAGTTTAAAAAAGTTAATAAATTTTTTTGTACAAAAAAAAAACTAATGGCGGCTCATTACTATGCTCCTACCTACAATACTGGGTGATTCCTTTTACCGTTTCGAAATTTTCAGGTGGTTCATGTATACCATCAAACTGATCAACTATTACTATGGAAGCAAATTTGAATGGGTAAAAAAATCTGCCGTCACCTTTGCGCCGAGTAGGCATTGCAGTGTAGTATGGACACATGGAACTGCAGATTGTTTTTTTTTTCGATTTAATGTTTGCTCCCATATTACAAGTTGTTTAGATTGATGGTCTGAACCAGCCATGAAAATTTCGAAACGGTGAAAAAATCATCAGGTATTGTAAAGTGTGACAACACTTTAGGTGTATTCAGTACATTTCATTCATATTTGGGATCTTAATCTAAACTATTATAAAGCTGTAACAGAAGTGTGTCTGTACATTGAAGATATTTACAAAAAAAAGATTACGATATGGTTTTTAGGCTTCCCTGATTCCAAATCACAAATTTTTGGACTTTTTGTCTGTCTGTTTGTTTGTTTGTTTGTTTGTTTGGGTGTTTGTTTGTTCGAGTATCACGCAAAAACTACTGAACCGATTTTGATGAAACTTTTTTTGTTTGATAGCTTATCATCTGACTTAAAATCTGGTATATAATTTATGCGGACGAAGTCGCGGGTAAAAGCTCGTATTTTATAAGTAGGTATGCTGATTAGGCAGAAACAGGGTTAGAATATTGTGAAAACAGTAAATGTTGAAGGATTTGGAAAAGCTCTTATAAGCTTCTACCTAAATCGTATAAAATCATCTATTGTGCGTCAACTCTGCGAATTTTGCGAAGCGTGACTTTCAGAGGTTTATTTTAGTTTAGTGTCTTTCTCCAATGCGTAGGTATAGCGTCCAATGACCGTTTTTCTTTTCTTTTTTAAATTTAGTTCCTAAAAAACTCGACAGGTGACATGCTTATCGCTCCATAGAGACGCAGGCGAGATCCTGTCAAAATCATGTCAAGACTGTGCCTGATTTTTTTAAAGGCCAAGGGATCAAGCCCGTATAACCATGTCAGACGTAAAAAGTTTCATATTTTCGATTAAAATGATTCGTAAATAATGAAATATTCAATCAAAAGATGCGTTGGCATCTTTTTGATCATCTTCTCCCTCTTTATTATTTTAAAGAAACACTTTATAAAATTTTGACCTTTATTCGCACAGACCGTAACGCCATCTATCGATCCACTAGAAAACCAAAAGAAAAACGCTCATTTTGCTCGCATTGAACGACAATCTGTTTTGTGGTACGTTTTTCATAGCTCACGTTCTTAGGAAGTAAGACTTCCGTAGTCCGTACTTAATCAAAAGTATTCTGTGACACAGTACATAGGTAGTGCATTAAATTATTAACTTTAAGCCAAAGTTAGCTAGGAATGTTATAAAAATTTATAGGTAATTAGGTATCTACAGAAAGGTAAGATGCTCAGCATTTAAAAAAAGTCTTATCACTGGCTAAAACTGAAAGCCTTTGCTTGCACAAACTATGTCAATAACATCAGATTTTTTTTCAGCCTTTTTTTGTGTACCTACTTTTTTGCATTTGACATATTTTAATTTTAGAGGTAAATATTATCGTATAGTTTTAGAGTTACATGTGCAATTAGTCACATTATTACATGCTCCAGCGCATAGAATGGTCTCATTTTGATGCTGTAATTTATACCTAATCTGGCAAAAGAACTACACTGCCGCACAAATTTAAAACGCAGTACCTTCTTATGTCAACATTAACAATTTTAGAGTCATCTCGTTTTAAAACCTATAAGAATGTAAAAGTGGCACGCAGTAGTAACTCGATTAACTACAGGGTGAAATAGATATCATTAGCATCCTTTTAAACTAAAAGTCTACCCATCAAACTGAACGACTTTCACTATGGGAGGGAGTAGGGAGGGAGGGAGCAAACCGATCGAAGCAAAAAAATAATCAGCTGTTCCATACTAAACTGCAATGGCTACTCGACTCCAATGTATGCAACAGCAGTTTTTTTTTTTGCTCCGATCGGTTTGCTCCCATAGTGAAAGTTGTTCAGTTTGATGCGTTGACTCTTAGTTTAAAAGGATGCTAATGATATCAATTTCACCCGGTATAACATCAAGTGCGCTTTTCTCGAAAGAACAAAAGCGGTCTAGTGCCTTCTCATTTTGTGTGGCAGCATATTGTTAAATTGTTGCACCTGAAAGGACAAATTGAAATGCATAAAATAAGTTTTGTAAAGGCATTTTAAAATATGCTATAAGTACATGTGATCCATAAAAATGTTTCTAGTTTGTTACAACTAAGGTTACAACCCTAACAACTAATCCGAATAAGAACAACCAACTTTTTCTTTGTACTTAAAAACTGTGTATAAACCTACCAAATAATCTTAACATACTTTTGAGTTAGATATAGATGTATTAAATGTTTTATTATGAATATATTTTCTCTGCTGTGTGTCATGTCATTATAAATACCGAAAGTCTGGCTCTGTCCTATCCCGTAGATCCACAGGGGTTGGTGCAGCGGCGTCTTAGGGTTGAGACACGTTGACCGACGCCGACGGCGAATGACGGCGGACCCATACAAAAAACACGTTTAGCATACAATAAACCGTTTCCGTATCCTCTGCCGTCGGTGACGCGGCGAACGGCACCAAACGCGTTGCCATACTAGTCGTGGTTTTTTTTGTTTGGGCCCGCCGTCGTTCCTCATCTGTTAACTTGTTTCGACCCTTATGCTATAAAACGTGAAAAGTAGAAAATATGCAGATCTCGGTCAGAACCGCAAAGAAATTACGGTCAGCGGGGCTAGTACACACACCCGCGATAGCGTGATATAGCGCTATCACGCTTCCGCTCTCTTTCTATTCGCGCGCGAACGAACGAGATAAAAGACTAATTTTGACAGATGGATGTGTTTAACTGACACACAAACTAACTGACTAACTGACTGACGGCTTTGACTGCCAAATGACCGACAAACAATGGAAAATCTATTGTTATTGTGACCCGCCGGCGTTCAACGTGTTAATATACAGGGTGAAATTGATATCATTAGCATCCTTTTAAACTAAGAGTATACCCATCAAACTGAACAACTTTTAGTATGGGAGCAAACCAATCGGAGCAACAAAAAAATCAGCTGCTCCATACTAAACTGCAATGCCTACGCGACACAAATGTATGCAACAGCAGATTTTTTTTTTTGCTCCGATTGGTTTGCTCCCATAGTAAAAGTTGTTCAGTTTGATGGGTAGATAATTAGTTTAAAAGGATGCCAATGATATCAATTTCACCCTGTATATGTCGCTATCGCGGGTTGGCGTACTAGCCCCGCGGAGCTACTGTTCTCTTGTTTGTTAAATGGGTAAATACCTATATTTTTCTTATTAGTGAGTTAATTTGATTTTATTAATCTATACCTACTATAATAAAACCGTAAAAGTTTGTTTGTTTGTAACAGCATGGCGCAAAAACTACTGAGCCGATTTAATTAAACTTTTTGGTTTGACAGCTTTTATAATTTGTGCAGACGAAGTTGCGGGTAAACTCTAGTTAAAAATAAAACCATAGGTTGTAGGTATTAATCGAATATTTAGGTAGACAAATCGTTAAACTGGGACAAAAATTATGTCCCATAAGAGATTTTTCTACCATATTACACCTAATGTTATAAGTTATTTAATTATATTAATATTATTTAACATTTAAAGTAACAACTTTTTAAGTTCTTCTACTGTTACTTATTAAAAAAGCGACTGTGAGATAAGTGTTTTAGATGTTGGTGATCTCCTGCACGTCTAGCATGATTTCTCTACAAAAAGCGCGGAAACAGGTTATTTTGTATGCAGCGAAGGCGCGTCGCGCGCGTGTGCAGAAATCATACTAGACCTGCAAATACTGGGTGCTTTACAATTTTAATAATTCTAAATTATAACAAACATTTTTGTATACAGGGTATAACAAAACACCCTAGTCATAATTAAGGGGGTGATTTAGACCATCAAACTGAACAACTTTCACTATGGAGCCAACATCGATAGAAAATCTGCTGTCCCATACATTTAGTCGAGTCGGTACTAGAATTTTGTATGGGACAGCAGATTTTGTCTGCTCCATAGTGAAAGTCGTTCAGTTTGATGGTCTGAAGACCCCCTTAAGTATTACTAGGGTGTAACCTACCTAAAAAATAATTCTGTTTTGTATTTGTTCCCTAAAGGTCAGACGTAGTAGACATACCTACAATATGTTCCACTTTATGTCATCGTTGGCAAAGCCTATCTGCATAATTCTCATTTCAAAGAACGCAGTCACTTCCATGGATGACATTTTTTAAGGGTTATTATTTCCCAATCTTAAGGGTAACTAGTAACCATTATAAGGCATTTTATTACCCTAAGGCAGTGAATATTTTTCCTCGGGTAGTTCATTAAAGGATTTTGAAAAAATGTTTACACGGTACCTAGTGATTTTTCGGTTTTTGAAATGAGAAATACCCATCTTCTAGGGTCCGTCTTAACAATATGCTGACGGTGTTTAAGGGAACGAACAGACCTTCAAACTGAAAAAGACTTTTCTAGATGCGGCCAATATATTGAAATAACGATGAAAAAAATCAGCTGTCCCTCCCATACATCTGGACCACCCCAACCTACAGTTTTTTATGGAACTGCAGTTATTGTTTTTCGCTATTTCGATCTCGGTCCCATAGAGAAAGTTGTTCTGATAGTTTAGATAGAGAGATATTAGTTTTGATAGATCCCCTTGAAAAACCGTCAGCATAAATGAATAGTGCTGTAGCCGTGGGACATTCTAATTATGAAAAAGGTTACCGATTGCCGTTTTGATATTGTTGTAAGGTACGACGGGAAATGCCTGGACATTACTAATATAAAAACCCCAGTCTCAACAAAAAGATCACCACCTGCCATAAAAAAAATTGCCTTAATTTTTTAATTTCGAGGTTATCTTTTTTTATACCGTCATGTTCTAACACCCATACGTAATTATAATAGCACAGATAATAATAGTAAGACAGAAGACTGTCTAGAAAAAGTTAATTTTGATCGGTCTTATGGCTTTGTATGGCAACTACAGATATTACGTATGGTTATTGAACTAAGGGGAAGAACAGTATAGAAAGAAAACGGAACGGTAACCCCGAAATTAAAAAATTTAAAATATTTTTTTATTTTTTTTACTTACGGCGGGTTATGATCTTTAAGACTTGGGTTTTTATATTAGTCATGTCTGTCGTACCTTACAACAATATCTAAACGGCAATCTGTAACCTTTTTGGTAATTAGAATGTCCCGTGGCTACAGTACTAGAAGAAGAATCATAATTATATTGTAAGGTGCACTCCGATCATGAAAATGTTTACGATACTAACTATTATTCAGCGGTACGTTGCAATTTAATATTTATTAGGTACATTGAATGTTGTTTGTAATCAATCTGTGTTATTTTAGTATGTGCAAATAAAAACTTTTCATAAATTACCATTGCTTAATTTTACATAACCCAAAGAAGTTAATGTCGTTTTGTAGAATTTATTAATTCAATTTTAAAATCTGAAGAACATACACCATTAGATTAGAGAGCATTATGAAAGTGCCTTATCACGTCTGCCGAATTACGCGGCGTAATTTACGCGTCCGCTAGATAAAACGTGATAAAAAGGCCGTAACGTAACCGGCTAACATAAGCGAAAAAAAACTTCTTGACTGCTTCTTGGTCAATGGTCGCTGGTATAAAAAAAATGGCCGGGAAAAATCATTGCAAGCGTAATTTACGTCGCTTAAACTCTGCAGAAGTGTCATCATCATTTTGGTCATCACACTTAACTTTATGTCCCGGTATCCACCGAAGCGGAGATGGGGAAGAGCGGAGAGGAAAGACATAGTAGCTAGGACGCTAGTGGATACCGGGTCACTCTGCCTAGACACTAAAACTAGAAGTGATTACCTAGATTACTAGACTAGATCCCTAATTAAAATCTAGGCACCACTAAAGCTTTGAACGGTGCTGCTGACGGTGTAACACCATCTATATGATTCAGAGACGGCAACGGTTCACCGGGAACAGGCAGAAACGAGAACTTTTGTAACATAGTTGTTGTGAATACAAATATGTTGCATTTAGCAAGCACTTCGCCCATGCAGCGGTGCTTCGCTAAACCGAAGGGGAAGTAGTGGTCTGGCAGGCAGAGCTTGCCGTCTACCATGAAACGTTCAGGGTTGAAAGATTGGGGGTCCGGGAAGAGGTTTTCGTCCATTAAAATGTTCGTGAAGTTACTGACTACCATCGTGTCCTGCAACAAACAAGTTTCATCATCATCCGGTAAAATCAACTGCTGGGTAAATTACAACTTGCACTCATCAATCATATGCAGGGTGAATTTGTAGACATTAGCATCCTTTTAAACTAAGACTATCCATCAAACTCAGATCAAACTGAACAAGTTTCACTATGGAAATAAACCTGATCGCAACAAAAACATTTGTGCCTTATAGCGTATGGACCGAGAAGCCATTTTCACTTTTGTTTTTTGTTACAAAGAATTGAATGTCCATTTATAATACAGGAAATAGTACATTACTGCAGCGGCCAGCAACAGAGGCATTGATGGACGAACGTGTAAATGTGGGCCGAGGCGAAGCCGAGGCACACATACGTAAGTCCATCAATGCCTAGTTGTGGCCAAGGCTTGTATAGTACTTTTCTCAAATAATGCGCGGAAATTAAAACAGTAAATTTTCTCAAATAATTCGCGGAAATTAAAACTCTTTTCAAAATCAATGACGAACATTTGACGAAAATCGAACAACAATTAGTTATTTTTTTTCAATAAACAGCTTTCTATTTGTAAGCCAGTTCGAAATTTAAATAAAACCTTTGATAAGTTACCTCCTTGGTTTCCATGTTTCGGAGAAAAAGATCGTTCCATTTTTAAATTACACGACAGATATGAGTTTAGTATGTAATTTATTTGGTCGCTAAACATAGTCTCTGGCTAAACACGACAGATATGGATTTTCATACAACATTGCCGGCCGCTGCGCGCATGTACAGCAGAGTGCAGTACAGCAATTTCGATTTATCTCGAAGAAGGTTGTCAAAATAATGCTCACATTTCCAAGCATGTTTGAGAAAAATAGATTATTTTGGCGGCAAAATATGTACATTAATGAAACTTTATTTTTTAACTTTATCTTGGCACTAGAAATGAGGATCTGCCAAGTCCACCCAAAATTTAGGGGTCCTACCCCCTTACAGGGTAGGGTAGGGGGGACAGTACATTTTCTCGAAAAGATTCGGCGTATTTTTGAACGCTCATAGCTTTGGTCTGGATAGTACCTGAGAGCTCAAATTTTCAGGACAGCATGTGGTCATATTTTTTATAAAACGAACCCAATTTCAGCTTTCTAGAACTTCGGGAAGTACCTGTTAGGTTTTGATGAACAACACTGAATTAGTGAGTAAGTGACGAAATTAACGAAGTTTGCGTATTAATCAAATCTAAAGTAGCAGGTCTATAAATATGAAATTGAGTCCATTTTATAAGAGTGATGAGCACATACTGTCCAGAAAACTTGAGCTCACAGGTACTATCCTGACCGAAGTTATGAGCGCTCAAAAATACGCAGAATCTCTTCTAGAAAAGGTACGGTAGTACGCTGGAATAAGGTCCTACAAGCATGGGGATGGTTTCATTCGATTCAGCGCGTAAAATTACATAGAAAATGATACGTCACTCGCCCAGGTTGTTAAATGTGCATTTGCCAAAATTTCCCCCCTACCCATACCCCCTGGAAGGGTAGTACCCCTAAATTTTAGGTGGACTCTGCAGATCCTCATTTTTAGTGTCAAGATAAAGTTATAAAACAAAGTTTCATTGATGTACATATTTTGCCTCCAAACATACATTATTTAGGTTACTTTACCTGTATTATTTAGAGAGAGTAGAAAATTTGATGGAAAGCGATTGGTTTGGATTTAGTTGGGAATGGATTGGTTGATTTGGTGGTTGTTCTGTGATTTCAGAATATCTCTAACTACCCCCTCAGGGAATATAGTCGTGAGCATATGCTATTCTATTCTAGTAGAAAATTCGATGATCGAGATGTCCAATTCTAAAAATTTTAAGAAGCTACAAGAATATAAGGCGTGCTGTTTACATGAACAATGGCCTTCATGAGTGGTATCCATGGATACCAGTTCAGTATGCGGTGTGTCTAAACAGACCCTTATCGGTCATCATACCACCCACTTCCACCTGGGTCATACCCATATTGCTCTCGCCTACCTTTTTTGAAACAGATATGAGAAGCGTCTCTCACTACATTTCAGATTCTACGTCAGGGTCTAGATAAGCTCTAGATGCACTAATCCCATTCTATTACTAAATCATTTTATTTATACCTGACAAAAAATTAATAAGACACCTCTGGTTACGTACCTCAGGAATAAAATAACCACACAATGTGGTGTCCTTCAAAGCGCGATGTGGCACACCGAAAGTCCTTCCCATGAAATGACGAATACATTCGTGGACTACTGCTTCGTTATATGGCATACTGAAAGAAGAAAAACTAAAATTAGGCTTAACATTGCAATACTAACTAGTTTCTGCTATGTTTGTATTATATACTTTACATACAAAAATGTGTTTATACTTAAAAAACTATAACGATCTCTATTGAATGCAACTCTGAATAAGCCACTTACTTGACCCGATCATCAAAACAAGGCTTTCGATCCCTGCCTACGACTCTGTCAATCTCTTCTTGAGCTTTCTTTTGTATAGCTTCCTCCCTCACCATGTAGCTAAAGCAGAAGCTCATACTCTTACTAGTCGTCTCCGTTCCAGCCATAAACATATCCATACACATCGCCACAAGTTGTCCTTCCGAGTACGTATCTATCTCACCATGGTCTCTCAGTACCCTTAAGTATACATCCATAAAGTCTCTATCCTCTTTTTCAGGATCATAATTTTCCTTGTGCTTTGCGATTTCTTCTCGAAGAAACCTCCATATTCTTCTGTGGATTCTCATGAAGTCCTTGTATCCAGACATAGTTGGCGCTATGATGCTCAAGATAGGAAAATGGCTGAAAGTAGCTCCAACCATATCGACTGCTTTGAACAGGTCAAAGAGAAGAGCTTGAAGAAGCTGCATCTGAGGATCGAAAGCATCGTATCTTAGTCCAGCCAACATTGTCCACAAAGTGTTTAAGATATACGTGTTGAAGAAATTATGCATTGTGATGATTGCAGAACCGTTATTATTATTTTTAACGATAGTCATGACATCTTTTACCATGTGATATGCTTCGTTTTGGACTATTTCACCCATACCTCTTCTGCCGAAACCGAACTCTTTCAAGTGTTTGATGAGGAAACGCCTTTGCTCTTTCCAAATTTCTCCATCGGTAATAAGTACCCCTAGCCTTTGGCCCCACGTTCTGGTCTGATAGAAGATACCTTTTGGTCTACCGTCGATATCTTCATTGTACAGCATTTCTTTGTTTGCATCAAGGGTGTTGACCATTACCATTTTATCTTTTCCTACTTTGATGCCGAGAACTGGGCTATGTGCGCAATATTTGGTAGTGAGTTCTTTGATAGCTTTGTACAAGTAGCCGGTTTTATCGCGTAGTTTTTGGACTTCGACTGCACACCCGAGTATAGGGAGCCATCTGGGACCAGGTGGAAAGTTTCGGGGCTTGATAGTATCCAGGTAAAAGTATAGGCAGATCGCTAACACAACGACTAGCGCTGCCAACCACATCTGAAAAGTAAAAAAAAAATGAATACCAAAATGTTATGATCAAGGCAAAGAAATAGCACAGCTAGGTATAACCTTAGACCATATTACTTAGGACGTGTTACGCATGTTATTCTACTAACAAACTTTTCTGCCACTTTTTGCGAGGGACGAGGTAGCATGAAATCCGCAACTTTGGATTTTATTCCATTACTTGAGTTGAGATTCTAATTTTGATTGTTAATTTTTTTTTTTTTATTTATTTCCTTTTTGGAGAACTTACAGCTAAATAACAGTTCGGTTTCAACAAAGACAGATTGTTAGTCAGATGCTGACAACAAGTTCCCACATATAAAAATAAAGAGAAAGAAAAGTCTTATGAATAAAGCTAACATTAAAAAATAAAAACTAAGGTAATACAAAATTAATATGGGCCATCAAAAAAGTCACGTGCTAGAATATTTTTAAGTCTATTGGTGCTTGTACAAAACAAATCAATATCGAAGTCCACGCAAACGTCATTGAAGCTGCTGCTGGCGCGCTGCAGGAACGCGTTCTGCTTATAATTTGTTCTCGCGAACTGAACGTGCAGGGGCGGCCGCTGCCGGAGACCCCTCTGATTAGTGCGAAGGTTTACTTTGGCCAGTAAATCAGGGCAGTCGATTGCTCCATTAGCGACATTCATTAAGTAACAAATGTCGCCAATATTACGCCGTTTTTCCAGAGGCAAAAAATGGTAATGTTTACACCGCTGCGCGTAGCCCGATGTTCTGCGATGCGCTTTAAAATCAAGAAACCGCATAAATTTCTTTTGGATGCGCTCAATACGCACTTTGAAGAATAGACTTGTACCCTTGTATTAAGTAAATGCATGCGCTGTGGATTTTAGAAAATTGAATGATAATGTTTATTCCCATTCTCTCCAATACCTAACCTATTGCAATTTATTGGTTCAAATATAACAGAGTATCTACCTATGTACTAGGTATTAATAAGTGTGAAGTAAATAAAACCGGTCAAGTGCGAGTCGGGCTACTCACGCACCGAGGGTTCCGTACCACACCACCACAGAACACAACATTATTAACTTAGAAAAAAAAACTTTTTTGTCCGGGACCTTTAACGCAAGACCGACTCACACTTGGCCGGTTTTTAGTATTTGTTGTTATTCTGTAGAGTTTGCTCTATAATCACACTAAGTTTGACGCTTGTATGTATTACCGTTTTTACGATAGAGCCTTAAGAAAAAACGTTGATAAAAACTAGTTTCTTGTTGAGAACCCACCTTAATTCTTAACTTTTTGACATTTTTATTATTTGTTAACAAATCCGCCGTTATAACGCATAATCTGAGAAAATTCAACTATCTAGCTATTACGGTTCAAAAGTTACAGCCCTAAATAGGTAGGACAGACGGACGGACGGACAGACGGATAGACGGACGGACGGACGGACGGACGGACAACGTAGGCTTAGTAATAGGGTCCCGTTTTCACCCTTTGGGTACGGAACCCTAAAAAGTTACGCATATGCTAGTTACAGATCACAAGGCACATAAACATAATTTATACAGCATGTTCTTCAGCTATTTGAGGAATCGAGAGGATAGTAAAGGATCTTTTTTAGGGTTCCGTACCCAAAGGGTGAAAACGGGGCCCTATTACTAAGCCTACGTTGTCCGTCCGTCCGTCCGTCCGTCCGTCCGTCCGTCCGTCCGTCCGTCTGTCCGTCTGTCCGTCTGTCCATCTGTCCGTCTGTCCTTCTGTCCGTCTGTCCGTCTGTCCGTCTGTCCGTCCGTCCGTCTGTCCGTCTGTCCGTCTGTCCGTCCGTCCGTCCGTCCGTCCGTCCGTCTGTCCTACCTATTTAGGACTGTAACTTTTGAACCGTAATAGCTAGATAGTTGAAATTTTCTCAGATTATGCGTCATTATGGCGGATTTGTTAACAAATAATAAAAATGTCAAAAAGTTAAAAATTAAGGGGGGTTCTCCACAAGAAACTAGTTTTTACCAACGTTTTTTCTTCACGCTCTATCGTAAAAACGGTAATACATTCAAGGGTCAAACTTAGTGTGGTTATAGAGCAAACTCTACAGAATAACAACAAATACTAAAAACCGGCCAAGTGTGAGTCGGTCTCGCGCTAAAGGTCCCGGACAAAAAAAAGTTTTTTTACTTAGTTAATAATGTTGTGTTCTTTGGTGGTGTGGTACGGAACCCTCGGTGCGCGAGTAGCCCGACTCGCACTTGACCGGTTTTATTTATCTTTGATAACATATCGGTATCTATCAATATCTTCTATCATCTATACCTACACATAATAATAAATTACAAGTGGCGACAGGCTCACTCCCCGTCACACTAGACAGAGTTTCGGTACTGCTAGTGAAACGTGGATCTTCTGAGGTGTCAGAATATCTCTGACTACCTAATATAGTCGTGAGCATATGCTTATGCTTACATTATAATAAAATTGTAGACTTCGCGTGTGTACATTAAAGATATGTTCATAAATATTAAAAGACCATTTTTATCATTTTTGTCTGTTTATCTGTCTCTTTGTATCACTTAAAATAAAAACGACTGAACCGATATGGATTTTCAAAGCATATGTTTTAGTCTGGATTAATATTTTGGCTTTATTCCATCGCAATCGATTCATTCAATCAAAAGTTTTGAGTATTTAAATTCAGTGCTCTTCGCATACGAAGTCGCTAGATGTTAATAAATGAAGTATGTTCAAATCGATTTGAAGTTTGAACTAGATTTTATTGAAATTAATAAGGAACTAACATTTGCAAGGCATTCCTAGTTTCCCATAGAAACTTGATAAAACTGGTATTTTACAGATAAAGTATCTGGCACATCCTGTATACAGCGGAAAACCAGCCGAGCTTGTGCCTGGGTTACGCTGTCGGTGCGTGTTCTTACGGTCAGTTACGTTAGGAATTTACGTCTACATTTATACGTTTACAAATACGTAACATCAATCGCCCTACAACCCGTACGTAACGTGTTTAAATTATAATTAATAGTGACCCAATTCGAAATGGGACTATTATAAATCCAAAATGTTCATGATTGTTCGAAACAAAAAAAAGTACTTAAGTCAAAATAATGTATTCGATATCATTACCATGCAAGTGTCTTGAAGTGCGATTTTTGAAAATCATACGAGCGACTTGGCAGTAGAAAGATGCATAATCTCCATAGTAATTTTGACATTTTCAACTGCCAAGTCGCTCGTATGATTTTCAAAAATCGCACTTCTGTTCTTTATTGGAACTATCTTTTATTGAAGCTACTACCGCGCCGCATCGGAACGTGTTGTCGCTGTAGAGAAGATGCGGTCAGAAACTCTATATCACTTCTTAAACACTTTTGTATAAAAGTTGCAAACAAAACACTTTTTAATAACTATAACATCATGTTATACTCGCGCCTGATATTTAATAAAAACATTTTATAAAATTTTACGGTTCGATGATAAATGATAAATGGTCTGTCTAGATCAAGATTCAGAGAATAATAAAATAATACAGTACCAATATTCTTATGATCCTTAGTGATATTCTGAGGTTTATTTTCTATAGAGTAATATGACACTCCACCACAGATTTTATGACACACCGAATCTAGATGATATTTTAAAAGCAATTTCCTGGACACCTTTAGACAATTTAATAGGGACTGGCCTTGCGGTAGCGTTTCCCCTCTGCCACGGTATTAGATCAATTAATCTTGCGCATTTACACCCAATTTTATATCTTATCACTAAACGAGACAGCCTATAATAGCGAAACAATAATTTTGAACTTAGAACGTTTGGGGTTCACACGAGACTACTTTTCATGATTTTTAACATTCAAAATTAGAATCTAAACTTATGGGGAATAAAATCCAAAGTTGCGGATTTCATGTTACCTCACCCCCCGCAAAAAGTGGCAGAAATGTTTCTTAGTAGAATGACACGCGTAACTCGTCCCTATTAAATTGTCTAAGCTTTTACCAGAAAAAAAGGATATTTTAATACTTCGCTAAGCCTATTTACTTTGACCGTACACGACTTAAAGCTAGTTTAAAAAAAAAATCATTTTTTTTTAAAAGGAGCTAAAAAAAAATTTCTATGGCTGCACCGAGCCTATTATGCTGCTACCAATCGTTTTTTTTTTATTTCTTAACAATAAAACAATATTTCCAAAAAACAAGAATGTCACATTATTGTGGTCATTGCTCATTTTCAATTTATCGGGTCTTGTGGATTTGTTTTTATAATGTTTGCAGTTATTATCTTTAAAACCGCCAAAAGTAATCACTTTTTTAACTTGAAAGCCAATCAGGACTACAACGTGACATTTTTGTTTTTTGGAAAAAAATTGTGGGCAGCTCAATAGCTCAATAGGCTTGGTAGGCTCTTTTAAGTACCTAAGCAGAAAAGACATTGCCCGCGTGAAGAACTGTATCCGTTTAGGGTCGTTTTTCAGGTGGCGATTAATACAAATCGTATGATAGCTGAAATTATACACAGGATAGGAGGAATATCGTGCTTCTCAAGAAAATGGAAATTGTCGTTTCTACAGTGGCATCTAAACTATTATAAAACTGTAACAGAAGTGTGTCTGTACATTGAAGATATTTACAAAAAAAAGATTACGATATGGTTTTTAGGCTTCCCTGATTCCAAATCACAATTTTTTGGACTTTTTGTCTGTCTGTTTGTTTGTTTGTTCGTTTGTTTGTTTGTTTGTTTGGGTGTTTGTTTGTTCGAGTATCACGCAAAAACTACTGAACCGATTTTGATGAAACTTTTTTTGTTTGATAGCTTATCACCTGACTTAAAATCTGGTATGTAATTTATGCGGACGAAGTCGCGGGTAAAAGCTCGTTTCTTATAAAATTCAAATTTACTAGTTTTGTAAGCGAAACGGGATTGGGCAATGTCTTTTCAATAAAAAATAAATTATGCGTCTATTTACGAACTTCGGAAAAATCAACATAATAGCCGAAAACTTTAAGCGATTGTAATTAGTTAGGTACCATAGCCGTAACGTTATTAAAATTTTATTTATTCTATCAAGAGAGTGAGAGAGATTGAGTTGTTTTTATAGTTCAGTGGCGCCCTCATCACGACATTAAAGATTTATCAATAAAGAAAGCCTAAATTAAATAAATGCTACCCCAACAGTAGGTACTAGGAATTATGGCGATGAAGGATGGGTGTTTAGGGAAAAGGACGTAACCGACCTGATCCCAACAAACTACAAATTCTTTGTAGCAATTTACATAAAATACTTTTATAGGTCTAGACCTGTGGTCTAGACATAAAAATTAAAAAAAAAGAAAGCAAACGGCCGCTTTTAATTTATTAAAATTGTATAATATTAAAAATTGCTTTTAGGCTTTTTTGTTTTATTGTAGTAGCACTTTGTTAATGTATGTTTTTTTGTTGAGAAATCTTTAATATTATGATGAGGGCGCCACTAGATGGTAAAACGAGCCTCCAAAGACACACAAAGCCTCCTAGATACCTCCAGGACGAAAATCGACGACCATTTACAATTGAATAGATTAATGAAAACGGTACACCGAAGGATCACTCCACATTTTCTTGGAAACCGCAACAAATTAAATCAAAATTATATTTGATAGATCGAAGGAATTATTAAAAACGCATCTATCTACAAAACATTAACATAATACTAAATAAACTATCGACACAATTCCACATAAGATTAACCCACATTCGCACGCAAAAAAGAGAAATGAAATAGAACGTAAAATATACTGTTTTATCTTTCGTAATATTTACCTTCTAGGAACAGCTAGTGCGATGTGCAAGCTTTCACTAGTCGGTGCCCGGAAGTGTAGTCAGTAATATGCTGCACCCCGCCATGCGCCAACCGGCCAGAGTAACTCGATGCAGCTAAGACAAAGACACAGAGCAAGTAATACTGTACGCGCCTAGTGCCTTCATAAAGGCGACATGACACCGACTTTTACAAAAACACGCGGCAGCGGCGGTTTAATAGAAACGTAATGACCTTTTCAGCGGAAATAAACCCACTGGTGCATGATGATTTCCTTGATGATTTCTCAAAAACGTTTTGAACCTAGGACGTTCTACGCAACTACTACAAAATTGTCACTCAAACTAAAAACGCCGTAGACGGTTCTTGAACTTTCGAGAAAAACTCGCTCGAACTTTGCGAACGCAAATCGAGGTACTACTGCGTTTTGCTTATCAAATATGTCACTTCCGTGGCTTCTAGCCGAATTAAGGGTTTTTCTTATAGATCTCATGGTTCATTCATGAAGGACCAACCTTTCCCTAACATTAAAGCGAAACCTCGTCGATATAACCGTCCTGTCCATCCTAATAACCTAGGGTGCTCAAACCTGGTCTTTGACTGAACATCAGAAATTAATCCCCAAGATCTGCCAATTTGAACTGATTATTGATCACAAAACTCTTTGATGTTATTTTAGGACCACGATCGAAACCTTGCATATTGAACGTTGGGTACTACGATTTCAGGCGTAAAATTCTTACCTACCTAGTATAGATACTGCCCTGTCAAAATTAATATAGCCGATTGCCTTTCCTGGTTATGCTAAGTCAAATACGTTATATTTATGCCAAACACGAAATTTATGAGGACGAGTAAATTGTAGAATTTGCTAAACCAGCAGCCGTATCACGGAGTACATTATACTGACGGCACATTCAATTGGTGCATACCTACAGGTCTTTCTGAAAAAAAAGAAAAAGTATCCCAAAATAAGTAACTATACACTTTTTGAACATCAGAGCTCTGAATGTATGGCGATATCTTATTACGAGGAAACAAAACAGTTTTTCTCACTGATTTGCGCAAATTAGTGCTCGCTTCACACATTGGGGTCATCCTGGCATCGTTGCTATGAAGGGTAGATTGCGTACCAAAATATGGTGGCCGAAAATAGATGTAAGTAGACGCCGAAATAATGGTTAAAAGTTGTGAAAGTTGTAAGTATACCGTCTTACTTGTAGGAATAAAGAGACGCGAATCGCCTGCGTAACCTGAGACAGCTGTCAATTTTCTAGGTCTACTACCAAGCCGCCATTACTAAACATATTTGTGGTAATTGACTATTACAGCGTCTCTAAAGAAATTAAAATAATTTTATCCCTTACAACTCGGTACCTATATTTTCCAGGCTTGGTATCCCTGTCAACTTCTGTCCAGAATTTGACATTATACCTGGTCAATATATTGGCCACCACAACAAACACACACCAAAACACTTTAAAATTAGGTACAACCCGGGCGAATTAACTTGGCACCTGGCTCGCACGTGGCTCGAATAAAAAACTAGGAAAGCATAGCTCGAAAATTTGTAGCCAATTTTGATATTAAATTCAAAAGGAAGGACTATTAATTTATTTAAACTAAAATAACCCGTAAAACAATACGTTTTTAAGTTTGCGTGGTAAACGATATAAAATGTAGGCCTCTTCCAATTCGTTGTTTATATGACAACGTTATTTATAACAAAACGTTGAATAGGTTCATTCGTTCCATGTTGTTTTGTGCCCTTTTCGTTTCTCATACTTTACAAAACTAAACTCTGTAATGTACAATATAAGTGCGAACATTATTAATCAATCAAGTTATGAATGGACCGTTGCGTTGTACTTATCTTATCAAATGGGGTAAAGGAAAATGTTGATAAAGTTTGCTGGGGTACTTTTATTTACGAAGACCCGTAGATCGTATACAAACTGTTCGCAATGTGGGGACATCGCGTTAAATACACTCTATGGCGTACATAATTGTATTGGCCTGTTTCCAGACCCAGTTATTGTTTATATTTGATTAGGATTTAATGGAGATTTTGTACCTGGTTTGTTTATTGTGTTAAAGGAGGCCGATTATTGAACAACAAGAATAAGATTTTCTGGGAATCTACAAGTGGAAGACGGTTATTTAGGAAGTAACCATTGAGTTTTTTGAGGAAATCAATCCATTTTGGTTTAGTACTAAAAGAAGTATTTATTGTCATAATAGGGGATCGGACAGTCCGGGACAATTAGTCAAATTAGCAACTTTTAATCGAATGTCAAAACGCGCGCGATGTATGAAAAATTGTACTAAATACCCACAAGTAAAGTCATCAACATTTCATTACTTTTTACAGTTCATCATGTTATTAAAAATAGTATTTTAGCTTTAAAAAAATGAATAATGGGAGTTAAGCGTTATTTTCAAATGTTTTTTTTACTAAGAAGATAAAACTAAAATATATTTTATGCAGTCCACCCCTATTCAACATTGTCAAGCAATGATATTGATATTTTTTATGTGATTAGTTTTTGATATGTGATTTTTGTAGAAGAAAGCGACCATATAAAATTCAAATAAAACACCCCAGTTACACTTTTTCTTCGGTATTCAAAAATTAATATACAGGGTGAAATTGATATCACTAGCATCCTTTTAAACTAAGAGTCTACCCATCAAACTGAACAACTTTCACTATGGGAGCAAACTGATCGGAGCAAAAAAATGGAGAGATATGGTGGATGGATGGATGGATCAGATATTAGGTATATACTTTTACTACCGTTTTTTTTTTTAATTTCACATAATGCCCGTTATTACGGCGGGTTTGCTAAAAATTATTTAAAAAAAGTAAAAGTTAAGGGAGTTTTAATTTCCATGCAAGAAACTATGTTTTTCAAAGTCGAAAGTCAACAAGGAACCCTTATAGTTTCGCCATGTCCGTCTGTCTGTCCGCTGTTTAGTTTAGACGCTTGCAGTTTAGTATGAAGAGCAGATTTTTTTCCTAAGAACGTTTTCTTGTAGCTGTAATGCTTCTGGTAGCTGCTCTTTGTGGCCTATCTTAAGTTTCCACCCTGTATAATTGACAGGTAAAAAGTGGACATCCTTCTTTTGCCGACTGTTCGGCCGAAGTTCGGCTTCGGTATAAAAATACCGAACATAAGGCCGAATGTTCGTATTCGGTGAAACCCATGTTCGGCCCGGCCCATCTCTAGTAAAAATAACTCTACAGGGGTACAGGGTCTTCTTCTTATCGTGTGGGCAGAGCCCTGGTGTCAGAATTTTTTCAGGTCGCCTTACGGCCTCTGACGTGGTTTTTTATGTAACGACTACTACCACCAGAGCTAGTAGCCGGGACCAACGGGTTAACGTGCCATCCGAAGCAAGGAATCATTTTTCTTTTCAGACAATCAGGATTCATAGGGGGAGGCCTATGTCCAGCAGTGGACGTCGATCGGCCGAGATGATGATGAATAATATTAAATAGGTATTATGCAAATAAGATAGGCGAGGTCGGGTCAGGTTATCTTAGTTTATCTTAGACTTACCTTCTAAAAGCAACATTATTGAAGGTCTATCCAACTACACCTTTTTAGATGGGTTAGAAAAATAAAAAGATTGTCTTTTAGCGCAAATATCTCGAGACAGAAGCATTATAACGATTTAGTTTTTAAGTGAGTTTTGTTCCATTGGACAAGATCTATCCAATGACACCTCACTCGATTTATTAAAAAAATTAAAATTAAATTAAAAAAATTAAATTAAAAAATCATTTATTGCCTTAGTTTTTCTTACAATCTAAAGTACAAAATAATATGGAATTACACGACTGAGGCCAAAGGTCGAGGCTCAGCCTTTGCTGGCACGGGGTTGAACCCGCGCAGCGCTGATTTTCAGCAAAATCATTTTGTTTCCAACCCCCTTTTCGTTGTATTGGAGGGGTGTAGTAAAAAATATAATTATTCTTTATGATTACTTCATTTCTGTTATTGTTTAACTGTTTGTTATCTGTCTTTAGCATACAGACAGACAGAATGGACCGTACTCAAATAAGGGTTCCTTGTTTGAGTACGGAACCCTAAAAACGCTTTATGAATAAGTTCCAAAAATGTGAAGTTTTTTATATTAAACCAAAGTAGGTATTGCAAGTTTTGTCAAAAGAAAATAGTAAGTAGTTAAACAACCTTTAAGTATAACCTACAAGCAATAACCAGACCGGTCTCTCTGTGGTGGCCTTGATTTTTTGTCAAAATAACGAATTTTAGCGTTCTGAAGTTCAAACACAACACGCATTTCTTTATTTAATAAATATTTTAATAAAACGCTGTTGGATAATAAAAGATATTGCCCAGTAACATAGTGTATTCTTTTGTATGGGAAACTGGATTGGGCAATGACTTTTTCACTATTTCACATATTCGCGCTATTTCCACTTGGCAATTTATTTAATTCAGGAAATGCTATTAAAAAGAAAAATAACGGCCGCTTTTGTTTTTATTCGAAATTGTCTGAAAGTGGAATGTTTAGAACCTATAAAAGTATTGTATGAAAATAGCTTCAAGGCTTTTGTAGTTTTGATGTTGATCACCTTTTTAATTTAGGCTTTCTTTATTGAGAATTTTTTTTAATGTGATGAGGGCGCCACTCGTCTGTGATAGCCCTCTTATGGAACCATGTCGGTGTCAGTACATCCGTTCGTCTGTCAGACGCGTTTTTTATTGTAACGGCCGGCCTAGTCGTATTGTAGTAAAATCTTAAGCTCGCTTCGCTAGCTCGGATATTTTAGATCGTGAAAAACTCGAGCTCTCTTCGCTCGCTCCGGCTCTCCTGGCTCCTAGATTGTTTTGCAACCTAACCTTGATCTAGACCTAGCCCCCCGACCAGAACCAAGTGTGGGAATCCCGGCATGCAATATAAGAATGGCCATTAGGGATTGGGCTGATAAAACACACAAGCTGGAGTGGTCTACCAAGAATTTAGATCTGCATCGTCCTCTCTGGATCGGTCTCTGCATAGACCTAACTTGCGTCCCTTCTCGGCTGATGGAGCAAGCATTCGGCCCCCCTCGCCCCTCACAGGGGACACAACACTTCGCGCGTCCGATGTTGCACAACCTGACCCTCCTGACCTCACCTCCCAGCTGGTCTTTGGGTCCTCAATGAGCGGATCTACGCCCCCCTCCTCTATAGGCTCACTCCTAGACGCAATTGCCGCAAAAGCGAATCAGGTGAAAAAAATAATTGTCGATTCTAAATGTGTCACTAAAGTCAGCAAGAAACTTATATGCACTCTATCCGTAGAGATCCTTGAGCTCACTTCCCAATTACGCGAAAAGAACCTGAGTAACAACTCGGATGAGGGCGGCGACGAACCCACAAAATAATGTTGCTTACATTGATAGTCGAACTGTCCTAGCCATCAAGGAGACTATTAAGGAAGAATTCAGGAGAAGTGTAGCAACAATACAGCCGCCCTCTCCTCCTCCTCCCCCTCCTCTATTGGCCCCCCATGTGCCGAAGCCTTCGTTTGCTGAGATGCTTAAAAAGCCAGGAATCGACCCCAATTTGAGAGCTAAACCGGCTCTGATTTTCTCGGTACCTGAGGCAACCTCTAACAAGCAAACCCTGGATACATTTTACAGCTCTGTGTCGTTTAAGACAGTTAATTATGCTCCTTCTCGGGTGCAACCTGTATCAGGGAATAAACTCCGCGTCGAATTTGATCTCAGCAGACAGAGGGACGAGACACTGGCCAGACTGGAGGCCAGCGAGAATATCAACGCCGAGGCCGCCAGGAGTCTCAAACCAATGTTTATCTTGAAAGGTATCCGTAGACAAACACCCTCTGAAGAATTAATAGACATTATTAAATTTCAAAACGAATCTATTAGAGACAATATTACCAGCCAAGATGACCTTAAACTTTGTTTTCTCAAAAATGGTCGCAGTGCGGAATTATATAATGCCGTTTTCAGAGCATCCCCTTCTGTGTGGCAAGAGGTTATCAAACTCGAAAGAGTGAATGTCGACCACCAGAGGGTGCATGTCGACGAATTCAGCCCGTTTAAGCAATGTTTCGACTGCCTGCAGTTCGGACACATTCGTTCCAACTGTAAGGCCACAATCAAGCCGTGTTCTCACTGTTCTTCGGAACTGCATCAATTCAAACAGTGCCCGGTCAAGGGTAACCCAGACACCGTACAGTGCTATAATTGCACCAAACACAATTACAAATTCAACCTCGAACATAACACACATCATAATGCAACCCAACATAGCCTCTGCCCCAGAATAAGGGCCATGCAAATCAAAATCAAGCAGCGAATTCAGTATGTCTAGGTCCCATAGCCGCTCTACCGATCGTAAATTAATTAAATTCTTACAGTGCAATTTAGGCAGGGGCTATCAGGCCCAACACGAATTTTTTGAATTTTTTGATCGAAGCGACAGTGATGTGGCTCTCGTCAGCGAGCCTTATGTAGGTAAGACCCAAACTGTAAAAAATTCATTCGGTCACGTTATTCACCAGTTTGCAACCGATGGTCCGGTCAAGGCGTGTGTAGTTTTTAAGGCGGGAAGATTGAGTACCCTAGGGCTGCCCTATTACTCATCATCCAATTTGTGCGTTGTACAGGTTAATACACAAGACAAAAAACTTTTTATTATCTGTATCTACGTAAAACCCAAGAAGAAGGCAACTAGCAACGTGGACTCAGATGATCAAAACGACTTGTCCGCCCTCCGTAAGCTGGAAATGCTTATCCGCCAAACTGGTGGCGCAACTCATGTCATAGGAGGCGATTTCAATGGCTGGCACCCATTGTGGGGATCGGCACAGGCAAATAAACGTGGCAATCAAATTGTAGACTTCATAACTTCCAGCAACCTCTCCATCTGCAATAAAGGCGACGCGCCCACCTACCACTCGGTCTCTAATGGAGTCATGCGCGAATCAATCGTCGACTTGACTTTAATTACGGACGGCATGGGGGATCGCGTAACCGACTGGAGAGTGTGCCAGAGTGTTTGCCCCTCCTCGGATCATTACGCCATAATTTTTTCCTTTAGAGTAGATAAGCATTGCCTAAAACAAGATAAAAGACAAAGTACTTTCAGATATGACACAACACGTGTCAAATGGGACGAGCTTGAACCCACTTTTAAAAAGAAGCTTACAGAGTTACTCCGGCCCACAGAGTCCATTAGAGGATTGGATAAGGACGGTCTGGAGGAATTTATCACAGATACGACGGTTGCCATCAGAGCTGTTTGTGATGAAATTCTCCCACGTGCACGAGGACGTAAATACCGTTGTCCATGGTGGAGCGAACCTCTGGAAGACGCAAAAAGAAAAGTAATACAGAACCACCATCTGCTCTCCAAACTAAAACGACAAAAAAAACCTCTAGAGGAAGCTCTCGAGGAGAAAGTACGTCTCCGCAAGGAATACTCGAAGCTCTTTAGTGACACCTCTACGCGTAGTTTCCGAGAGTTCTGTGAGAAACAGGGCAAAGAGGATGTCTGGGCAGTTACTAATCGTATCATCAAAACCAGACCGGCGGCACAGCCACCTACCACCCTGAAGACTGGAGACAACACGTTCACCACCAACAGTTACGAAACGGCAGAAGCTCTCCTAGGACAGTTCTACCCGGACGACGTCCCCGACTCTACTCACAATCAATCTGCAATTCGTAATGAAATCAAGAACATTCCGGATACCCCATCAGAACCTCCGTTCACTGTTGATGAAATTATTTATGCTCTAAAGTCAATGAACCCGAAAAAAGCTCCTGGGTCTGACTACTTAACATCCGATATCTGTCTGACTGTAGCAACTTGTTTTCCCGAACTTATTTCCTCTATTCTAAATAGATGTTTGGAGCTCAGTTACTTCCCTGTGTCCTGGAAGACAGCAATCGTCAAAATACTACCGAAACCGCATAGAGATCACTATACTGACACCTCTGCTTTTCGCCCCATTGGACTTATCTGCGTATACGGGAAACTCCTCGAAAAACTAATCATTGGCAGACTAGCCTACGATATGCACCAAACTAGTTCATTCCAGCATGCTCAGTACGGCTTCAAAGAACAAGTCTCAACAGTTAATGCTATACACAATGTCACTTCGAAAGTTACACAGGCCATCTCTAATAAAGAACATGTGGTGGCTGTATCTCTTGATATAAGGGCTGCATTCGATAATGCATGGTGGCCTGCAATATTCCAGCGATTACTGAAAGTCCGATGTCCGCGCAACCTCTACACTATCATACAAAGTTATTTCCATCAGCGTTCTGTCATTATCAACTTCGCAGACAGCACAGTCACCAAATCGCTCACACGCGGTTGCGTTCAGGGATCGGTATGTGGTCCTTTCTTTTGGAATTTGATTGTCGATGACCTACTAGATATCACCATGCCACCAGGATGTAAGATCCAGGCTTTCGCCGATGATATTGTACTTCTCGCTAGTTCCAAAAATGTAAAGGATCTACAGGACAACGTCAACAGAGCATTGGAGGTTATCGTTGGATGGGGCCGAGAGATGAAGCTCAAGTTTGGGCTTCCCAAAACGCAAGCAGTTGCTTTCACTAACAAGGCTAGAAAATGCAAATTGTATATGGACCACCATGAAGTACAACTCAACAAGGAAATGAAGCTGTTGGGTGTCATAATCGATAGCAATCTGAAATTTATCAGACACGTGGACTATGTTGTTAATAAATCCCGAAAAATTTACTGGAAGTTGGCAACCTTCATCAAGCCCACCTGGGGAATTCATCCAGAAAACGTAGCAATTATTTACAAACATGTCATCGAGCCCATCATCTCTTATGCCGCTTCGGTGTGGCACTCCGCTCTTAAGTATAAATGTGTCACAAACAAATTATTATCTGCCCAACGTAGTTTCGCTCTCAAAATTATCAGAGGCTTCAGTACCGTTAGCACGGTGGCCGCTATATCCTTAGCTCAACTGATTCCTCTACCAGACAAAATACGAGAAGAAGCTGACGTCGAGAAGACGAGAATAACAGGTGTATCACAATACCTCCCTGATGATATCACCATGGATGCCCCAGCGCCCCCCGTGGAGTTGCTACATCCGTCTCACCGTAAACCAATTGGACACACCGACGAGGACTTACCCATTACCTACCTCCAAGGCGTACATTATATCTACACGGACGGAAGTAAACACGATGGAGGAGTGGGCGCCGCCATTGTCATACATGAGCCCAGCGGTAATACTAGGATCAAGAAATTGAAACTTCATACCTCATGTTCGGTGTTCCAAGCTGAACTTTTGGCTATCTCCAAGGCTTGTCAGTGGGTAGTCGAAAATAGTGTCACTCCTGTCCGATTATACACCGACAGTAAGTCTGGTCTACAGGAAATAGGCAACCTCAACAGTCACCACCCCCTGGTAGTATCCATACACAGATCTCTGCACCACTGTCGCTTACACGGACTCAATGTTTCTCTCTTTTGGATACGGGGCCATACTGGAGTGACTGGCAACGAGCAGGCCGACGCCGCGGCAAAGAGCGCGGCCTCCTCCCACCGGTCATTCGACTATGTCCGTTTCCCTCTCAGTCACATCAGACACGTTAACAGAAAGCGTAGTGAGAGTGCAGGAGCCGTCTTTTACGACCAAGAGGATAAGTGTACTTTTACTAAAACTATTTGCCCGGATTACACTTCCCTCCACACCACTCTCAAATTCATTAGACCCAATTTTGTAAACACCCAAATACTCACTAATCATGGTTATCATAAGGAGTACTTATTCAGGTTTAAAATTACGAATGACGATAGGTGTCCCTGTGATAACTCTTCCACACAATCACTCGCTCACTTGATTAAAGATTGCTCCCGATTCTGCTTTACTAGATTAAAACACGAGGAAATTTGCTTAACGCACGGTGTTGACCCATACTCCATTCCCGATCTCATCACGAAGGAAAGTAGTACTGAATCATACCTTCAGCATATTAATGGAATTATTCGAAATCTAAAGGAGTTTAATAACACCTAAATGGAAATGTTTGTTTTAAATCAATATTATAATCATCATTGATAAAAGTGATACATACCTACTATCCCACTGATCGTTCATTTTATTACGAACAAGCTCAGGCTCTTGTATAAACTTTCATTTATCTATTGTACATACTTCTAATAATCCTTAATTATTTATAAGTTAAGCCCACTTTCGAATATAGAAAGAGAAGCGTGAAAAAAAAAAAAAAAAAAAAAAAAAATTAATAAAAAATTAAAAAAAAAAAAAAAAAAAAAAAAAAAAAAAAAAAAAAAAACAAAAAAACAAAAAAAAACAAAAAAAAAAAAAAAAAAAAAAAACTACCTCAATAGCACTCAGTAATAGATAATATTGTCATGTGTAACATTTATAGCGAACTTATAATGTTAGCTCTAAATACTAAAATTTTTATAAAGTTGTATAACTCACATCTCCTCTTCTTTGTCATAAATGTTAATTTTTAGATTTATAAAGAAATCAATATTGTAAATATTACATTTTTAATACAATTTTTTGTTATAAAATACATAATGTCTGTATTTATATTGTATGTCGACTAATATGTTAAAAACGACATAACAATGGAAATTCATATAATTTTGTAAACCACATGCTTAATAATAATGAATGTATTCGCACGGGTATGCGCTTCACACAAACATCCATGTATGTTTGTGTGAAGTGATCCTGATGCCGGTATTGGGGGATTGGATGGTACTGGTGTGTGGAGATGTATCGAGCACTGAAGCAGTGCACGTTGTATCTTTGCACACTGGAGTAGTCGAGTTATCCAATATTCATGTCGTCGATGTTCAATATATAATAATTATAGTATGGTAATAATTTTATAGTCCCCTAATATCTACAACATATTTAAATCTATCTATTATATTATTTATTATTATTAATAGTTTCCTGTGTAGTATGTTATTCTGTTATAAACATGTATACCAAGTCAACCCAAAGATAAGATAGCCCCCCTACGCTCTGGGAAAAAATAATTGCTACGCCCATCCATGCCCTTGTCGGGGAAAAAGTCAGTGGGCCGCTTGTTTGAAAAAATTTCCCGGTAGTTTTTTAAGCCCCAGACTGACGCTGTTTCCACCCCTTACGAAAACTTTAAAAAAATATTAAAGATCACGTCTATATTCCCCGAAGTGGGTAATAAATCTATGGTGGGTAGTCTGGTGAAATAAAATATAGCATTATTTAGAATAAACAGTTACCTAGCCTAGCATAATAATCACTTGTCGTATCCCGGGAAACATCGGTTCGTTTTCATCCACTACTGTAGTGCTTTCAGGTAGTTATTATATTATTATAGAAAGAGCTGAAGTACTAGTAGGTAATGCGATTTATCAGTTTCCGATCCGATCATTGCTGTACTTTATTCCAATTAAGAAGTTCTCGCTCGTCTAGAAATTCTTGAAAAGCATATTTCAGTCTTTAATTATGATATTATACAGGTTGTTAGGGTAAACAGTTGCATTACTTTAAGGGGTGATTGTACCCATGATACTACAACTTTCCTAAAGAAACCTATAAGAAATGATTCGCAAAATTGTTTTTCAACTTTTTTACGTAAGTTCGATCAGATGATTGCATTTAGTATGGGAAGTACACATTTTTTTATGTATTTCCTGTAGGTTTCTTATGGAAAGTTGTTCAGTATCATGGGTACAATCACCCCTTGAAGTAATGCAACTGTTTACCCTAACACCTTGTAGGTGATTTTGTAAACATTTTCCCAAATTTTCAGACCGAAAACAATTTTTACCTACTATGGGAGCAAACCTGAAATCGCATAAGTTTCAATAAAAAAATTGTTTTATCGATATTGACAAACAATTCTTGATCATGATCTCTGTCGATGGACGTCCACTACTGGATATAGGCCTCCCCAAAGATCGTCACAACAACCGGTCCAGCGCTGCCCTCATCCAACGAGTTCCCGTCCCGCCGTCTTCACCAGGTCGTCGGTCCAATGGTCCACCTTGTGGTGATTTATGGATGGATGCTTATTTATGCCAATAAGTAGTATGACTCACTCCCTCTCGATTTTTTAAATAAAGTGATGCCTATTCCATTGCCCTGAGGTATACGTTACGTACACGTACTATTAACTATCGTGAGTCTGCTGTGGGTCAAACCAGACATTTCTTACTCTTGTTTAAAGTATTAGATAGAGTTATGAATTTTCTACCTACAAGTACTCAGATTGATAACAAATATGAGGTCATATCATAATAATCCTTATTAAAGCTTGGTAGACTAGTGGCGAGGAAATTTGCCTGCCTGCCGTGCAGACAGGGGCGTATTCTCCTAAGGGAAAAATGGGCAAGCGCTAAGGGTGGCCATTACAAGGGGGCGGCCCGTAGTGCCATACGCATGGGGAGGAAATTGTTGTCCAAGGAAACGCAGAATTAACCAGACATCTGTGAAAAAATTTCAACCTCGCTTCGCTCGCTCTGGTTTATCTTTTTGTTTTTGTATTGCATGCATAGACAAACAGAGTTACAATTACAGCCAACCGGTATTGCGGAACAATTTTAAGCTCGCATCGCTCGCTCTGGTCTCTATTTTTACCATTGCACGGCATACAAAGACTGATTCGAGCTCTAGCGTGGCCAAGTCGTATAACGGAAAAAAAATTGTAAATACATCCCTGCGTGCAGGAGGCGATGGTTCGTATTCCCGTTCACGCCGACTCGTACCTATGAGTTTTTCGGGATTTAAGGACGATTTTAACTCACTGACTGATGGAAAAAGATCGTGAGCAATCCTGCATGCTCTAATTTCGAGACACGTATTGGAGAGTGGGTACACTCTCCATTATAAGAGGCGACGCCTGGCTCACACCCCGTATATAGTCATGAGTAGTCATGACATACATTAATTGTTATCGAATTTATATAATGTTATAATTGTGCTTAATGGATTGGGAAACAGCTACGACCAGAAATCAGAAAGGAGTCTGAAGGGGTCAGATGTGTTTACAATATGTTTTGTGGTCATCAGAGATGTTGCCGACGACGATGGATTCGTTATTCTATCGAGTACCTACCTACGTGTCTGGCGCATTTTCGTAAGTATCGAATTTCCATCTTCCCACCAAAGCGTCCCCGGAAGAGCGGTCAGCGTTACGTCCTGCGATGAAGTATGAATGGACGCTACGGTGGGTGCTCGCGTCGCACTCGCGCGCATAACGGTCGCGCATACCTGCGCCCGCGCCGGAGTTGTAGTTTGTGGCGTAACGTAGTGTAGTGTTGGATTATAGAGTTTAACGAAATAATAATTATGTTAGTTATCAAGAGACTGGGATTCGGTGTCGCGTTGTCGATAACAGGTACTGAAGTTAGTTCTGTACGGTAACCTAACCTTAACCTCTGAAGACAGAACTTAGTAATACGTGTAGAGTGAAACAAAACTAACAAAAATGTCAATTGGTTGTAATCTGTAGAAGTTGGGGGAAAGGTACTTCTTCTTATGATACCTTTTGTATCAAGTGTATGAAACTCATAATCTTTCTTATTATATAGTCCACTTAATTTTCTACGCATTCATTGTGTTTATTTTAATGAAAATTCACGATAACCGTACCATAATATTATGATAATGGAAGAAAACGAAATCACACACATTATCAGTCCAACCAAGCCAAATACGTTCCGTACCGACCAAAAATACCTCAGTGATAATATTCGATGAAAAAAGCTGTCATGGTCGCGTTTTGCTACTGCTTTTTGGACGATTTGTCTATTTTACTAGTAATTTCTACTTTTGAATCCGGACTTCTGGAAAGGTGGATGTTTTTAAAAAAAATGCCTTAGTTTTTTTGTTTATAATAATGATGACCGCCGTCCTGAATGTCTTGTAGTTTTCGTAAAAATGGCTGGGTCCAAATCTGACAATCTTCTTTGCAATACATATTCTCCGGAGTATGCAGGGGTGCCCTAAGAAGCCTGCTTACTAATTTCGGTCAAAACGGTCCAGTGCCATTCGGGCTACTCACGCAGCGAGGGTTCCGTACCGCACCTACCACCATGCACCACACAAACTATTAACTTACAAAAAAATATTGTTTTCTCCGGGACCTTTAGCGCGAGAGTGACTCACACTTGGCCGGTTTTTATTATCTGTTGTTGTACTGTAGAGTTTGCTCTATAATCAAATAATCACACCAAGTTTAATGCTTGTACATATTACCATTTTTACGATTAAGCGAGAAGAAAAAACGTTGATAAAAATTAGTTTCTTGTATGAGGATCCCACTTAATTTTAAATTTTTGACATTTTTATTATTTGTTTGCTATCCGCCGTAATAACGCACAATTCTGTGTTAATTTCAACGGTCTAGCTATTAAAGTTCAAAAGTGACAGCCCTAAATAGGTAGGAAGGATGGACAGACGGACGGACAACACGTAGGTTTAGTAATAGAGTTCCGTAAAACTCCATTTAAAAAACTGTAAGGAAAAGTATCATTAACCTTTAAACCACATAGGTAGAGTACCAAAAAAAGAAAAAGAAAAAAAGAGAGATGATGGGTATCAAACTGAACAATTTCTACTATGGGAGTAAACCTGTCAGAACGAAAAAAAAATCAACTGTTCCATAATAAACTGCAATACCTACTCGACTGAAACGTATGAAGCAGATGATTTTTTTCTGAAAAGTTTGCTTCCATAGTAAAAGTTGTTCAGTTTGATGGGTAGAGTTGGTTTGTTTAAAGGTTGATGATAATTTTCATTACAGCCTGTATATTTATTTATATTCCAAATGTTTATTTTAAAAATTGGACTTTAGCGAGCTAGAAAAAAATCTATTAACTATTTTAGATCAGTGAAGTAGTTTCTCAGTATCAATAGTAAAGAACAGCTATTTATATACAATATTAGGTATTAGGCTGTCCCGTGAATTTTAGGTGGAACGAAAATCGAGTGGCATTATGTTTCTCTGGATATTTTTTACTTATAGTTAGGTAAATACCTACATTTAACGCGATCGCTGAAAGGCTGGCTTTAAAAAAAATCTATTTTAAAAACAATCAATGCATAACAAATAACATCGATTTCTGCTACTGCAGTAGTTTAATAAAGTATTTAAACATTTAACAAAAATTACTTTTCTAGCGGGTTTTGTTTTGGAATCTTTAAATAACATGAAAAGAATTATTATGAATGAATAAGCAAAGTTATTTGTTTCCTAAACGGATGACAAGAACGGATAAGCCGCTGAAAATATTTTTACAGTGAATAAAATTGTTGTTCGTTAAGTTAAGACAAAAAGCTATTAATTGTAAGGCTTCACAAAGCTCTTGTGCCATTTCTTCTTCAGGGTGAAGCGAACCTCAGAAATAAAATTTTTCTAAAGTTGACTTTTCATTGCCCACAGTTTTAAATAGGACGATGAGCGATCTGTGAATGATAATTACGATCTTACGAGCAATGGTAGTTAGTTTCAACCTAACAGTGAACTCAAAGAGAATTTTAATCATACCTTGGTCTTTGGTAGTTTAGTAGGTATTTGAAAATCTAGCATTAGGTACATACCTAAAGTTTTATTCAATGAAAATACGTCGGCATTATCTGAATTTCTATCGTGTGGATAATTCAATTCATTCATCGAATCTGTAATCTGACAATTTATATAAAAAAAAAAAATTTTTTATTGTACAGTCAGCCTTAAAAAGATGCTTATCTTTAAAATTATTAAGTGTGTATGTTCTTTTTTTCGTTTTTACTTAAGTGTATTATACATATTTTTAAGGCCGATAGTAATATTACAAGACAATTAATAGCGTATAATAATGACTGAAAAGTAATAAGTAATAACACACAATATTTATTTATTACGAGCTTTTACCCGCGACTTCGTCCGCATAAATTATATATCAGATTTTAAGTCAGATGATAAGCTATCAAACAAAAAAAGTTACATCAAAATCGGTTCTGTAGTTTTTGCGTGATACTCGAACAAACAAACACCCAAACTTAATGTAAACAATGTTTTTATTGTTCAAAAGAGATGCATCAGAGCGATTTTTGGCTTGGCACAAACAGATTCTTGTCGACCATTCTTTCGGCAATATCATCTACTAACAGTCCCTTGTTTGTATATATTTGAAATCTGCATGTTTGTTCGCAAACATAAAGACCTTTTTCAGGAACAAAAACATGTTAGTACTCGAATTTTGCGAACACAGTATAGAAATAAATTATATAGACCGCCGATAAAACTTACTATTTTCTCTCAAAATTCATTTGTAATGTGTACTAAGATTTACAATTGCCTTCCTGAAGAATTTAAAATTCATAGGATTGGAAAATTCAAAGCACTTGTTAAGGAATGGCTCTTTGACAAATGTTTCTATAGTGTACAGGAATATTTAAATTATAGATAGGTGCTTAATTTATTCTAAGGTAATGTAATGACAATTTGATATTTTATGTGTGTTGATTATGTTATGATTGAGTTATGTATTTTATGGATGGTTATTGAGTCTTGATTATGTTTTAGGAATTTGATTATTATTATTTGACTGTTTTAATTATACAATAATACTGTAGGATATTTCATGGTGCATAAATAATGGCCTTGACATTTAATATTAGCTTGAACTTTGATTGTATTCAATTTATTTAAATTTGTGTATACACTTGAAAAAGTAAAGTTTTGTGAACTAATAAAATTTGCAGTAAGACCGGCTACATTTACTAACCTAAACTTATGCACAATAAATATTATTTCTATTTCTATTTCTATTTCTAAACAAACAAACAAACAAACATACAAACAAACAAACAAACATACAAACAAACAAACAAACAAACAGACAGACAAAAAATTCAAAAATTGGTGATTTGGAATCAGGGACAGATAAAAACAATGTCGTAATTTTTTTTTTGTAAATGTCTTCAATGTAAGTACAGACACATTTCTGTTACAGTT
Organism: Agonopterix subpropinquella; assembly: GCA_922987775.1. Classification (NCBI taxonomy): domain Eukaryota; kingdom Metazoa; phylum Arthropoda; class Insecta; order Lepidoptera; family Depressariidae; genus Agonopterix; species Agonopterix subpropinquella. The sequence continues at coordinate 33,626,837 of OV277693.1, forward strand.
TTATAATAGTTTAGATGTATATATTTATTTATAATTATGGTGTTATATTATAGTAACAAAAAAGTTATGCCTCTACTACCATGGTAATATTGATTTTTCTGTTTATCTAAGTTTACTCAAGTAACTTTACTACAACTAACTTACTACAAGCTATAAGTAAAATAAGTACCTAAAGCTATTATTATCTAGACAAAAAAAAATTAAAAATATGTATGCTTATATCAAAGAACTCTTTAAAAGTTAGAGCTAAAGATTTCGTATGATTGCCCATATTTTACCAAATAAAATATAGGTAAGTACGGCAAACTTGACCTAATAACCACAGCGTGACCCTATCGATTTTTTGTTCTTATCTGTGTCAATTGCTTTTTGCCAACCAGAACTTAAGGTACTCTCATGTGCATTAGGGTAAAGAATTTGTCCATCTCCAGCCGAGTCCTCTGACATCAGCGACTGTCATTACGAATTTGACAGTGACAAATAATCACCATAAATCTTACAGGACTCTTAACGAGTCCCCGGATCCGATTCCGGGTCTCAGGACGAAAAAAGAGAAAACGTTATGTGTTCTCTCTGTCCTTCATTAGTCTGTGCGCGAGGACACACGCGGGGGCGGCGCGGGGAGCGGAGCTCGAAGGGGACGCGGGCGAATCAGTCGTGCGCGTGCTTTCAAAGTTGGAATACGCGCGTTGTGTCGGAAACTCGTAGCGGCACATGTAACGATGGATGTGCTGCCGAGCGGTAATCTTTTCCGCGAGTTGCAGGACGTGACGGACACCGGGTATTTCGAATGGAAGCTGTCTCTCGAGGACTACTGGCAACAGGTGAGTCATGCTGAGCGACCATGGCATGCAGGCGAACGACGCTGAGCGCACTTATTGTTTAACAATTTTCGAGTCTCGTCCACTGACAGTGGGTATGGGTAGTGACGCGCTTGCGTGACTCGTCGCGGTCGATTTTCATCGTAACTCTACTTAACCTAAACTAAACCTGAAGTTCCAAACTCCTTCATACTTATTTTATTTGAATTTTAACCGTTGCTGAGCGTTTGTATAATATGATTAGGCGTCCAGTTTACAATATTGTCGGATGGATTTGAGCGTGCTTACGCCATAACTAAAAATATCCTAGCAATAGCAATGTTAAGAGGTTCGGGTTTATTGATATCGCGGTTAGGTTTACGTGCGTACTCACAGGCGTGGAGTTAGACATTTTTTATTTTGAAATCATGGTCGGTTGGTTTAACGAAAGGAGAAACTTCATAATAACAAACAAGTATTTTTTAAATACATCACTAGGTTATTTTTGTACACATGGCTACACAAATCAAGCTACGCAAAACCAACATAAGCAGGCCGCGCGTAGGGTGAATAAAGTGTAACGACGCGCGGCCAACTTATGGTTGGTTTTGCGTTGCTTTATGTGTCGTCGTGTGTACTTATTCGTTTATGGAAAACTTATAACACCATTCTTTTTACGTCGAGCATTAAAAAAGAATGCAATAAAGATAATGATTATAATAAAGAATGATTATGTTTTGTTTTCTCACATACCTACTAACCCCTAACTAGAATACCTACACGTCGTCGTGAGCATAATATGATTAGACCACAGTGTACTATACTTATTTCAAAAACATAGCATTAATAAGACATTAACTGTCTATAAAACATAAAGAGGCAACGGGACAAAAAAAAAACATTTACTAACATAGTTGTCTAAAACATAGCTAAGACATGACCGGTTGAAACAACGATTACAGTTAATTTGAAACAATTAGTGAGATCATGTTCATTACGTGTCGACACTAAGGTCACTGGTTTTGGGATGCAGCTGGTCTGAAGCAGACTTTAAATAAAACGTTATATGACTAAAGAAATGAACAAAAACCGTAAAAACAGAGATGGAGTCAAATAAACTAGCAAAAGAACTTAAAGACATGGAAAAAAAAACGATAAATATAAAAAAGAGCACTGGAATATTATAGAAGAATTAACAAAACAAAACAACGAAATATAATGAAAATGAATAAGTAAAACACAAAGTTAGGAACATTTTAATTAGAATTGCAGCTGAAATACTTTGCTAATGGATTTTATTTACTTAATAAAAAAGAAAAACATTCTCAAGATGAATTCGAACAAAATATTATAAGTACTTTTGTTTATTCAAGCAGGCATAAGTACTTGATAAAATACATAGAAAGAGAAACATTATATTTTAATGAAATTAAAGAAGCTCTTAAAATGCAAAAATCAAAAATGGATGCTAAAAACTCTCAGATTAGATTCAGAGTTGAAGCATTCACCAAACCACAATAATAGACTTATTTACGAAACTGTTAATAAGATATGTAAACGACAATTACAAACTCAATGACACACTTGAAGAGTGATTTCGCCAAAATTCTAGGAATAACAAGAGAGTTACGTCATTAATTTATCAACAATACAGTTGTCAAGAATAATACAAGCAAGGGTAGTGAAAGAGCAGGTAGCTCAAGTACGCATCGTACCGTCTCATCCATCACAACAGTAGAATATTTGTATCAATGTCGCCTCTTTTGAGGAAACGTAATCCATAGTTATGATGTTATACTGAAAATCGATACATTCGATTATGCTGTCGATCATCATATCAGCCAATAGACGTCCACTGTTAGAGACATAGGCCTCCCCCAAAATGGGGGGATTTGCCATAATCGCCACGCTTGGCTGGCGGGTTGGCGATCGCAGTTGGATTGAATGTGTGTAGTTGTGTACTCAGAGGATGCTGCTGCCTATCCTCCGGTAGATACAATACGATAGATGCTGCCGATACAATACAATAATTCATGAAAATCTGAATCACTATTATGAAGCAATCTGGACCAAATTAACTTGGATTCGATGTGGGCATGACTACCGACTGTTTACAACCGAGAGACGTCCAGAAAATGTACTATGTATTATTTAATATTCATTATATATTTTTTTTTGTATGGTATAACACAGTTCCACATTTGAAAATTGAATAGTTGTGCTCATTGACCTAAAACCAGGAAGCTGGAAAAAATATGATCAATTGGTTTATATCACTGCTTGAAATTAAAGACCGGCAATATCACAGTTAAAAAGTGTCAACCCTTTTTTTAAGCAAATCCACCCACTCTCAACCTTATACCAAGGACATAACAAAATACCTCCAAATGGATCTGGGGCGATTTATACTATTGACGTCCCGCTTATTCTAATGGTCGATTGTCATAAGTGTGAATAGAATATGTCAGTTGTTTTTTTTTTTTGTTTTTATATCTTACTTTATAAATATTATTTATCTACCCCTGTACTCTATCTTTAGTTGTGTTCGATTCTTAAATGACAACCGTTTGATGAGTAATTAATGTCCTGTCACCTCATTAAAATCCATGAAGGAACAAAAACAAACTAAAGAATAAAATAAGTTGTACTTGGAACATTTTGAAATCAGCTGATTGTAAAATTCTTTTTTTACGATATTATGACGATATCAGTGAAATATTTAGATAGTGTTGATACCGTTGATAACACTGTTTGCTGGTATATTCACTGTTTTGGCTTGTCGTCGAGCTGATAACTGTATTTACTTCGAAACTGCAACGTTTAGATAACCTATCAAGTAGTATTTTATTTGGAGTATCGGTCAATGTCAAAATGTTAATTTCTTTCTCTTCATTTTTGGCCGCATCTGCTCTACAACGGAAAGTCTTCCGACGCGGTAGTAGAGTCAAAAAATTACGTCAGGAAGCTAAAAACTATGTGATGTTATTTTGAATAAAAATTCTGTGTGTTTATATTTTTATTTTGAGATAATTCTATTTATTATTTAGTCTTTTTCGTATACTGCTGGTTGGTCGTTAAACAATTTAGGTGCAAATGTAAACGTCGCTACAAAATGTAGTCCAAGAAAGTGGTTTATAAATTTTTCAAAACTTTTCAGACCACTTCTTTGGCCGACTGTACTTAATGCAACATGTTAATAAATGAACGCAACATGAAACTGGAAACTGTACCTATTAAATAACTCTGAAGAGCTTGTTTTTTTTAAATTTATATTTATTTTTAAATGCGTAACAAAAATTTTAATTTCGTGTCAAAAATAAAAAAACTCAATGTAATTTCATTCATATAGTATAAGTTCAAGAAGTACACACAAAATGACGCCCACCCCACAAGTACACGGTACAAGAAATGTTCTCAATGAATAAGTAACTCCGGTGACCTCTAATGAGATTGCTGCCAGTAGGTACAGGAGTGCAATTCACTAAGCGTCACATCGATCGCTGTCAAAAACATCGACGAGCTCACAAAAGTAACATCCTTCTTCATAAAAGTTTTAAATCCAAGTCCTTCTTGCATCTTACAGATCGTCGAAGTTTTTATATGAGTTTGACACATGACATAACCATAACCGTTTTAGAAGGAAGCACGTGTCTTGTCATATTCACTCATAAAAGATGCACATATCAAATTCGCTCTAGTTAAAAAAGGAGATCGCTACTTATTGCTGTCAAAATTTTAAAAAAAATCAAAATTCAAAATTTTTTATTCAAAATAATATCTATTTGACGTCATTCGATCGATCGAGTCGATAGCTTTTTGACGTCATTTTTTGACTCTACCACCGCGTCGGAAGGTGTTCCGTTGAGAGAAGATGCGGCCAGAAACTCTACAACACACATCTTTTAAACAAAACAAAATGTACAAAGTACAATTAAAATACAATATTGCATTACATAGTGTAAAATTGTCAAGACCAGACATTTTGGTCATTCAAATAATCATCGAGTTTATAGTAACCTTTTTTACAGAGGACTTGTTGTAAGTTTAGAATATCCTCTGGTATCTTATTATAAAAGCGTATACAGTGCCCCATGAAAGATGTGTTGACTTTACTGAGTCGAAAATGTGGGAATACTTATTTATTTTTATTTCTTGTATTGTAATTGTGAACGTCACTGTTTTTGGGAAAGAGAGACAAATTTTTCCGAACATATAAAATATTTTCGTAAATATATTGACTGTAGAAAGTCAAAATACTGATATCTTTAAAAAGATCTCGTAGTGAGTATCGACAACGCAGATTATAAATGGCTCGAATTGCCCGCTTTTGAAGGTGTGTCAACGAATTAGGTAACGTCAATAGAGCCCGAAAAAAAATAAAAAAATTGTTTTTTGCAAATTTTATCTCTTATTTTTGCCATCCCGTAAACTTGAATAAAAATTGCTGTGCTGTAACAACTGCGCCGATCGAGGAAGCGAGTGACAGGTGACAGTATGGTCAGTACAAACCAAATATTTTTAATGAATAAGTTCAGATGCAGTTATATTTTTGTTTTTGTTCTAAACCAGGTTAAACAAAAAAAACACTGGTATTCTTAATTTCGATAACCATCACGCTCGCAAAGTTTGTCCACTGAATAAAAAGTAAGTAACCCTGTATTTATAGTAGTACTTTTATTTTGAAATTTATAAAACTAAAAAGTATGAAACAAAATTGTTTTTTTTTCCTTTTCCTTATAAACTTATAATTGACTTAATTTTTTTCAAGTAAGTTACTTTACAAATACATTTTTTAACTGCATTCACATTGCATGACATCACGGTTTTATCTGGGCCATTGAAATATTTCCTCTGTTGTTATTTATACAAAACAAGTACCTAGCTATGCATTACACATGTTTGTAGCAACTCGCGCATTATAAGTTTACCTTTTATACTGAGCGTTTTTATAAATAAACTATAGTTAACCCACGATTTCGTCCGCACAAATTATAATTATACCAGATTTTAAATCAGATCATAAGCTATCAAATCAAATAGTATCATCAAAATAGGTTCAGTAGTTTTTCCGTGATGCTCGATCAAACAAACACACAAACAAATAGACGGACAAAAAATAAAAATAAAAAGAGTTATATAGCTCAGGTGAAAGAAAAGGTTGATATCGTGTCGTACCTAGGTCGTACCAGAAACTCAAGGAACTGGCGGAAAAGAGATTGAATTGGCGAATACTTCACCTATAATAAGAGCACCACTCTTAAATATGATGATGATGGTGATGAATGATTTTACGCCCGCTTCCTCAACATTTTCCATAATTTTAATATTTTGCGTAGCTATAATAATTTATTAAACATCACTGTTCTATTTTTTTCCTACACACAATCGAAATCCTGACGCATGATTTAATTATGTGGAATGAACAACCATTAAACTAGGTATTCTAATAGATTGAATAAGTTTGGTTCTCGAAATACGGAATGGAAACGAAAACAGAAAAAAAAACTTAAAGAGGATAAAGGCCAAAATAGAGACATTACGTGCCGTAAAAAAATTTTTTACCTAAAAACCTTACTTTGTCATAGTAAAACGTTTTCTCTTTTTGTGTGAAGACTGGCGAGAACAGATCTTTAATTTGTATGAATTAATACGGAAAATTTTGTTTCTTAGGTAACGTTTGTCAATAACACTGCAATGGTTTATTCCTTTGTGGTAAAAATAATTAGACCTGCTAATTTACCTGACTGATTTACCAGTTGTGAAACTCAGTAAAACACTGAACAAGGGGCAAAACAATATTAAATAGAACAAAACCACAAACAATCAGAGCATGCAATTACACATTTATTTACGGGACTTTATTGAACAGGAGTATATATTCAATTCAATCATAACTATTCCCAGATGTCAATGATTGAAATGAAAACAATCATAGTTTGGTTTACTATTGTACCTACCGTAGCGTAGCAATGGTACACAGCATGGGGACTCTATGACCCTGATTAGATTTCTTTCTTGTTTCTGGAGCACCTACACTATGGCCTCTGCCTACCCTTTTCCAAGTTAAGTTGATCAGAGCAGCAGATTGGTCAGGACCTATTTGTGCAAGCTGATGACACATGTCATCTTTCACACACTCCATCTTTTCTTTAATCGTCCTCTCTTCATGCAGCCTTCCACATCCATATCTAACAAATATGACACTCATCTCTCCGCATCACATTCACATGCCCATACCACAATCTAATCTAAACTACCTATTAAAAAACTGTAAGAGATGTGTGCATTTTAATTTATACCTGGAGTGCGATTATTGAATCTCATTCGCTGAGTTCAGCAGTTGAAAATTTCAAATAACTATGGAGATATGCATCTTTCTACTGCTGATTTGACTTTCAAAAATCATATTCCGTGTCTGTACATTGAAGATATTTCCAAAAAAAAGATTATGATATGGTTTTTAGGTGTCCCTGACTCCAAATCAACCTTTTTTAGCATTTTTGTCTGTCTGTTTGTGTGTTTGTTTGTTTGATCGAGCATCACGCAAAAACTACTGAACCGATTTTGATGAAACTTTTTTTTTTGATAGCTTATGATCTGACTTAAAATCTGGTATATAATAATTAGTGCGGACGAAGTCGCGGGTTAACTCATAATGATATAATATACTACTCATCAGAAAATTGCTTATAAAGACTGTCAAAGGAATGATAACAGGACAAGCAATTAAACAATATAGGATGCTCTCCTGGCTTCCTAAACAATGCGGATCGTTCTAGTGTTACTAATGATAACAATCTGTGGCAGTTGCCCTCGATGTGACATGGTTATGTAGTCGTGTGCATACCTGATATAATTACCTCAGAGTTTATTCTGCAAAGTCCTGAAAAACAACTCTTATGACTTTGTCGTAATATCGAGAATGGCTTGATTTACGAAACTTTTAATTTTGATCGTATGAATAATACGCTCCAATCGGTTCGTTTACGTTTACACTTTTATGGTTGTTACCCCTAAACGATTCCAAATAGATGGCAAATGGTGTCACATTTCCATTTCTACTTATGAACCCAAACTTATAGACATGTGGAAGTTTTTTTAATAATTAAATTTCTGGCGCAGTCGGGTAAAAAAAACTGGGTCCAAATTCACCACCCTTCTTTACCAATTTTCAATCGAGACATAAAAAAAAACATTAGAATCTATTAACAAAACTGCAGTACGTACTCTACCCAAATGTATTCGGATAGCAGTTTTTAATTTTATTTCGATATTGTCTCCATAGTGAAAGTTGTATTCCACCAATTCCACATATAAATGTTGTATGAACACTCGTTGTATAAATAAACCACAAATAAGGATAATGTTTCAGTTAACTGCCCCTATAAGGTTAAACAGTGTCATGACGTTAAATGTTAATAACATTTTGAATCTGTTAATAACTCCATATCCATCCAACAAGTTCCCTTTGACCGGAGAATGAGAACGTCACATATTGTCTAAACTTTTTGTTAAACTTAGTTTCATGAGATGATGATGATGATGATGATCGAATTCATCTTTAACTAGTGTAATTTCTTCACTGTGAAAATGTTATTCAAATATTAAACAGTGTTTCTTTTGTCCATTTAAATGCGTAAAGGTTCTACTGCCGCTTCTCAAAAGTAGCTCCAACAGGAGATTGAGTTTACAAAACATTAAAAAAAAACCGGCCAAGTACGAGTCGGGCCTCGGGCAATTAGTGTTCCGTACTACCAGTTGTTTAACATGGGTCATTGAATTAAAACAGAAGCTTAGAGCGAGCGAAGCGAGCTCGACTTTTCTCTGCTCAGCTATACAACGGTATAGAACAACCTGTAGTATATTCCAGAATTTGCCGCCCCTAGTAAAGTGCCGCCCAGGGCATTTATGATGCTTTAGATTTCTCTTTCTTCAGTTTTATTAATTAAAATAGATTTCGATAAAAACTAAATCACTTCTCATATCGTGTAGATTATTAATTATTGTTTTCTGCTTAAAATGGTATAAAATGTTTACAAAGTTACCAAATTTTACAGTAAAATCGGGCGGTAGCTAAAGCGCAAAACTCAGAAGGAAATACGCAACTTTACAATTCTAACAACAATGGACTGCTGCAGCTGAGACGTTCTTGCACTGTCATTAATTTGGAATTTCAGACTCAATTTTTCGGTCTTGGTTTTTAACAGGATTGGGTTGATTTATAATTAGGTATCTATTCTATCAAAATGTCACTCGACATCTTTTCAGACCCCTTCCTCTAATTAACGTTACGTGATTTTAGGACGCCCCCTTTAAATTAAACGCAGCTCTCTTACATTGAAAACCACGAATATGAAAGCTTGCTAGATTAGCTTGCTTGCTATTGCGGATTCCAGCTGCGAATAAGCGTAGATTTAAATTCACTACATTTTGTAGGTACACTAATACCATTATATTTTTTAATATCCTGAGGATTTTTTCGATAGGCACCACCAATATTTTTTTTAAATATAGCCCAATGTCTCTTCTCTATAGTAGTATTTCTCTAGGGGTTTTTATTTTGAAGATATCTCATTTTTATTTGATTTTTTTCTGACTGAAACCGGGCAGAAAACGAGGCACAACGTTCAATAATAAATTAAAAATAAAATTACATTTACAATATTATAAATGAAAAAGTAACCATCTATATTTAAATAATCGAAGAAGAAAAATAAAATAAGATACAAACACACAAGATACAATAAAACAACACATAACAGTTAATTATAATCTTTGAATTTGTAATAAAGAAAACAAAATTGGAACCTATTTAAGCAAAATACTTAATAATCATACCACAAGAATGCAAAAATCAAGCATAATAAATGAATAATTGATTGAATTGTTTAGTTTGCGACATGTTCCCACTAAGTAGGTATGATTCATAACATTTAACGCTATGCGATGATTTTAAAATAAACATTGATGATTCACTTCACTGCCATGTAATGACCGCCATAGAGCAATAATAAGCAGAGAGTTTGAACACGAAATAGGGGCGGTTATTCCGTGATACACCAAACAATTTTTGTTCTAACTCAAATAAAGATTAACTAATTGTTATGGGATATTGTTTAAAGTTTTTTTTTTCACTATATTCTTGTTATTATGGAAACCATACAACAACGGCACAAACACAATATAACGTCCATGAACGAACCGGGATTCAAACCCGACCCTGGTTTGGTAGTCCGGCGTGGTAACCATAACACCAACTGGGTCGTCGGGTATATAAGACCATACAAACAAAATAACCGCTAAAATTTTACTTTATGATGATTAATATTAATTTTCTTTTTCTTTATTTATTGACTTTTATTGACTCGATAATACCTCAATCAAATCACAATATTGCAATATCTCTTAAAATATTGCACACCTAACACAATAATATTTGAATGGAATGCACAACTTACGTCAATGTGTTCGTAAAACATTTAGATATAATTTTAACACCACATTATGTAATATAATATATTATAACTTATTTAGTGGGCCTTAGTCTTTATGTTGACGAAGCATGTTGCAGATTAAGAATGTACAGGATTAAGTTTTTGACGCAGCTTGTTGCTGATTGGGTTCCTGTTTATATATTTATTTTTGAAGAAGCATGTTGCAGATACAGACATTTTGCCTTTTTGGCGAAGTGTGTCGCAGATCTGAAGTTTTTTCTGTCTTTTGCATTTACTTATTTACTAATTAAAACTTAATTTCACTTTCTACAGTCGTCATTTGTCACAGCTGATAGCGATTTCGCCCCCCGTTCTGAAAAATAAACCATTGCAAGCTTGTTTCAAAAGATCTGAGCTGAGAATCATAATACTATCTTGCTACTATCCCAAGCACTTAACTGCATGTACATACTCGGTTTCGCCGTCAATTCCTTGACAGGCAAGGCCAAGGCAGACGGTTAAAAAATTATCACGAAATTACCTATAAGTATCACGAAATAACTTCCCCTTACCACATAACAAAAACATTTGAGGTTCACTTTTAAAAAGCACGCGGCAATTAAAAGCTTCTATCATGCACATTTAAAATAAAAAAAAGTGAGAGTAGCTATTACACAGAGTGAATTTGAGGTCATCAAAATTGTGAAAAAATATGAGCCTGTCCCTTTTTATGCGATTTTTGGTTTTCTCCCATAGTAAAAGTTGATCAATTTGATGGGTAGAGTCTTAGTTTAAAAGGATGCTAATGGTATCAAATTCATCCTAATTCATTACTTTAAAAAAATTGCATTAGTCGAAATCAATACCATAGTTTTTTTATGAGTGTGCGCCTCTGTACGCACACAGACTACTATTATATTATGAACGACATGACACGCGATGTATTTCTACTACAGAGTACTATAATTACTGCAAGTCCTACAAAGAATGCAAAATGTTTAGTTTGCGACTCGGTCGCGCGTTTGAAACGAATGAAGTATCCCTTCTGTACTTTATTTTTTCTTAAGTTAATGGTATATTATTTACAACATGGGCGAATTAACTTGGCACCTGGCTCGCACGTGGCCCGGAATTAAAAACTCGGAAAACTTGGAAAGAAGAACTCGAAAATGCTAAATCGCAGGGACACGTGCAACGGTAACTGAAATGCTATGCTTCGGCCTCGCACGGCGACGGCGGGGTCCCGCGGGGGGTAGCAGGAGGGGTGTCAAAATCTGAGCCACATGCGAGCCAGGTGCCAAGTTAATTCGCTCGGTTTGTATATAATTATTGATAACATGTGTCGTAATCGTAACTGATAATGATGTAATTGTTTTGCTACGATATTGAGCATTGATACTCATAAGGAATCTTCATTAACCTTTTGTTAAGGCGAGTTTTATGTTTTAATGTATTTGTACGCGCACACCACTGACTTTAAATTCTTATAATAATAACTTTTGATGAAATGAATCCTAATTGTTAATGCAAACTAACCCCATTCAAATATATTCAGTCGTTTTTAATTGATGCGTGCATAAACAAACAGAAAAGCAGACAGGAATTCTAAAAATGGTCTCAAATCATTCCATTATTTATCCTAAACGCCCCCGATTAATATTTTTGCGAATACCTATCTTCAATGTACTACTACATCCATGCCAAGTTTACGATTTGATTAAAAAGCTTTTTTAAGAGGATGGTCAGACCATTAAACAGAACAAATTTTTCTATGGGACCGCTAGAAAACTATTTCTATCAGTAGGTCTAGCATGCCACCCCCGAGAAAACATCAAAAATCGAGACGTGCCTAAAGAGCCGTATGCCAAAAAGAGCGCCATTACGGTTTTCTCGTTTAAACGCTTTGTCGTGGGTGGCATGCTAGCCGTGCAGCTGTCCCATACTTTTTGTAGAGTAAGATTGCAGTTTTATATGTAGGTAAAGGATGATTGCTGGAAGCTGGAGTTTTTTACGATTCCGTCCAAGTATACTAATTCCATAAAGATAGTTGCCCAGTTTGATGGTCTTATAATGGAATTCATAATTAAGAAGTATTAACTCTAAATTAGTTTAAATATTAAAAATTGTATTAGAAGTATACAGAATGTGAACAGGCGGATGATTATGGGGGTATTCTGAAAGGTAAAAAAATAGTGTTTAATGTGTTAAAAATAATGCACGTTTAATTACATACATTGACCTTGTTTTTATCCCTCTCGTTGCATGTGCATTCTGCATACAATATTATGCATTGTGTTTCACATAAGTACGTGATTTATCATCCGCTGGGGTTAGAACAACTGACCTTATTCCATTTGTTTCTTCTGAGTATTCAGTTTTTACTTTGTTAATATTTGATGACAAACTAGAAAATAACATAATGTATACCTAACTATTCCCGATATTTGCGGCGTCGTTTCGTGGCCCTATCCCATTTATTTGTTGGACCCTATGTTTATTTTTTTTCAATATGAATTTCTTGGTAGTACCATAGAGTACTATAATTACTAAGTAGGTACTCAAGTAGTACTTATTAAGTATCTATATGAAATTTTACGTTTTAAATAAAATTGTAAAATTTTACATTTTTTTCATTAGAACTGACTGAATTCACCCATCGTGCTGCTATCGTGACCCAATCCTTAGAAAAAGACATAAGTTTTTACAAATCATACAAAAATGATAAAAACTAATCAATTTTCTAAAATGTCATTCTCTAGATACTCTTTCTTCTAGTGTGGTATTTATTATCTTATATTAAGTATAATCCCTTAAAACAAAATTAGTTCCTAATTTCATATAAGCAGCACATTTGTGTAAGAAGCACTTATCTTATTTATCCATTGCGTAACTTCTCTGTGCTGTGGGTTAATCCCTTATTAAAACAAAAAATAGGATAAATAAAGCGTAAGCGAAAGTTTTTAATCTAAGGATAAATAATAATGAGATCAGGACTTCAATGCCTGTAAGATCACGAACCCGTGACGATGAACTTCGTTATTTTATAAAAGCTGAAAGTTTCTCAGCGCATGCTCCCAACACAGGTAGGAATGATATGATGGGCAACTATGAAGTTTGAGTCATGGTTGCTTTGGCAGGTAGCAGGTTAATATTGTCTGGTCAGGAGGGGTTCGAAGTATCAAAACTGCCCAACGGGCACAAAATTGCTGCATACAGGCTTTAGAGCCAATGCAATTATTCCTTTAAGCTGCTAGGCGTAAGCTATAGAGCGTGCTCAGCAGGCCTTATGCAGCAGCACTATAGCCAAATAGGCACAATTTTATGCGGCCTTAAGCTTCAGAAGAGCTATAATAGTAGCTGCTTAAGAGCGCCATAGTAGCTGCAATGGAAGATTAAGTAATAAGATTCACTCATATAGCACTACATTCGTGAACGAATGACCGATTGAAATGAATGAATCTTGTTTTGACAGCACACCGTTCAGTTCAGTTGTTCCTATATTTGTGTAGGCGAACCATCAAAATATCGAAATCTTTTTATTAAAATGTGAAATTGAAGTGCGGTGGCGGCCATCATCAAATTAAATAAGTAAGTAATTAATTCATGGTTTCTTGTTATTCAGTACAGTACATGCAATTAAAAACGCATATTAGTTTACTGATAATGTAAATATCATTTATTGGAGTAATTTTGATGCGCTCTTGATATAATCCAAATAAGCAATTAATTATGTGTATTAGAATACAGTCTTTTCAACTTTTTATGTAATAAAATCATTTGAGGTCGATTTAATGATACACTGGTTTGGAGACAACGTCCCAATCCTTAAAAATTAAGTTCTGTTTACGTTATTTGTTGACAAATATTTGCTTGGATAACCTAAAAAGATCATAAACATGGCGCTTGCTCGTGGGCAGCCTATAGCCGTAGTATCTTCCTCAATGCTTCCCTTAAGCGGCTTTAGGCGCTTATTTTAACTTTTGTAGACCTCAGAGTGATTTTTATTACTGTAATTGCAGTTCATAACTGCTAATAGGCTCCAATTTCATTCTTTATGCAGGCATAAGTTCAAGGTTACAATATGTCGAATTGTTTGGATTTCATAGGGATTTCATAGTGCAGATTAATCTGATCTGATCCCGATCCTCGGGGGATGCCTATGTCCAGCAGTGGACGTCCATCGGCTGAGATGATGATGATGATGTTTTCTCTAGTTAAAATTTTTACTCTTTGAATATTTTTTTTTAGATATTCATATGTAACCAGTGATCGGAACGATGGGATTGTTAGAGTTGTTAAAACCACAAAATTTATTGTTTTATTTAATTTGAATCCCGTGATCCCGGGAACTGTCGTATTAGTCAGCAGTACATTGGATCCAATTAATTATATCAATTTTAATGATCTGAAACAAAATTACAGTAATATATTTTTTTTCCGAATCCCGGGATTTTTTTTTACCATCCCAAATTTTTATAGGTGGTTCAGACCATCAAATTGGACAACTTATGAAAATTTGGCACCGTCCAGTTCAGTTCCCGGGAATCCCGGGATTCGGAAAAAAATTATACTGCCGTAATTTTGTTTAAGATCATTTAAATTGATAATAACTACTTCGATCCAATGTACTGCTGACTAATACGACAGTTCCGGGGATCACGGGATTCAAATAAAATAAAACACCAAATTTTGTGGTTTTAACAACCCTAACAATCCCATCGTTCCGATCACTGGTTACATATGAATATCTAAAAAAAATTATTCAAAGAGTAAAATTATAACTAGAGAAAACATCATCATCATCATCATCATCTCAGCCAATGGACGTCCACTGCTGGACATAGGCCTCCCCCGAGGATCGCCATAACGACCGTTCCTGCGCCGCCCTCATCAAACGTTTTTCCGCCGCCTTCACCTCCTGGTGAAGGCGGCGGAAAAACGTTTGATACTAATGGACTGGACCGATGTCCTCATCGGTCCACCGTGTGAGGGGCCTACCCCCAGAGAGAGATCAAATATCGTTTATGTAAAATCAATAACAATGATTTTGACGCACAATAAAATAGAATAGGATAAGATTATGTAGTAACACAATCTTTGTGAATATGAATAATAATTAAATTAAACTTTTATCGATGGATTATCAATGATTCAAGTCTTTGCTGTATTTACAGAAATTCTTTTCCACGCCCTGTCCTATATCTATGACTACCCCCTCGGGACTATAGTCGTAAGCATATGCTATGTATTTCCACGCCGTTTATTTTTTTCATGTACTGTACTGAATAACAAGAAACCATGAATTAATTACTTACTTATTTAATTTGATGATGTCCGCCTGCGCATTTCACATTTTAAAAAGATTTCGATGGTTCGCCTACACAAATATAGTAACAACTGAACTGAACGGTGCTAAATTTTCATAAGTTGTCCAATTTGATGGTCTGAACCACCTAAGAAAATTTGGAAAGAAAAAATCCCGGGATTCGAAAAAAAAATTATATTACCGTAATTTTGTTTCAGATCATTAAAATTGATATAAGTATTTCGATCCAATGTACACACAGCGACACATCAAGCTATACAAAACCAACATAAGCTGGCCTCGCGTAGGTGCGACCAGCAGCGCACCCGCCTCCCGCGACCATCTGTGTCGCGCCCACACACCGCTTCGGAGCCCGCCCACGTCCTCAACTCCTCAGCGAGTCGTCAGGACCGTGGGCCCCTCCTCAAGCACCCCGAATAACCACACTGCCGGCGTGTAGGTCGCTCACCGGGCCTCCCCCAACAGGGTCCCACTCGGTGAGCTTGACCTCACCGGCAGCACCACAAGAAATACCACCGCATTGGAGCCTGCACACACCCTGGCATGCCGCCAGGTTCGTGTGCTCTCCGCAGCACACCCCGGACTGACGTCACTGCCGAACTGACCTCGGCAGCTGCACCCTCGCTATGGAGCTCTCCACAGACGATCTCCTCCCGGAAATTGACCCCCTGATGCCTGAGCCCTTTTAAGGACTCACCCCGCTGCGGGAACTGCTAACGGCTGTAGATCCCCTTGGACCGTGGGGCGGACCGAGGGTGAACCGCCGGACTGTAGGCTACTCCGCAGCACAAAACCCCCCTGATTGGCCACACTGCCGACCGCAGTTCGCTCAACGGGGCTCCCCCAACGGGGTCCCACTCGGTGGGCTAGACCGCGCCGGCAGACACCTGGACAACTACGAGGCACCACCAGGTGCCAACCCCGATGACCCGGCTGCTTCAGCAGCTGGCGCTAGAAACCATAGTAAAGAGGCCGTTGCCGCGAGACTGATTGATTGATTAGGCCGGGACTCGATAGTTGGCGTCCGAGAGTGGAAGCACGGTGGCTTGAGGTATTAGGCGACTGGGCAGAAGCTCAACCACAGAGGTCTACTATCGGGTGTCCCTCCCCTCCTCCTCTCCCCAACCTCCCCTCATTTTTGAACACCTCGACCTGAGGGGTCGTGGACGCAGCTGTGTTCTAGATCAACCAGGACGCAGGTAGCTCCTGAAGATCTGACCAGGCGTGGCTCGAGGTTCCTCGGGTAGTGTTGTCAGGTCTTACAGTTTGAGCCAATTCTTCTGAAGGAAATAACCCTTCACGATACGTCCCCCCTCGTGCCGGGTCCTTATTCCCTCTTTTCAGCTCGGCTTGGGTTGTAAGTAAAAAGTGATAGTGAATAGGAATTAAGATAGCTAGGGAAACAACCTGTAAACGAGATTAGGTTATTCAGTAATAAAACTTGTATGTTTGTTTATAATTCTATCTTTTTATTAGCAACCTCAGAACTACAGACATCCTACCTAAAGATAGGTCAACCCTTCTAAAGGGATTTATATATTTTTACAACGAGGCCCTCTGGCCATCCCGCCACAGGGGCACTTCGTTATACAATACATTTTGTGGTTTTAACAACTCTATGTTATACCCACACGGCAAGTTTAGGTATTTACAATCCCATCGTTCCGATCACTGGTTATGAATATCTAAAAAAATTATTCAAAGAGAAAAATTATAACTAGATCAAACATCGTTTATGTAAAATCAATAACAATTGTTTTGATGCACAGTAAAATAGAATAGGATAAGATTTTTTAGTAACACAATCATTGAAAATATCAATAATAATTAAATTAAACTTTTATCGATGGATTATCAATGATTCAAGTCTTTGCTGTATTTATAGAAATTCTTTTCCACGCCCTGTCCTATACCTCTGACTACCCCCTCGGGGACTATAGTCGTGAGCATATGCTATGTATTTCCACGCCGATTATTTTTTTCAATATTTATATTTATATTGAAATAAATCCAATATAAATATTGAAAAAAATCCAATATAAATATTGAAAAAATAATCGGCGAGGAAATACAGTATAGTATATGCTCACAACTATAGTCCCCGAGGTGGTAGTCAGAGATATAGGACAGGGCGAGGAAAAGAATTTCTATAAATACAGCAAAGACTTGAATAATTGATAATCATCGATTAAAGTTTAATTTAATTATTATTCATATTTTCATAGATTGTGTTACTATACAGGGTGTAACATAAAATGGGACAGTTACTTAAAGGGGTGCTTCAGACCATCAAACTGAACAACTTTCGCTATGGCACCAATATTGAAATCGCGAAAAAAAAATCGGCTATCCCATACAAAACTGCAAAATTAACTCGACTGAAATGTAGGTATGTTACAGCCGATTTTTTTTCGCGATTTCAATATTGGTCCCATAGAAAAAGTTGTTCAGTTTGATGGTCTGAAGCACCCCTTTAAGTGACTGTCCTATTTTATATTACACCCTGTATAATCTTATCCTATTCTATTTTACTGTGCGTTAAAATCATTGTTATTGATTTAACATAAACGATGTTTGATCTAGTTATAATTTTACTCTTTGAATATTTTTTTTTAGATATTCATATCTTATAACCAGTGATCGGAACAATGGGATTGCAAATACCTAAACTTGCCGTGGGTATAACATAGTTGTTAAAACCACAAAATTTTTTGTTTTATTTAATTTGAATCCCGTGATCCCGGGAACTGTCGTATTAGTCAGCAGTATATTGGATCGAAGAAGCTATTTATATCAATTTTAATGATCTCAAAAAAATTATGGTAAAATAATTTTTTTCCGAATCCCGGGATTTCTTTATCTTGAATACTTATAGCGTTGCTATGCAACTTAAAGTTGCAAGACAGGCTGCAATTTTCACTCTGGTGCTCGTTGGGAAATCTATCGATAAAAGTTTAATTTAATTATTATTCATATTACGGTAATATAATTTTTTTCCGAATCCCGGGATTTTTTTTCTTTCCAAATTTCCATAGTTGGTTCAGACCATCAAACTAGACAACTTATGAAAATTTGGAAAGAAAAAAAAAATCCCGGGATTCGGAAAAAAAATTATATTACCTTAATTTTGATTTAGATCATTAAAATTGATATAACTACTTCGATAAAATGTACTGCTGACTAATGCGACAGTTCCCGGTATCACGGGATTCAAATTTTGTGGTTTTAACAACTCCATGATAAACCCCCACACGACAAGTTTAAATCCCATCGTTCCGATCACTCATAAGCAACTAAAGGCTGCACTGATTATTTTATTTTCTCTTTAATGCAACTGCTAGTAACAAAGTAGTGCCTATTTGAACTCTTAAGCAACTGCTTTAAATAGTCTAAAAATATATCCTCTTTACAGGTATAAGGCGCTTTAGAGTTCCAAGTATATACCATACACAGCTATTAGTGTCAAAATGCACTTTCTGGTTCTCACTATAGGCTTAAGTGGTAAATAGGTTCAAGAATGAACTTATATGTAGGCATAAGCTGTATTCTATTTCCTTACTGCAACTATAAGCTCCCCGTGCAGCTATAGGAGTTTACGGAAGATGTTATAGCTCTTAAAACTTTATCTTGAACCCTTATGGCGTTGCTATGCATCTTGAAGTTGCAATGACAGGCTGCAAATTCCACTCTGGTGTTCGTTGGGTGTCGGGCTACTGAGGAAACATCCTTTAATAGTTACCCAAGTATATCATGTATAAAATTAATATTTTATGCTCTAACGTAAGTATGGCTACAATTTAATGGAAGGTCTGATCGTCACGGGATCTTAGAACATGTTATTGTATAACATATTCTTTCTGCATCTACACACCATCTACAGTAGGCTACGAATAAGAATGTTATTCGTAGACAATAGGTTATTCAGTTACAATCAAGGAGATTATAATCATAAATTGATTTGAAGGAGATATTAATTTATAAGTAAACGTTTCAGAACATCACTAATTGTCGATAGAAATAAAATTATCGATCAAAAATGTCGAATTTAATTTTTGAAGCAAATAATCTTTAAGATTTTTTTTATGTGGACAATTTTTCGCTTGTAGGAGTCGAATACATTTTGAGAGCGACTGCTTTCGACTAATCCACTCACAAAAGAGCAAAACAATACGTACAAAGCTATTTAATTTAATAAATAGTTATCCAGCTCCCAAACTCTCTAACTACCTGAGAACAAAGATCTGAGTTCGATCAAAGGGGTATTGGGATAGTTCCTCGATGTCCATAGCACACTTGAGGTCAAACAGGACATTTATCTAATCATTAGATAGATTTCCTGTTCATCTCAAGTGGGAATCGGGATGCATTGGTGGCATTGGTTAAATTCTAGTCCAAGCGCAATGCATGCCGTTTGTTATAAACTTCTAATAAGAATACTTATACAGGATGTAACTTTCAAAGTATGCGATATTTCTTGAGATGAAGTATGATCATTTATTTACTACGAATAACGAATAAAAATCATGATTTAAATGAAATTGAAGTAATTAGGCAAATTTTCCGCTCTCCACTCGCCCCGCTCGCGCTCGGCGGCGCGGCGCCACAGACAATGTGATAAAAAGTGGCCTATTATGAAACACATTCGTTTTATTTTCGTTAAATAAAATATTGCATAACTTGAAAGTATTGTATTTGTTTTTACACAGGTAAAGCAAAGTTTTAGTTAATAGCAAAGTTGACATCACAGAGGCCGAGCTTACGCTGTTCTATAAATTGAACTAAAATTGAAAAATGGCCCATTAGCATAGTTAGCTCTGAACCTTGCATCGTAGGCACGGATCCCGTAAAAACTTAGGCCATATAACTAGAGACCAGCCTCGCGTTAGCATTCCCCTCTGCCAAGTTACACGATCAATTGATCATATGCATAAATTACATACTTACAGTTTTATGCCTGCTCACTAAACGAGACACCCTATTGTTACAGAACAATAACTTCAAACTAGTCTCGTTTGGGGATTATCACGAGACTATTTCTAACAATCAAAATTGGAATCTAAAGTAATGGAATAAAATCTGGAAGAAAAATTGCTGATTTTATGGTACCTCGTCCCCCGCAAAAAGTGTCAGAAAGGTTTGTTAATAGTATTACACATGTAACTCGTCCATAATTAAAATTATTGTGGTCTAAGCGTAAAAATAATATTACTAAAATAAAAAGACATTGGTTAGGCAAATCTTCGATTAACCCTATTTAATAAATAAAAAGCTGAGCTGATATTTGACAGGGCAATTTATTTCTTAATGTATGTCTTAGTCTATGGGTTTGTCCTCCATCAAAATCAATTCTGCGGTTTAGCAATGAAAACGTTATCCTGTATATCGATTTGCGGTTTTTTATCCATTTTGGCTTTGTATAGTGTGTCTATAAAATCGTATCCTGAATGTTTGAGATAGTCTGTGTGTTTGAGGAACTAATAATTTTAGTATAGCGGCGTTGCCAGGTTATGCTTGATTTTGACCATAGAGTAAGAAGAGATGGCATATCGGCTTGTTTCTATAGAAAATGTTGTCGCCAACAAAGGGGGTGAAAAACGGGTGAGGGGAAGGGTTAACATTTAAATACGCTACTTCCCGCTATTATGACGTCAGGCCCAGTTGAGTATCTGTGCACAGTTCGATACAACATCTCTTCCCCAGGGGAGCGCGTTATTTTCTCTATGATTTTGACGTTCTTGCGTGGAGGCAGCGCCCTCATTTTTCGTGACGGCTTTATAGACAGATTGTACACTCTCCACTAGTAGTGGAGGGATAGAGAAGGGCATGTGCAAGAGCATGTCAGTGGACATAACCGGGTAATATTTCATCAGTAGTGTATTGGTTATAAATTCGATGGGGATCTTAAAGTCCATATAGTAATAGTTTTCCGTAATATCACAATTCACAACATTAGATATAAATTAAAATAAAATTCTTAATTTAAAATAATTTAACTAAAATAAATTAATTTAAATTACAGTTGAACATACCATACTCACCCATACCACAAAACACACACCACACATCACCACACACCACACATCACCACACGACATCAAATCACAACACATTAATCACACCACACGCCAACGTATCATATTAAAGGTTCCTACAACACTAAAAATTTTGAATAATTAATATTTCTTTTAATTAATGTCAATGATTTATTGCTATAGACTGGTATTGCATAGGTAATTATCTACTTTGGCTTCATACAATAATTAAACTACTTGTCATAAACTACCCATGAAATACCAGTTTGCTTTGGTTCAAAACAAATTGTTTCTTACCGAATTTTAAACACTGGATTCGACCTCAAAACTGTGAAGAGCGCTGACTGACCCCTATAGTATCCATTTTTGGGTTAAGGGTCAGAGTTTTAAACAAAAAAATGTATCTGCCGCTTATATTACTTGTATTATAATATAAACAAATTGTGTAATGTAAGTAGGCTAAATGAAATGCAAATAAATAAATTGTCATTATTGATATTATTATAGTAAGTAGTCTATGAACCACGTAATTCTCTTACACTGTCAGTATTGTGCAGTGAATTGGATCCAATCATATTAGCCCCGATGCTGGCTTGACCCCGCCTGTTAACTTTATAAGCCCTTTATCAACTTCAATGTTCCCCTATTTTTGTTTATCACTATCACATAATCAGAACTCGTTGTTGAATTATGAAGTAAACGAAAAAGTCATCGGCTACAATATTATTTTTTAACTTTTTAGTATTTTTGAAGGCGGTTTTAATTTTTTGATAAAATTTTGTTTATTTCACAATTTTCGGTGGTGAATTCATTAGTTCGATTTAATAGTATAGTAGTGTTTTAAATTAACAAACGCACTAGACGGCACTACGATTTTCAAAGGTTCCCCTCGATTTCTCTGGGACGCCATCATCAGATCCTGGTTTCCTTATTATGAAACCCCTCTTGGGATATCTTCTTTCCAACAAAAAAAGAATCATCAAAATCGGTCCATAAACGACGAAGTTAAGTATCTGCGAACAAACATAAAAAAAAATATATATATACACGTGAGAAACCTCCTCCTTTTTTTGAAGTCGGCTAATAAAGCGGTTACAACAAAAGCCAATGCCTAATAATGGCGCCTTTTTTCTTTTCGCCTATTTGCGGCCAACAATGAATCTTCAAAATTCTAGTTCAGAATAAAGTTACAAACAAAATTTGTATGACAAGTATATCTCTGAACTTAGACCGAACTGAGATTATAAAGGCTTGAAGTAAACGTTATGAATATATACAGTTCGGACTGAGTTTAGGGATATACAAGTAATAACAAGTTTTGTTTGTTACTTCATTCTGAACTATTCATGTTTGGTTGATGGCCACGCCAAAAACAACGGCGAAAAATAAGGCACCAACCTTCCATACAAAACCCGCATTATCTTTTGACAAAAAAAAAGGACACAAGAAAAACAATTAGGTAGTATATTTTTTACACAATAATATCAATAAAAATCCAAAACACTATAATGCCCTGCGTCCAAATAACCCGAGAATAATAAATGTTTTACATTCCTCCCCGTACCGTAGTCTATTGTTTTCGAGCAACCGTTTCTGTGTATTTTAAACGTATAATCTCCGTATAATTCGCTGACACAGTGCAGTTCCACGTGCCCTGCGTATTCTCCGTCTCTCGACATCAGTCTTCTGTAGTCCGAAGCGTCGTACATGGCTGACCCGTACGAACTGTCACCAATAATAAAGTGCTTGTATCGACTCCAGTTATCGACGACGCGGTCCACAACCCTATGTCTTATTTCTCTATGACGTTCCTGTGTCCCAAACACACAATAGGCGATCGATCTAAACAGGCAGTTACCATCACCGATGATCGGAATGACGCGGCGCGCCATCTTTCGTCTCTTTCGTCTTCTCGTTTTCTTTGCGGGTTTTGGGTATCGAGACATTTGACCATCAATTGCACAACACTATAATGCAGTATAAATTGGAATGTTATGCATGCAATGATATTGTATATTGCATGCATGTCATTAAAAATTTTAAGATCCTTTGCTCAAAATTTGCTCCTTGGTAACGAGTGAGGTTTCGTTGATAAACGTTTAAACAAACATGAAAGAGTTGTGTTTCTACTTAAGACGGGATGCATTGCAACAAATATCATGAGTAAACATTGAACTAGATGAGTAAAGGATATGCACGTGAGTTTGACATTTGACACCATTGAAAGATTTCAGTTGAAAACAAGAAGCTTGGAAAGGTATTGTCGTTGAAAACTATGTTTACGAAAAAGACGGGCTTTCTTTTTTTGATGTCTATGGTCTTCACATAAAAACTTTTTGAGTAAAAATTATTATAAATCAAGAAGATTATTTTGGTCACAAACATATTTTGGTGGAGGCGAGGTCACAGATTATTTAATAGTTACTACCGTGCGAGGTGGAGGCCTATTAGGGCATAGTGATTCCATTAAGCTGGAAATAGGTATTGTCTGGTCCAGCAAGTGGACGTCAATCGGTTGAGATGATGATGACGAAGAAGATTTATTTAATAAATTGATCTTAAATTATAAGATATTTGCAAATTCCTGCATTGATTGATCGATCCTTAGATTAAAAACTTTTCGCTTACGCTGAAAGATGGAGTCAAGAAATGAGAGAGCGAGATAGCCAGTTACGAAAACTTATGTAAACAAAAAAGACAGGAATATTATTTTTTGTTTCGGTCACCGTGGCCGGTTTTTTTGTTTGGCAAGATGTCAAACAAATGTCAAACCTATGGAATGTTGATGACATCTTGCCAAACAAATCGTCTTTTAGTATGGAAAAGTCACACTATTGCTGTTTCATGTGCAGCCACGGTATGGTTTCATCTAGTTACTATATCTATGGATCGATCGTAGATAAGGCTGCCTGTCCATTGAAGCTGTGCGAGCTGTGTAGCTGTGTTTTTTTAACCAATCAGGAGCTCGGGCGAGGCGCGGCCGATCTCGCCCGAGCTCCTGATTGGTTAAAAAAACAAAGCTACACAGCTCGCACAGATTCAATGGACAGGCACCTTTAGGGTTGGTAAAACGCAAAATCAGTTCAATTCAGAGTAACCGGCGACTTAATCTAAGAATAAATTTTATTGCGTTTGGTCGAATCGAGCGTAAGGCAAAACTAGGTTTTTAAAGAATATCGTTCATTGTTTATAAATAAATACCTACTTACGTTTCATTTCCGATCGATGTATTCATTTATAATGTGTAAAGGTTGAATCATTCTTGTAAATGAATCACCTTATACTTACCAGAATCTCACAGTTAATCATCGTATTATCTGAACGTAGAGAAATATGAGAAATCGTACATTTTGCAACATTTTACGTCGATATTGCCTACGTGAAAAAAAATGCAGCTTCGATTCTAATAAAAATGTTATTCAGGTCGGTAAGTTACACAAAAATGGCTGAACGGATTTGGATTAATTTGTCATCATCATCATCTTCGCTCTTGTCGGTGGAGTATTCGCCAATCCTGTATTTTTTCGCTAGTTTCTTGATACGAGGTTTGTATTTGACATACTTATAACAGATGGAATATGTTCGGGATAGAATATTGATTTAGTTAAAAATAGGATACCTATTTCTTTTAAGCAACACAGATAAAGTAGTAGCAACAGCAAGAATTTATTACTTCTTATAAAGATAAACGTATGATGGACAGAGGTTGCCTAAAATAGGAATGAGTGGAAGAGCAAGGGATGATGGAAAAGAAAATGCCTTTTAAAGGAAGATGCTGCTAGGCAAAGGCCCAGCAGTCCAATGAAAATATGCTGATAAAAAAATAAAAATAAAACTTATAAACAGTGATCTACTCAGACAATGACTTTTAAACTATAAAACTGTTAAAATATAAATTGTAAAACTAAAAATCTAGTTCAAACTTGCGCAAATAACCTAACTACAAGCTCTATATTATAAAATACGATAATAACGGCTCCCGCGACTTCGTATGCGCAGACCACTGACTTTAAACACTCACATGATTGCTATGAAATAAAGCCTTTCTAAATATTAATCTAAGCTAAGGGCTAACACATAACTGCGAAATCGCATCGCAAATATCTGTTAGCGCTCGATAACTTATCATTATCACGATGACTTTATGTATGATTTTTCATCGTAGCGCTCGCAGTGCGATGCGAATTCGCAGTTATGTGTGGGCATTGTGTGGGAGCCATCACCCCTTATGTAAACCCCCCAATACAATAGATTTTTTATGCTGCGCGCTCCATACAAACGAAGTTTGGTCATATTTTCAATACTAACCAATAAAAGTCAATGAAATTTGTCAAAAACTATATCTGTATGTATAGAATAGATGTAGTCTATTAAGTATACTCAATCAACCCTTTTTAAAGTTTCTTATTTCTATTCACGTATAAAGTTCTAAGCTTCTATTCATTCCGTAGCGTCGAACATATTTCCATAGTTAATGTGGTCACGGCCAAGGTTCTAATCTGACCTTGGCATTTGACAGGTTTCTGATGTAACAGATCAATGGCCTGCTTAAATTCCGAGACTATCCATTCTGCCAGTATGACATCTATCTCTCTTTTATTTGTTACAAACATGAAGGAAAAAATATTTCACTATTTTTAATTTAGCACTATGTTCTTACCAAATGAATTTTTGTGCGTCCTTGGTTGTCACATAACAATTATTGTTCTCTTCATTATGGCCACTAATACCATTTCATACGTCATTTCATCGTGTAAAATAGGTCTAGGTTCTTTAAAGATGGTTGTTCTGT
Organism: Agonopterix subpropinquella; assembly: GCA_922987775.1. NCBI lineage: Eukaryota > Metazoa > Arthropoda > Insecta > Lepidoptera > Depressariidae > Agonopterix > Agonopterix subpropinquella. The sequence continues at coordinate 33,653,221 of OV277693.1, forward strand.
TTGTTGTAACAAAGCGTCTGGCTACCCCGAAAGGGATTACAGTCGTGCAAGGTTCTCTTTCTTGCCGCCGTGTGGTTTTGGCATTGAAATAGACTCAGATCGTGACTCAGGCCATTTGTCATAATTAATAAATAAAAAACTAGATAGGCACACGGTCTCATACAAAATCTTTGCTTCCGAATTTAGGTAATTGTTTATTGTACTAACAGCGAGAAGTCATAACCACAGATTGTTCAATAGATACTACTGTAACTGATATCGCACTCTCCCGATTACGCGCGCTTTTTCGCATTTCGTAGGTACTTTACGCATCAGGATTTTCCTTTGATCTAAGATCAGGAACGACGAACTAAAAACGCCTTTTATATCAATGCGTAACCGCCTGTATCTCAAGCGATACACGGCGCCATAATAGCTGCTAAACGAGAGTGACGGTGCACTGGCGCAATGATCAAAGGTGAAAATTAATAATGTCACCCTGCAACCCTAAACATTTTAAAAGTGAACCTTGCTGGAGAACTGAAGTAACGCTCTATCGTTCCAAGGGCATGAATCTTTCATGAGATTCATTGACATTCGGGGATACCAAGGACAAACCACTGGTCGTCTCGGTCAGTAGGTACTCAGTAGGTTGACTTTCCTGATATGCCAATCTTCACCCATTCGTTCCGTATGTGGCCAAGCCAGCCGAGGCTGTCTGCTTTTATCTCACCAATATATTTCGAGACTATGCTCTTTTATTTCTTTATTCGTTTGGACTGACTGCTCTGAAGGTTATATGAATGCGCACTTCTAACATGAGACAAAGTTAGTTGTCTGCTAAAACGACTCGCGTTTTTCAATATCCATCTTTAGGTCATTGAGGACATAGAATAAAGATAACATTAGCTGCAAATCTGGTTGAACTCTTGCCGGAAAGCGAGCCAAAAGACACAGTTACCGGAATGAATGCTGTGTGTCGGTTGGTGCAAGAGCCTGTCTTGCACCAACCGACACACAGCACAGCCATCAAACGCGGCAAACTAACAAAAAAATTGAAATTGAGAATTTATAAATTTTTTGGCACAAGATTTTTTTACACTTCTGTCATAGATTTATTTTTTGTTTAGCAATCTACCTAGTCAACTATTATCTATTCTTATGGTATTGATTAATGGTTTAATAATCAATCAATATTAATACTATGTTAATACAATACTAATACTTATACAACGTGTTAATGAATTAACGCAAAACTAGAAAGTAGTTTGTTTAGAATCGAGAGCAGAGTCGAATTATCATGGTTTCAACATAGGTAATTTTTTTCAAAATATTAAATAATTTTTTTGAAAAATTTAAAATTTACTGAACCCGATGACAACCCACCGCACGGGCACACTCACCCTACTTACTACCAAAACAATATTATAAAAATGTATCAATGAGTACGTTAGCGGTTTCTTTCAGTGCTGAAATGATAACAAATCAATTTTGCCTCAAAACTTAAAATGTGAATAACTATAAATTTTAACTATAAAAATAAAAATAATTAAATTATTGTTTCAATCTAATTATTTTGTTATAAATCAGTTGGGGTGAGGTTTTGCGCTAATTCATTAACACGTTGTATACGGAGTACTTCACGAAAAAAAAATCTCCTATTCCAAAATAAACTGCAATTCTACTTGACCCAAATTATACTGGGATAGCAGATTTTCTTATTTCGTTTTGTCCCATATATGGAACCAACATCGAAAACGCAATACGAAAATCTGCAATATAATGTTGTTCAATTTGATGGTTTGATCATCCCTATAGAAGGACCGTATACTTTAATTGCAAATGTTTATCGATTGTATCAGTATTGATTACACTTTTTTTATTATTCATGCTATACTAGAAACGTCTCTTTTTTTTACTTGTAGTATCATTGTAGAAACGAGTGTTTTGTGAAAGTAGGTAAATATCATTCAAGATTCACATTGAGACAAAGTACCCAACGCTTATGCTATACTGAGACATAGGATAAAAACACAATCATATCCTGATGGACAAGTAGCAGACAATGCCACACCACCTAACTTATACCGGTTAGTATTATTCTATTATGTGCTTGTGCATTATAAAATGTTATCGTACGCTATTAGAATTATGACGCGTTTAGATGCGAAACACAGACGGTTACACAATCGAGTGTGAACGAACCACAAGGCAGTCAATGTCAACAAATTAGCACCAACGCAACGATAGGTAAGGATTGGCGGTTGACTTGTTGGCCAAGTTACAAGCGAAATACCTGACCGCTCTTCTGAAGCGAATGTCTAAGCGGACGTGGGCGGATGTCAAGTTCATTTAGAGTCATCATGATAATTAGCATGTAATGAGCAGGGTGTAACATTAAGGCTATTCTACCGTTGGCGCGCTCCATACAAACGTAGTATGGTGATATTTTCAATACTATCCAATTAAAGTCAATGAATTTTTTCAAAAACAATCTAGTAACTAATTTCTATGTCGGTATGAAGTCAGATTTTCGATAAAATTTATAGTTTTAAAGTTACAGTGCCACAAATATTTCCATACAAATCTTAAATTAATCCTAGCATTGAAACTGTATATTTTAACGAAAATCTGACTTCATACCGACATAGAGATTAGTTACTTGATTGTTTTTGAAAAAAATTCATTGACTTTAATTAGATAGTATTGAAAATATCACCATACTACGTTTGTAAGGAGCGCGCCAACGGTAGAATTACAGCCATAATTAAAAGTGTGCTTCAGAACACCAAACTAAACAACTTGCTAATGCAAGTTCAGTTTAGTGTCACCCGATAAAACGACAAATACCGAGACGTGCCTCTATCTTTGTCGTATGCGAAAGCGAGCGCGCAAGCCGGTTTTCTCGTTTTGTCACTTTGTGCGTGGCATTCTAGCACTACTGTTCCTTACAAAACTGAAATACTACTAACTCAAATGTATGGAACAGCAGTTTTTTTCACATTTATACCTTGTTGTATATTTAAATACCTACTAATTATCATAAGGCACTTATTGTACTAAAATCAATTATTTGCTAATCGCTTATTGCTTACCGCACACTTTGTGATAAAGAATACAATGATTACCATAGAATACTCATAATCATAAACGTGATACATGTACTAAAAATATGGATGAGTCGCCCAATGCGTTACGAACCAGTCTATATAAAACAAACCCATCTCTTTTACTCTCGTCTGGAATACATTTCAGGTGAAAGAGATAACTAAAAATTTTTAAGGGTAAGCGCTCTACTCTTTTGAGATATTGTATGATCAAGAATTGGAATTTGTACCCACTCTGTTTTCAAGAGAGAGGTATAGTAGGTAATTTTAAAATAGAAAAGTATAGAATAAAATACTGTGTAAACTCCATATAGGTATACGTCGATAACTTTTTTATAGCGATAAACTCCATATAACCCTGATATTACCTGAGTTTAGAACAACCATGGAGACAATACCTCAGATTATTCAATACAATACCTTTCCCAGGTTCCTGAAACCAACTATTTATTTATTTCCTCTCTTCTTCTCCTTAAGTAGGAAATGAAAACTTTTTATTACGAAAAAAGATACTCGGCCCCTTGAGTTTCGTTATACATCCCTATTTTTAAAACATTATATAAAAAATTTTTAAGGGTGTACTCAGTTATTAAAACTAAATAACATGGATGGGTAGAAAAACGAGAAAATTGTTTGGACCTTCCATTGAAAATCGATCGGCTGAAGTATATCTATGGCTGATGCGCACTTTTCAATTACAGAAGGTCCAAAAAAAATTCTCTTTTCCGATCCATTTAAAGTGGTTTAGTTTCCCTACGGAACATCGGTCGAAAAAAGAAACCTGAAATACCCTTAACATTTTATTAGTAATTTTGAAATCGTGACCTTTCCTTTTGGCTTCGCCGTAGTCAATAGGTGGGTGTGTAAGTATAACTTTAACAAAATTTTACAGAAAAGCAATTTGGGCTTTATATTGAGAGAGCATTACACAGCTGATTACTGTCTGCCTCCTCCCGTGCCGCCGAGAGGGGGTGAGGTAACAACTAAACTAGTGGGGTGGCAGGCAGTGTCTGTACTGTACCTACGTAGTTACGCGTACTCTTTCTGTGCCTTAACCAAGGATAAACAGCTAAATATAGCTCTTATCTAATTTCTCTATCTGTCAGTTAGTTGGTCACGTCCGTAGATCGAATACTTTGTTTGCACTACAGTAAATACAGTCGTTATGTGTCTGTTCGGGAAACTAGAGGATTTACTTATTATTTACTAATATTAAACATTGTTAAATTAAGGGGGTACCGATCGTATTTTCTTATTAACAATTATACAACATTTCCAAAAAACAAGAATGTTACAGGTAGTCCTTGTTGCTGATTTTAAAATCGGGACATTTATGGTTTTGTTTTTAGAATGTTTTTATCTACATAAGTTATTTTATTTACATTAATAAGTATCTTAAAAACTAAACTATTGGCGGTTTTAAAGATATTATTAATTTTTGTAAATGTTGTATAGGTAATTATTAAAAATAAATACGATTGAGGGCAGTATTGGAGGCTCGGTACCCCCTTAATGAGTTAGTAAACACAATTTTTTTTTTCAATAAATGTTTCGAAATGGTGTCTAATACACCAATGTCGCCGACATTGTCTTTTGGTGTGTAGACTCGTTTACATATATTATATATTTACCTAAAATGCGGTGCAATGTCGACTGTGCTTAACCTAATCTCTATCTAATATTATAAAAGGTGTTAGTAGAAACCTGCATTACTTTAAAGGGTGATCATACTCATGATACAGAACAAAATTCCCCAAGGAACGTAATAGGAAATTAACAAAAAACCGACTATTCCTATACGTAAAGCAAATTTCTGCCAAAAACTAAATAATATCTACCTAATAATAAGATAAGAAAATTAATAATTATCTGGATAGGTATTTACTTAGTTTTTGAAGTCGGTGCACAAACTCTACGTAATAACTAATAAGTTATATTCAAATTATTGCATCAATAACAATGACCAAATATTTGAACTCGGGTGAGTTCAAATAATATTGTCACAAATAATTTCCCAAGTAAACTTTGTAAATGGAACACAAAATTACTTTGATTTATTTCTGTAATCTTTATTGACATTAGTAAGACGCTGAAGGACGATCGATTGAGCCTGAGGATTGAGCGTTCAAATTTCAACCTTACTGGTCCCAAATCCCGGGGTTGAATCTCCTGAATTTGCATTGTGGATTGTGTAAAACGTGATTCGAATCTGATTATTAGGTCATTACTACATCGAACCGATATATAGGGTCCTTCTTAATATGCTGACACTTTTTTAAGGGGATGATCAGACCGTCAAACTGAACAACTTCCTCTATGGGACCAACATCGAAATCGCGAAAAAAAAATCATCACTTCCATACAAAACTGCAAACCTACTCGGAGCCAAACTTCTAACTAATTTTTTTCGCGATTTCGATGTTGATTCCATAGAGAAAGTTGTTCAGTTTCATAGTCTGGTCATCGCCTTAAAAAAGTGTCAGCATATTAAGAAGGACCCTGTATGTACTTGTGATATTTCTTGGCGATTTGTGATGTTACATAATAAATAATATTCAGTAAGCAAAGGACATCTGGCACATAATACCAAAAAATGTATAACCGTCCTTCTATTTTTATTATGGACATGAACACTATTAGTTTATTTTATAATGATTTATTAGTTTTTATCATTTTTATATAAAAAAAAGCATTGTGCTTGCAACACATCCTACCAACTCCTACTAAACAACATTGACAGCCATTTTGGGGTTGCTGCTTTTTTATAATTTATTAATAATAAATGATTAAATAACTCGTTAAATAAAAATAAATGATACTATCTGAGTCGTTTTTATAAAACCTCATAATTTATTACACATTTGACTTCAGTCAAAACTTCTATACATTTTAAGGTATTTTTTTAAGGCAGAGCGGCGGTTGTCCTTTAGACAGTGGATATGATGATCGGGTAAATATACTCTCATTTGTGCTATTGTAACGAAATTTTGCATGTACCTAGGCAGTAAAATGAACAAAACAAAATTGTTTTGATCTGTGCCACAAGCGCACCGCGTCGCGAATCGCCGCGATTTTTATAGAGCAATATCGCCGTCACATCGCCGCGATCCCGCTGCGATTGATTAATCTCGGAAAAATCGCGGCGATAAAGCGGCGGAATCGCGGCATCGTTCCGTATAAGTACGTCTGTGTAATATACAGGGTGTAGCAAAACATCCTAGTATTATTACTTTACTTATGTAAAGTTAAGTTAAGGTAATTAGCTTAGACCATCAAACTGCACCACTTTCATTATGGAGCCAATATACAGAAAAAATAAAAACAATCAACTGTCCCATATATTTTAATCGAGTTGGTACTGCAATTTAGTGTGGCAGATTTTTTCTCGATGTTGGCTCCATAGTAAAAGTTGTTCAGTTTGATGGTCTGAAGCACCCCGTGTTTTGTTTCAGCCCGTATTGTTTTTATAATGTGTTTTTAAGACAAATAAAGACATTCTAGTCCATAAGCTCAAAAATAGCGTGTGTGGTGTGATATGGTTCTTATTCTTATCTATCAAGATCAATCAGAGTTTAACATTCATTATTTTTACATTTTAGTACGTTAAACAATTATGTACTTACACATTTTTGTGGGTAGTTATTATAACCCGTCTACCATAACATAACATCAAAGCTCTTAATAACAAAGTCATTTACTTAGTCTGAGAATTTCAAACTGAAATACCTACTTTGATGAACATGAAAGATACCAAGTTTGGAGAGATAAAGGGTGATGCGTAAAGCTGTTAGCCTACTAGTGACATGACAATAAACAGCACACGTTCGAATCGAGCATACATACGCACCCAAGTCAAGACTGACGGGCATTCGGAGCTGAAATAGACTCGGTATCAGGCCTAGAAATACCGGTATTTTAGTGCACCAATACCACCGGTACCTATATTATTGGTACCGGTACCAGACGTAGCACTAGTACCTGTACTTATCACTTTCTAATCAGTATCGGAATTATTTACACAGGTAACCCTGTAAAATGTTTAGCTGAATTTTCACTGAACAACTTTTACTATGGGAGCATACCGGCATGTAATAAATCGCCAAAATAAACGACTTGTGTCATACATTTGAGTCGATTGCTCTGTAGTATGGAACAGCAGATATTTGTTTTGCGTTTTCTGGTTTGTTCCCATAGTGAAAGTTTGATGGCCTGAACCACCCCTGAAAAGGACACTGGGGAAAAATGTATGGCCTCTGGTTCAAGAGCCCCTGCTATGGTGTGCCATGTAGTGACAGTTAGAGGATATCCAAATGATAATGGTACACAAGGGGCATCAAAATATTTTCGTGAAAAAAAAGATAATGCTGTTTTATTTTATCGGAGTCGTTTTAGGAAGAATCTATTTCGAAATTGTGGCCCGAAAGGTGTAATCTCGTTCGGGGTGATCAAGACACTTAGCTGCCTGCAACTACTAAAAGTAATTAATTACCTAAGAGCAAGAGTAATAAAATAAGACTCACGTTCGACAATTTCAGATTTTCAGGATGGAATAACGATTTTCTCGTTTTGAGTTTATGAGATGAATAAGGGATAAGATTATTTTGCATCAGTAATATTAAAATACCAATAATACTATTCATTCACCGATGGCCGATGGGGCCGAAAAGTTCTCGAGTGGCGACCACGTACCGGAAAGCGCAGCGTGGGTAGGCCCTCCACACGGTGGACCGACGACCTGGTGAAGGCGGCGGGAAAACGATGGATAAGGGCAGCGCCGGACCGGTCGTTATGGCGATCCTTGGGGGAGGCCTATGTCCAGCAGTGGACGTCCGTCGGCTGAGCTGATGAATACTATTCATTTATGACAAGGTATTCAAGCAACAGATGGAAATAGCAACGAAATGCTAACATTAGTATGAAAAGCCGCCGAACAAAACATCCTAAATCTTTTTTTTTTCTCTCGAAAGGATATTGGTGGAAATGTTCTATATTTAACCCCCTTTCACGTAGTATGCCACTAATGGGCTGTTGGACCACTCCTGCCCACTCATAGAGAATTCACACGCATGTGCCCACTGTTCTTTAGCTATACATAAACTATTATAAAACTGTAACAGAAGTGTGTCTGTACATTGAAGATATTTACAAAAAAAAGATTACGATATGGTTTTTAGGCTTCCCTAATTCCAAATCACAAATTTTTGGACTTTTTGTCTGTCTGTTTGTTTGTTTGTTTGTTTGGGTGTTTGTTTGTTCGAGTATCACGCAAAAACTACTGAACCGATTTTGATGAAACTTTTTTGTTAGATAGCTTATCATCTGACTTAAAATCTGGTATATAATTTATGCGGACGAAGTCGCGGGTAAAAGCTCGTTTAATATAAAGGATTAGGCATTTTTATACGCGACGGGTAGGGTACCTGAGTGAGAAAACCCCTCGGGTAAATTTGGCGTCGTTTTGTCCTCCTGTAGATATCGAATCCGATATTATTTGGAGCAAAGTTTATTAACAGTAATTAAATAAACGGTGGCCGCAAAACAAATGTTGCCGCCATCGGTCCATATAAAGTTAGGTATCTACACAAAACTGTATATTAAAAAACTATGTTTGACCTCTGATGCAAAAGTAGGAATGTTAATTATGTTTAAAGCCTTATTTATCTGTATGCGACGGGATGGACATTATAATTGTAGTTCATATACTGATGAAACGATTTCAATCCGATTATTCGATTGAATTGAATGTCGTCAGTGAAACAGTTTTGTTTCATAATATTGTGCATTGTATTTTGTTTTGGTGTAAATAATAGTACATTACTGCAGCGGCCAGCAACAGAGGCATTGATGGACGAACGTGTAAATGTGGGCCGAGGCGAAACCGAGGCACACATACGTAAGTCCATCAATGCCTAGTTGTGGCCAAGGCTTGTATACTTAGTACTTTTCTCAAACAATGCGCGGAAATTAAAACAGTAAACTTTCTCAAATAATTCGCGGAAATTAAAACTCTTTTCAAAATCAATGACGAACAACGAACAACAATTTGTTTTTTTTTTTCAATAAACAGCTTTCTATTTGCAAGCCAGTTCGAAATTTAAATAAAACCTTTGATAAGTTACCTCCTTGGTCGCCATGTTTCGGAGAAAATTATTGTTCCATTTTTAAATTACACGACAGATATGAGTTTAGTATGTAATTTATTTGGTCGCTAAACACGACAGATATGGATTTTCATACAACATTGCCGGCCGCTGCGCGCATGTATTTGGCCAGTACTGCAATTTCGATTTATCTCGAAGAAGGTTGTCAAAATAATGCTCACATTTCCAAGCATGTTTGAGAAAAGTATATTTCATTCATTCATTCAAACTTACTACCCGTTTGCTTGGAGTTGGCCGTCGATGACCGTTACAAAATTTCATCACAGGCACATTAACTGGTCCCGTCGACAAAAAATAATATAACAAGCAAATAAAAAAATTAAATTAAAAGCGATATTAGTGACCGAGATAGACGTGCCGTACGTGGTTGCGTTGCTAAAGGTTATATAGGGGTGCGGTCCGGTGAAGCGGGAAGGGAGGGAGCGGCCAACTCGAAAAAAACGACTAGTACAGCATTACATTACACACGACGAATGGTTTTAAGGCTTTTTCGCCTTATAGTATTATGTATTCAAAAAGTTAACTTCTCCAAGCAAAACCCTGTTCAAAAAGGAAGTTAAATTACATTTAAATTTCAAACAATACCATCACATCTGAATTGTTTTGAACTCAAAAACATACGTAGCCCGCCTAGCTTGTTTATTTCAGAAAGTTTAAAGTTAGGTAACAGGGGTGACTGTGATTTTGGTGAACACAATATACTAACATAACAGCATATTCTGTGGAATAGCCACAGAATACTTACCCTCGCCACGGAATATTATAAGAGTAAGAGGTACCCCGCTTGGTAGCAAGCGTGGAGAAAATGTAGCCGGTGTATTCCAGCTCGCTAGCAGTCAGTATCACACATGCTTACTTGCTCTACATGTTCTTCTTGTACATTTTTCCCTTTTGTATGAAATGACAGCTAAATGTCCGAGGTGTGGCTATACTCACAACTATAGTAGCAACTATATTCCCCGAGGGAACATAATTATATACGTGCAGGTTTCCGCAAAAGGAAGGAGAACCTTCCCCGAAAAGCCAGCACAGCGGTGTTAAAAATTATAAGCAAATTCGAGTTTTTTATACAGGGTTTTGGTGTCCAAACGAAAGGCTAGAGCTAGTCTAGCCACCTATAATCAAAATAATAATTATATTGCATACTTAAATATATTTACATGAGGGTGCGTGTGCACGCCTTTAAATGTGAATAAAAGATTTTTCTTTCTTTCTTTCTAAATACATTACTTGCTTTATTGGTGCTCTAGACCATCAATCTGAACAACTTTGACTACGGGACCAACTTTAAAATCGCGAAAAGGAAATCAGCTGTTTCATTCGTTTGTGTCAGCTAATGATATTTTCTACATTCTGATTTCTTTTTCTCGATTTCGATGTCGGCTCCATAGTGAAAGTTGTTTAGTTTGATGGTCTGAAGTCTGGCACCCTGTAGGTATATTTGTTAGTTGTAGTATAGCTTATTACCGTCAGTCAGTGTAGCTATACTATACACGACTACCTGTTTTTAGACAGATTTTTAGTAAATGATTAATTTTATAGTATGGGATACTCTTGAGCAAATATATGTACACTTAGTTATTATCTACTGGTCGTCTACCCACTTGTAGAATTTCTGTGTTGGTATTCCATGCATATAGGATTCCTTAAATTCTTGTGGCGGTTGAAAATTAACGCCCTGTATTATGTTATGTATCATTACTAATCATTATCAGTCTATATACGAGTACGTCCCACCGCAGGGCACAGGCCTACCCTCAGGGAGGATGTATGGGCGTTAGTCCACCACGCGTGCCAAATGCGGAAAGGTAGACTTCACATACGCATCGGAAGTTCTTCATTAGCGAATGCAGATTTCCTTACGACGTTTTCCTTCACCGTTTTGAGAGCAGTCGGTAATTACGTACATAAGATTATAAAAACTGATTGGCGCATGGCATGTTGGCCGTGCTGATTCGAACCCGGATCTCAAGATTGAGATTCCATACTCCGCAACGCGCCACCGACGCGACGCTCATCTGCTGTTGCTCACATTTCGACTCACAGTCGACGAGTAGCCATTGAAATTTTCTATGGAACAGCTGTAATTTTTTTGCGCTTAAGTGGGTGGCTCCATAGGGAAAGTTGTTCAGTTTGATGGTCTGAAGGGGGTGTCCCCTTTGATATGTAATTTAACATCCTGTATACCGTACATAATAATAAGTAGTAAGTACTTAGGATTGTTGGTTTAAGTAGGTATAGTAAGTAGAAATACTTATGTTGTGAGAAAAGAAACATTTTACTTCAGATGTTTTGACGTATAAGGCCATTGTTGTAAACTTATGAACTCTGAAGTTTTCCATTATAGTCATAGTGGAACAATAATTTCATATAACAATGTTGCCTACTTTGATAAGCCAATGAAAAGATGCAGTGGAGTAAACAAAACAGTTTCTACGCTATACAGGGTGTAACAAAACACCCTAGTAATACTTAAGAGGCTGCTTCCGACCATCAAACAGAACAACTTTCACTATGGAGCCAACATCGAAATCGGCTAAAAAAAATCTGCTCTTTCATACAAAACTGCAGTACCGTCTCGACTCAAATCTCCCATACATTAGATTTTTTTTTTTCTCGACGTTGGCTCTATAGTGAAAGTTATTCAGATTGATGGTCTGAAGCACCCCCTTAAGTGAAACTAGGGTGTTTTGTTACACCCTGTACAGAAAATAATGTATCATATCATCATCAGCGTGAAATTGAAATCATTGGCATCCTTTTAAACTAAGAGTCTATCCCATCAATCCCAACTTTTACTATGGGAGAAAAGAGCCCGAAGCAAAAAACAAAATTTGCGGTTTGACTCGAGACCGAGTACACAGCAGACATAGTAGATATTGGAGTTTAGTATGGAACAGCTGATTTTTTTGTTGCTACGTTCGATTTGCTCCCACAGTAAAAGTTGTCTATTTTGATGGGTAGACTCATAGTTTAAAAGGATGCCAATTATTTCAATTTCAACCTGTATAATTTTCTCGGAATACCTGCCACTAATAGGATTAACTTGTGTGCTCTCTATAATGCACTTCAGAGAGCAGATTATTAAGAGAACTTGCATCCTATTTATCTATCAATTTATTATAACAATAATATGTATTAGGTATATAGTTCCATTTACTGTGAGAACTATGTACTTCCAACATTATCCTTAGTTTGGTCCTTGGTTCATGGTTTGTTAAGGGAATGACAACACCATTAAACTAAAGAACTTTATAGGAATAATATCGAAACCGCAAAAACAAATCAACTGTTCCATACTGCACTTGCTACTCGGCCCCTATGTCATGGGACAGGTGTTTTTTTTTGCGTTGATGTATATAAGTCCCAAAAAGTTGTTCCGTTTAATAGCCTGAGGCTTGAAATCACGACTGAGGTACAAAGAACAATGGCAGATTTGGACCCAGCCATTTTTTACGAAAACTAAAAGCCATTCAGGACGGGGTTAGTCCATCTAGTTATACTATTAGTTATACAATATAACAGAATGGACAAAAAAAATCCTATTTGTTATACTGCTGAATATAACTTATTGGATTCAAAAAAACGATAGAGGTTTGTCCATGTAGTTATACCTACATATAAACAGCTATAACTTGTAAAGTGTGTGTGACTGTGTGTGTGTGTGTGTGTGTGTTTGTTTTAAGTACTATCCGAGGACTCGCACCTGAATACACAAGGAACACCCGAGGACCTTTTCAAAGCGAGGACTTTTTTGTGGGTCCTCGGATCGACCTGACCACATAACGGTCTTTATCGTGCGATTTTGAACCTTTCTGTACTTGTAACAAGGAAATCTGTCAAAGTCCTCGGTTTAGTCATGGGGAGTCAGGTTTGAGTGTGAGGAAGTGTGTGAAGTAGAGGGCGCCACCATCGAGTTTTTACACACCTGATTTACACTTTTGTCCGGTTCTGGTACCAAATCGAGGACTTGTGTGTAAAACTTAACACAGATGTCCTCGTATTGGTAGCTTTTCCTGACATTGTGTGTAAAGCGTAATTTTCCGACCAACTGAGGACCGAGTGTGAAATTTTCTGTCCTCGTTTTGATAAAATATGTGAGTGTGATGTTAATATTATTAATTATATTGCTAGTAACATAATAAATTTATTAATGATAAAATTTTAAACCTTTTTGATAGCATATCATATGCTCATGACTATATTCCCCGAGGCGGTAGTCAGAGATATTCTGAAACTTCAGAACATCAACGTTGTACTAGTAGTACCGAAACTCTGTCCAGTGTAACGGGGAGTAAGCCCGTCGCCACTTGTAATGGACAGTAGGTACAATGCATGCCTCGAAATTGAAGCATGCAGGTTTCCTCACGATGTTTTTCTTCACCTAAAAGTCAGTGGTGTTACAAATCGTACATAAATTCCGAAAAACTCATTGGTAAAAATACGAGTCGGCATGGACGGGGATCGAACCATCGCCTCCTGCACGGCAGGCAAGGTTACTCGCCACTGAACCATCACAGCTTCTTTTCAAAAATCTTTTAGATAATGTACAAAAATCAAAAATACTACAGATTTTCGCAATTATGAAAATTCAAAACGAAAAATTGCTACTGCAGCTTAGGTAAGTACCCATTACAAAAGCCTAAAATCATTTTTTTATGGAATACTTTTATCGGTACCTAATTATTCTACTTTTAAGAATATCGAAATAAAAGTAGAAGTGGCAGTTTTTTTTTCTTTGTTCTTTATTTATAATTTATAGGGTCCTTCTTAATATGCTGACACTTTTTAAGGGGATGATCAGACTGTCAAACTGAACAACTTTCTCTATGGCACCAACATCAAAAGCGCGAAAAAAAATCTGCGCTTCCATATGAAACTGCAAATCTACTCGAGCCTAATGTATGGGAAAGCAGTTTTTTTCGCGATTTCGATATTGTTTGTTGTTTTGCGAGTTTTTTGTAAGCGTGGAAAAAAGTCGATGCTGGCTCCCTCTACTTCACCCACTTGCTCACACTCCAACCTGACTCCCCATGACTAAACCGAGGACTTTTCCTCGTCCTCGCTTTGAAAAGGTCCTCGGATGTTGCTTGTGTATTCAGGTGCGAGTCCTCGGATAGTACTTAAAACAAACAGACCCCCACACACACCTAGGTACACACTAGGTGTGTGGGGGTCTATTTGTAAGTACTAACTGAGGACCTGAATACACAAGGAACATCCGAGGACCTTTTCAAAGCGAGGTTTGTTGTAAGCGTGTAAAAATCGATGGTGGCGCCCTCTACTTCACACACTTCCTCACTCTCCAACCTGACTCCCCATGACTAAACCGAGGACTTCTCCTCGTCCTCGCTTTGAAAAGGTCCTCGGATTTTGCTTGTGTATTCAGGTGCGAGTCCTCGGATAGTACTTAAAACAAACAGACCCCCACACACACCTAGGTACACACTAGGTGTGTGGGGGTCTATTTGTAAGTACTATCTGAGGACTCGCACCTGAATACACAAGGAACATCCGAGGACCTTTTCAAAGCGGATGACTGAACCGAGGACTTTGTCAGATTTCCTTGTTACAAGTACAGAAAGGTTCAAATAGCACAATAAAGACCATTATGTGGTCAGGCCGATCCGAGGACCCACAAAATAGTCCTCGCTTTGAAAAGGTCCTCGGATGTTCCTTGTGTATTCAGGTGCGAGTCCTCGGATGGTACTTAAAACAAATAGGCCCCTACACACACACACACACATATAACTACCTACCTACCCACCCAACTACGTACGCACGCACATAATTATATAGCGTCCTTATTAATGTGCTGGCTGGCTGACACTTTTTTAAGGGGATGATTAGACCGTAAAACTGAACAACTTTCTCTATGATACCGACATCGAAATCGCGAAAAAAATCTACTCTTCTATACAAAACTGCAAATCTACTCGAGCCTAACGTATGGTACAGCTGTTTTGTTCGCGATTTCGATATTGGTCCTATGGAGAAAGTTGTTTAGTTTGATGGTCTGATCAGCCCCTTAAAAAAGTGTCAGCTGCTTGACATTTTTGAACGATTTCAGCAGGTTAATAATTTTTTGTTTTATTTGTTAATGAATTTGGTACCTTAGGGTTGGGACTCGAATTTAATATTCACCGATCACACGCCTGCCTTGTTGCCTTGCCTGTCTTAAATTTGTCCTATGGACGGGTGTATTTGGTCTCAGGCTTTTCTTCCCATACATTTTGGTGGTTTAGGAATTAGAAAGGTGTCCGTAATCGCTCTCCCAGCTTACTTGTCGTCCGTACTTAGTGTGCGACGTCTTCATGGAATTATTATTGACCCATCTCTGGGTACCGTGGAAGTGACGCACTTGTCAGATGCAGAGTCTGCTTGGCGTAAGATATGTCCAAACAGTGAGCCTCCGGAAAATCGTGCTTCTCAGAAAGAGTGGAATGAGCCTCTCAGTAAGTTAAGGTATACCAGGATTTACTAGACGGCAGCGCAAGCTTGCGGGCCGGGCCCGTCTTTTAGCGGTTGTTGAGGGTGAATCTGGGATGTGGTATCTGGTGTGTGTGGAGACTTTACCGGACAAGACCACTTTGACCTTGGCCATCTGTTTGAGACTGGGGGCTAGATCAGTTCATCCGTATGTTTGCGAGTATGGTGAGGGTGTTGGACAGCTCGGTCAACAATTTCGAATGTGCCTGCGGTACGTGAGCGACGGCTCAGCAGGCATTATACGTAATTATGGAAAGCCTCCTGACAAAGGCTTTGGAAGTTGGGAAGGTCTTTGATTTGGGACGCGACTTGTGTGGACACATTGGCGGCGTCGCATATTGGTCGAACATCGTCGGGCGCGGTTGCTGCTGTCATCAAAATGCCGGAAATAATTATGTTGATATTGGAGAGGGGTATAATGTTTGTTCCTTTGGGAGTGTAGACCCTGGGACCACGGCAACCCGATGCCAAACAGCTTGTTAAGGAAATTTCAGCGCCCCTTATACAGACCACTGGTGATAAGAGGGCTGTCAGTTATCTTCGTCAGCGCATAAGCTTGGCGATACAGAGGGGGAATGCTGCCAGCGTTCTTAGAACCGTCCCTTTGGTCCAGGTTCTTGGAACCGGAGCTTTGGAGGGGGTTTATAAGTTGTAGGTCCCCCTTTTTACATTTTTATATAGAAATTGACGAAGCTTTTTGCAGATAATTATACAGGATGTATTTATTGACGAAACAAATAGTCGATCTGAGTGATGTATTTTCTTTGACGACGCCTGTTGTGGATGTGAGTGATGTATTTACCTATGACGAAGCCTTTTGTTGTTATTTACGGTAATAAATCATTACAGTGCTTAAATTAAATATACTTTCCCAAATTAGCCAAGTACTACATCTGGACACTTGAGGTTTTGATAATTACTAATTTGGGCGTGTTTCAGATTTTACAACATTATAGAAAATATTTTTAATATTTTATCATCACCTTATTATGTGATTGGGATGACGGTGTGTTAAACTTATGCCCAGTGACGCCAATCTGAGGGCCCTTTCGCTTTCACAAAAACCTGCGCTAAGTTCTATTCAAGGATGACGTTTTTGAGCCCAGCTCGCACGAAGTGAGGACATAAAACGGTGTGTTAAACCATTCGAGGACATCGCCAACCTACCCAGTCAGTAATGCACATCTGAGGACCTTTTTTTACACAGACACCCGCGCCAAGTACTATTCGAGGACGTTGCGTTAGACGAACCATTAACAAACAGAGGACGTTTGTCTGAGTGTACACGAGGACATGAGATGGTGTGTTAAACTATTCGAGGACCTCGTCAACCTGCCCGATGGTGCACATCTGAGGACCTTTATTACATAGAAACCCGCGCCAAGTACTATTCGAGGACGTTGTGTTAGACAAACCATTAACAAACCGAGGACGTTTACTTTGTCTGAGTGTACACGAGGACATGAGACGGTGTGTTAAACCATTCGAGGACCTCGATCACCTGCCCGATGGTGCACATCTGAGGACTTTTTTTACACAAAAACCTGCGCTAAGTACTATTTGAGGATTTTCTGTTAGACAAACCATAAAAAAACTGAGAAAGTGTTTTGGGCACAGCTTGTAGAGACCGAGGACATATGGCATCCATTGTCGGCATTTATCAAAGAAAAAAAGACCATTTCTTTTTTATAAATTTGAAGCATGCCAACCCTGTTCGTCGGTCATCATCATCATCTCAATGAAACTCACTGCTGGGTATAGACTTCTTCATTTTCACGCCAACAAGAATGGTCCCTCGTGTCCGTCGGTGATTAAAAACAATTTTTTTTTTCATTCTGACTTCATTTTTTAACACTATCTGTGCGTCGGGAGTTGTTCCGTTTTAGAGAAGATGGCCAGGCTAGTTTGTGGTGAAATTATGTTGAGTGCGGACGTTCAGGGTCTAACTTATCAGTCCTGATGGTAAGAAGTACTGTCTGCTTAAACTGTGTGGTTTGATGATCTGATGATTTCAAATTATTATTGTGGGTATCAGTGTGGGTGTTGTAAGGGTACCTAATCTTTAAAAAGAATTGAGATCCCACCAATAAAATTTCATACAAAAATGTAGCCGAGACTAAAAACTTAAAAAAAAGAGATCTTTTGTAGGCCAAGTCTTGAATAAGTCTTCTCCTCGATAACTTACTGCGCTAACTCAGGGACTCGAAGTGAATCTTGGCCTCTGACCGCAAAAAACGCCTTTCATCTCTTTTCTGTGCTATCTCAGTCCAGTTTGGCACCTCGAGATCTTTCATCGAACAGGCCCTGTACCCGCACTTTCGATGCTCGCTATACCGCCACTGTTTTGGTCCGCACTTCATTGGAATAGAGTTGAAATTGGAACAAAAATGTTCACGTAATTGCGAAGTTCGAATGTACGGGTAGACCCTCAGCAATTGGAGTACGTTTCCATGTAGTATGGTAACTGGGCCAATGTAGTGTGCCTCGCGTTAATGACGTTTAGCTGCGTAAGTAGTTCGTAAGTTATAAATACGTGCAACAATGTTTTACGTAGTGTTTAGGCAATAATGATAGTATGGAAATAGGTCTGTAATTTCGAGTATTTTTTTTTATTTCCACTTAATTTTATATATGGGGACAATCTTAGCTTCTTTCCAATAATATGGGAAGGTTCCCAAGCAGAACGATTTATTAAAAATAATCGTCAACGGATGAGATAGTTGGCCTGGCACAACTTGAAATAAACAGCGGAGGTAGACGATCCGGACCTGGGCCCTTATTCAGGTCTATCGATGTTAACTTCCTCAACACCGCTCTTTCACTCAGACATATAGAACTCAGTACACCTTGGTAGTTTCCGTCTTGACTGTAACAGTGTTGCACTGAATTACTCAGACTACTGGTATTATAAATGGAAGCAAAATTTTTTGCAAATAGCTTACAAATATCAATACCATTTGTTGCGGGTTCATCATCCAGATTCATAGTAGCCGGGATACAAGATTTGTCCTTTATGTACGTCCAAAAGTACTTAGGATGCTTCGCAATGTTTTTCTCCAAATTTTCACAATAGTTTGTATAATTTAACTTCATCAATCGATCACTTCCTTTCTTAATATTTCCATTTGAATCTCATCCATTGGGTTGCGATATTTTTTGAATCTAATTCTAGCATTATTTTTCTCTTTTAAAATCCTAATAAGTTTGCGAGAGTACCAAATGGGATATTTAGATCTTTTTGGCTTAGTAAGTGGGACATGAGACTCAATAATAGTATTTAACTTTTTATAGAATGCAGTTACTATATCATTTAAATGATTACAATCTCCTAGAAGCGCATCCCAGTCTATTTCAGCGAGTTCTCCATTAATACTGTCAAAGTGGGCCTTGAAAAAGTTCAACCTAGGCTGAATGTTGGGCTGTAAGGTTGGGGACGAATCAAAACCAATAACAAACTCAAGTGGAGGGTGATGTGCGTCTATTTTGCTCAATATGTCTTTGCTTTCTTCAAGCTGCTGAATAGACACTGACGCTAGAACCAAGTCTAAGATCCTAGAATTACAATTCATTTCGGAGTTGTATTTTTTTAGACCATTAAATGCCATAAATTCGGTCACCAGCTGATAGTGATCACGTGGGCAAGAATCGCTTCGAACCGGTACCATAGATGCATTACAGCCACTGGCTGACCACATTAAATCCTTTAGATTAAAGTCCCCTACAACCATTATGTCTCCAAAGTTTGTATGATGATTACTTGTTATAGACCATCTGGGGAATCTGCTAAAAATCATAAATCGTCAGCATACATGATCTCAGAGGTCAATGCAAATGACACCTTAGTGCGTGTCTTTAACCTGGCTAAGATAAAGAGTTTGCCATCTGTACGGAAACGGATGCGAATTCCTTCGGAAGAAGAATATAATGCCTCACGAACTAGGACTGCAAATTACAATGCGAACAGAGTGGGTGCCAGGACGAACCCATGTTTCACCCCGCATGCAGATGCATGCAGGAGTCTCAGAAGCCTCACAAACTTGCAGCTCCTCGCCACCATATTTAAGCAGTTCTCCGGGTATTGATTCGATGCCAACCACACGTATGTTTTGTTTTTGTTTGATGGCATGAATAACCTCGTTACGCGGCGACAACGGTTCATCCAGCTCGTTAGCAGTGAGAAGCTCTGGCATCATACGGAGGTGCTCTAGATTAGCCGATCGATCCACGTTAAGCAGATTATTGTAATATTCTGCCCATTGCTTGAGCACGTCCTCCATGCTCTTGAAGAGGACCTCGCCATCCAAAGACTTCAAAGGCACCTTCGCCGAGCCGGTTGTTCCAATCAGCTTCCTAACCTCACAGTGAAATTCTCAAAGCCGGTTCGTATCAGCGAGCCAAAAACAGCGCCAAGGGGAAGAGCACACTCAAAATAGCATATAGAACCACTGGTGTATACTCATACAGAGGAGAGAGAGAGAGGAGAGGAGTACTTGGATGGACCGGATAAGTCCGGGAGTATCTCCCGAAGAGCGGTTACAAAACTTTATAATTACTAATTAAGATTGAATATCTGAGTAGTTCAAGTAGGTATTACAATTTCGATTAGAATGAATTTTTTTCTCTTTTTTTTTATAGAATACTTAGAATACGAGCGTGTCGTGCCGGGTCAGCCACACGGTAGGTACGGCGCGCGACTGCCACGGAGCTTGGTTAGAAACGTACTCCAATTGCTGTTCGATGAAAGATCTCGAGGTGCCAAACTGGACTAAGAGGCGTTTTTTGCGGTCAGAGGCCAAGATTCACTTCGAGTCCCTGAGTTAGCGCAGAAGGGGAGAAGACTTATTCAAGATTTGGCCTACAAAAGATCTCTTTTTTTTTAAGTTTTAAGTTTCGGCTAAATTTTTGTATGAAATTTTATTGGTGGGATCTCAATTCTTTTCGCAAAGATTAGGTACCCCTACAACACCCACACTGATACCCACAATAATTATTTGAAATCATCAGATCATCAAACCACACAGTTTAAGCAGGCAGTACTTCTTAGCATCAGGACTGATAAGTTGGACCCTGAAACTTGGTTCAAAAGTATTTGCGCTGCAATGCGGCCCGCCCTAATATGCGCTTGCTTATGCTTGCAGTGAGTTTTACCGAGATGATGAATGATGACCGACGAACAGGTTGGTTGGACATGCTTTAAATTTATTAAAAAATTGCCTTCTTTTTTCTTTGATAAGTGCCGACAATTTATTTATTTATTAAACAATTACACAGCTTCACAGATGAACTCCAATACGCCATGCAAGTAAGACAATGGATGATATATGTCCTCGCTCTCTACAAGCTGTGCTCCAAACATTTTCTCAGTTTTTTATGGTTTGTCTAACAGAAAATCCTCAAATTAATAGTACTTAGCGCAGGTTTTTGTGTAAAAAAAGGTCTTCAGATATGTGCACCATCGGGCAGGTTGACGAAGTCCTCGAATGGTTTAACACACCGTCTCATGTCCTCGTGTACACTCAGACAAACGTCCTCGGTTTGTTAATGGTTTGTCTAACACAACGTCCTCGAATAGTACTTGGCGCGGGTTTCTGTTTAAAAAAAAGGTCCTCAGATGTGCATTACTGGGTAGGTTGGCGATGTCCTCGAATAGTTTAACACGCCGTTTTATGTCCTAGCTTCGTGCGAGCTGGGCCCAAAAACGTCCGCAGTTTGTTAATGACTTGTCTAAAACGCACAACATCCTTGAATAGAACTTAGCGCAAGTTTCTGTGAAAGCGAAAGGGCCCTCAGATTGGCGTCACTGGGCATAAGTTTAACACACCGTCCCAATCACATAATAAGGTGGATGATAAGATAAATTAAAAATATTTTCTATAATGTTGTAAAATCTGAAACACCAAGTGTCCAGATGTAGAAGCTGGTCCTACTTGGCTAATTTGGGAAAGTATATTTAATTTAAGCATTGTAATGATTTACTACCGTAAACAACAACAAAAGGCTTCGTCATAGGTAAATACATTACCCACATCCACAACAGGCTTCGTCAAAGAAAATACATCACTCAGATCGACAATTTGTTTCGTCAATAAATACATCCTGTATAATTATCTGCAAAAAGCTTCGTCAATTTCTATATAAAAATGTAAAAAGGGGGGACCTACAACTTATAAAACCCCTCCACAGCTCCCTGAGGGACGGTTCCAAGAACGCTGGCAGCATTCCCCCTCTGTATCGCCAAGCTTATGCGCTGACGAAGATAACTGACAGCCCTCTTATCACCAGTGGTCTGTATAAGGGGCGCTGAAATCTCCTTAACAAGCTGTTTGGCATGGGGTTCCCATGGTCCCAGGGTCTCCCTCTACTCCCAAAGGAGCAAACATTATACCCCTCTCCAATATCAACATAATTATTTCCGGCATTTTGATGACAGCAGCAACCGCGCCCGACGATGTTCGACCAATATGCGACGCCGCCAATGTGTCCACACAAGTCGCGTCCCAAACCAAAGACCTTCCCAACTTCCAAAGCCGTAGGGCTTTGTCAGGAGGCTTTCCATAATTACGTATAATGCCTGGTGAGCCGTCGCTCACGTACCGCAGGCACATTCGAAGTTGTTGACCGAGCTGTCCAACACCCTCACCATACTGGCAAACATACGGATGAACCGATCTAGCCCCCAGTCTCAAACAGACGGCCAAGGTCAAAGTGGTCTTGTCCGGTAAAGTCCCCATATTGGCCGATGAACAGGCCTGCAACCACATACCAGATTCGACCTCAACAACTGCTAAAAGACAGGCCCGGTCCCGCAAGCTTGTGCTGCAGTCTAGTAAATCCTGGTATACCTTAACTTACTGAGACTCATCCCACTCTTTCTGAGAAGCACGATTTTCCGGAGGCTCACTGTTTGGACACATCTCACGCCAAGCAGACTCTGCGTCTGACAAGTGCGTCACTTCCACGGTACCCAGATATGGGTCAATAATAGTTCCATGAAGACGTCGCACGCAAAGTACGGACGACAAGTAAGCTGGGAGAGCGATACCGGACTCCTTCCTGATTCCTAAACCACCAAAACGTATTGGAAGAAAAGACTGAGACCAAATACGCTCGTCCATAGGACAAATTTAAGACCTTCTTGAGAACCCCCTGCATCAACCTATCCAAGGCAGTCGTATGATCGGTGAATATTAAATTCGAGCCCTAAGGTACCAAACTCATAAACAAACAAAACAAAAAATTATTAACCTGCTGAAATCATTCAAAAATGTCACGCAGCTGATACTTTTTTTAGGGGCTGATCAGACCATCAAACTAAACAATTTTCTCCATGGGACCAATATCAAAATGGCGAAAAAACAGCTGTCCCATACATTAGGCTCGAGTAGATTTACGGTTTTGTATGGAAGAGTAGATTTTTTCGCGATTTCGATGTCGGTGCCATAGAGAAAGTTGTTTAGTTGTACGGTCTGATCATCCCCTTAAAAAAGTGTCAGCCAGCCAGCATATTAAGAAGGACCTTATACAACGTGTTAATGAATAAGCGCAAAACCTCATACACCCCAACTGATTTATAACAAAATAATTAGATTGAAACAATAATTTCATTATTTTGATACTTACAATTTTATGTTATTCGCATTTTAAGTTTTGAGGCAGAAATGATTTGTTATCATTTCAGCAATGAATTAAAGCGCTGACGTACTCATGGATACATTTTAATGATCTTGTTTTGGTGGTAAGTAGGGTGAGGGTGCCCGTGGGGTGGGTGAACATCGGGTTCAGTAAATTTTAAATTTTACAAAAAAAAAACCTATGTTGAAACAATGATAATTCGATTCTAAACAAACCATTTTCCAGTTTTGCGTTAATTCATTAACACGTTGTATAATTATGTGCGTGCGTACGTACGCACGCAGGTAGTTGGGTGGGTAGGTAGGTAAGTATATGTGTGAAGGTGTGTGTGTGTGTGTGTGTAGGGGTCTATTTGTTTCAAGTACCATCCGAGGACTCGCACCTGAATACACAAGGAACATCCGAGGACCTTTTCAAAGCGAGGACTTTTTTGTGGGTCCTCGGATCGGCCTGACCACATAATGGTCTTTATTGTGCTATTTGAACCTTTCTGTACTTGTAACAAGGAAATCTGACAAAGTCCTCGGTTCAGTCATCCGCTTTGAAAAGATCCTCGGATGTTCCTTGTGTATTCAGGTGCGAGTCCTCAGATAGTACTTACAAATAGACCCCCACACACCTAGTGTGTACCTAGGTGTGTGTGGGGGTCTGTTTGTTTTAAGTACTATCCGAGGACTCGCACCTGAATACACAAGCAACATCCGAGGACCTTTTCAAAGCGAGGACGAGGAAAAGTCCTCGGTTTAGTCATGGGGAGTCAGGTTGGAGTGTGAGGAAGTGTGTGAAGTAGAAGGCGCCACCATCGATTTTTTACACGTTTACAACAAACCTCGCTTTGAAAAGGTCCTCGGATGTTCCTTGTGTATTCAGGTGTGAGTCCTCAGTTAGTACTTACAAATAGATCCCCACACACCTAGTGTGTACCTAGGTGTGTGTGGGGGTCTGTTTGTTTTAAGTACTATCCGAGGACTCGCACCTGAATACACAAGCAACATCCGAGGACCTTTTCAAAGCGAGGACGAGGAAAAGTCCTCGGTTTAGTCATGGGGAGTCAGGTTGGAGAGTGAGGAAGTGTGTGAAGTAGAGGGCGCCACCATCGAATTTTTTCCACGCTTACAACAAACTTTCTCTATGGGACCAATATCGAAATCGGACCCACCTTCGATTCATCGCCCTATTCCCTTTACTCCCATTTTTCCCGAACCCCCCTTAATATAAGTGTTTGCGGTATACTTGATAGCTTTGGAAAATTTGTTCTTTTCTTTGGAACCAACATCGAAATCGCGAAAAAAAGTCACTTGTCCCATACATTCGGAATTGAGTAGGTCTAGGTATAGTATGTGTGTTGTTTTGCATTGAATCCTACTAATATTTTGGCATATAGACAGTTCATAGCCCAGAATAACACATAGGCTACATATTATTATTAACAACTAGTTAGCTTATATTTTTTTCGCGATTTTGACATTGGTCCCATTATCCCATAGAGAAATTTGCTCAGTTTGATGGTCTTATTTATAATCCTCTTAAAATAGTATCAGCAAATTTCTGAATCTTATAAATTATAATCTTTGTCCTCTAGTTTTGCGCAGATTTCTGTGTTAGTAAAATGTCCACTGAGCTGATGGACGTTTGGGAAGGTCGATGAGGTCCTCGAATGGCTTAACACACCGTCTAATGTCCCCGTGTACACTCGGAAAAACGTCCTCAGTTTGTTAATGGTAGGTCTAAACAACGTCCTCAGATGGGCGTCTCTAGGCAGGTCAGCGAGGTCCTCGGATGATTTAACACAACATCTCATGTCCTCGCTTTGTACAAGCTGTGCTCGGAAAAACGTCCTCGGTTTGGTAATGGTTTGTCTAGCATAACGTCCTCGAATAGTACTTGGCGCCAGCATCTGTGTAAGAAAAACGTCCTCAGATGGGCGTCTCTGAGCAGGTCGGTGAGGTCCTCGGATGGTTTAACACACCGTCCTCGCTTTGTATACCGTAAGTCTTGTTAACTTGTGTATTTTGAGTCCTCGTGTTGGTCATGAAAAGTCAGGTCAAAAAAGATAGAGATAGCAGTTTCGAACCATACTGGTCAGGCTTAGAATTCAATTTGCAATTTATTCATCTGGGTTATAATGACGTGCTTCATTGCTAAGTACCTTTTTTGAGAGGTCCTCGGATGGCCAGGTTTGGGCAGGGTCCTCGCAAGGTACTTAAAACAAACAGGGGTGTGTGTGTGTGTGTGTGTGTCGGGGTGTCTTTGTGGGTGTGTGTGTGTCAGTGTGTGTGTGTGTGTTTATGTGTTGGGGTGTGTGTGTGCGTATGTGTGTCGTCATGTATGTGTGTGTGTGTGAGTATGTGTATGTATGTGTGTGTGTGTGTGTGTGTGTGTGTGTGTGTGTGTGTGTGTGTGTGTGTGTGTGTGTGTGTGTGTTTGTGTTTCTGGTAGATGCATGTGTTGGGGTGTGTGTGTGTGTGTGTGTGTCATAATTATTATAAAAGAAAAATTTAAGGCATTTTTTTAAAAAACTTCCACATCTCCAGAAGTCCGGATTCATAAGTAGAAATTACTACTAAAATAGACAAATCGTCCAAAAAGCAGTAGCAAAACGCAACCACGACAGTTATTTTCATCTAATATTATCACTGAGGTATTTTTGGTCGTTACGGAACGTATTTGGCTTGGTTGAACTGATAGTGTGTGTGATTGCGTTTTCTTCCATTATCATAATATGGTACGGTTATCGTGTATTTTCATTAAAATAAACACAATGAATGCGTAGAAGATTGAGTGGACTATCTAATAAGAAAGATTATGAGTTTCCCACACTTGATACAAAAGGTATCATAAGGAGAAATACCTTTCCCCCAACTTCTACACATTACAACCAATTTACATTTTTGTTAGCTTTGTTTCACTCTACACGTATTACTAAGTTTAATTCGTGTATGGGACCTCTTGTCTGGGTCTCAAATTATATGGCCTTCCGCCAAACTTCTTTATATTAAAACGATGAAAATTGATGATATAAAACCTTATTTGTGAGCCACTTTAACTTTCTTACATTGGACATTGGTATCTGTATAGACTAGTTTAGAGCATAAAATCTACGGTCAAAAATAAAAAAATAGATACAGAATCAAAGCTCCAAAAATTGCACATTCAAAAGTGTCCTCAATCTAATATGTGGGTTGAAAATGTATGGATTTTGATATATTTATTTTACAAGTGGCGACGGGCTCACTCCCCGTCACACTGGACGGAGTTTCGGTACTACTAGTGAAACGTGGATGTTCTGAAGTTTCAGAATATCTCTGACTACCCTCTCGGGGAATATAGTCGTGAGCATATGCTATGCATGCTATGCTATGCTATTTTACTTTGATCTAAGTAGTTAAGGGGAGTTCGATAAGGGAGTAAGATGTGGTACCTACTTATTACGGTACTACGTAATATTCCTGCATCTCGCTACAGTATAAGAAAAAGTATCTAGTACTACATACAGTACTGATACTACCTTCTCTCAACCCCGCTTGGTAGGAAGCGTGGCGGAAAATGTAGGTAATGGTGTATCCTGTCTTGCTCGTACTCACTCAGTTTCGCACATACTTTAGCTTCTTGTAAATTTTTCTCATTTGTGTGTCTAACTCTGAGGCAGTAGGTCTAATCACGGATAGTAATAATGTCAATTCGGACAAAAATGTTCATATAATAAAATTTGAATTTTTATTACAACACTGAATCTTATTGTGCATTCATCATATCAGCCGATAGACGTTCACTGCTGGACGTAGGTCTCCCCAAAAACACCCAAAAACGGGCGAGCTTACTGTGCATTAATTAGTTCTTATAATATGATCTATGTGAGTCAATGGCTCTATGGCTCTATGCATAAAATACAGTCTTCTCGTTTACACACTGTATGCGTCTAATCGTCTAATCCTCTAGTTTTTAGTAGTCTATGTCTATGGTTTAGTCAAATGATATTACAAAGCGAATAGATATATTAACCACAAACACGTCCAAATATACAGTTTACTCACCGTTATCTAACCTTACTCGGATATGTGTCATGGTGTCCCTTGTGAACTCAGAAAATCGATTCTTGACCCTTTTTGGCGACCCACACCCTTGTTAGGGTCCGACTTCGTTTCCCAAATACGGCACTTATTACAGGCGAAAGCGTTTTTTTTTTAAGACTATTTTCTACTAGCTATTTTATTTGAGGACCGACATCCCCTCTTCCTATTTCAGATGTCTTGAAAAAATACTTCCATAAAAGCCGCTCGCTAAAACTTTCCCCACTTTGTGCTCTCCGAACAGAAGAACTGAGCAAAAACCTTAGCTTCCAGCGACGCCGTCCTAACTTTTGGAAACGTCGTGAAATGTTGCTGTTTGGAAAATCTCTTCACTACGATGGCAAGTATAACTCAGACATGGCATTGACTCGTCAGAAGAAGCAACGTCCTGTGCTAGCCAAAGCATAAGCTCCTAGCAACGCCCTAAGCAGAGGTACATGCCTTTTCTGAGTATATCATCATCACCTTATCATCGTCCACTGCTGAACATAGAGGCCACTCCCAAGCAAGCCATAAACTTCTACTCTCGGCTTTCCTCATCCAGTCGCTCCTCGCTATCTTTATAGGTCGTCGGTCCAGTGGGCCGCAGGGCGTCCCACACGACGCCTGTTCTTAGACCATTTAAATATGGACGGGTTACGCGTGTAATTCTACAAACTTTTCTGTCACTTTTTGCGGGGGATGAGGGTAGCATGAAATACGCAACTTGGGATATTATTCCGTTACTTTAGAGTCTAATTTTGAATGTCAAATGTCATGACAAATAGTCTCGTATGAGTCCCAAACAAGAATAGTTGTTCCGAAATTATAGGCTGCCTCGTTTAGTGATAAGGTATAAAACTGTACGCACGTGTGCATGATCATTTGATCATGCACCGTGGCAGAGAGGGGAATGCTAACCTAAGGCAGGTCCCTATTTGAATGGACTAAGCGCCTGTCAGTTCGTGGTCTCCACTCTAGAACTCTGACTCCCCATATAGGGTTGTAAGTTTTTCAGCAGATATAACCAGCCCATTGTCACTTCAACTTGCAAATTTTCTCAGTAAGTATGTCAACCACTTTAGTTCCCTAACATTTTACCTCACTCCTGATATGATCTCTGAGCAGGGTCCACGTTTCCGCACCATAGGTCATCAATGGCAGGACGCACTGATTGAAAACCTTCATTTTGAGGCATTTTGTTAGCCACCATTCACACGTAATGCCCGGCCGTCCTTTTCAATTTAGAATCTTGAGCATCTTTCTGAGTGCATAAACCGCTAAACAGCACTGGATATCTCAGATAATATCGCTTGTCGCTTATAGTTTAATTAGTACAATAAGGTGTCGTTTCTACTTTGCCAATTAGAGGGAGGCAGAGACCGAAGGACATCCGAGCTTCGTGACATGCCATTTTGTTAACAGAATCTCTCTTTAGGGTTTCGTAGTCGAACAAGGAACCACTACAGTTTTATCATGTCTGTCTGTATGCTCCACCTCGATTACTTCTCTCGTTGCACTTACTGAAACCTTTGGCATGAAACAGATTATAATAAACCGACAACAGTAACTATATTATTTTAACTGAATTCTAAAAAAAAATACAGACACCGAGATTAGTTTCTAGATAGTGTTTAAAAATTTATTGACTTTAATTGGTTAATATTGAAAATAGGACGAAACTTTATTTGTATGCAGCGCTGTCAGGCACTCTACAGTGTTTTTTCTGCACATTCCGTTGAAACCAAAGCGAGCCCATCGTTAAAGACGATAAAAGAAATAGTTAGATAACCAGAATGTGTTTTTTAAATATTTTTATCTACCACATCATGATGACCACTTAAAAGAGCTTAAAATACAAAAGTAAAACTATTTATCTTCTGCGTCTCTCTTGTTTTTGATGTAATATAAGCTTTATAATTAGGTATAATATTGTAAGTACTTATATTCTATCCATTTGGTTTTGATATAATCGGTTTCTCTTTTGGATAACATTTTGTATATACCTAGATAATATTTTAATTTCTTAGTTTATCTGAAAACTCTACTGAGAAAATCAATTTTTAGTATAATTCACACAAAAAACATCTAACGAAGCTCGATCGCCCATGTACTATAATAATAATAATATAATTATATCAATTTATTCAAGTACTAAAGTATTAATTGGCAATGAAACTGAAATGACTGCCACCTGTAATTTATTTCTTCACACTTTTTTTGCTTATTTAACACAATCTAGGATAATATAAAGGAAATATTACCAAAAGGTGGCACCTAAAAGGAAATGATGACATCATAATCATCTTATTTTACGCTCTAGTTGAGGTATTTGCCAATCCTGATTCCGCTAGTGTCTTGAGTTCTTGATACGACACGACATCAACTTGTATAAGAACAGTAACAGTATAAGAAAGAGAATCTAGTACCACATAACTTGGGCTAGATTCCTTCACTGGGGCTAGATACATTATGATGATAAGAGTTATTTTAAAGACTCATCAGTGCCTGTTTCATCACTTATAATAATTAATAATGTAGGAAGTATCTTTTACTGATCATGATTTTGGCATTCACATCTTATTCTGATGGAATTTTGCTCGTACTGAATTGAATAGGGGAGCGGACTGCATAAAATATATTTTAGTTTTATCTTCTTAGTAAAAAAAAAAACATTTAAAAATAACGATATACTCACATTTTTAGTTTTTTTTTTAAGCTAAAATACTATTTTTAATAACATGATGAACTACAAAAAGTAATTAAATGTTGATGACGTCACTTGTGGGTATTTAGTACAATTTTTAACCGACGAAGAAACAAAAGACGGAGGAGGTTCTCAAGTCGACGCGTATATTTGTTTTTTTTTTATGTATGAACACGCATAACTTTGTACAGAGTAGTCCGATTTTGATAATTTTTTTTTCGTTTAGTAGCTCATACTTCAGAGGTGGTCCCATTTTAATTTGGTGAAGATCTGGTAAAGGGCTTCGGAGATAGACAATAAAACTCCGCAAAAAGTCTATGACATATCATCGACGATTGAAATAAATGATCCGATAACTTCTTACAGAGTAGTCCGATTTTGATAATTTTTTTTTTGTTTGGTAGGTCGTACTTCAGAGGTGGTCCCATTTCAATTTGGTAAAGATCTGGTAAAGGGATTCGGAGATAGACAATAGAAGTCCCCTAAGATCTATAGCATATCATCGACTATGGAAATAAATGATTCGTGTTCATGTTCCCTTTTAGGTCATACTTCAGAGGTGGTCCCATTTTAATTTGGTGAAGATCTGGTAAAGGGCTTCGGAGATAGACAATAGAACTCCTCAAAGATCTAGAGCATATCATCGACTATTGAAAGAAATGATTCGTGTTCATGTTCCCTTTTAGGTCATACTTCAGAGGTGGTCCCATTTTAATTTGGTGAAGATCTGGTAAAGGGCTTCGGAGATAGACAATAGAACTCCTCAAAGATCTAGAGCATATCATCGACTATTGAAAGAAATGATTCGTGTTCATGTTCCCTTTTAGGTCATACTTCAGAAGTGGTCCCATTTTAATTTGGTGAAGATCTGGTAAAGGGAGATATACAATAGAACTCCTCAAAAACCTATAGCGTATCATCGGCGATTGAAATAAATGATTTGTGTTCATGCTCCCTTTACATTTACAATGAATATGTTAACACAATATAACACCATCACTGAAAAAGTTGAAATAAAAAATTTACTTCAAAACTAAAAAGTACCTACTAAATAATAATATAACCAGCGTATGTCAAGCTAGCCCAAAAAATAAAACAATAAATTACTGTAATTTTTAAAGAAAAAACATATTTTTTACGATTGTAAAAGTTAACAAAACAATTTTTGGTTTTGTATTTTAATTTTTCTCAATCTTACTCAGCTGCTGATGCTTAAAAAGTAAAACTGTGATTAAAGCATCAGCTTCCTTATATAGTTACATACTTTGCCATAAGGCCAGAGGGTACGCAGAGTTCTGCTGCATATGAGTGCACAGTGCACGCTAAAGCGCGCTCATGTGTTGGTGTGTTTGGATGTGTTTGTGTGTGTTGGGTGTGTGTGTGTGTGGGTGTGTGTGTTTGTGGGTGTGTACATGGGTTGGATGAATACGTGTGACAAAATAATTATAATAAAATGTTTATGTGCACCCAATCCAGCCCTACGACTTACGTCTTGGGATCACTTTATAAGCACATGGATAAGTGGATCACAAGTGGAGGATAGGAGGAAAAAATATTCAACTAAACTTCTTACTCGCATGCGTGAACCGTCCCTCAATCGTATATATCTTATTCTTATAGGCTCATCATCAGGTTCTCTCAGTTCGATATCACCATCTTCCTCACTCCAAATACTATTTGGAATCGTTTCGTATCGCACAGCAAATTCTGCCAGACTTATATTTTCTAGCTCATCAGGCCCAACACAGGGTGTAACAAAACTCGCCGGCGGGGGACAGGACGTAAAGGCTCTGCTGGTCTCCCAGTCCCCTGCCATCCGGGCGAAGATGGAGTGCCGCTGGGTTATTTTAGTAGGTATACCGGTGACACGCACCGGGGAGTCCCACATACCCCTCCCATCCCCCAACGGGAGGGGATACGTAATGCATTTGTTCCCAGCGTCAAAAAAAAAAAAGGTTGTAACAAAACACAGGTAATTGCCGAGGTAACCAGAGGCGGTGAGGTAAAAAGTTGGTGGGAGGCAGGGAGGCTATGGACAATACTGTATGTAGTAATATATACTCTTTCTTATACTGTGGTTAAAAGGTAGGTAGCTATTTTAAAAGTAATCGAAAATTATGCATGTAGTAATTAGAAGATTATAGCCACAAAAAATTATAAAATAAAAGCTTTTTAACAAAAAAATTCAACCGCCGAAAAAACTGAAAAGCAAAAAATTATAATTAATTTTACCTTAATAACTAAATTCTTAAACTAATGTAAGTAAGTATATCAAAGTATAAAATATTATTTTGCAATTATTTTGAGTTTTTAATTAACCTTAATAACTAAGTTCTTAAACGAATGCAAGTATACCTAAGTAATTTTGAGTCGGCGCCAAACAATCCATGAACATAGATCACTAAATAACCTTAAATTTAAAGAAATAACCAAAATGAAATTAACAATGCAACGTGAAA
Organism: Agonopterix subpropinquella; assembly: GCA_922987775.1. Classification (NCBI taxonomy): domain Eukaryota; kingdom Metazoa; phylum Arthropoda; class Insecta; order Lepidoptera; family Depressariidae; genus Agonopterix; species Agonopterix subpropinquella. The sequence continues at coordinate 33,685,804 of OV277693.1, forward strand.
TCTTCAGGGATTAACATTAACATTCCAAAAAAATGCGCTCTCCGCACGACCACTAGCAACGAGACGGGACGTATGCACCTGGGCCTCTACTCGGACATTCGAACTTCACGATTACGTGAACGTTTTCGTTCCAATGTCAACTCTATTACAATTAAGTCCGGACCGAAACAGTCACGATATATCGAAAATCGAAAGTCCGGGTACAGGGCCTGTGTGGATAGTGATGTTATATTGGTTACGTTACGTGGTGTGTGCCCGTTCGGGTTGCTGGCGCGCATCACGCAATTAATTAATTTTCTTGTTTGGCGCCGACTCAAAATTACTTAGGTATACTTGCATTCGTTTAAGAACTTAGTTATTAAGGTTAATTAAAAACTCAAAATAATTGCAAAATAATATTTTATACTTTGATATACTTACTTACATTAGTTTAAGAATTTAGTTATTAAGGTAAAATTAATTATTATTTTTTGCTTTTCAGTTTTTTCGGCGGTTGAATTTTTTTGTTAAAAAGCTTTTATTCATACATCGCGCGCGTTTTGACGTTCGATTAAAAGTTGCTAATTTGACTAATTGTCCCGGACTGTCCGATCCCTTATTGCATTAGGTATGATAAATGTGAGAAAATGAATTAATACTGAAAACTAATTAAAACTAAAAAATTATCTGCTATACTTATAAAAGAGTTCCGTGACTGACTGACTGACAGACAACGTACAGCCTAAGATATCGAAACATGACATTTGGAATATATATATTATGTAAATTCTCTAGACTAGAGGATGAAGGGGTGCACTAAGAACGGATTTTTCAAAAATCGACCCCCAAATAAATAAATAAATAAAAATAATTTATTTCAGGAAACTAGGTCCCATACATAAAGGGATAATCCATGCGTATAAAGTTGCGGGTCAAAAGCTCGTATTTTATACAAAGCGAAATTGATATCATTAGCATCCTTTTTCTAGTATTTATTTATACTAGGGATGCAACGATTACGAAGCGGTGCATCGTTTTGCATCTGTAATCGTAATAATCACGATTAATAACGATGCAATGCACCGTAGTAAGAATCGTACGATTATTAAATCTAATTGAAAATGTCAATCGGATTGCACTTGTTGACAAATACCAGACCTAAATACTAGATTGTAGAGCCTCAAAACAACATTTAAAAAAATTTAATCTCTCGCTACCATTTTAGCTAAGCGAAAAATTCTTCGTCTATGATTTTAGCTCATTTGGAGCTAAATCTGTTTTTTTTTTCTGTCAGATTTGACTTTCATTATTATTATATTTTTATTTTTAAATTCAACTAATTCCTATGATTTGATTTTCGGTTTGAAGTGAGGAATTAATTATCGTTCTCGCGATATCTCGTCCACATTTTAAAAGATTAATCTCACACGTAAATCGGATGAGATATCGCTTGATTAACGAGATTGTACAGAATCATGTGTCATATTGTGTTTTTCAATGCAAATTGGCCTCTAAGCCTTAGACCATACTACTAAGCATCCAAAAATCTGAATCCTGACCAAGTGAGTTTTTGACTTCGATCTCAAATTAGTAGAAGAAATAACAAAATCTTGGAAATTTTTAAAGTTTTTTTTAATGATTTATCTATCATTGAAATGCAAAGAAACAGTATAAAAACTCATTCTGAGTATAATCTCAACTAAATTTGTTTAAATAATCGTAATGCATCGGCTATCGTAATAAATAACGATTAATATCGTAATTGTAATCGTAATCGTAATGGCCGAATCGTTGCATCCCTAATTTATACCCATCGAACTGAACAACTTTTACTATGGGAGCAAACCGATCGGAAAAATCTGCTGTTGACATTTGAGTCGAGTAGGCATAGCAGTTTAGTATGGAACAGCAGATTTTTTTGTTCCGATCGGTTTGCTTCAATAGTAAAAGTTGTTCAGTTTGATGGGTATACTCTTAGTTTAAAAGGATGCTACGATATCAATTTCACCCTATAAGGTGAGGCGGGGCTATTCTGGCACAAAAAATCAAAGCGAAAAGTTTAAACCTCATTATTTCCCTTTGTTATAAAGTTACAGTAAAGTTGACTATTGCATATTAAAGGGTATTTTATCTATTTTGATTTCCCCTTTATTTTTGTTTTAAAAACGCATATTTACACTGGCAAAAGAAGCGAAATTCTCGTAAAAATACCATGTGGCCATAATTACCCCGCAGCGGGGTAATTCCGGCAGTCGACAATATCTCCGCCATCTATGGAGCTATGACGCTGAAACTCAAAGCAATACAATATTGACGATACGACATATGCGAAAATGAACTTCATGACAAGCTGGGATGCTTTATTTTCGAGTAAAAAAACTTAACAAATTTTGTGGGGCTATTCTGGCAGCTCTCCATACATGCAAGGGCTGGGACACGTAAAAGTCGATAAACGGAACCTAGCAAAAATTTCTTAAAAATTGGATGAGAGTGATTAAAGTAAGTATAAGTGCTTAATTTAATAAAACATTTTTTGAGTACGAGTAATCCTAAATTTATGATAAAAAAACGTCATATTAAAATTGATTTCCTATTAACTCTCTTCTTTTTAATAAAGGTTAGGTATTTATTGTAGTTCTGGGTATCTATCCTGAGTATCTGTGCCGCTCCATGCAGTTATTTTAGTTTTTTCACGTCTTCAACCGCATTTCAAAGTTTTGATTTCTGAGTAAATACGTTATTCTTTTTATCTTTAAATATTACATCATCAATAATAATACAAGATACATACTCGTATGACAATATACTTATTTTAAACTAGATTACATGTTTTGTCTTGATTTTACCTAAAAATGTACATGCGAGATATGGTAGGATTAAAAGTACTGAAATTAATATCGACGTTTATGCCTATACTGTGGACATCACTAGCATTTTGCTACTTCATACAAAAACAGTGGGGCTATTCCGCCAGTGTTTTCTGCCAGAATTGCCCCTCCATCATAGTTTTGGGGGGTTATTATGTCAGACTCAATAACACAGTAATAAATAAGCGTAGGACAAAATAAGTTAGCAGAAAAGAATCTACAGTTCTTATTCATATTACTTAACTTGATTAATCTTCAAATAAAACACAAAAACCACTAAAAAAATTAATAAATTTGCGAAGTGTTTTTGGTAACGCAAGCGAAAAAAATGGTATCCTGTCAATATGGCTTCCCAATCAAACAATTCCTGCGTTAGCCGCCCCATCTATATTTTATCGAAGAAACAAGCTTTTTCTCTACCTGTACCAGGTGTCGCGACTGACTAAAAGCTTATAGAACAAAAGTTATAGCCAAATGCCGGAATAGCCCCGCTGCCGGAATAGCCCCGCCTCACCTTACAGGGTGTAAGTGACAGCCTAGCAAATACTGAAACGGTGAACTCAGACCATCACACTGAACAACTTTCACTATGGAGCCCACATCAGGAAATCTGTCCCATACATTTTAATCAAGTAGGTACAGCAGTTTTGTATGGGACAGCTGATTTTTTTTCGCGTTTCCTGAGTTGGGCTTCATAGTGAAAGTTGTTCAGTTTGATGGTCTGAGTTCACCGTTTCAGTATTTGCTAGGCTTTCACTTACACCCTGCATATGTAAATCGTCTACACGTAGACAGCAAAAAGTTAAAAACATTTTTCACATTTCTACGATGAACATTTTACAACTGTAAGATTTATAGGATCTTATTATAAGTCACGTTTGCCCTATCCATGTCACGGCTTATCTCAAAAGAAATTCGAAAAGGGCTTGCAGAGAATATTAAACTCTTACACGTTTTCGCAGGGTTCAATTTTAAATGCATCTTACTTTTACATACAAAAAGTTATAGGTACTAGAGTGTTGTTGGGCTTATTTTGTTCTTAGGTTCTATTCCACTAACGATAAAGCTGCATTATCTAGATTGATTTCAACCAAAGCCATGAAAGACAAATCAAGTAATTTTTACCGTTATAATTTTGAAGTAGGCTGCAACGAATGTTTATTTTATAATATTAAGATTAACTTTTATTTAACTAATATTTGTTCTTTTGTTTTATTTTATTTAAAAGAAACAACAGAAAGGGGCGCAGTTCTGAAACGAGCAACAATAATAGCACGGACAAATTTTACTATCTATAACGTCACGCCTCTTTCCCAGTGGGGTAGGCAGAGACCAGGGCGCGCCACTTACTACGATCTTTACACACCTCTTTTTCCTCATGCATATCCATACATCTCTTCATACATGCCCGTCGGTTTCGAGTACTCCGCACCTCCCCTTTTTGTAGGACGCAACTGATTTGATCAGCGTATTTTACTATTTTGTTTTGTCAGCATATTTTACAAATTTTACTATTTTGTTGTTATTGTGAAGCGTGCACTACTTTACATAAATTCTCTTATTACCTACTCTACCTCAACTAATTACTTAAAACGTACCTATACTATATCACGTTAACCACCCCTCCTTAGTACGACATAGTACGAATATAAAAAAAAAACAGTAATGAACCCACAAAAAGTAATCTGTTGTAATCTAACCGACCCCTTAGCATTCCAAGATATTTTTTTTAATTCAATTAAAATATTTAATTCAGACTTATGCCTATTTGAGACTTATATCATACTAGCGTTTACCTGCGACTTCGTCCGCACAAATTATATACCAAATTTTTATTCAGATCACAAGCTATCAAACAAACAAAGTTTCATCAAAATCGATTCAGTAGTTTTCTCGTGATGCTCGTTCAAACAAACAAAAAAAAAACAAACAGACAGACAAAAGATCCAAAAAGTGGTGATTTGGAATCAGGGACACCTAAAAACCATATCGTAATTTTTTTTGTTAATATATTCTATGTACATACAGACACACTTCTGTTACAGTTTTATAATAGTTTAGATTGATTATTATATTTGATCATAATAATTATTATTATTATGTTTAATTCGTCGAGAATCTTACAAAGAAAAAGAGGATAACATTAGTGGCACGAACGGAACCCAAGAAGTAATCAAATAGCTTTTCAGTCTATAACGCGGGTCGCGGAATTCGGGTTTATGACCTTCCTTATTTATTTTGAGAGGTTATAAACAAGTATCAATTGCCCATGACATGGTGCCCGGCTAAAAAGACCACCATATTTCTTCCTATCTAATATCCAAGCACCAAAACAGTTTTCATTATAAAACATTTTCACTTTTAGTAATATTTTAACATTTTATTGTACACAAAAGACTAGAAAAGAGTAAAGGAGCTTATGAGATTCTTTCCAACGTGCAACGAATCGAAAACTAATTTCAAAGGCGAACAAAATCTCGAAGCATACCTGTTGGTTGACGTCATACAAAATGAATGAATCCCATCGCCCACGGCCTCAAAAATCGCACGTTCGCTGCATCCGATGATATCAGAGTGCATTCAAACTAAGTCGAACTTGTTTTTGTTCGGCTTTTAGGATTAGTTGAGACCAACACTTAAAACCCATATACAGTGTGTTAAATTATTGCTTAACATATCAAAGGGGGTCCTTCAGACTATCAATAAACTGAACAACTTTCTAGGACCAACATTGCAAACGCAAAAAGATGTTCCATAGGAAAACGTCAATGGTTCCACTCTAATATACGAAACATTTTTGAATGATGTGTATGTTGTATAATTATGTATCCTGCATACACGGACCTGAAAAAAAGACGGACGGAATCTCGTCTAATCAAAAGTGAAGCACCCATTTATATGAGTGTGCGTGCTGTCGCCCTGTTGCGCGGGACAAAATGGCGGCGGGTTGTCGCACCTGCGCCTAGAACTGGTGCGTCTGTGTGAGTGTAGGTGCTTTGTAGAACAAACGAAATTTGTAGCACCTTGCTGCTTCACCTCTTTTTAATGTTCGTCTTTTTTTTAGGTCCGTGCCTGCATAGTGAAGGTTGTTCTGGTTGATGGTCTGAAGCACCCTTATAAATTATTTTTAAGGTGTTTTGTTAGGTTTGTTAAACCTTAGGTATACAAACCATGAGCGAAGGCCAAGTAGCATATAAGCATAAGCATAGCATAAGCATATGCTCACGACTATATTCCCCGAGGGGGTAGTCAGAGATATTCTGAAACTTCAGAGCATCCACGTTTCACTAGTAGTACCGAAACTCTGTCCAGTGTGACGGGGAGTGAGCCCGTCGCCACTTGTAATGGACAGTAGGTACGATACATGCCTCGAAATTGAAGCATGCAGGTTTCCTCACGATGTTTTCCTTCACCGAAAAGCCAGTGGTGTTACAAATCGTACATAAATTCCGAAAAACTCATTGGTACGAGTCGACCTGGACGGGGATCGAACCATCGCCTCCTGCACGGCAGGCAAGGTTACTCGCCACTGGACCACCACGGCCAAGTCTTGTTTCAATATACAAAATAATAAGCGGCGTAAGTTTTCGAAAGCTTTTTACTCATGCCATGCGAAGGGTTTTTCCCTGTAGGTGTATTACTCACTATCATACGTGGACCAAGACCGCCTCCTGATGGCATTCAACTCTGTGTTAATTGGAGTCGCGACCCCACAGCTGGGCCTTTGTGTCAACTCACCGCGGTAACCCTGTTCCGAGTTCTGACTCATTCAAGCACGCGATCTTTAATTCAGTGGTGTTTGGATTAAAGTGACTGTCCCTTATAAAGGTTAATTTGAAGATTTAGAGGCTGTTAATTACATAATTAAGCACATAATTTCTAAATGTATAAAAACGTATCCATCAAATCAATTTGACGGGTTGTTGGACACACCTATCGGTTTATAGTTTACGAGGGCTGTTACCCGAATAAAATGACCCAAAGATCAACGCCTTTATGACGTCATTGACACTACAGGTTCATAGAAGTCCCCCGATATTATAACGGTGTAAGTATGATTCGTGAAATTTGGAACGAACTGTATTTGGTGGTATTGTTATGTTTCAGGCCGTTAGTACGTTCAAACGAAACGCAAGCTGCATTTGCGACAATAGATTTCTGTTACATTTCTGATGTTTTATATTTCTTAAAAAATATTATTAGAGACCCGAAACTTTTGACGACTTTTAACCATTGAGTTAACGGAACGACATACTGAGTTTAGTCAATACAAAACCAATGACTAGAACTTGTATTATTATTTTAATTGTCAGCCAATTAACAAAGTTGACTTCGAAATGCAAGTGGAAATTACCGGTTGTCTCAAGTATTCCTGAAGGCATATTAGAAATTTATTGCATTTGAATGGAATTAATTTCTAATAAGCTTTGTTTTCCAATGGTGTGGTAGGTATAGGTAAGGAGTAGTCCTTACTTATCGTACACAACTGAAAGACATCAGAAGGTGCACGTCAAAGAAATATGGTTAAAGAAGCTTCATATTATTATTTTAATTGTCAGCCAATTAACAAAGTTGACTTCGAAATGCAAGTGGAAATTACCGGTTGTCTCAAGTATTCCTGAAGGCATATTAGAAATTTATTGCATTTGAATGGAATTAATTTCTAATAAGCTTTGTTTTCCAATGGTGTGGTAGGTATAGGTAAGGAGTAGTCCTTACTTATCGTACACAACTGAAAGACATCAGAAGGTGCACGTCAAAGAAATATGGTTAAAGAAGCTTCAAATAAATAGCTAGCTCTGAATTCGTATGAAAGCGCTTCTCTCAATGCCCGTTCACAGTCTCTTTGTCGTATGTGATGTTTCTCATTGATCTTTTTTCCGGAACATAGATACTTAGATCTACATAATTATATTCAAGGGTAAGTATATACTGTTACGGTAATACCAGTAGATATGTATTATTATGGTACCTATTGTTGCCATAATTATGAATAGATACCAACCAGAAGACAAGCTTACAAGCGCGCGTTACTGCAGTAACTGCAGACAACTGTTGTCCCGCGAAAAAATATTAATCCATTGATATAAGGATCAAAATGGGGTATAGGTACCTATGTATACGGGTCTAGAGCGGCGGTGCAAGATTTAATCCGGCGGCGCAGTGCCCCGCTTGTATGAAGCTTGTCTTCTGCACGTCTAGTATGACCTCCGCTTCATAGAAAATTACTTTTTCCCACGATTTTCGGAGAGCGAAAGCCGCGCTTGCCGCGACATGCGAAAAACCCGAGTCGCGCGCAAGTAGAGAAATCATACTAGACGTGCAGGTGCGGCCTCGCCCAGATATTTATTCATGTGTTGTTGCTAGTCATGTCGAGACGAAAGCTAGTCCGCATCAAGGAGTGACCTTACTGTACTGTACCATCACATAAGGGTGGCCAGAAACTCTGCTACAGTGTACCTAAAGCTTGTGACCTTTCATTTCTGATTTCCTTTTAAAGCCTTGCAGCTTCAGTTTGAGAGGGCCTTGTGATAATTTATATTATACTAGTTTATATTATTATGGTCCTTCTTAATATAAAAAAACTATCCCATACATTTTGGCCGAGTATGTTTGCAGTTTTACAATTATGGAACATCCGATTTTTTATCGCGATTTCATCTTTGGTGCCATAGAGAAGGTTGTACAGTTTGATGGTCTGATCATCCTCTTAAAAAACCGTCAGCATATTAGGTAAGTTGGACAGTGTATTTTTTCAGATTTTTCACTGTGGGCAGTGGGCACTAGCCGACAATATGGCAAGCAGTAAATGACACGATAGTTACGTGTGTGTGTCTGTGTCGGCATGTAGCCCATGACCCAGAACAAGCGAGACACTGAGATGTTGCGAAAAGGTCGCGTTAGCATAAAAAGTGCTTGCTGTATCTACCTACCTCGCGTAGTACCTATATTGAGTGTATTCAACCAAATCGTCTGGAAATTAAATGTTTAAATACTTAAATACACAACATTTAAATGCATTTGATGAATAATCAAAATACCTATGTAAGGAATTTTTTTGAAAGACTTCCTTACATAGGTATTTCTGGAAACCAGTACTTATAAAATCACAAATTTAAATAGCTACGGTGTACAACATTAAAACGAATTAAATAATGGTATACGTACTGTATACAACGTGTTAATGAATTAACGCAAAACTAGAAAGTAGTTTGTTTAGAATCGAGAGCAGAATCGAATTATCATGGTTTCAACATAGGTAATTTTTTTCAAAATATTAAATTATTTTTTTGCAAAATTAAAAATTTACTGAGTCCGATGACAACCCACCGCACGGGCACACTCACCCTACTTACTACCAAAACAAGATTATTAAAATGTATCCATGAGTACGTTAGCGCTTTCTTTCAGTGCTGAAATGATAACAAATCATTTTTGCCTCAAAACTTAAAATGTGAATAACTTTAAATTTTAACTATCAAAATAATGAAATTATTGTTGCAATCTAATTATTTTGTTATAAATCAGTTGGGGTGTATGAGGTTTTGCGCTAATTCATTAACACTTTGTATAGGAAAAATAAAATAGGTTCCTTCTTAATATGCCGACGGTGTGTACACACGGCGACACATCAAGTTACCCAAAACCAAAATAAGCTGGCCGCGCGACGTTATACATTACTATGCCGACGCGCGGTCAGCTTATTTTGGTTTTGGGTAGCTCGATGTGTCGCCGTGTGTACATACTTTCAGTTAGGGGTGCATCAGAAGTTCAGACCATCAAACTGATCCTCATTTTCTGTGGAACCAAGGCCGAGATCGCGAAATAAAAGCAACTACTCCATATAAAACTGCAATCCTACTCGACCAAAATGTATGGGACAGCTGAACGTGCTGAGACAGCCATGCTTCCAAAATGTTAATAAAATAAGTATTTAAAATACCCATTTATAATTTACTAGCGGCCCGTCCCGGCTTCGCACGGGTGGACGTCTAATCTTTTCTAGCAATAAATATAGCCTATGTTACTCAGGGTGAATGCAGCTTTCTAATGGTGAAAGAATTTTTTAAATCGGCCTAGTACTTTTTGAGCCTATTCATTACAAACATACAAACATACAAAAATAGGTACAAATCTTTCCTCTTTATAATATTAGTAATTTATATTTCACTCTACCATCGACCTGTTCTTTCTCAGAATCAGAAAAATCTAAAACAAAAAAATGGAAGTAACAAAATAACACCTGAGATATGTTAGAATCAGAACTTCGATGCGGCAAGTTTCCTTATTTGTGGCCAAAATCGATAGGCGTCTAATGCCTCACGTAGTCTTTCACGTACGACTACGAGTCACTTCTGAATGTTTAGGTACATATACATATAGGTATGTGTTTATTTGTACGTGTGTAACTATAAGATTTTTTTACTTTGCCAAGTTTTATTGCGATATTCGGCTGAAGGTTAGTTTTCGGTCGAAGCCGAAGCCGATGTGGGTTCTTGTCATAACCTTTGGCAGAAGCAAATCATAAGTATAAATGAAATACTAGAATAGCTGAGTAAAAAGTACAAAAACAATGCAAAATCTATAATGTTATTTAGTTACTGTTATATTATACAACGTGTTAATGAATTAACGCAAAACTAGAAAGTAGTTTGTTTAGAATCGAGAGCAGAATCGAATTATCATGGTTTCAACGTAGGTTTTTTTTTCCAAATATTAAATAATTTGTTTGCAAAATTTAAAAATTTCTGAACCCTATGTCAATCCACCGCACGGGCACACTCACCCTACTTACTACCAAAACAAGATTATAAAAATGTATCCATGAGTACGTTAGCACTTTCTTTCAGTGCTGAAATGATAACAAATCATTTTTCCTCAAAACTTAAAATGCGAATAACTTAAAATTTTAAGTGTCAAAATAATGAAATTATTGCTTCAATCTCATTAGTTTGTTATAAATCAGTTGGGGTGTATGAGGTTTTGCGCTAATTTATTAACACGTTGTATAGGGACCTTCTTAATATGCTGAGACTTTTTAAGGGGATCATCAGACCGTCCAACTGAACAACTTTCTCTATGGGACCAACATAAAAATTCTCGAAAAAAAATCATCTCTTCCATACAAAACTGCAAACCTACTCGAACCAAATGTATGGGACAGCTGATTTTTTTAGCGATTTCGATGTTAGTCCCATAGAGAAAGTTGTTCAGTTTGATGGACTGATCGTCGCCTTAAAAAAGTGTCAGCATATTAATAAGGACCCTGTACCATCTCAACGGAAGGAATAACCGAGTACGATCGCGTGTGGTACTTCCTTGCTTCTTTCCTTCCCTTTAGGGGGGAGGGGCACCAAAGTCAAGTTTTTGCCGTCTCGGAAAAATCCGGGGCTGACCATAGCTAAAACCTGTTCAAATCCATTATGCATCGGAAACACAAATCGGGAGCTTAAGGTCCATCTCAATTTGATCACGTTCTCTATGATGCCCCCCGTTACTGCTACTGACAGATTTCACTTTGATTCATCCACTATATTCAGTAATCTCTAATCAAATAAAAGCTTTCAGCGTTAAGCCATTTGTACCAATGCTGAAATTATTTTTTACTTAATCATTGATTTGTACCATGTTTCTAGTTTGCAAATGAAGACTTATTTAGTAATATTTCTCATCTTTTAGGGTTCCATACCCAAAGGGTGAAAAACCTTCATAAGCCTACGCTGTCCATCCAAACTTATGACATCCCTATTTTGTGCCGGCGGTTCTCTTTTGTTTTCAATCCATAATTGCATCATATTTGATACCCGTTTATAGTTTATAATTATAACTATCATATGTATACTATGTACAGGGTGTTAGCGTAAACAGTTGCATTACTTTAAGGGGTGATCATGGGACACCCATGATATTGAACAACTTTCCCAAAGAAACGTGTAAGAAATACCCATGTATCATGGGTACAATCACCCCTTAAAGTAATGCAACTGTTTACCCTAACACCCTGTATATTTAGTGGTAATCATCGTTTAAATCATTATCCTCATCATAATTTTTTTTCCAAGATCATCTGCTCTTTATTATTCATTCACACGTTGCACACACAAATTCATAAAATTTTTCCATCAGCGGGCTTTTAGCATTGTTTGCAGGAAAGCCATTGTTATGATGGACTATCTACGTAACACTATTGCGCCGTGAAAAGCACTCAGAAACTCAAAAACATTAACCAACAATATTTGACGCTCGTTATGAATCCTGACAGAAACGCTATACAGTAAAAACAGACTCCCTACTCGTTTATTTAACTTTGAAAATAGGTGCTAAATAAGTTTTGAAAGGATTTGCATTAGTTTTAAGTCTATTTCCTATGATGTTATTGAAATTACATGTGTGCTTATACTACCACTTGCATGCTTTTTGGAAATAGGTAGCAGATTGGTTGGCGTGGTGGTATTGATTATTGGATCACATTGATAGGGTTGGATAATTGACAATCAACTTTGGTAAATTGTCATTGTGAACCTATGTTGTGAACATAAAGGGTATTAGGGTAAACAGTTGCATTACTTTAAGGGATATACCTATGATACTGAACAACTTTCCCTAAGAACCAGTAAGAAATTCGCCAAAAAAGAATTGGACTTTCCAGAACTTTTTTTTTTCCCCTTAAAGTACTCGTAATGCAACTGTAAGGGTCAGCGCACACCCAGCGTAGAACTGCTCGCGCATGCTCGAGCATGTTCTTTGCAGTCGCGCACACCTAGCGGCAAAATCCGCCGGCGGCAGCGGCGGAGCATGCTCGCGCGTGTTCGAACAGTCTCGCGGATGCTCCCGTGTTGCTACAGTTGACGTAGTGAATTTTGCGTTGTGTTTACAATATTTTATAGTAAAGACGTGCGATAACAACAATTTTAAAGTATGGTAGACTGGGATTTGGTAATTATTGGGTTACTAGCAAAGGAAGAAGAGCAAGAAGAGCACATCAATAAGATGAAAAGAGGCAAGAAAGATGTACTTATATTTAGGAAATACTACGCCCTGTGCTGTGTTACGGTTTAAAGTTCTAGGGACAGTTATTTTATGGCTAGGAACTATAAAATGGAATATGAACAATTTGAAAACCTACTAAATCTGCTTCGACCTTTTAGATTTTCTTTGTATTTTCAAAAAGAGTTCGATTATTATATAATATTATCAGTAGTAAATTGCCCTTTTCGGGCTAAAGTAGTTAAAAATTATGCTAGATTTAGTCCGAAACCGGCCGAGGCGGCAACACTTACGACGGATCGCAAGCATCGACACGGGCGTATGCTCGAACATGCTCGAGCATGCGCGAGCATCCGCGCGCATGCTCGCGACTGCTCCCGTCGCCGCGAGGAGCATACTCGAACAGACGCTGAAGGGATTTAATCACTTGCAAGCTATTTTCAACTTTATTTCAATGGAAATAGAGTTCATTATCAATTGAATCAATGAAACCTGCTCGCGCATGCTCGAACAGTTTTACGCTGGGTGTGCGCTGACCCTAAAAAGTTGCATTACGAGTACTTTACGAGTACTTTCCTGTATAGGAAAGTGGTGCGCTACTCAAGCGCTACGGATTTGCTTGAATGATGGCACTAGAATCAAAAAGCCAATGATATTTGTGGATCTGTATTACCTATATATTTAATTATACTATTATAGTTTCTTAGACTAAAGTACAATGAATTTCAAAGGAATGGCAATATTGATTTTGGATTATTTTTCTCGATTAAAATGTTCGCGTCAAGCATCCCCTAATTATTACTGCTTAGTTACCATTTTGAGCACAAATAATTTAACGGTGTTATTGGCTTACTTCTATTTACTTCTGTGAGTTATATAGGGACCAATACAAGACTTACCCCTCAGTTGAGGAATATGAAACCGGAACAAGTCTGAATTGTTTCCTGTTTTTACCTACCTTAGTAGATGACATCCTGGATGAGACGGGTGGATAATGAACAAAGTTTTGCTTTACCTTTCCTGCATGGCTAGCATGGCAGCGCGATATAGCGCTATCACACCTTCGCTCTCTTTCTATTTGCGCGCGAACGAACGAGATATAGCCGTATCACGTGCAACTTGTTTCGACTTCTGAAGTGTGATTTTTGAACATCATACGAGCGACTCGGCAGTAGAAAGATGCATAATCTCCATAGTAATTTTGACATTTTCTACTACCGAGTCGCTCGTGTGATGTTCAAAAATCGCACTTCTGTACTGTCTCAGGGGCTGTTTAAACAGAAGTGACGTGGCGCGGACATTTCGCGGGCGGGGTGCGGCAATATAAACCTTATAGTACGTAGCATAGACCCTACCTTTAGAGGTAATCGTGCACAAATACACTGTTGAGCAATGCACCTAGAAACCCAATTTCGATTAAACTTTATTGAATAATAAAAATATGTCGATAATTTAATTTCACTTTATTACAATACACAAATATTGTCAGTAAAATCACAATTCGCAATAACTCGGCAGAGATGTGGTGGGTATACTATACTATCGTGTGTAAGTAACAATTTTGTAAGCTTATAGAAAATTAGTGTTTTGTTTAATTAAATACGATTGAATCAAGTTGTTCGACATTATTTATTTCAGATGCCACTGTTTGTTATGGTTACAAAGAGGATAATAATATTAACGCACTCGGATATGTTAAATTGAAAGACGAGAGCGATATTTCCTACAGGAATATTACGAATTCTAATAACTCATCATCAGAATCTGAAGAGGAACAAGAAGTTAAAGTTCCTTGGGCGTCATTCATTGCTCTTCTTATCAATACATCTATACAACAGTTAGAAAACGTAAAAAGTAACATAACGAAATATTACAAGTTAAATGAATTCGAAGTTAAATCCGTTGAAGAAGCATTTTTTGACGCTGGTACAGAGTTTGAGCATATTCTACAAATAAATCTTAGAAAGATTATAGAAAATAATAAGTTTAACGAATCTCATGCGTTTATGCTTGATTTTACGGATTTGTCCAATTTTATTTTAGAGCAAATCATTGAAACCGCTCTCTTGAAAGTGGATGGTAAACTTCAACTGCCAACGAAGTGGTACAAACAAGTTATGAGACAAAAAGTTACGAGGCAACAAGTCAAAATCGCCACAAACCTTATAGAAGTAACCATTTGCGATACTTTGTCCGTTTGCAAAGATTGGTGGTCTTATTCAGATTATTTGATAGAATGGATCAGAACCCTGCTCAACCTATCTCCGTTTGGTCTCAAAAATCTTTTCGGGGTCATGCCAGATTTACTTGAAAAACACATGCATACAATTAAGAGCAATATCAAATTTAAGAAAACTGTAAAACATATCGTTTCATCGGATCATGTAGTTCAAAGAGATACTTTAGATTATCTAGACGAAGTCTTAACCGATAAAGATAATGTTGTAAAATTAGTACCAGAGAGTTTAAAGAAAGGAGCTACCTTGCTCATTGAATTGTTCGAACTGATTGATGATAATTACGATTTAAATGACGAAAACGAAAAAGAGCTAGAAAATATTACAAGCAACCTAACAAAATGGATACGTGGAGGTGAAAGCGATATAAAACTAGTACTGGAATCTATTCTGTTGAACGTGGACCTTAATCTGAAGATCTGGCCTCTGAATGTTCAGAATAAAATTGATCAAGTGTGGTCTAAGGTAATAAGGCTATAAATATTTATATTATTTATTTAGCAGTTTTTGTTCATAACATGTTTGTTTAATATTTTCTGTCTATTTCGACAAAATGCTTTTTTATTTGTAACTGCTTTTCAAACTTCATGTTATTAGTAAATTTCACGAAAATAAGGAAGCAGCATACCTACCTAATAATTATTCGATTAGCTAGTTGTTCGATGCAATCGAAAAAATCATGGTGGAATCAACTTTTAATAAATGCACACTTATGATTCTAAGTTTGGTTTTTATTCAAAGTGTCATCTCATCGCTTAACGGTCCCATAGAGAAAGTTGTTCAGTTTGATTGTCTGATCATTGATCCTTGCATTAAACAACCGTCAGCATATAAGAAGGACCATGTCGACCACACTACCCCACTCCGTGTTCTTTTCAATATAGTGGCATTTCAAACAGCATTTCAGACAGCCCGGTAGCACAGTCGGTAGTGAACCTGCCTGCTGTGCCGAGGGTCGCGGGTTCGAATCCCGTAAGGGACAAATATTTGTATGATGAATATGAATATTTGTACCCGAGTCATGGATGTTTGTATCTATATATGTATTCTATATCGTTGTCTAGTCATCGTAATACAAGTCCAGGCTAGATTCTGGTACTTTAAATGTGACTAGATAATTTGTGTGACATTGTCCAAGATATTTATTTATTTATTTTATTTTAAACCTGACGGAATAAAGCCACATGTTCAATTAACCCTTTACCAACAGACAAAACTTGTTCCCAAATAAATTCAGCGTATAGTCCGCCATTTGTGTCAAACTAACCATATTGCTGCGCACTAACTCATTTGATTCATTGTCTAACAGCAACAATGGACTGAAAATGAAGCGGTATGACGACAAACATTCCACCGGTATCCACAATCAATGGCATTGTGCACTACGTGACACGACTCGCTGATCTATTCTATACGTACTAAATGGCGGTTGTTTGTTAAAGCAAGTTAATTACTGCAAGGGTTAGGTCACAGGACAATTAGGTACCTGGCTCCTTAAACCAAGCTTAAGTTTCACTTTTTTCCTGTGTCAGCGTTTCCCTATAAGTACACAATTCCTTGTAAAACAATGCACAATATTTAAAGGGATGATCAGGCCATCAATGAAAGGGGACGCTGACCAAATTGGATGTGTACTGAAGAAGGGCCATGTAAAATGTACACGGAACCGACGAGCGCGTATGTAGAGACTTATGGATGGTGAATAGAGTAGAGACGAGAGATACTCGTATCTATCAAAATACTAGCACGTAGCGATCTATTGTCTCTGCCTACCACAGTGGGACATAGACGTGAGCATATTATGTACCTAAATATAATTAGATCATCAAAGTAAACATATTTCTCTATGGGACTAATATTGAAAACGCGGAAAAAAAACAGCTCGGTATAGGTACCGCACATATTTTTCCCGACTTCGCATACATGACAAAATATTGTGCTCTATTTCAGAAGAACCCGTTATAACGTATGACTATTCGAACAGTAGCTTTTTCCGTAAACGGTGCTTACCTACATTGTTTTGATTAATTTGATACGATGACTATAATTTACGATGATAAATTAGTCATTGTATTAGTCGTAGAGAGCTAATGCGGTTCCAAAGGAAAGAGCTCGATTATACTACAAGTACACGGCTAAATATATAAGTATAGTTTGTCTGTGGGCTGTCTAAAGTAGTAGGTAATGCGACGTATCCGCTTACCTCGGCTTTTTTAACTTCGACCGGATTGGTCCAAATCCCTCCATTAGGTACAGTTTTATCACCTGCGTCTACCGCAGTGTATGTTAACCAACACGATGCGGATTGTAGACTTATTTATAACATGCAAACACACATACTTTCACGCCTATCTTTCCATTAGGAGTAGGCAGATACAACATAACTCTCTTACGTCTCTACTGCTAAGTACTTATCTCCCTCACTTCCTCGAGATTCACAAGCCTTTTCCTTGTTCGTCGGTTTCGGGATATTGCTCTATAATGACATGTCCTTTAAAGCGAACGACCTAGATAGGCAAAACATTGTGATTTTAGTAAGCAATAACTTGCTGGGCATGGCTAAGTTTTCTATGTTACCTACTGTTAGTCCTATAGTAAAGAACTAGTAGAGATACTATAGAAAAGTTGTTTAATATGGCGAGTAGCATAAAATATTAATCACCTAGATAATGTAATAATCACCTTAAGTTCAACATATACACATTTTCATCTTTTAGTGGTCAGTTTCTACACCAGCATTACGTTAAACAGTGTCGAGTTACTCTGATTGTGTGCTATTGTTTTAGAAATTAGCATGTGAGATAAAAGGAACATAAGTTGCAAGTTATATTACTAAACCAGTAGCAACTATTAGTTAACAATGTTAGTCGACCTATATCGGATGCTATCATTAGTGTTAGGCGTCGTCCTAATCGGCCATACCGCTCGCGCGAACGTGCGACGGTCGCATAGAACCGATCGAACGAACCCGCATACAAATCTAAGTTCACGTGATCGCCCTATGTTCAATTAGGACCATCAATGGAGATTGGTATGCCTATTCTCAATTTCGTGCGATCGGTGACTGAAAAGGTGGAATGCGATCGTCACACTCGCACGCTCGCGCGAGCGATGGCCAGTTAGCGCTCTCACAGACGAGCGACACTTTGCTATCGCCCCGGGTGTCGCGGAGAGTCGCATGACCGTCGCACGACCGTCAAATGTATGAGCGCGACGCTCTTTCTGCGACCCACCGCGACAGCAAAGTGTCGCTCGTCTGTAAGAGCCCTTAGGGCGACGCCATAAACTACATTTTTCCGATTCACAGGTGAAGTATCATGTTATGTAAAAAAGTAGGTTAAAAGAATTTAATATTACCTACCTACTACTAAAAATCAAATGTTTTGAAGGGTGGTCACTGGTCATACACACCTTCGGAAAGTGACATGGCCACTCGCAGAAACCATACGTTACGTACGTGTACGTAGATTGGTACCTCACATTAAAAATATTTTACAATAAATTGTCAACTTACCAAGTTTCAAGGTGATTGAACGTTAAGGCGTGAATACTCACTTTACATTACATTATGTTATAATAAATACTAGGATGCCAAAGGGACAATAATAAAAATTTAGCATAACCCTGATTTATAGGCCTCGGTCTTTTTGGGTTGTTACTGTGACTACACCTGCCTTCTATTGGAGACGCTTACTTGAGTTTATTTCAAGGTGTATATTTGTAGCCCAACAAATAAAAATAAAATTTGCTGTATATTTTACTTAAATCCTTACTTTTAGCTGTGCTTTTAGGGTGCTTTAGAGATTAGAACATTAAACTGAACAACTATTACTATGGAACCAACGTTGAAAGCGCGTAGAAAACGATTCCATAGAAAATGACTATATACTTATACAGGGTGAAATTGATATTATTAGCATCCTTTTAAACTAAGAGTCTACCCATCAAACTGAACAACTTTTTCTAAGGGAGCAAACCGATCGGAGCAACTAAAAAACCAGCAGTCCCATACTAAACTGCAATGCCTACTCGACTCAAATGTATGCAACAGCAGATTTTTTTTTTGATCCGATCGGTTTGCTCCCATAGTAAAGGTTGTTCAGTTTGATGGGTAGACTCTTAGTTTAAAAGGATGCCAATGATATCAATTTCACCCTGTAGATACTCGTTTGATGACAGCAATTTTTTTTCGCAATTTTTTTGTTGGTTCCGTAAATTAATAATTAAATAAATTTTTATTGTTTCGCAAAAGACAAGGGTTACAAAAGCTTAGTCATAATAAAGTGCACAATAGGTTTACAAACAGATGTCGGCTGATACTCAAAAAAGAAACCTATTCTTTGAGTAAGTACCAGAACCCTTTTAGTGGCACAGAGAAAATACCATGAGTATATACTATTAAATTATAGGTAGGTAGGTGTACTGTTTATGTGAAAAAGAAAAGATAAATAATTGGTAAGTATGTAAGGTAAGTATGATTGTAATTGGGGTGTGTGTGTGTGAGTGTGTGGTGTGTAACGCATTCAAGTTTACACCCCATATAGTACTCACAATACTTTAGCAGACAAGGTATGAGTCATAGACTATGTAATATTACAGACATCTATATGTTTTTGCATGCAAACTTGTATCGCGGCATTCCATCGGTGTTGGATTACGTCATATTAACGGCTACGGTAGCCTTTAAGAGTATTTTTGCTTAACCCGAGGCGGTTGAGGTAATTCAAGGCTTTTAAGCTCTCTCTTGTTGTATTTTTCAGACTTCGGTAAAGCTAAAAGAAGTGTCGTGTTTTTATTTTATTTCGGATGACAACATCCTTATAATGTACTACAATGTTAACATTTTTGATGGCCAATTATAGCTATCCTTAATCTTTTGTTTCATCATCATCACCATACGTACCATTGAAGGGCACAGGCATACCCTCAGGGAGGGTGTATGGGCGTTAGTCCACCACGCGTACCCAATGCGGATTGGTAGAATTTCTTCTTCAGCGTATGCAGGTTTCCTCACCATGTTTTCCTTTACCATTTAAGAGCAGTCGGTATTACGTACTTGTAAGAAAATCTCCTTGGTAGGTACAAGGCATGTGATCCATGCGGATTCGAACCTGGACCTCAAGATGCAAGTTCCCATAGCTCTGCGCATCGTGCCACCGACCCTAAAATATATCTCTCTTTTGATTGACGTATCTTCCTAAATATCTACAGGCTAGTTTAGACTACAATGAAAAAAAAAAATTGTTTACTCTAACCAAGATCTTGTTTATGATAATCATACGTCATGAATCCATATGAGCCTGTCAACATTATGACTCCTCTGACTAAGAGAACTTTGTTAAACGAATTCGGCTTCTTGTTACAACTACCATCTTTTGTTTTTAGTAAACAATAATAACGTCATTTCAATTATTTTGGTGCTAATTAAGAGAAAATACTTCTTAGTTGGCTCGCAATTTTTTCAGTGTACATGCAGGGTGTAATTTTTTTTTTTTTTTTTTTTATGTGTTATAGGTAAGCATTTGACCCCAATCTCACCTGATGTTGAGTGATGATGAGGCCGAAGATGTAGCATGCTTACCTAGAAAGATGCCTATTCACTCTCGCCTTGAAGAGGCCCAGGTTGTATTGCTCAGGGAACAGGTCCGCAGGCAGGGCATTCCACTCCTTAGCCGTGCGCATTATAAAAGAAGAAGCAAACTTCTTCGTGCGAATTGCTGGTAGGTCAACGACATAGGGGTGGAAACCCAGTCTGCGTCTCGTCCCCCGCAGATGAAAGGGAGACGGTGGTATCAGATCGTGTAATTCAGTCGCACACTCTCCGAAATGTATCCTATAAAAAACAGACAGACAGGCTACCTTGCGACGATGCTCAAGACTTTGTAGCTTCGCCACCGAGGTTGGATCACCTATGAGCTTCCTGGCACGCCTGTCGATTGAGTCCAGCGCGGCCAGCTGGTATTGGGCAGACCCGTCCCAGAGATGGCAGCAGTACTCCATACACGATCGGACTTGTGCTTGATAAAGTTGTAGAAGCTGTCCCGGAGTAAAGTACCGTCTGACCTTCGAGAGGACGCCCAGTTTTTTCGCTGCGGTTTTCGCCATGGACTCAATGTACCGTCCGAAATTCAGATCGGACGATATGTTAATGCCAAGGAGCTCCAGGCGACCAGCTATCGGTATGGACACATTTCGGAAAGTCGGGGCCAAAGCGAAGGGACTCCGTTTTGTTGAGAAAAGGCACGCCTGTGTTTTGCTTGCGTTGAAACTGACCCGATTAGTATCACCCCAGTCGGACACAGATTCAAGGGCCAAGTTTATTCGCTGCACCATGGCCTCTCGACAAGACTGAGTAACATCCAATTTGACCCCTGCACCGGACAGATATCTGTCAGCAACAGTGCTGTCGTCTGCATACCCAAAGGTTCCGGGCACAAGCATGTCGTTTATATGCAGCAGAAATAAGGTGGCTGAAAGAACTGACCCTTGAGGAACACCGGCATTAATAGCCATTTGATCCGATGAGTATCCATCAATGAGTACTCGAATGGATCGTTCGCTCAAGAAGTCAGCTATCCAGTTGCATAGGTCAATCGGAATTCCATATGAAGGAAGCTTGCTTAAAAGGCTTGCATGCCAGACCCTGTCAAAGGCTTTGGATATGTCAAGAGACACGGCAAGTGCCTCCCCGTATCTCTCGACAGCCTCGCTCCACAGATGAGTGGCATACACAAGAAGATCCCCCGTGGACCGTCCTGGGCGGAACCCATACTGACGGTCACTGAGGAGGTCGTTATGTTCCAGGTATGCCAGGAGCCGGTTGTTAAGTACACGTTCCATAGTCTTGCAGAGTATGGAAGTGACTGATATTGGTCTATAGTTGACAGGGTCGGCACGACTGCCTTTTTTGGGCACGGGTTGCACGTTGGCAAGCTTCCATGACCTTGGGACTACCGCAGTCTTAAGTGAGAGGCGATACAGGCGTGTTAAAACAGGAGACAACTCTGGAGCACAGGTGCGTAGGACAATCGCTGGGATTCCGTCGGGTCCGCTAGCCTTGTTCACGTCTAGAGAACGCAGGATTTTAAGAACCTCTTTTTGGCGAATGTAAACTGATGCCATTGAGCATTCAGTACGAGGAATGGTAGGTGGTGTTATATCTGAGTTCTCCAGATGCGAATTCCCGGCAAAAAGATTAGCAAATAAATTTGCTTTCTCCTCCGCCGAGTGAGCTAGCGATCCGTCAGGTTTTATTAGCGGTGGCAGGGAGGGACGGCCGAAGTTTGCTTCCACTGCTTTGGCAAGCGACCAAAACGCTTTGCTGCCAGCTGGATAGGAGGCAAGCTTAGCCCCTATACGACCTATATGGTCGAACCGGGCTTTTCGCAACACCTTTTTGCAAGACTTGGCGGCTTTGTTGTAAGCTTTCTTCAGTTTTTCTGTGTTCGGAGCCTTCTGCTTTCGAGCATCAGCCCAGGACATATACGCTGACTGTTTCAGCACCTCAGCACGAGAACAATCAGCGTTGAACCATGGGCGAGCTTTGGCGCCGGTTGACACGTCAGAGTACGGAATAAAATATTCCATACCCTGACGTATCACTTCGGCAACCGCGTTCGCAGCGCTCGACGATTCCCCTGAAGAAAAGCAGGTTTGCCGCCAAGGATAGGAAGCAAAGAAGTGTCGCATCTCGTCCCAATCTGCTGACCTGTATCGCCACACCCGTCTCTTACCACAATGGCCCTGATCAGGTGGGGAGTATACGGATACAGTTTTCACCAGACAGTGGTCGGAGGTACCTAAAGGGGCACATACCGACACAGAATATCTGTCTGGATCAGTTGTCAGCAGAAGGTCCAAACAGTTGGCCGTGTGAAAGTCAACGTCAGGTATCCGTGTGGCACAATTGACCAGCTGGCTGAGATCTAGCGATAGTGCAAGTTTGCGCGCCTCTCGTCCAGCGTGATCGGTCTTCTGGTAGGGGAACAGCCATTCTTGATGGTGAGCATTAAAGTCGCCCAGAAGGGTCAGTTGCGCCACAGGATACCTAAGCTGAGCCTCCTCAGCCGCCTCTCCAAGATAGTCGAACAACCTAGTTGTCTCCTGATCTCCACTGTGCGAACGGTAGACACAGGCGTAAACAATTCGTTCGAAACCTGTTTCCACCAGTATCCACAATACTGAGAAGGAAGGGTCTTCAAGGTTTTTGAGACGCTTGATGCAGATGTCATCGCGAGCGTACACACAGAGTCCGGCGTGCGGAACTAACCTATGCTCCAGAGAGTACCCAGGGTAGCTGAGGTACGCCGCGTCTGCCGGACATCTGATCTGTGTCTCGGTGAGAAACAGCAGTTGTGGTTTTTCAGTCTCTAGGTGGTGGTGGACTGCTACGAGATTTGAGTGCAATCCTCGGATATTGCAAAGGTGCACTTTTAAAGGGAGAACGTGCATGCAATTGAAATGAGTCGACACATTTTTAGAGGTGGTTCAGGTCAGGTCATCAAACTGAGGAACTATTGCAATGGGAGCAAAGCTGAAATCCCAAAAAATACATCTGTTTCATTTTAACTATGTGCCTACTACCTCTAACTTATATGGGCGAAAGTCTGAAATAAATGTTCTTTTTTTTTTTTTTTTTTTTTTTATTCATAATGGGTTTGCGCTTGGCTTCAGCTCACCTGATGGAAAGTGTAGATGAAGCCGAGGATGTAGCGCGCTCGCCCAGAAAAAGCCTATTTACTCTTCTTTTAAAAATATCCTGATTGTATTTGCTTGGGAAAACAGACGCAGGGAGAGAGTTCCAAACCTTACCGGTTCTCATTATAAAAGAGGATGCGAACCTATTTGTGCGGATTGTTGGAATATCGACAACGTATGGATGCAGTCTCGCACTACGTCTTGTCGTACGATGATGGAAGGGGGATGGTGGAATCAGGTCATGTAACTCCTGGGCACATTCGCCGAAGTGTAGCCGATAGAATACCGACAGACAAGCGACCAATCGTCGGTGCTCCAGACTGTGTAACTTAGTCTCGACGAGTGCAACGTCATCGATGAGTCTCTTGGCTCGACGCTCAACTGAGTCCAGTGCGTCAAGTTGGTATTTCGCAGAGCCGTCCCAAAGGTGACTGCAGTACTCCATGCAAGATCGCACTTGGGCTTTGTAGAGAGTAAGAAGCTGTGCAGGCGTGAAGTACCGCTTAGCCGTTGTTCAGTTTAATGATCTGGTCCACTCCTAAAAATGTGGCGCCCCAATTCAATTCACACACCCTGTCGATAGTGATTTAAACAAGGATTCAAACAGAAACTATCAGAACTGTTTTAAATAGTCCCGTACTATCTCACAACGTGTGGCCAATGCAGTGCCATTGAGACGAAACATAATGATGGCATTGATACTGTTCTCCGAATGCACGCTTCTAGAAATAAGTTGATGAAAGTTTAAAGAGATGTGTTACACACAGTCCTTTAAAACTTAGTACCACACTTTAGTCTTCTTCTTATCGTGTGGGCAGAGCCCTGATGTCAGAGTTTTTTCAGACCGCCTTACGGCCTCTCACACTTTAGTTAGACGGTAATTTGAAAAGAAGTGTTTTTTTTTATAGAATTTATTTAAAAAAAACACTCCTTTTCAAATTACAATAACGTTTTTTTCAGGCATTCCTTAAAAGAAGATAATCGACGATGAAGTTTTTAGATAAAACAAATAAAAAAAATCGTATTGTTTTTGTTTCGAAAATAGTTATTGCAATTTTAAAAGTGTGGTTAGTACGTAAGTTTTGAAGGCAAGTGTATGTACACTACAACTAATCAGTTGTGTACTTACTCGTAGGTACTGTACACTGCAGTGTGCCTATACAGTACCTAAGACCAGGAAAATTGAAACGAAACGACATGACAGCGCAGTCCCCTGCGCTGCGTAGTCCCCCGACAAAACCCGAAGTCCTAGTCGTTTAGTAATCAAATGGTGCATAGTCGAATAGCAGCGAAAAGGGCGCGAAAATAATTAGCTAATCCTGGTAGGGGCATGAAGGTGGCACATCCTGATTGGTCAATATAATTTCTTATAAATCTGGTACTATACTGCATCTCATTTTGGAATTGTAGTTAGTACTAGTAATAGTTATAATTCGTTAATCTAAATCTAATCTAAACTATTATAAAACTGTAACAGAAGTATGTCTGTACATTGAAGATATTTACAAAAAAAAATTACGACATGGTTTTTACCTGTCCCTGATTCCAAATCACAAATTTTTGGATTTTTTGGCTGTCTGTTTGTTTATTTTTTTTGTTTGTTTGTTTGGGTGTTTGTTTGTTCGAGTATCACGCAAAAACTACTGAACAGATTTTGATGAAACTTTTTTTGTTTTTTTGGTTTATCATCTGACTTAAAATCTGGTATATAATTTATGCGGACGAAGACGCGGGTGAAAGCTCGTCATAAAATAAAATTACGTTTTATTTTAAGTAAAATTTAGATTTACATTTCAGGTTTTACGATAGAGGGAAAACTAAGAATAAAAACGTAAGAAAACACTTTCTTGTATGACAAACAGACGAACGAACGACGGGACGGACGGATAGTGTTGGCTTATGAATACGATCCCGTTTGAACCCTTTGGGTACGGAACTACGGAACAATAAAACAACACAAGATTATTTAGTAAAAAAACATTTGGCTATGAATTTGACAGAAGTAAAACTAAGACTAGGACAAAATTTACGTATTTAGAGTAGTTCCGTACAATTATGAATGTTTTGAATGACCAGCGAGCTCGACAAGGCCGCCGCGACGTTCTCGGTCGTTCTCACGCTCGGCGCTGAATCAGTTTATTTTGTTTTTACCCACGAAGGAACGGAGAACGTGTACAAACCGGGCGAATTAACTTGGCACCTGGCTCGCACGTGGCTCGGAATAAAAAACTCGGAAAACTCGGAAAACTTTTATATATTATTATGTCTCTAACTTGCGAAATAGTAGACTCAACATTTCATGAAATGCTGAATTCAACTGCGAAATCATCATCGTCATTATCTCAGCCGTTGGACTTCCACTGCTGGACATAGGCTTCCCCCAAGGATAGCCACAACGACCGTTCCTACGCTGCCTTCCTCCAACGAGTTCCCGCCGACTTCACCAGGTCGTCGGTCCACCTTGTAGGGGGCCTGGTATGCTGCGCTTTCCGGTACGGGGTCGCCACTCGAAAACTCTTCGGCGGTATCGGCCATCGATTTTGCGAGCAATGTGACTCGCCCAACCGCCCATTTCCATTTTAGTTTAGCAATTCTTTGGGCTATGTCAGCTACTCTGGTTCTTCTGCGGATCTCTGCATTTCTGATTCGATCTCGCAGGTAAACTCCTAGCATAGCCCTCTCCATTGCCATTTTTATGAGGCCTTGATTAAATAAATAGTAAAGGATATTTATTTCTGAAAATATGAAGTACAAAAGATGTATGTGTAAGTACAAATGGCTTTTGATGCATCAGGATTCACATAAAATATAATAATCCAACTGTTACACTGGCCTTCAAAACTTAGTACTTACTACACTTTTAAAATTGCCATAACTTTTAAAGCGCACAAGATGTATTTTCGAAGCAAACCAATACGTTTTTTTATTTTTTTCTATTTGTTTTATATAAAAATTTAATAGTCGATTATCTTCTTTTAAGGGTATATTTTCGTTTGTGACGTCATCACTTGCCGTACTATGGAAAAAATCTGAAACAAGTAGAGGTTTGCAGTCGTCAAAAGATGTCAAAGATTGAATTTGTTCGCCATTTTGTATGGTAATCAGACTGTTTCATTTTTACTAAAATATTTCAAAAATATTGTGTCTTTTCTAATCGTATTTCAAAAAATCGATTCATTCGTTTTTTTATGCAGGGTGTACAATAAAATGGGACAGCTACTTAAAGGGGTGCTTCAGACCATCAAACTGAACAACTTTCTCTACGGGACCAATATCGAAATCGCGAAAAAAAAATCCGCTCTCCCATACAAAACTGCAAACATAACTCGACTGAAATGTATGGGACAGCAGATTTTTTTTTCGCGATTTCGATATTGGTCCCATAGAAAAAGTTGTTCAGTTTGATGGTCTGAAGCACCTCTTTAAGTAGCTGTCCTATTTTAATTTACACCCTGTATTTGTATTATCTTTCTTTTGACGTAAGCTGTAAATTTAACCGTGTAATATAATCTTCTAAAAATGTTCCTAAAGTAACCCCATTTTTCGACAAACAGAGTCCGGACTTTACGCGATTACTAAAATAAATTATATGAAACGTACAAAAAACGATTATTTGATTTTTTAGTAAAGGCAGATCTTTTATTATCAATATCAATATCAATATAATAAACTGGATTTGCAATAGCATATCACCGATAAAAATGTTCCTGATAGTTGGGGTTTTTGAAAATATATACCCTTAAGGAATGCCTGAAAAATAACGTTATTATTAAACAAAAACACTCCTTTTCAAATTGCCGTCTAACTAAAGTATGATACTTAATTTTGCAGGGGTGCGATTTTCGAAACTCATACTTTGAACTCAGCAGGTGCAAATGCCGATATTACTATGGAGATATGCATCCTTCTACTGCTGATTTGACTTTCAAAAATCATACTTCAGGAGTGCGATCTCCATAGTAATTTTGACATTTTCAACTGCTGAACTCAGCGGATGAGATTCAAAAATCGCATCCAGTTCAGTGTAGTTCTGTTTCAGTTTCATTTTGCTTTGACCTTGCTAATACCGATATGTTTAGGGAATTTCACGTAATGAGTTGCTATTTCGAAACTGTATATAACTACGGTATTTTGCAATAAAGGTATATTTTGAAGGATGAAATCCGGAGACAGGTACGGCAGCAATGCTTTGATGTGGTTTTGACTGGCCCGGACAGCTTTATAAAGAGATTTTCATTTTATGCTTCCTGAAATACAGAAGGACAGGTTATTTTTGACACATGAATATCCCTATACAGAACGAAAGCTTCATACAAGCAGCCGCTGTCGTCGTCGGTGCACTCACATTCACACATAGTGTGCGTTACAGGAGTGCTATTTTTGAAAGTCACACGTTCAAATCAGCAGTAGAAAATCATGTCCAACGTTTAATCAGTGACTAATTCTTCCTATGATCTAGACTGCGGAATACAAAAAGAATCCAAGTATAAAATGTAACTTAACACACAAGTCCAGCTGGGGTGTGTGGGCCGTGTGTATGTGTGTGTTGTGCGTTTTTAATATAGTCTGTTTTAAACGAACATGCTGGTGTAATTTTCCCTTAGAACCGGAATGAGAATATATTATATTTCAAACAAAGGTCTCAAAATCCAAAATAGCTAATCCATGACATCTCTACATTCGAAACACTAATTGGGTAACTAACATAGTTGAAGCAATTATCACACGAGACTGTATTGTTTACGTACGTGTCTAACAGATACAAGTATGTTTTAAGCAATTAAAATTGTGCTGCTTCACCTAACTTAAAATTCCACGTTTAAAGATACAATTTTTTTTTTTTTTTTTTTTTTATTAACTATGGGTTTGCTCTTGACCTCAATCCAGTCCTCAGGACGAAGATGGGGTCGTAGATGTAGCGAGCTTACCCAGAAGATGCCTATTCACTCGTACTTTAAAGGAATCCGGGTTGTAAGTACTCGGAAATACTGACGCAGGTAAGGCATTCCACTCCTTGGCTGTGCGCATTATAAAAGATTCAGAAAGGCGCTTGGTGCGGATATGTGGGATGTCAACCAAGAAGGGGTGATATCCCGCGGTGCGTCTGGAAGTCCGATAGTAGAAAGGGGAAGGTGGGATGAGCTCATGCAGCTCTAGGGCACACTCACCGAAGTACAATCTGTAGAAGACCGACAAGCAGGCCACTCTGCGGCGGTGGGCTAGGCTATGAAGCTTGGCCTCCACCAGCTTACTATCGCCAATGAGCCTCCTGGCTCTGCGTTCAACCGAGTCGAGTGCGGCAAGTTGATACTTGGCTGAGCCATCCCACAGGTGGCAGCAGTACTCCATACATGATCGGACCTGAGCTTTATACAATACTAAGAGCTGTCCAGGAGTGAAGTACCGCTTCACCTTGTTTAAGATGCCCAGCTTTTTGGCCGCAGTTTGAGCCTTAGACTCGATGTCAGCGCCGAAGTTGAGTTTTGTGGTCAAGCTTATACCCAGAAGCCCAAGACTGTCGGAAACAGGGACAGATGTACCCCGGAAAGTAGGAGTCAGATTAAACGGACTCCTTTTTGCGGTGAACAGACAAGCCTGTGTTTTGGTGGCGTTGAAGTTGACTAAATTATTGTCACCCCACTGGGAGACAACACTTAAAGTCAAGTTTGTCCGCTCAACCATGGCCTCCCTCTGCGAGCGTATTTTATCCCCGCTGGCCCCTGCGCCAGATACATATCTCTCCATGACAGTACTGTCATCTGCATACCCAACAATACCTGACACAAGGAGGTCATTGATGTGCAGCAGGAAAAGTGTCGCGGAGAGAACAGACCCTTGAGGAACTCCAGCATCAATTGCCATAAGGTCAGAAGAGCAGCTGTCAATGACAACTCTAATCGACCGTTCTCTCAAGAAATCAGATATCCAGCTGCAAAGATCAGCGGGGATGCCATAAGCGGGAAGCTTGCTCAGCAAACTAGCGTGCCATACCCTGTCAAAGGCCTTCGAGATGTCAAGTGATACAGCCAGTGCTTCACCGTGCTTCTCGATGGCCTCGCCCCAGCAGTGAGTCACATACACAAGAAGATCCCCAGTCGATCGCCCCCGGCGGAAGCCATATTGGCGATCACTGAGTAGATCATTGTCTTCTAGGTATGACAGCAACTTACTGTTAAGTACTCTTTCCATGACTTTACAGAGAATGGAAGTAATGGCGATAGGGCGGTAGTTGCAGGGGTCGGCACGACTGCCCTTCTTGGGTACCGGTTGCACATTCGCAAGCTTCCAGGATTTAGGCACCGTTCTTGTTCTGAGAGAGAGGCGATACAGGCGTGTTAGAACAGGAGACAACTCAGGCGCACAATATCTCAACACTCTTGCAGGTATACCATCAGGACCACTGGCCTTATTCACATCCAGACTACGCAATGCTCTGCGGACCTCTTTTGTATGTATTGTGACCTCCGGCATCGAAGAATCACAACGAGGGATGGTTGGCGGCTGTTTGGCACCAGCGTCCAGACGTGAATTGCTCGCAAACAGAGAAGCAAATAAATTAGCTTTCTCAGTTGCGGAGTGAGCCAGCGACCCATCAGGCTTCTGCATGGGAGGCAAAGTGGGACGGCAGAAGTTGGATTCGACCGATTTTGAAAGGGACCAGAACTGTTTACTACCAGAAGGGTAGGATGCCAGTTTGGCTCCAATGCGGCTGACATGGTCGAATCGAGCCCTCCGGATCACCCGTTTGCAGGACTTGGCGGCAGAATTAAAGGCCCTCTTCTTCGCGCGAACCCTACGAGCTCTAACTTTGCGGTCGCGAGCTTGGACCCATGCTTGGTAGGCGGCTTCTTTTTTAGCCTCAGCGCGAGCACAATCCGCATTGTACCAAGGTTGGGCTTTGTGACCGAGTGAGATGTCGGAGAAAGGAATATAATATTCCATTCCCTGTCGTATCACGTCCGCAACCGCATCAGCCGAACTAGCAGGGTCACTCGAAGAAAAACACACTTGCCGCCACGGGTAAGACGCAAAGAAATGCCGCATCTCATCCCAATCTGCCGACCCGTATCGCCAGACTCGCCTCGTGCCCTTAGGGCTGTCATCGGGAGGAGAGCAGATCGACACGGATTTCACCAGACAGTGATCGGACGTTCCCAGCGGGGCAGAGACCGACACTGAGTGCCTGTCTGGATCTGAAGTCAGCAGAAGGTCCAAACAATTGGGCGTATGACCATCAACATCCGGTACCCGCGTTGCTTGATTCACCAGCTGGGTGAGATCTAGCGATAATGCAAACTTGCGCGCCTCTCTCCCAGCATGGTCAGTTAACTGGAACGGGAACAGCCACTCGCTATGGTGGGCATTGAAGTCCCCCAGAAAAACAAGCTCCGCCGTTGGATACCTTCGTTGGGCTGTCTCTGCCGTCTCAGTGAGATACTCCATGAGCCTGGTTGTCTCCTGGTCACCGTCGTGCGATCGATAGACACCGACGTAGAGAGATTTCTCCATTCCGGTGTCTACAAAAAGCCATAATACGGAGAACCCGGAAACCTCAAAGCAACGGAGACGCCGACAGCAAATGTCGTCGCGAACATACACACAGACCCCAGCTCGCCTCTTGAACTTATGTTCCAACGAGTATCCTGGGTAGTTGAGGTACGCCGTATCAGACGGGGTTGCTATCTGCGTCTCCGTTAAAAAGAATAGGTGTGGCTTCTCGGTCTCGAGGTGGTGGTGGACCGGATCGAGATTTGAGTGCAGACCTCGTATGTTACTGAGGTGCACTTTGAGTGGGAGGAAGTGCAGCCGTTGTCTAACCATTTTCTTTTTTGTGACTTTGTTTTTCATAGTTTGTCGAGTGGTGGAGAGGTGGAAAAAAAGTCGAGATGCCACTCAGGTACCCTAGAAGACCTCATGAGCTCGACTGACTGGTGGGAAACTCATTTGGAGACTCCGGGGACGCCCGAACCCCCCCGCAATGGCCACCGGGTCCTCCCTTCCAGTCGCCAACTGGCACGGTGGAGCATTGCGGGATTTTTCGCAAGTTGTGTGGGGCAGCCTTTCACACGTGGCTAGCGCACTACTTGGGCCCCCTACTAACTGCGGTCGGCCAACGACTGTCACCGTGCTTCGGATCCCGCTACCCTCCAAAATGAGTTTCCCGGTACAGTGTTGCTCAGAGGTCAAGACCGGTTCCGAGTAGCGCAACTGACTTTTTCCCATTCCCCAATGGCGCTGGGACTCCTGCACACCGACGGAACGCAGCAAGCTGCTTGGCGCCGGACTCCGGCAGGAGGGTGGTCGCGAGCCAGGCGGCTCCTTGCGGAGCCTACCACCGCTGTGGGGGATCGTTCAGCCGACACCACGAACTTGTTGTAGTCTGTGGCGGCGTTGCCCAGGGTGGACCACTAGGAGGTAGATCCCCAACCACCCCAAAATTTCGGAAAGTCTCGCAAAGTTTTTATAAAAAGAATCAGATAATATTTTTTGCTGAGTTCATTATCATCTCGGAACAAGTTCATTTGACCGCAGTCACCCTTTGCGATATAAGTACATACCTACATACAGTATACCTACATGCATGATACGTAATTCGATGAGTAAGTGAAGCGACTGAGTCACTGTACCATAGATAGTGAGAGTAAACAACATAGAGTACAAATTGTTTATTGCTTTAGTTTAACAACCTTGCATTATGAAGCCTCTCTGAGACAAACGACTTTACAGGGTGTAACATAAAATAGGACAGCTACTTAAAGGGGTGCTTTAGACCGTCAAACTGAACAACTTTCTCTATGGGACCAATATCGAAATCGTGAAAAAAAAATCTGCTGTCCCATACATTTCAGTCGAGTTATGCTTGCACTTTTGTATGGGACAGCTGATTTTTTTTTCGCGATTTCAGTTTTGGTCCCATGGTAAAAGTTGTTCAGTTTGATGGTCTAAAGCACCCCTTTAAGTAACTGTCCTATTTTATTATACACCCTGTATTGTGGCTATAGAAGATCGCGCTGCAGATGTTTTGTGAAATGGACGATTCGTTTTAGTATCAAAACAATTGAATGTTTGTTGTTGTGTAGGTAACACTATTTAAAAAAAAAAATACTTCGCTTTACCTACAGAAAAGAAAAACTGACGAAAATGTTTTTAATTTTTAAGATTTATTTTGTCAGAAAGACAAGTATGAAAATAAACCGGGCCTCTACCCGCACATTCGAACTTCGCAATTGCGTGAACGTTTTCGTTCCCATATGTCAACTCTATTACAATGAAGTGCGGACCGAAAAAGTGGCGATATATCGAACATCGAAAGTCCGGGTACAGGGCCAGGGCCTCTACCCGCATATTCGAAGTTTGCAATTGCGTGCACGTTTTCGTTCTAATGTCAATTCTATTACAATAAGTGCGGACCGAAACAGTGGCGATATATCGAACATCGAAAGTCCGGGTACATGTCCTGAATTACAATATGTGAGTTCGTTTATAATAAAAGGCTATCTAGCTAGATACCCTATAAAATGCTAGATTTTTTTTTCAATTTGCATTGGTTTATTCTGTAAATATGTTCGTTCGTACACTCTTTCTACAAACAGGGATTGTTAACCACGTGGCACACGTAAATGTATAGCATTCGAATCAAAACTGGTTATTCAAAATTAGTACCCGTAGGCCTACCATGAGTTTACACTGTAGTATACTACACTAAAACTACTGTAGTAAACTACAGTTTTTGTATTGAATTTTGTACAGCGCTCCTAGTGGTTACGTTGAGAACCAATTCTGTCATACAAATTTGACAGCGCAACTACAGTAGTAACGTACATTGAAAACTCATGGTAGGCCTACTGGTCTAGGCAAATTTCGAGCTCAGCTCGCTTTTGACAACTTGCCAGTCCAGTGTTAGCTTACAACGTTTTTCAGCACCGTGTTTATGTACTTTGATTGCGTCCAGTGGCGACGGGCTCACTCCCCGTCACACTGGACAGAGTTTCGGTACTACTAGTGAAACGTAGATGTTCTGAAGTTTCAGAATATCTCTGACTACCCCCTCGGGGAATATGGTCGTGAGTATATGTATGTATGTGTATGTATGTATATTGCGTCCAAGTTAGCTAGTTAAGATTTTGACATGCGATTTTACAGATTTTAGTGGTTTGATCCATCAGAACTTTATAATACACTAAAAATATACAATATTAATTAACATTTAACATGAAATGTATGGTTTTACGGCTCAAACATTTTCAGAAAGTAAAATAATCGCTCTAAAACGACTTGTCAAAATCACGGAGCTATCTTACGCACTATAGGAATCACAGATTGATAAAATGACTACCTATATCGTAAAACATCACTTTCAGAACAAAATGCAATCAACTGTGAATCAAAGGGAAAACCTCCACGGTCTTCTAGGAATGCCCTGTGACCGCGATGACCAACTGTATTACTTAAATGCTTTTTTCTTTTTTCAAATTTACTATTACAGCGTTGCTCAGGGAGTAACTACTGCGGACTATTATTAACACGATCGGCCTTAAGGTCTTAAGGCCTATAATTTCGTGCCTATTGTAGGTATTTGTTTCTCGGTATTTTATCGTTTATATTCTGATGCAAAAGTAAGTATATTTGATTTGATTTTAAAGGTCTACCGAGCCAGTGGATGACCTATGGACCTAGGAGCACCCAGAATAGGTACGGCAGTGTTGCCACCTTACCTCCGGATCAAGTAGCTAAACTGTACCCAAAAAGTAGCTAGATACTGGAAATTTCACTGTCGCTAAAGTGGCTAAAAGTGCCAGAACAAAGTAAAGTTTAAAAAATACATAAATATGCTAAGAATCAGTTTATTTGGATGAGTAATATCGATTTACAATCATTTATTGTATAAAATTATGCTCTTTTATAATTTTTTGAATAAAAATATGGAATTTTGAGTCAGTTATTGTTACTTACAATGCTCATCGTAGAAAATAGCCTTTCGACTTCTACGTTTAAAATCGGAACTCAAAAACAGTAAAAAACGCTCTAAAAAGCCGTTAAAATAATTAACTTAAGCTCAATAAATTGGTATTTATTAATAAATAAATAAACAAAAAAAGTGGCTAGAATAAGTGGCTAAACTATTTAGCCACCAAATATTTTTGTTGTAGCTGACGAGTTCAATAATGTTGCTAGATCTAGCTAAGAAGTGGAACAGACTTTGGCATAGGATAGGACGTTGCTGAGGTGGGGTCTATGCGGCGGATTGGGTATATAGCGGGGATTGGTGAGATCGGATGGTTGTTTTATTCAGTCTCTTGATAGCAGATTCATCTTGTGATTGGAAGTCATAATTGCATGTGTCGTATGCGCTGACCTACATCTGTTGTTTACATCGACTCGATCGATGCCTCTGCATTGGTGCTGCTTAGTCAGCCCTCTTGTAGCTACAGAACTACAATAATATACATACAATTTCGTTTATAAAATAAATGAAATAAAACGAAAAAATCTGAACTTCAGGAATTCGAGTTCTAAAGGTTTTGTTCTTCATCTTATCAATGAATCAATGTAATTAAACTTTATGACACACAAAAACAAAATAATAATACTTATGCTACAAAAAACAAGAAAGAAAATAATATATATCTTGGTTTATCGTTGAATCGACGTTGGTCAGGCCCTGTACCCGGACTTTCCATTTTCGATATAACGCGACCGTTTCGTCCGAACTTCGTTGTAATAGAATTAACATTGCATTGGAACGAAAACCTACCGGTTTATTTGTAGTGATGTGCCAAGTCAGGTAGTACTCGAGTACTGATTCGAATACCTTCTAAGTACTCGCATACTCGAGTATGCTTTAAATAAGTATTCGGATGCAAACATGTAGTACAATTTTTTAAAGTCACACGTTCAAATCAGCAGTGAAAAACGTCAAAATACTATAGAGACCATAGTATTTTGACTATAAATGACTATAGAGATTAGAATGCATCATTCGACCACGATTTTGAATCTTACTGATTCAAAAATAGCACTTATGGGTCGAAACTAACACTAAAAATGAAATTTTCGTTTGTTTATAGTAGGACGGATGGACATTATCGAAAAACAACAATATTTTGAGAAATACAACTCATCCATAGTAATAAGTACTAAAATTATAGTATGGAATATCGAATACATGACTCTGGATTCGAGTACTCAATCCGAGTCCGGTGACTCGAGCTCTAATTCGAATATTTTTTTAACGAGTACTAAAATATTCGAATACTAAATACGGTCGACTCGGCACATCACTAGTTATTTGCTTAAATAAAAATTGTCTTCATCGTTTTTCGCCAGTCTTGTTCTAATTGTGCCTTAGGGCATCAGCAAAATCATTGTACAAATATTGGTGTCAATCATCGATTTACATACGAGGCCACATAGACTATTAAATACCTCCCTGCGATACTTGCTTTTTCTTGATCGGTTTATTGAATGAATTTTTTGTTGTTGGAACAACAAATAAAATTTTATTATTTTTTCATTGTACTTTTTAATTTTTTTTGGTGTCTTCTTTCGATTGTAAAAAAATTCTGTACAAATTTCCCTTAACTCATACCCCTTCCCCCCTTTCCCTTCTACCTTTCTCTTTTTTTTTCTAATTTGAATTGTGTTTACAAAATCATGATAGGTATATTTTTAAAACTTAAATTGGTCAACTTTGAAATAACCTGTCAGGTGTGGAGGAAAGTTCATTCCTCACCACTCTGTTGTAGGCCTTTGCTAGATCCACAAAAGCGCAAAAGATATAATCTTATTGCGATCAGCTAAAACTTTGTTTACTGCATTTATAATTATACTTACCGTTTACGTAAGTGAAAAAAACACAGGTGAAGGAAAAAACAATACACAGGAAGATGATGGAATAGAGTTGGATAATTTTTCCCGAATTTCGTGAATTGTAATAGGGTGGCCAAGCATTTTAACATGCTTGCGAATTGTGACTTGACTGATATTATACATTTTTCTCTATTAATTTTTTTACAGTAGGTATTTATAGAAAAACGTATGCCTAGGAAATAATCTTAAAATGGTTAGAATTAAAAAAGGAAGGTTCTTAATCACTAATGTTTTACTAGACTAATTATTTTGCCTTAGGCTGATATTTTAATTATTTAATATTTTATGTGCATTCTTTTTTCATCGTTTAGTTATTAAATGTTAAAAGAGATAAGATCCATTCTGGACCACTGTCCAGAAAAAATATTGTTACTACAATATTTATTATCGTTTCACATTTTATTCACCTTAAACTCACCTGCTCCAAAATTATCTAAACAATGTATACCCCTGAATTTAAGAACAACGTTTACAGAAATGATTCACGAAGTTATATCTATCGATTTATTATATTATTGTTAAACAAAAAGAAGACACTAAGTCCTGCAAGACATGTTCTTACAACCGTAAATGCATGGACACCGTAGCAATACTCTGGGCGATGGAAAATCTATTAGGATGAAAACAATCCCTCATTTTCTCTCTCGCACTCGATTCGCTTACCCACTTTTACGCAATACGATTGGGATTCGAGAAAAGAATAGGTAATTGAATATTAATTGCATTTCGAATCCGCGAGTTTCCAACTAGTCAAATCAGCCACTCTTTATCAAACGTCAAAACACGAACTTTGTATGAAAAATTTTACTAAATTATGCATAGATATAGTAACTAGATGAAACCATACCTTGGCCGCACATGAAACAGCAATAGTGTGACTTTTCCATACTAAAAGACGATTTGTTGGGCAAGATGTCATCAACATTCCATAGGTTTGACATTTGTTTGACATCTTGCCAAACAAAAAAACCGGCCACGGTGACCGAAACAAAAAATACTATTTCTGTCTTTTTTGTTTAAGTACATAAGTTTTCATAACTGGCTATCTCGCTTTCTCATTTCTTGGCTACATCTTTCAGCGTAAGCGAAAAGTTTTTAATCTAAGAAATCATGCATAGTGACGTCATTATTTTTCTTCGTCGTTTCAATACTTTTTATAGTTTATCCTTGTATTAAAAATAGTATTCAAGGTACAGAATTACTGAAAATGTAAGTATAGCATTATTTTCCAACCTATTTTTTACTGAGAAGATAAAACTGAAATAAATTGGATGCAGTCAACTCCCCAATTATATTAATGTTGACTGTTTTAGTTGAATTGGATTATGTTTAAAGTGGCAAAAGATTTTATTATTGTTAATTGGAACAACAAGCGTTCATTTAAAATATACCTACATACATAACTCACTATCGTCGTTCGCTCATATGGGGTGGGAAGAACT
Source organism: Agonopterix subpropinquella (assembly GCA_922987775.1). Taxonomy (NCBI): domain Eukaryota; kingdom Metazoa; phylum Arthropoda; class Insecta; order Lepidoptera; family Depressariidae; genus Agonopterix; species Agonopterix subpropinquella. The sequence continues at coordinate 33,723,883 of OV277693.1, forward strand.
CCACTGGTCTGTAAATTGTATCTAAATGTTTACCGAAACCATTATAATAGGGCTGCTACCACTGACCCACATTAACCATCAGATTCCATAGAAAATATCAATAGCTGCTCTTCCAAAAAAATATTTTTTCGCATTTTCAATGTTGCTCCTTTGTTGTAAAAGTTGGTTCAGTTTGATGGTCTGAAGCACCCCTCGCATTTCGTTTTACACCCTGTATAATTCTAACCATGTACTACCTAAACCTAACTCAGTGCGTGTTAACCTAACTGGCAAAATCATGTAAGTCGCTAGCACATAAATTTGTTTTAGCTGTTAAGTTCTAAGAACGTCCTGAAAGTTGTCGAGTAAAATCGGAGAAAGCGTTTGCACAACGCGATTTGGGCACAAATCTCTCAGCTTAAACTATTGTGAAAGTTGCATAACCGTCGTGAAAAAAGCAAAATTGTCGGATTAATCTTATTAATCTGTAATAGTGTGTGTGTCTGTCTCTGTATTTAAACTGTTATGTACGGAATTTTTAATGTTTGCTGGTAACCCTACCTTTAACCTAGATAGGGGTGTTAAGCAAACACGAGATCGAATCCCGCGGAATCGAAATCCGGGATTCCACAAAACCTGCTGCCGAATGCAATTTCTGTTAGCCGTGGCACTCGTATTGCATAATTGTTTGATCGGTTTGGCATATTTGCGGTATTCAGTTATCGTGTTATGTATAGTTTTGTATTTTGACATGATGTGTCTCGCGTGATGTGGATTATGTAAATAATTTACACGGGCGCCGTTTCTATGAGTTTCTATCGAAAATGTCTTGTCAGCAAAAACCTTTGCTTGGTCTGACGAATCGAACGATGTTTAAAGATGGAATTTTACGGTTTAGCTATTTCGGTAGAGGGTATACATACGGTTAACTTGCCTTTGTGTGAAATGGTTATACTTATTTATAGCAGTTACTTAGTTCATCATATTTTTTTTTTGATCATGATAATGAACTTATTATAACCATTTAGTGAAAGTTAAAAGCAGTTAGTTAACATTACTAAACTGCTTTAATCATCGTGTTGTTAAGGCCTATGATGATGATGAAAGCAGTTAGTATGTTGGTGGGCTAGCCACCTATCACAACTTTACTCGTCAGTTCATCTTGAATCTTCAATAAGATAAAAGTAAGCCTTATTACAACTGCATGCAATTTCGCCTCTATTCTGCCTCTTATTTACCACCACGTTTAAAACCTAAATATGTGGTAAGTAAAATCATCTGAACGTTTGAAAAAAGGGGGATGTATGTACTTTCTACTAGACTTTCTACCTTGGGCGGGCTGCTGTGTGCTAAAGACTTGACACGTCCTGAAACTTAAATGGAAAGGGATTATGAATTATGATCGTGAGTTTATGTATGTATTTTCTACTAATTTATATTGAAATCAATAATAATAATAAAATAAAAAATAATAATAATAATATAATTTATTTTTAATCATCATTAAAATTCGCATAAAATTACAAGATCTATTTATTTTAATGAATAAGGTTCAATTTAAATTGTGACAGAATAATCGAAAAATGTATACCACGTCCAGCGTAGCACTAGGTAGCACTCGAGTATAATAATTCCCTTCCATTTTACAAGGCCATTTGATTATGATTAAAATTCCATTATTAAGTTGACCTACCCTATTTATTGGAAAATATTTTTCAGTTGATTTATTTTTTTATTTGATTTGTATTTGTATTTGTTGCTTTTTTAGATAAAGAAAATTCCCAATAAATTATGTAGTATCGGAAAGGAGTTGACAGTGCGATGTCGAGTGATTTACCCCAAGGGTACTCTGAATAACTGTCAAAAAAGACCAGTTTGACAGCAACTGGTTTGCTCTAAGGTGACTTTGGACGCTCTTGTATGAACTATGAAATAAAAATAAGTCCATGTCATCATTCAAGCGATGTAACCTACTAGACAAAGATCCCAGGCCTACCTGACCCCATAATTTTAGGAAGGCTAAAACTTTTTCTATGGGTGGCTATGAACGTTTTAACGAGTGGCGTTGACAGCTAAAAATATTGGTCTTCTACATAGTACCTACCGTGACTGGAAAAAGTCCCTAAAAGCCCCGCTTTGTAGGACTTTTGACGGAAAATGTAGGCAATAGCATATTCCTGTCTCGTTCGCACTCGCTCAGTATCGCACATGATTACCACTTCTTGTAAATGTTTCCCATTTGTATGAAATAAAGTGTCGAAGGACTGTGGTGCCTGGGATCTTGGATCTTGGTCTTTACCCAATTGCATTGCAAGTGGAGATGGACCTATTCTGAGTTGATGATCTTAAAGTGACGTTCGTACGACGGCCAAGGCTCATGATTGTTCGCTAAAATGCGTTCAATGTCATGATACAGCTTGGTATAATGGCTGGCAAACAACTTGTCTGCGCAGAACAAAATTTGTGCGCGAAAATGGTACTGCGTAAACCCCTCACCCCCGTCCTATTGGTCAAGTTGTTTGCTGGGTAGTGTAAACACTATGTATACACCGCATTGTCGCCTATCCCCGAGTTTTTGTTAACACGAGTCTTTTCTCATGACTCAAAAAAATGGTTTTCGGCCCCTTTTTTCTTACCAAATACAATGAGACATGATTTTCTAATTGCGAGTAATTATATGCGATAACATTTTTGCAAATGGATAAAAATTTACATTAATAACATTATATTATAACATTATGAATGAAATTAAAGATCGAAAAAGTCGGGCGGGGAGCGGGATCCCGGTCGACACCCGACTTTTTCAATCTTTAATTTGATTAAGCTAACATGGCATAAATGTAAAATTAATAAAGTCGATTATGAATGAAATCTTCTTTTGGTCTTTTACCTACCTACCTACATCGCATCGTTAAAACCTGGACGCTAACAATAGTAGACTGCATAGAGTAGTTTTTAAGTATAGTCACTATATTATAGTCCATTACCCAAAGAGACAAAGTCATTGGTGGTGTAGGTGGTTTAGGTAGGTTTTCGCTCTTCATCTGGAGTTTGGCAGTCTTTGCCAATGCAAAGACTGCGAAGCAATCTTCGCAGTCCTTATTATTGATTCCACTAGGTATTTAAGCGGGTATCTTCTTTTGGCTATCCGTAGAACTGGCTTAATACTTGGATCGTGTTTGGTCTCGACTCAATCGTATTGTATTTTTAGCACATGAAGCGTTGCCGGAAAATCTAACCGTGTCAGAAGCAGAACAGACAGACGTGAAATAGCATTATGAATTGATGCGGCATTTTGGTATAAAGGATAGAACTAATAATTAAGTTTCAATTTAAAAAATCACGAATCAATCGTTGTTGTCTAATCATCGATTTCGATTATGGATTTGCGTTCGTTTGCTAGCAGGCAAGTGCAGTTACGATATTAACATTTTGGAATTTCTTACTTTTTCGAGTGAAGTATTAGGTAGTATTTAATAAGCACCTATCTACTTTATGGTAAGAAACTGATCCAGTTTGAGGGTCTGAATATCAAAAGTTCGTCGTGTTTCAGAAATTTACATTAGTTTCTTTCATGTATACGTCTGTCTGTTTATAGGTGATTGATCACAAAACTAGCATTGAACGCTTTACAAGATACGGCTAACAATAACCATCTATCTATAAAAATCAATGTTTGTTTGTCTGTTTGAGATGACCCGCACCCGCCCCGCCGGCCGCGTCCGCCACGGACTCAAACAGCGCTCTCCCCGCGCTCGCCCCGCGTACTAAAAATGCATTGCTTGCAATTTGAGTCTTATGACACCATAATAAATCTTGTATTGTATTTCGACGAGCGGTCCGGAGCGAGCGTCGTCTGAACGCGGTCTTATGCGATTCTTTACCATTCGTGCGATTGCGATGGAACTTTGCAGGGTTGTTGTTGTGAGCATGCATAAATCATTCCAAAGGTTTCTGATAAAAAAACCGCATTGCAACGCATGCCGGGTACAGCTAGGCTAGTAGGTAACAAATAAAACAGTAGGTAATAATAACACGCTCAACTGCCACTTCGCTCGCTTCCTTCCTCCATCATAGAGAATATCGATTCAACTCAGTGGCGAATAATTGACCCGCTACCAAATGGTTTACTGACTGGGTGAACGAAAAGTATAATTTACTTACCTTTAAACTACATAATAAATAGTCGAATAAAATCCAAATTCAACTAGTTTTTTAAATCTTTAAATGTTTATTTTTTGGATACCTTTTATTGAATAAAAGTGAAAATCTGTAATTGGCACTTGTAAATAGTTAGTACCTATTGTAAGTTATGAGTATCACTTATCATAATAAATTTTTCAAATAGGTATGTAAATAAAAATTAATACTTTATAATAAATATTATTCTTATCGGATTTAAAAAAAAGGTGGTTTAAGGATTGATTCGACTTATAATTTTATGTGGTTTAATGATAGGTTTAAAGGTTAATATTACTTTTCCTTGCAACCTGTATATTCTACCGGTTTTCATTAATTAACAATCCCTTTTCATCTTCCTTTATTTACCAATTGCTTTTAATGGATTGAAAACCAATAAATTGGACGGGAAATTGATGCAATTTGCGTAAAATTTTCACAATGTTGAAGTAAAAGCTTGTTTTTAACCGACTTCAAAAAAAGGAGGAGGTTCTATGTTCGGCTGTATGTATATATTTTTTTAATATATGTTCACCGATATTTTCGTCAATTGCGAACCAATTTCAAAAATTCTTTTTTTGTTTGAAAGGGTATACTCCCGAGGTGGTCCCATTTTAATATTGTGATGATCTGATGACGCACTTCGGAGCTACATGATATAACTCCTCAAAAGTTGACAGCAAATCGTCTGCGACTGTACCATTTGCTTCTTTTCAATGTACCCTTAGCGTTTTTAACTGATATCTGAGTCGAAATAACATATTTAATCAATAAAAATTATGAAATAAAAACCGACTTCAGAGGTAAAAAAGTACAAAATAATCTTAGAAAATAATATTTCAGCCTATGAATTTGACGTTCGAATCTATAAGAAAATTAATTTGTTTTGTTGGAGTCGGTGTCAAGCCAAGCCAAAAAATTACTGCAAGCCCAGTCGCGAATCGTACCTACCGGCTTGACAGCGACTTCGACAAAACAAATTAATTTTCTTATAGATTCGAACGTCAAATTCATAGGCTGAAATATTATTTTGTACTTTTTTACCTCTGAAGTCGGTTTTTATTTTTTTGTAAAAAATTTTTTATATTAATCGTATTAGAAACATTATTAACGCATTGTTTTAAATAATTGAAACGTATGTTTAATAAATTGTGCTTTGTGTGTTGTAGGTAACCATTAATTTACACCATTATTATCCTTACCCTCTTGTGACGTGAAATGCTATAGGTTTAAAGTTCTTGTATTGGATCATTGCTCTTGCTCGCTCTATCACGGCCTTTTTCGTGAGAGGAGGCCTTTGCCTTGAGTTGTTCAGTTTGATGGTCTGACTGAAGCACCCTATTCGATATGTAACGCATTAAATTTTACACCGCTTATTTATAATTTATAAACCACTATTTTTTAATTAAGTACTTAGGTACTATAGCAACATTTTAAGTGTGTTTTTACTAAAACTAAATAACTTCCCCGAAGGAACATGTGTCAAAAACGAGAAAAATTTGCGGAATAAATCTTTTTTAAATGAAAGTGATGTTTTATTAAAACTTTAGGCATTAAACAAGCATCCATTAGATACAGTGAGATGTAAGAAAAAATTATAATTAACCAATAGAGAACTGCTCTAGTTGATAATTCATCCAGTTTAAAATCTGTTCAGCTGCTGCGAGAAAACTGTTTCGTGGGACACCACGTAACAAATCGATGCTTATAATAAAAAAAAATCATTGGTTGTAATCTCTAGAAGTTGGGAGACAAATCTTCATTTGTGCCGACGGATTATAATATTAATAAAATCATCAAATCATTAAAAATAGTGTACCTACATAAAAAAAAAAAAAATTGAAATTGTATATCAATACAAACTAAGCATGACATGTTTCGTGTGAAAGAGTCCTTTAGCATTGAGTGGCGTCACATTCTGGCCTCTTCTATCGAGGGTTCCAACTCCTTAAGAATGCACGCCTTTTATTAAAGATTCATCCTTTATATTTGAAGCTATTTGAAGGCAGTTATTGATACCTTTAAAGTCCATATTGTAGTATTTCAATTTCACTCTTCTCAAAGGCAAATTATCTTTGCCCTATGAGTCTTAAATACTAAAAACTTACCTACACAACGAAAATTTTTTGTCAAATATATTTAAAGCAAACGTAAAAAAAAAAACCAGTGCCGTGACTGACAAGTTAATAAATAAAACATAAAACGTAACAATAATAAATAAGAAACTGTCTTTCAAACTTTAATAAAATGATAATGAAAGGAACGATGCTATTTTTTTTTATTTCTTTGAAATCTTATTCAGCAGGTAGGTTAGGTTTTTAAAATAAGTCGCTGGGAGATTGGATTTGTAGACTAATTATATTATTTCAAGAGCTCATTTTACAATTGAAACAAATCTACGAACTCCAGACCGACCGGTAACTTTCTACACAAAACGATATCGTCCATAGATATCGTCACAAAAAATTGATAATCCCAGTCTACTCGCGGACGGACGGTTGTCATAGAAACTGATGCTTACACCGTTCTTAAGAAAGACCCTCTGGGTTCGTAATCGTCATAGAAGAGTGTGTATTCTACGACCTTGACATTGCTTGACTCCCTGGAATGTCTTCTGATTCTCAGTTTAAAACAGACCATAATCTTAACGTGGGTTTCGTACTACTACAGTACTGAGATTTCTTGTTTGTAAGTGATTACATCCCATCCCATCCCATCCCATGTTTTTAATTGCAGTAACTGGACATTCTGGGCATTTGAACGTTTTAAAAACCGCTGGAAAATTTGAGAAATGGACTTTCTGTACCTAAACCGTTTATTGCCTTCTACACAGTTTTGTGTGTACATGGATTGATGTTTATATTAACTACAGAACCTTAGCCTGCCACATACACAATCCCGAATCTGAATATAATTTCAAATTCATAAGAAATTGTAATTCCGTCCAGAATAATTCCGCATGTTTGTGGTGGGCCTCAAAAGCGACTTGAAACTATTACGCAATCTCGACACTGCGACTACCCTAGCAGGGTATATTTATAGCCCTTTACAATAATAATTTTCACAGTCTAGTGCGAAACCTAGCGCGAAATGGACGCCTAAACTGCCGACGACGACGCATCGGTAATCGGCATATATTTGATTGGGCGCTGCCGCTCGCTGTTAATACGGACGTTGACGTATGCGCCGGCGCCGCGCCGCGCTGGTGTGAACGAAACGTGAACATTGAATCACGGTACCAAATATCGGGAAATAAGCGCAACTTGTTGTCAGCATATGACTATCGACTGTCTTTATAGAAACCGAACTGTTATTTAACTGTAAGTTCTCCAAAAACGAAATAAATAAAAATAAAAAAATAATAAAAAAAAAAAGCTCGCGATCAACTATTTACCGAGGAGAACTTGCAATTACATACTTTACTGCTTTAGACCATCAAACTGAACAACTTTTACTATGAGACTAACTTTGAAATCGCGAAAACGAAATCTGCTGTTCCATACTTTTTGGTCAACCAACTATTGACATTTTATTTGGAACAGCTGCTTTTTTCCACGATTTCAATGTTGATTCCATAGTGAAACTTGTTCAGTCTGATGGTCTGTAGTACCCCGTTAATATTTACACACTGTTTACCATCTACACTGAATTTGATCTATGAAATCTATCACGTCGTTGTATAATAATTCTGCTTGGTAAAGACTCGAGCACGAAAGCAATTCACCTAAAGCTGTATTTAGGCCCTCGCATTAAAAATGTAAACTCAAATCAGCGAAATAAAACATTTCGAATTAGCGATAACCCTGAATGCTGTGAACAATCAGTGAGATGATTCATCGCTTAAAATACCGCAGAACTGAATAGTCTACACGATTATCCTTGTGATGCAATTTTGTTACAGTTTAAATTGACATTGGTTTTAATAAAATTTTGCATCGGGTTCTTACTTTGTTCAGGAATCAAACCAAACGCTTTACAGTCCAAGATTTATTTAGAATGTAACTTCGGTAGGGACCTATCTTGGTCCTTTCTTAATACACTGACGGTTTTTTAGGGTTCCGAAGGCAAAAAGGAACCCTTATAGTTTCGCCATGTCCGATGTCCGTCCGACTGTCCGTCCGTCCGTCTGTCCGCGGCTTAGCTCAGAGACGCTTAATACTAGAAAGCTATAATTTGGCATAATTTATACATATTCATTACGCCGACAAAGTGGTAAAATAAAATATTAAAAAAAAAAAAAAAATTATGTTGCCTCCCCTACACGTGAACTGGGGATGACATTTTTTTTCTCGTCTATCCCATGTTGTGGGGTATCGTTGGATAGGTCTTTCAAAAATATTGTGGGTTTGGCAAAACCATTTTTCGATTTAGGGATCCGCCAGCGAAATATTATCTAAGCTTTAAAGCGAAAATTTAGGTGAGACTCAAGTGTCCCCCCCTCCCCCTCTCCCAGGTTGGCGATGTGAAAAAATTCACGGCAATAGCATATATAACGAATTTAAAAGGAAAACTATCACCGCTAAGTAGGCTTTATAAGCTTACGAGTAATAGTCGACCAAATAATAAAATTTACTTTTTAGACTTTATTAGCCGTTAAACTGTAGTACCTATAAAACAAAAAGCCTCCGTCTAAGTCCATATTATATTGTAACGGACAACTACGGAACCCTACCCTGCGCGTGGTCCGACACGCACTTGGCCGGTTATTATGGGGATGATCAGCTGAAATCGTAAAAAGAAATCTGCTGCTCCATACATTTTGATCGAGTATTTATGATTTCAGTTTTATATGGAACACCTGATTTGACTTTATTTTCGTTTTTTTGAAGTTGGTCCCTTAGAGAAAGTTGTTCACTTTGATGGTTTGATCATTCCCTTAAAATCGTCAGCATATTAAGAAGGACCCTAATAATGATAGTAAATTGTGTTAAACGATTAACCCACATAATCAAATATTTTCTCTCTTATCTCTCCTCTCTGTACCAAAAAACTCTAGACAATACACCCCCATTCAGCAAGCTCATCAACCCATGAACCGTACGTTGTGACGTCATTCCGTGCTTCATCCCTTTCTTGCACGCCTTCTTCCAAAATGAGTGAGCGAGTTGAAGGATCTTCTTAAATTAGACTGTGGGGTTCGAGCGTAGGGCAGGATTTTTTTGTTATTTTTGTGTGTAAAAGATATTTTAACTTGTAAACATCGGATTCGACTCGGTGTTTCTCGTATTTTTTTGTAAAATGTACCTATATATACTGCTGGTACATGTAACACGAAAATAGGAATCATAGTGGTGGCTAGAGTTTTATAACGTATCTGATGTAATTAAAAGTGCGTAAAAATAACAACTGATAATAATAACAGTACGAAAATATTTAGTTAAAATTACCTACAACTCGAATGAAGCAAACTTTGAAAGCGGGAAAAAAACATGGATCTCATTCTCTTTATGTTCGTTCCATATTCGAACTAGCTATTTTAATAATAAACTTATGAAAGATTCTTTGTTTTCTACAACAAAGGCTGCCTTTAAAGAGTAATTTTCTTTGCTCAATTTTAATATTCGTTCAAACATTCACTCATAGCATTCCTTAACTTTACAAAACCACAAGAAACAGTAGAATTATCGACTATTTAGCACTTACCGTCACTTATTCAATAGTTCGAACGCACTCAAACGATTTCTAAGCGCACTCAATGGCGTGACCTATTTAACTAAAGTCAGCTAAAACTGAAAAAGTTTGACGGCCGCTTAAATGTAGGGTTAAATTAATTGGAATAATTAACTTGTCATAAGACGATGGCAAAAATCTATAAGATTTGTCATCATCTATCATTTTCATCGTAAGAGCTTAGTCTTGTTGGTGGAGTACGAGATTTAAGTGATAATTATTTATTGGATACCTAAAAAAGATTGGCAGATTTGGACCCAGCCATTTTTATGAAAACTAAAAGCCATTCAGAATTGTGGTCACAATTATAATAAACAGAAAAAATCTGTCATTTTTTAAAAAAACTTCCACATCTCCAGAAGTCCGGATTCAAAATTAGAAATTACTAGTAAAATAGACAAATCATCCAAAAAGCAAAACGCATCCGCGACAGCTATTTTCATCTAATATTATCACTGAGGTATTTTTTGTTCGTTGTTGTATTTGGTGTGTGATTTCGTTTTCTTCCATTATCATAATATTGTACGGTTATCGTGAATTTTCATTAAAATAAACACAATGGATGCGTAGAAGATTGAGTGGACTATCTTATAAGAAAGATTATGAGTTTTACACATTTGATACCAAAGTTATCATAAGGAGAAATACCTTACCCCCAACTTCTACAGGTTACAATCAATTTACTTTTTTGTTAGTTTTATTTCACTCTACACATATCACTAAGTTTCATTCATGTATGGGACCTCTATGTCCGGGTCTCAAAATACATGGCCGTCCGCCAAACTTCTTTTTTAATTGTTTGTGTCATATACGTTATCGCTTATACATAGTTAATTAAAATTTAAGGAAAAATTTTAAGATGTCTTGTTCGGATACACTTACTTACTTTTGGGGTCTGTTCAGATCAAACTGAACAAGATTCACTATGGGACCAACTTTGAAATCGCGAAAAAAAATGCTGTTCCATAGAAAATGTCTCAAGTAAGTATAAATAGGTTAATTGATAGTCCGATTCGCGAGAAAGGTTTATGTATCCATACAAAGCCAGGGCAGGTCTAAGAAAAAACGGTTTTGATTTGAGCTCTAAATCTTTACTTTAGTCATTTATCTTTGATCTGACTTAACAAAGCTAAGTTCGTATTAAATTAAACCATCTCTTGTTAAATTTTGACGGCAAATTGGATTTCAATACTTCAGTTAGGTACCTTTGAAGATACGTAACTTATCTCGCTTTTCCCTGGAAATGAAATAATTAAATATCTGGGACATTGTCACAAATTATCTAGTCACATTTACAGTACCAGAATCTTAAACTTATAATCTATCGATACTATCGAAGTTCTATCCGGATGTTCGAACTTCGCAATTGCATAAACGTTTTCGTTCCAATGTCAACTCTATTATAATGAAGTTCGGACCGAAAAGGTCGCGATATATCGAAAATCGAAAGTCCAGGTACGGGGTCTAAAAACAATAGGTACTATCGTTAGTACCCTTCTTCGAAATCCGATACTATTACTACCTACGTATACAGGGTGTAAGGAAAAGTATCATTAACCTTCATACCACGCATACTCTACCAAACTGAACAACTTTTACTATGGGAGCAAACATGTCTGCAAAAAAACGAGCTGTTCCAGCGCCTAGCCTACTCGACTCAAATGTATGAGACAGCAGATTTTTTTTTGTTCTCACAGATTTGCTTCCATATTAAATGTTGTTCAGTTTGATGGGTAGAGTATGTGGTTTAAAGGTTAATTATACTTTCCCACCCTGTATTGTACTGCCACGGCTTTATAAGATGAAAATTAGCGATTGTAAAATTATTGATAGTTCGGCAACACTACTCTACCTAAATATAAATAAACGATAATCATTTCAAAACGCGGAACTTATAACAAAATTAAACAACGTGGAATGCAAGAACAGTCTCGTGTATCAAGGATTCCGTATACCCTCGGTTACAGTTTGCAAAACTTTCATTTATTTTTATTTACAATAACAATTCTTGTAACTTGGAACTCTTGAACCATTTTCACAAACTTTATTTGTAAACTGTGAAACATTTTTGAAGCGAAACCATAACAAAAAACATTGCAGTGAACGAATGCAGTCAACAGAGTTTATTTTGTTACATTATAATGCGGTATGATTAAAATAATCTAATTCTATCCCCAACCGCAACCTGGGACCTTTCAATAAAACATCCAGAATATTTCCCCATTACCTTGCGAGCATGATATTGGTCGATTTAAACTTGATCAAGCATAAACTGAGGGACATTTCGCGGCGATCAATATGAGCTCCTTCGTGTGTTCCTTCATGATCATTTACTTACCATACTAATTATACACAACTTGAACAACTTATTTACCTAAACTCACTGAAACTAGACTACAACCTTGAACCTACAACCCGAACCACTTTGTTTGTTGGCAACATGGACTTTTTTTGTCTTACCTACATAATTAAGGGGTAGGTATAGGTACTAGTGCTTTTTCATAATGAACCCAAGGCCACTAAGATTTTCGATGATGATAAGCCTTGAAACAGTATTTGCAGTACAATGCGTTTTTCTCTGAGCATGGAAAAACACGAGAAACTGAGAAAGGCGGTTGTGAAAGCCACTCGTGCGCGGCGGAAGACGCCGGCTATGTAGTGTGACCATATTTCTAGCCGCTAGGGAGATTAAGTAAGACTAGAAATCAGGATATCAGTTCAGATATTAGCTACCTTGTGTAATGATAATGAGAATGAACTTTCCTATTTTAGCGTAAGAACAGAGTTTTTCGTCGTTTGGTATATTATACAACGTGTTAATGAATTAACGCAAAACTAGAAAGTAGTTTGTTTAGAATCGAGAGCAGAATCGAATTATCATGGTTTCAACATAGGAATTTTTTTTCAAAATATTAAATAATTTTTTTGCAAAAAATAAAATTTACTGAACCCGATGACAACCCACCGCACGGGCTCACTCACCCTACTTACTACCAAAACAAGATTATAAAAATGTATCCATGGGTACGTTAGCGCTTTCTTTCAGTGCTGAAATGATAACAAAATATTTTTGCCTCAAAACTTAAAATGCGAATAACTGTAAATTTTAACTATCAAAATAATGAAATTATTGTTTCAATATAATTATTTTGTTATAAATCAGTTGGGGTGTATGAGGTTTTGCGCTAATTCATTAACACGTTGTATTACCAATATATACATTATACAATTCCCAATTTATTGTCATTATCAGTCTCTATTCAAAATACAACAATATTTTAGAAATCAACTAGTTTTATTCAAAATAAGTAATATCGCACCATTATCGCACAGATATTTCAGACGAAATTTTTTTGACTCTACCGCCGCCTCGGAAAGTGTTTTGTTGGAGAGAAGATGTGGCCATAAAACTCTACAACACTGCACTGTTACACTATCTTTTAAAGAAAATCTCAAATTATTTAGTAGTTTCAACACAAAATATCCAAAGTACGTATTCATTACGAATCAGAAGTACGACTCCATACATATAAATATTTCCGTATGTATGTGTGGAGCCTACTAGCTTCACATTCCTCTCATCCATTCTTAGTTTTTAAAGCGTCTTCTTCAACTTAGTACTCTTTTAAATAATACTGTCACGGCCGCTGTCAAACGTCAAACGTAAAGAAGGCATTCGAAAATTCGGCCGGCCCATTAACAATCGCCGTGGTCCTACGGTCTAAGGCTCGGACTCCCATGCCGGGGGGTGACGGATCGAATCCGATCAAAACCAAAAAAGTATTTCTAGATTTTAATGTTTGTAGAAATGTTCTAGAAGGAAGGGAGAATGAGAAGGAATATCTGGAAAGGGACAGAAAAAATACAGGAAACTTCCAGAAAGGTGGGATTAGAGGTATCTGGAAGAGATCAAAAGAATAACGAAATTCGTAGATCTGGAACATTCTGCGGGGTATAAAAAGCGGCGAGTTCGCGGTCACAGATCAGTTCTTAGTTTAACAGTGAACAGTGCGAAAAAAAGGAAGAAAAGTAAAAGTGGAAAAGTACAAGTGAAAAGAAAAGTGCTAAGTGGAACAGTGTCAGTGTAGTGCGTGACGTCATAGTGTCAGTGTAGTACGTGATGTCATAGTGTCAGTACAGTGTGTGACGTCATAGTGTCGTGCGTCGTGACGTCATAGCCGTGACGCGTGTCGTGTCGCCACAGTAGTGACGTAGTGGACTGTGAATAGTGACAGTAAGTGGTGCACGGGGAATCCCTGCAAGGAGGACCCGGCGAAGTGAACCGTGTAGGGGAACCTCTGCGAGGTGGACCGTTTGTAAGTGTATCCCAAATAAACTCTGTAAAATTGGACTTAGCGTTTCACTCCAATCCCGGAACCCGTCGCTCGTAACAATACTCAATGTAAAGAAAGAGCCTCCTTGAGTGACAAAACCTGAGTTCATCTGGCGCACCCTGGGCGTCAGCCTCGATACCTACGACCATTGCTGATCTTTCCACTACAATCAGTATGAGTGCTTGTTATACGATATGACTCGAAAAAAGAGGAAGAATTTTACTCGATACTCCATATTTATAAACCTAGCATGCCTGGATTGCCTGGACACCCTACCTAGACGCCGACGGACCGTCGCACGCGCACCTCATTCGTATGACGAGAGCGACCTCTGCATTTCTGCAGACACTTCCTTACGCGCCAATAACACAACACACATCAACATGCGACTTACATGCCCGATCAAGTAACGTGTCAATGGTCTCATATATTTTTATGATTCTATTGTTTTGATATAGGAATTTCTTGATACGTAGAACATTATACACGAACCAATTTTATTTATTTATTGAAATATTTGTGTGCCGTACGAGAGTGTCGCACGAGGCTAAGGGATAGTTTAGACAGTTTTTGTAGGCTTAAAGGCTAGTCCTACCACCACTTGATAGTGTACATTATAGGCTGTTTTGCAACCTAGTCAAATGAATACCTAGGTAACTCTTAATCGAACGTCTATAACGTACAAAGCCTGCGTATAGTTAGTATAGTTAAACTCAAGAGTCAAGACGCTCGCTTTGTGTATATGAACATTGTACTAAAATAACTAATATGACGTCATATTATACCAATCCGCATTGGGCACGCGTGGTGGACTAACGCCCATACGTGAGGGTGTACGGGCCCTGACCTGAGGGTTGGCCTGTGCCCTGCAGTGGGACGTATATAGGCATCACAATGATGATACGTGTCATATTACTCATCTCATCATAATTTCTGTAGTTTAAACTGTTATTATAAAAGAAAATAAGCTGACGTCAAAAAGTTAGTCTATGTGATATTATTTTGAATAAAATATATTGATTTCATTTGCTTATTTATGAAAATAACACACTCTGGCCATCACGGGCAGAATGGCGCCGCGACATAAGTTTTGTCGCGCCCTTTGTCTTATACTATATTTTCATACGGCCGCCTTGGCGAATAAAAACGATAAAAGGCGCGAAAAAACGTTTATCGTGTTTTCATGCTGCCCATGCTGATGAGTTTTTAGAGTTTTTTTTACTTTCTTGTGCTACTACATCCGCTACAGGTGATTCTATATAAATATTTTTCGCTATATCCGCTATATTTTATTTGAGGGCGTGATTAAAGTGGGGCATACAAAAAGACAGATTGAACGAAATTATATAATTATAAGGAATCTTTGTTTGACTACAGAACCCTTCTTGAAATAAAAATCTTGTAAATGCAAACGGTTTCATGTTTTGCGTTCATATTGACTCGTATAATTATTGTGTTTTCACTTTCAACTATTGATCTCTATGTATTCCGCGCATTAAGAGCTGGCAATGTAACACATTGCCACTAATAGAAAGTGCTTAAAATTATCTTACGTAATAAATGAACAGACCCATACTTAAGGGTGTGTTTCAGACCGTCCAACTGTACAAAATGCAGGTGCTCCAAACTTTTTCGTAGAGTCGCGATTTTTATGGAACAGCAGATTTTTTTACTATTTCAATGATGGTCCCATATGAAGTTGCTTGTTTGATGGAAGCACCCCCTTGTACTATGTTTAGGGTGTAAAATAAAGTGTAATTGATTGAGTCCGACTAGCACTTGGACATCTCGGAGAATGCCCAGTCATTTTACGGAGTTATTAGGAGGGGTGGGGAGTCATTATTATGAATGGAACTTTTAAACTGTAACCGGCACCATTTAGTGACAAAAAGACTATCTGAAAACGTATAAAAAAAATCGCTACGCAACATAGAAATCAAAATTGTATATCCCAGAAGGCTTTTAACTTAATAATATCCACAAATTTTTTTTATTAGATTAAACAATATAAATTATTTTTGAGCAATAAAGAGACATAGAAATTTTAAAAAATTAGGTAATTCATCATTCAGTTTCAAAGCCTTCTAAGTAGTCAAAAATATTAACACCATGTTTGAAGTATAATGGTAAAGCCTAAACAAAATTTGCCATCAGGTTTTTTAGTTTTAAATTTGGGGCTGTTGCTGACGTAATTTTTTTTTCATTTTGGTAATACCTATTTCTAGGCTCAAATTGGCTCTTAAATACTATACCGAAAAAAATAACAATTATTAATTAGTCCCGGCTCAAACCGTCAAATGACTGGGTTATATTATTTATAATTATAATAGTAGTCAGTCAGATGTCTTGTGGGGCAAAACATGCAAACATGCAAACTAATAATATCGCTTATATTAGGCCAAGTATAAATCCGTTCGTGCCAGCTTTTGTTGGGCGCCGTATACATTGTGGTTGCAGCACTGCAGCGGTCACACGCGTGTCTCGATGTGATACTATGCTTATTGTGGCAGTGTCTATCAATTGTCTTCATCACTTTCATGACATTCGATTGTTGTCTTCCATATGCCTGTAACTCGAGTGAGATAAGGTTACTACTCTACCGTTAATACCTATTATCGGTATGGTCAGAAGCTTTGCTACAACTATCATTTATCTTTTTAGGGTTCCGTACCCAAAGGGTGAAAACGGGACCCTATTACTAATCCTACGTTGTCCGTCCGTCCGTCCGTCCGTCTGTCCTACCTATTTAGGGCTGTAACTTTTGAACCGTAATAGCTAGATAGTTGAAATTTTCTCAGATTATGCGTCGGCGTATTTGTTAACAAATAATAAAAATATCGTTGACGTGTTTTTTCTTCACGCTTTATCGTAAAAACGGTAATACATACAAGCGTCAAACTTAGTGTGATTATAGAGCAAACTCTACAAAATAACAACAAATACTAAAAACCGGCCAAGTGTGAGTTGGTCTTGCGCTAAAGGACCCGGACAAAAAAAGTTTTGTTGTGTTCTGTGGTGGTGTGGCACGGAACCCTCGGTGCGCGAGTAGCCCGACTCGCACTTGACCGGTTTTATTTGAAGTATGCAGTTGTGGGATAGGTTCGCCCAGTAAAACACAGCATAAGAAACCTTGGGCGACTGCAAATTTTAAGAATTTTCTGTCAAAAAATCCCGCGCACCAATCACCTCTCCTCTCCTTCCTCCCCTTCACATCTCACCAATCAGATTTCGACCTTGGTGCCATAGAGAAAGTTGTTCAGTTTGATGTGATGGTCAGATCATACTCGTAAAAAACCGTTAGCATTTTACGTTATTTTAGTTAGACAGTATACAAATACTACTAGATATTTTTGTACGTCCAACAAATCTCCCTATTTATTCGATTTAGCTATTTAACAAAATTTTTAGAGTAGAAAAATCTATAAAAACAGAATGGCTAAAAAGGGACTGTATTAGTAGCTTTGCAGCGAGTCCACCTGTAATTACTGGTCACGCAATCCTGTTCCTAAGGTCATTCATCCCCTATATACAGCAGTTTTCATTTAATTTTATTACCTTACCTATATATAACGGAGCGGTTGATACCAATGGGGTACACTAGGTACTTGTTACAAAGTCACCCTAGATGGAGGCCTAGACAAGCTTCCGTCACTATACCGTATGTACCGAGATATGTACCTACCTATACTTTGGCGCATCGTAATCGGGGCGCTTGCTTGCTTTCTGCCATACGCTCACGTCGCGAGGTATATGAAGTAATAACAACGCTGGGGCAAGGTTCACTCGGTACATTTTTACGCGAACCATCTGGCAGTTTACCTAATTAAAGGGTTATAGGTAATTTATCGTTTTCGAAGGAAGTAATCGTATCTGTTACAAAGTGATTAGTATCTTTGGCCATAGCTAGAGTCCAGTCTAGGGTTACACCGCGACAGGTAGTATGTGCCGTAGACTCTCTCGATATCCCTGGAAACTCGGGAGAAATGCAATGCTATATAAGGTAAGAGGGAAAACAAAATGTAGAGTAGGTAATAGAAAACCTACAACCGTGTTGTTTCGGCTTAAAATGAGATAGATGATAGAAAAACAATGGACCACAACTATTAACTAACTATTTCTTCCCGTGCCTGTCGTATGATTTTTTTTTTGTTAGAAATATCCCGCGAACCAATCAGAATCTGATTGGTTTGTTCCATTTTGTACTCCATTCCAAACGGTAACTAAATTTTAAAGCTACATATTTTGAATTACAGAAACGGAGATTTGAAACTTTTACTCTCACTTATTCTTCGATAAGCTTTCTGATAAAAATATTATATTTGCTAATCACAACTGGCCAGATAAAGCTACATAGGAATCGGAATATCTTTTCATCCTTAAATGGGATGAATTATTTACGTGAAAACTCAATATTTTACTTATAATACCTATCTTTGTCTTTACATCCATAAGACTCTTTACACATGCTCGTCAGTTTCTGGTATGAAAGGAGTCAATTTATTGTAGGCGCACAAACGGTTACGTTTATTGATGGTATTACACTCTAAAAACATAATTTAATTTACTTTATTAATCGGACGAAAGATTAGGTAAAAAAAATGCAAACGGAATTGGCACCATGTCTCGCGAGAGTCGCGAGGATGCATCCGACGACCTTTTTTATCTTTAAGATCTCATTAAATTATTGTACTTGTATTTTGGGTTTGTGTAAATAAAGATAGTAAATTTCATTATGAAATGAATATTTAAAAATGCACCGTTTGGACTTTTTTTGCTAAGATTCTTTTTTCCGCGTGTATAGGAACATCTTAGATGTTAATACGAAAATAAAAATAAAGAACCAACATATCGTACCAAGACGATATGTGCGCCAACTTCGATTACGCGACACTCCGTTTAGATGAGGTACAGCTATTACCACTATAATCTAGAGATTATGACAAACAAATCGACATGAGTTCCTTAACTATACGTATATTCCATAACAAACTATGTATAAGCTAACATTTTTTGGTGGCCTTTTCCCCATAGCTGGAGAAATTATCTCTTTTGTTTACAATTTTTTTTTGTTTTAAACATTACAATATACCTTCTTTGAGAAGTTAAAATTAAATTCAGCCAATCATATTAATGTTACTACCAACATAAAAACTCTGACAACCACTGCCATTCATAGTAAAGAAATTAGATCCTCGCTGCTCTAAATTAATCTGTAAATGAAACAGGATAAGGTCTAAAGTGTTAGAGGGTCGACATTAAAATTTGTTTTATTAGATGTACCGTTAGCCTGCCCTTTGTACGGGTAACCTTGGTGAGTTCGTCGAACTTGTAGGAAAAAGGTTTTTGGTGCTAGTTGTAGTTCATTCTACATCTAAACCACCTATAAAACTGTAACAGAAGTGTGTCTGTATATACATAGACGATTATATTTACAAGACAAAGATTACGATATGGTTTTTAGGTAAGTATATACTATCCCTGACTCCAAAACAACCTTTTTTTTTTAATATTTGTTCGTCTATTTGTTTGTTCGAGCATCACGCGAAAACTACTAACCCGATTTTAATTTGACTTAAAATCTGTTACCTATACCGGAAGATTTTTTTACCGTTCCGAATCTTTCAGGGGTGGTTCAGACCATCAAACTGAATAACTTTTATTATGGGACCAAACCTGAAATCGCGAAAAAGCGGTTCCATACTAAACTGCAAATATGTGATGACTTAAATGTATGAGACAGCCGATTTTTTTTTTGCGAATACAGTTTTGTTTCCATAGTAAAATTTGTTCAGTTTTATGGTCTGAACCACCCCTGAATGTTTCGGGACGGTAAAAAAATCAACCGGTATAATTACCTGTGTACGGACGAAGTCGCGTGTAAACTCTAGGTACCTATAATATGAATGTCTAGTGTTAAAATAGGTACATAAAGTTACTGTACAATAATAACGTACCTATATATAAGCACGTTAATAGTTTTTCGAATTAGTGTACTTTTAGATAAGTAGGAGATCCTACTTCGAGCATTCTTTTAAAATTGTGGCGTCCATCTTTGTGTTCCCGTAAGAAGCCCGTAAGGGACAAATATTTGTATGATGAATATGAATATTTGTACCCAAGTCATGGATGTTTGTATCTACAGGGTGAAATTGATATCATTAGCATCCTTTTAAACTAAGAGTCTACCCATCAAACTGAACAACTTTTACTATGGGAGCAAATCGATCGGAGCAAAAAAATTCAAGGAGGCATGTTGTTTAGTATGGAACAGCTGACTTATTTTGCTCCGATCGGTTTGCTCCCATAGTACCTAAATGTTGTTCAGTTTGATGAGTAGACTTTAAACTATTTTCTAAGGATGCTAATGATATCAATTTCACCCTGTATTTATGTATTCTACATCGTTGTCTAGTCATCATAATACAAGTCCAGGCTAGATTCTTGTACTTTAAACGTGACTAGATAATTTGTGTGACGTTGTCGAAGATATAACGCATTCACCCCACTATTATTGTAAGTTTATTCTACTTTTTATGGAGCCTATAATTGCATATTCATTTCTTAGTTTATAAAGATGACAAGAGTGCTGTTAGATGATCTTGCAAATACGAAAACGAAACCATAATTTGTGATTTTTATATAATATGCCTTTTGCGAATATATTGCTCATTTCTGCTACAATCTTGACAGTATGCGAAGTTTAAAATGCGCAATATTCTTATTTAAGCGATCAGCGAATGCTTCAATTCATGATTGATAGTCAACTATTGTATGTATGTAGATAAGCTTTGTAAACGGTTAGGTATATATAGCTTGTGTATCGCCGTATTTTGAGTTAATCTGCGAAAATCTGCGAAATTCCTTTAGAGATCCAAAATTGCTTGAAGTTGAAGCAAACCTACTATTACTACTAGTACTATACAGGGACCTTCTTAATATGCTGACACTTTTTTAAGAGGATGATCAGACCGTCAAACTGAACAACTTTCTCTATGGGACCAACATAGAAATCGCGAAAAAAAAATCTGCTGACCCATACATTTGGCTCGAGTAGGTTTGCAGTTTTGTATGGAAGAGATGTTTTTTTTTTCGCGAATTCGATGTTGGTGCCATATTGGTTCCATAGAGAAAGTTGTTCAGTTTGATGGTCTTATCATCCCCTTAAAAAAGTGTCAGCATAATTATTAAGAACATATTAAGAAGGACCCCATAATTATAATTACTCGAAACGCTATCGGCGACGAAAGGCAGCATACTTTCGTGGTATCTTTCGTGTCAATAAGTTTTGTTTTAGTTGGTCAGATTCGCTTTAGGACAGGATTTTTGTAGAACTGTCTCTCCAAACATGTGGTCTGTTTATAAATTACTTTCCATTGTCAACGCTAGGCTAAAATGCAAAATGTTATTCAGATAGTAACATGACAGCCCATACTGTCAGGTGTAAACGAGTCATGACACAAAACGTAGTTGATGCGTATCGTAGCGAGAGCGGCTGTACCAGGCCCTGAACCCGGACTTCCGATGTTCGATATATCGCCACTGTTTCGGTCCGCACTTGTCCGCACGGTCCGGACAATGGAACGAAAACGTTCACGCAATTGCGAAGTTCGAATCTGCGGGTAGAGGCCCAGCGGCCTCTCTGTAATCGACGGGGCACAGCTCTCAATTTTTCGATGTTAATCAGGGCTGCCATATTGTATAATTGGATACAAAAACTGTGTAATTGGGTGGCAGTTTGTATCCTCTATGTATCCTGTACTCTCATGTATAATTGGATACAAAACGGGCATAAAACTAATTAACAAGTGTGCGTGTCCAGTAACCTAGAAACCGCTACTTAGTCACAGTCATAGATACAATAGATTTTCAGTATCTAGAGTGCGATTTTTGAAACACGTTCGGTGAGTTCAGCAGTTAAAAATGTCAAAATTACTATGGAGATGCGCATCTTTCTACAGCTGTTTTGACTTTCAAAAATCGCACTCCTGAAGTATGATTTTAGAAAGTCAAATCATCAGTAGAAAGATGCATATCTCCACAGTAATTTTGACATTTTCAACTGCTGAACTCACCGAATGAGATTCAAAAATCGCACTCCTGGTCTAGTAATAGATACTCTTTCTTATACTGTGGCCATACTTAGACAAAGCTCATGCTCAAAAGAAGTTTCTTATCGTCGGCCTGAAACTCGACCTTATTATTGTGTTAAAATAGAATTATACAACGTGTTAATGAATTAACGCAAAACTAGAAAGTTGTTTGTTTAGAATCGAGAGCAGAATCCAATTATCATGGTTTCAACATAGGTTTTTTTTTTTCAAAAAAAAATAATAATAATAATAATATATAGGTATAAAATAATAAAAAATATATAGGTATAATATAGGTATAAAAATATATATTTATATTTTTCATAATATAAAATTTTTTTTGCAATATTTAAAATTTACTGAACCCAAAGTCAACCCGTCGCACGGGCACACTCACCCTACTTACTACCAAAACAAGATTATTAAAATGTATCCATGAGTACTTTAGCGCTTTCTTTCAGTGCTGAAATGATAACAATTGTCTCAAAACTTAAAATGCGAATAACTTTAAATTGTAATTATAAAAATATTGAAATTATTGTTGCAATCTAATTATTTTGTTATAATCAGTTGGGGTGTATGAGGTTTTGCGCTAATTCATTAACACGTTGTATAATGATATCATATCATAATACAAAATGCAATAGATGCTTTAAAAAAAGTTGGTATAAGAATTCCTGTTGTGATTAGTTAAAAAATTTCGAATGATAAATAATCAAAAAAACTTTTTCTTGACTTTTTCTTTTTTTTTAGTCTGAGACATTCTGAAACCTCAGAAGATCCACGTTTCACTAGTACCGAAACTCTGTCCAGTGTGACGGGAAGTGAGCCCGTCGCCACTTGTAATGGACACTGAACAGTGGGTACAATATAATTATACTACGAAATTGAAGCATGCAGGTTTCCTCACGATGTTTTCCTTCACCGAAAAGCCAATGGTGTTACAAATCGTGCATAAATTCCGAAAAACTCATTGGTACGAAAGGGCCTGGACGGGGATCGAATCGCTACTGGACCACCACGGCTTTTTTGGACCTCAAATAGAAAATCAATCGGCTGATCCGCTATTTTGTATGGGAAGTAAAAAAAAATTAAGAAAAAAAATGTTTATTGAGCAGAAAAAACAACAGAAAGTGATGTTGGAGCCCTGAACCCCAAGATAAAGTATATGTATTTAAAAAATACTATTATACCCTAAGTTTTGGGGTTCAGATACAAACAATTTTCACGTTTTTCGACCCATGTTCCTTATGGAAAGTTGTTTAGTTTCATTGTCTGAATAAAACCTTAAAATGTTGTTACTACCTAATTAAAGACGTATGTCTAACATAAGATGGTGATTTTGACAGATCGTTTTAGAGCGATTATTTTCCTTTCTGAAAATGTTTGAGCCGTAAACCCTTTAATTTTAGGTTAAACTAGAGGTAACCCGCGACTTCGTCCGGACAAATAATATACCAGATTTTAAGTCAGATCATAAGCTATCAAACAAAAAAAGTTTCATCAAAATCAGTTCAGTAGTTTTTGCGTGATGCTCGATCAATCAAACAAACAAACAAACAAACAAACACACAGACAGACAAAAATTCTAAAAAAGGTTGGATTGGAGTCAGGGACATCTAAAAACCATAGTAATCATTTTTTTTGGAAATATCTTCAATGTACACACAATTCTCTTACAGTTTTATAATAGTTTAGATTAGTAGTTAATTATTCTTGTATATTTTTAGTGTATTATTATAAAGCTTTGATGGCTCAAACAGCTTTAAAAAGTAAAATGAAATCTCGAAAACCGCCTGTCAAAATCACCAAGCTATCTTGGACGAACTATAGGGGTGTCAAACAGATAGATCTAAATAATTTTATGATACTTTTATACTAACGTATAGTACTTGTATAGTATCAATTATTTTATTAAATGGACTATGTATTATTGTATACATAACCTTAGCATAAGAATTTATATTGTTTAGTTATTAAGTCGTGTTATGTTGTAAAGTTTCTGGCCGCATCTTCTCTACAGCGATAACACGTTCCGACGCGGTGGTAGCTTCAAAAAAAGAGTGCTTCAAGTGTGCTTCAAGCTCCTATATTGAATAAATTATTTTTGACTTTGACTTGACTTTGACTTTGACAAACTTTTTAGTAAAGTCTGATAATAGAAATAGTTACAAAGTGTGATGTGACATCACACAACTACTAGATATTTTTCTCCATGTACAGCTAAAGTAGGTAGGTACGTATTTATATTTCTAGTTTCTACAGTTTTTAAATCCTAATTCAGCATAAAGCACCTTGCTACTAGCGAATTTTCCTTTACGGTTTAGTTTGTAGTGTGTCTTAATACTAAAATCCTGAATACATATATCGATCGACAACTTATTAAGGGGCTATGTAAAAAAAAATAGGATTCTTCAAAGCTCCATATATCATGAAGTACTAACAGTAGGAGTATGATTTGCGGATATGTGTAAATTGAACATATAATTGAAGTTTTGATTAGAGCCAAAACACGATTAAGACAAATTTTCTCGATAGAAAAACAAGCCAAAGTAGCCTCCGTTTTTGTCTATAAACGCTTGTAACTGCTAAACGGTGAATAACAGAAACATCAGACTTGATTTAAAAAAAAGAGATTGCTATTATCTAAGTTTTGATTAGAGCAGAATTGAACTAACATAAATAGTACAATCACAATTAAATAAAGTTTGTTTTTTCGCTTGATTCGTTCCAGGCGCGCGCGCCGCCCCATCTCTTTTTCTCGCATCTGGCAGTAATATAAGCTATCACACGTCCGTTTCGCTAAAATTATTTTTCGACATAGGCTCTTAATGAATTAACGCAAAAATAGAAAGTAGTTTGTTTAGAATTGAGAACAGAATCGAATTATCATGGTTTCAACTATTATAAAAATAATGAAATTATTGTTTCAATCTAATTATTTTGTTATAAATCTATTGGGCGTATGAGGTTTTGCGCTCACGTTGTATATCATAGTATAGTAATTCATAATATAGACTAACAAAACGACATTTACAGACATGTTACGAGATGGAGAGATATCTCAGAGAGGAGCCTCGGGGCAAGCGTCGGGAGCCGCCCCAGGAAGAGGAGTGGGCCAGGTCGGCCACCTCTTCGCCCCCCTCACCACCATCGCCGCCCTCGCCGAGGCTTTTTACCATTACTGCCGTGAAAAGTGAGCCTCCGAGCGATTCGGATGAGCCTAGAGGTTAGTACATCTTCTCACTATCGAATACAGGCGGGTGTTTTTTTAAATACTATTCCAGATTTGAGGGATTTCATTAAAGGATTATTTAGTGCCAACGGGACTCTATTAATAAGATCACGCTTTCCGTCCGTCCGTCCTAGATCTAAAAATCTTTTGAACCGTAATAGGTAGAGTTGAAATTTGCCCACAATATGGTGTAATACACACGGGTTTGCTGGAAGAAATCTCTTTAGAGTCGTACTTTGCTCGTCCTTTGTAATCGTCTATTATGCTGTTTTCATTTATATTTTCGTGTGTACAATTAAATGTTAAAATAAGACTTTAAAAAAAAATTGGATTTGTTGACAAATAATAAAAAGGAAGCAGAAAATTCAGAGTGTCCGGAGTCCGACCCGCACTTGGTCGGTTTTTATGTAGGTATTCCAGATTTTACTTTTAAGATTAAGTGACCCTTGGAAATTTTTCTATGATAGAAAAATCTATGAACGCGAAAATAATAAAAAGTAAAAACAATCTGAAATTATGATACCTTATCATTTATCATTCTAACTGCAAATATAGAAACCCAAGCTTAGAATTAATCCTCGTACTTTGCTCGTAGTTATTAATAGGACTTCATAAAATATTTCCCGTGATTCACACAGTTCTATCTCAAAGCCTTTTGGTACTTATCTAGTTTTCTTACAGCTGGCCGGATATTCTTTGAAAGGTAAAACTTTCTTCTTGTGGTGCGATCTCCCGCGGTGAAACTTTAGATCTATGCAATCATAGCTTCTGACTTTTACAAGAATCCGAAGCCATCTAGGTTTTTAAGAAATTTTCTTTATTTACTCTTTAATTTTTTTATGAAGTTTTTCTTTCAATAATTGAGTTTATGTTTTATATTAATAGCATCCAAGCATGCAAGAATAAGCATTTCAAAAAAAACAATACGAGTAGTTTTTGAAATTTTATGTTATTATTTGAGCGTTACGATCTTGTATCAAGTCTTTGCTTGTATCACTGTGACCTTTACTGATCTTTTACGAATATTGCGATCACCCCTTCTATTCTATTCTACCTAGATGAATACTTCGCTTATAAATCAGTGAGCCACATTCACAATAGAAGATGAAGAGGAGTTACCATCTTATTTCGTAACGGAACGGTTGAAGCATGATAATTAAACATACAAAATAATTGATCTCACTTTTACATTTTATAATTATACTTGACATGACCTTTTTGTATGGATAGTCTGCTGAGCACCTCATCTCCTCATGCAGTCATTGATTAATTTTGTGCAGCTTGAATCCAATTGGTCCCTGAACCATCACAAACCCCTCAAAACACTCCACTTTTGAGTAACGCTCAGATTAAATAATAAACAATAATTTATTTCACTCAATACTTATTACATTTTAATTTCAAGTCTTCCCTTAGAGCAAAACGAGAAATTCTCCATGCCAGATTTTTATTTTTTATTTTTATTTCATTTAATTGGAAAATCTACAGCGTTACAGATGTGATTATGCTAACTTACAGTCTAACAGAATGGCCAATTACAGATTGTTTCCATCAAGCTAAAATGGGGTGATATTATGTTACTAGGATCTCACATCTCAAGTCGCGTAGTCTTAGCTATGCCCAGTAGGCCTAGCATGCCACCCCCGAGAAAACGACAAAAATCGAGACGTGCCTCCATCTTTATTATTTTACGTATGCCAAAAAGAGCGCGCATGACGGATTTCTCGTTTAAACGCTTTGTCGTGGGTGGCATGCTAGCCGTGCTGCTAACATATTCCGTAGTATATCTAAGAAAGCATTTTCATTGCTTCAGTTGACTACTTCGCTGCTGATGCAGTGAGGATCCAACAAGCAGTAGTTACTCCTTGAGCAGAATAGAGTCAATTCGAAATAATAATCGTTTCTCCTGCACATTTCAGACGAGCCCCCGAGCCCAGCTCCGGTGCGCCGTCATGTCGTTCGCCACCATGCGCATGCGCACACGGACCCGCGTCGGCGCGTGCACCGCTGCGAGTTTCCCGCGTGTGACAAAGTTTACACTAAAAGCTCACATCTAAAAGCGCATAAAAGGACTCACACAGGTTTGCATATCTAAACTATTATAAAACTGTAACAGAAGTGTGTCTGTAGGTACATAGAAGATATTTACAAAAAAAAAATTACGATGTGGTTTTTACCTGTCCCTGAATCCAAATCACCAATTTTTAGATTTTTTGTCTTTCTGTTTGTTTGTTTGTTTGTTTGTTTATTTGTTTGTTTGGGTGTTTGTTTGTTCGAGTATCACGCAAAAACTACTGAACCGATTTTGATGAAACTTTTTTTGTTTGATAACTTATCATCTGACTTGAAATCTGGTATATAATTTATGCGGACGAAGTCGCGGGTAAAAGCTCGTTTTATATAAATTGCCTTAAATGATGATTGTTTTGTGCCGCAATTGTTTGTTTACATGTTGTAAAATTTCAATAAAGGATTTTTTATGTTTTTTAAGTTTATGTTATTCTCATATAATGATGATTTCTACTATTATGTATGTATGGGGTGAATGATAATAATATTATGTATGGGGTGAATGATAACTTGATATGGGCACTGAAGTCTCTCTACGAGGGTTCCAGTGCATGTGTCAGGATAAACGGGACGCATACCGATTGGTTTGGTATCTCCAGAGGTGTCAGACAGAGTACTCTCTTTCTTTCAAATCACTCAAACAACTGTCCATGAATAGGTTTTGAGTGATTTGAAAGAAAGAGAGTGTGGTCTAAGGATGAATGGGTTATCTGTCAAATGTCTGTTGTATGCCGATGACCAAGTTCTGCTTGCGTCATCGGTATAGGAGGACTTGCAGGAGATGGTAAGATGGTATGATGAATCATTTAAAAAGAAGGAAATGAATGTTAATGTGAAGAAGACGAAAGTTATGGTTATCGAGCGCGATGAAACAGTGACTGAATGTAAGATTATGATAGGTGATGAAAGGCTAGAGCAAGTCAGTGTGTTTGTGTACTTGGGTTGTATGTTCACAAGAGACGGAAAGTACGACGGAGATATAGAGAGAAGAGTGAAAGCAAGCCTTGCACACCGTTATAAAGAGTCAAACTATGTCTAAAAAGGCTCGTTTGGCTGTTCACGACGGTGTGTTGGCACCAACTTTAATGTATGGCAGTGAGAGTTGGGGATGGCAGAAGAAGCATGAATCAAGAATAAATGCTGTTGAAATGCGGTCCCTGCGTAGTATGTGTGGCGTGACTTTGAAGGACCGGATACGGAACAGTGTGATTAGAGAAAGATGTGATCTGAAAAAAGATGTAGTGATCAGGATTGAAAAAGGCATTTTGAGGTGGTTTGGCCATGTAGAAAGAATGTGTGAAAGTAGATTGACGTATGAAATTTACAAGGCAAGTGTGAAAGGAATGGTTGAAAGGGGTAGCCCTAGGCGCACGTACGCTGACCAAATAGGATGCGTACTGAAGAAGGGCCAAATAAAATGTAACCGGAACCGACGAGCTTGTATGAAGAGACTTGTGGATGTTGAGGAGGCGAGAGATGTGTGTCAGAATCGTAGCATGTGGCGATCTATTATCTTTGCCTACCCCAGTAGTGGGACATAGGCGTGAGCATATGTATGTATGTATGGATGGATGTATGTATGTCGACTACCGTGAACGCTTAGTTATCTTATCTTATGGCAAACCAGTAACACTTCGACCCAATGCTAGATATTATATTTTCTTCATCCTTCAAAAACATGGTAAGTGAGGGAAGTTCAGGGGAAGAAACCTGTAATCACCCGGGTTTGGGTAACCATCTCCAAGGAGGCACATGCGTTTAACCGCCAAGAAATCGCAGTCGCACAGGTTATACTCCAGGTTTCCTCCTCTCCGCACCCTCGGCAGCGGTCTAAGGCGAGCATTATCTTGTGCATTATCGTGCCTATGGCGTAGTGCCCGGTAAGGGCTCCAGAGATGGCAGGACCCTTGCTCCTGCTGCTGTTCAGTATGAACGCTTAGTTACAAAAGCATAAGTGTATACGCTAAATATAATGTAGATGCATTCTCGTCCTTACCCTGTATCCTGATGGAGAGGGAAAACGTTACGGTCAGAGAAGAGTTCAGTGACGCTAACCAGCAAGCTTTACGATGTGGGCATTAGAGATATTGCCTCATCATCATCATCGACACTGCAGGGCTCAGGCCTACCCTCAAGGAGGGTGTATGTATAGGCATTAGTCTACCACGCATGCCCAGTGGCGGATTGGGAGATTTAACATACACATCGAAATTTCTTCTTCAGCGAATGAAGGTTTCCTTAGGAAGTTTTCCATCACAGTTTGAGAGCAGTCGTTAATTACGCACATAAGTTAAAAAATCTAATTGTTACATGGCATGGTGTCCGTGCGGATTCGAACCCAGACCTCAAAATTGAGTTTCCATAACTCTGTGCAACGTGCCACCGACGCTCTCCAATTCTCCATATTGGTACATATTAACTATGTTTAACAATGTTGAAGGAATTAATAGCTTCTTGTGATACCGATGTTTATTTGTGCTATTTTACAAAACATGACACGTCTACAAAGCGAAAACTACGTATAAATTGAGTGTGTTGTGCCATCTATAGAAAAAAATTCGACTTCCAAATGAACCCCTTATTTTTCTATTTAAAATTATCAGTACTGCATAGCTCTTTTAGCCTTGTTCTCTCTAGTACATAATTAACAGTTGAATTAATAATTTCAGGTGAAAAGCCATACAAGTGTTCGTGGGAAGGGTGCGAGTGGCGGTTCGCGCGCTCCGACGAGCTGACGCGGCATTACCGCAAACACACGGGTGCAAAACCCTTCCGCTGCCGCCACTGTGAACGCTGTTTCTCGCGCTCCGACCACCTGGCGCTACACGCGAAGCGCCACGCGTAGCCAGAAAACCTACCACCCACTCCCAGAAAACGTAATCGGAACCGAAAACGCTCCGACAAACGCTGATTTTGTGAGTGTAACGCGCGTCTCTAATTTATAAATGTGTAAGTGAATTCCGTTTTACGTATAAGTTGTTGTGAGTTGTGATCTACGGAATTGAACGTTGTGATTGCGCGTTAGCATTCGTTTTGCTTAGTGCTATTAGTTTGGGTGTGAGACGCGCGTTCGGGAGTGGGGGGTGTGTTGGTGAGTTGCAAGCCAAAGAAATGCTGCTACGTACAGTAGCCGAGTCAACACTCATTGCACCTAATGCTTTAAAGTTATTTTTAATTTTTATAATTTTTGAAGAGTATTGAAATTTTTTAAATCTCTTCAGTGTTTCGGCACCGGCCTCTTTACCGTTACAGTTCTTTGTTGCAATAGAGAACGATTTATATTTGCCGTTGTTTATTAATAATGTTTTTGTAAGCTTCGTGTACAGAGAGGTTGTTTTATGTCGCTCGGTCGCATAGCGGCCGCGCGCCGATAGTTGTGCCATCGTCGACGGAGCGCGGGCGGCACGCGCACGCGCAGGCCGCTCGGTTGCCGCCGCGTGCCCGCGCGCCCTCCGTCGACCTGCATTTCAAATCACGTGACATATTATTTATTGGCGGATGTTCGGCTGATGATCCCACCGACGACGCCGAGCACAACCTTTATTTTTAGGCTTAGTAGGATGTGCGTCGCGTTACCTGATGTTTTAGTCGATGTTTCGGATCAGTCACTTTTCATTCTGCTATCTGACTCTGACTTTCTGATTATTTTTTGGAATTTGAATCTTTAGGTGATAGATCCAATATGTAAGACAGTTGATACATTTGGTGTATCAAAAAAGTAATTATAATCGTAGATAATAAATATTGGAAATTAATTAAGTTATCACTTGAGAGTGATCACTTTCTTCACTTTGTGATATTATTTTGTATTACAATAATATATCTACCCACCTATTTTATTGTCTATTCATAAAAATATTGTTGTTGACTATAAGTGAAAAAGTATCATAAGTAATTTCGTAGAATAATTGAATTGGAATTTTTACAAAACTAGTGGTTTTTTTCCGAAATATCGACGCAAAGTATGTTTATTTTTACTATGTTTAATATTTAGATGCATACTATGCGATATATTTACGTTAAGCTATCTCTTACTCTTTCATTCCGATGTTATTATTATAAGCTCTACTGTGCAGCTCGTATCTTGTTTTCAAGGCATTATTAGTTAAATCGCTTTATTTCCTGCACAGATAGAGTTTATTTTAGATTAATTACAAACTCCTTTGCACACCTAGCGTGTTTTTGTAAGATTTTTTTCCAAATTTCTAGCCTACAGGGAGGGACACTTTTACAATTAGTACATATACATAAATTTATAAAATTCATAGATTAATCGCTGAGCGTGCAGAGGCGTACTATATATACATTATATACTTAATACGGTATAAATGTAGCATGTTGATTCTTAAACAAAATCGCTAGTTTTAGTCAAAATTTAAGCATGTAAATAAGATGGTGACATCGGCAAGGCAACCGTATATTACCTCCTAAAAGTAGTGTAGACGGTAAGTATTCACCACCACCGTATGTATTTCAGATTCTGCTTTGAAATAACACGATTAATTAAGTAGTCTAGGATAGGTGGTTAGAGTAAGAAGTCAGTCGATATCATACAACAGTATTTTTTTTTTCATTTATTTAATTTTCCACAATATTTGTTATGAAAAAAAAAAACAGTTTGTCTCCAAAACTCCGTTGGGAGTTAAGCTTAAAACTTAATTTTAATTAAAACAGTAACTCTCAGTTTCATCAAGAGAGCTATTCTTGAAAAAGTATAAATAATGCTTTAGATCTGAACCCTTTTGACTATTCAAATCGTACTCATGCGCAATCGACATTACGTCATCTACAGGGGTGTTAGCGTAGACAGTTGCATTAGGTACTTTAACGGGTGATTGTACCCATGATACTAAACAAATTTCCCAAAGAAACATAAAGGGAATTCGCAGAAAAGCATTTCATCTTTTCATACAAACGTTCAATCAGCTGATTCCATAATGGTATGGAAAGCCCAACTTTTTTTTTGGTTTCATAGTGAAAATTGTTCAGTATCCTGGCATATGAATAGATAGTAATAGTACACTATTATTATCTATTCATGTGGTACAATATAGAAACGAAACTCTCGCGTTAAATGTCAAGATACGCCTACAAATCTCAATATACATATTACTACCAATCTCGTGTTGGTATAACCATAGTTTCGCTCCTATAGTGTACTATTACTATTTATTCATGATTATGATCAGGGGTACAATCATCCCTTAAAATAATGCAACTGTTTACCCTAACACATTGTATTATTATTGATCCTTTTTATCCTGTCAATGACTGATCTTCAATCTCTAGATCCAGAGTAGGTGATTAAATACCTAACAATATTATTAAATTTGTGTATCATGAACGGATTGTTCTGATTTTTCGTATGAAGTCAAGAACAGTGTAAAACATAATATTTAAACTCCTTGTTGGTAAAAAGTAGGAGTTAAAAAATACAAATAAAATATGTTTTAACACTACGGCTACGTTGTTCGGTATTCATCAAGATACTATTTTTGGCACTTTAAGTGAATAAAATAAGCAAAGTTTAGGAAAATGAATGTTGTGCTGTAGATTTTCAATCGGTTTTGTTTGCATTTTTAGATAGGATATAAAATCGCGTTTATCTAGACGAATTTGTGAATGCATAGGGTGGTGCGTTAGCGACATGGAATCGCGCTCAATGTTGTCGCTTTTAGTGAAAATTAGTTAAAATTGCTTATTAAGTCACGGAAGATCTTTTTAGACTTGAATTATAGTGCGTGAATGTCAATGAGAGAAGGCCGCAATAGATTAAATTTTATTGTTTTTATTTAAAAGCTCACTGCTGCAATGTTTTGCTGTATGCTTAGAGAAACCAGTGTCATTTAAGGCAAATGTTAATTCATTTTTGGTGAAAATCCTGACCAGTAGGCCTCGCATGCCACCCCCGAGAAAACGATAAAAATCAAGATGCACATCTTGATTTTTATCGTTTTCTCCATCTTTATTATTTTACGTAGGCCCGAAAGAACGCGCATGACGTGCACTTTGTCGTGGGTGGCATGCTAGCCGTGCTGGGCATACCCACTGCCTTTTGAGACCTCAAATTATGATAAAGTAGGAAATCTCGCTTCATAAAATCATTACGTACAGCAGAACTTCCACATCCTACTCTATATTATTTGTTATTGGGTGAATGGGGCCTTATCATACTAACATTATTCTATAGCGGCCAGGTCTTAGATACAATTGACTGATTGTAATTCAAGCTTAATCTAGCCTTAAAAACGTTTCTTAGATTACAATTTGAAACAAGATCAAAAATTAACTGCCAAAATATGTTAGTAGCCGAAAACGGCTTGCAGATTTCTTTGAGACTTATGGATACTGAAATGTTATTTAAAAACGTTTGTCTGAAAATGTGAACGGCTGTTTAAAAAGTACCTCCCGGGGGCCAATGTTTTAGTCTTCCCGAATTAATTATAAGTAACTTTCACTAATGCAAATATATTTCACTAGCGATTGCAAGGTAATGTGACATTGCAGAAAAATTTACTAGGTACAGCACTATAGTCAATTATAAAATCGAGA
The DNA here is from genome assembly GCA_922987775.1 of Agonopterix subpropinquella. Lineage (NCBI taxonomy): Eukaryota > Metazoa > Arthropoda > Insecta > Lepidoptera > Depressariidae > Agonopterix > Agonopterix subpropinquella. The sequence goes on from OV277693.1 coordinate 33,757,992, forward strand.
ATTCTTTTTGTAAATGCAAAGGTGTGGAAAATCGTGTAAATGGAACGATCTATTTTCATACAATTTTTTAAACACATTCGAGATAATTACGATACCTACTAATGTTCTAAAACTCTTATTTGAGCTACCTACTGGCAATAATTTAAAAAGTTCCGAAAAATACTTGTATCAAAAGAGAAATTTATCAATTAATAATAGGTAATATTATAGGTAAGTACTATATAATAGTATTCAATATTAATACTTACAAAAAACAATTCATACAAAAGTAATCACTTAATTGAGAGATACCTAATTAGTGGTATCTACCTATAAAACGTTTTATGGTTAATTAGTCGAATCACAGCCCATGTGAAGTTCTTTTCAACTCTCTAATATAATAACAAAAGTTTTATTTTAATAATCACTAGTTAAAGATGTTTCATTAGTGAAAATCAACATGATTTTATACATCAATACATGGTTATCGGGAATTATGTCCCTGTTGAGGGACATTGGTCATTTAATTAAAAACGAATTCATAAATATATAAAATCATAAAATATTTGTAATTAAAACAATTGAAATAAAATAAATCAGCGTTAATCAATCTGAGATAAAATAAATACTGAATTTACATCGCACTGCCAAACAGCAATATTGATTTCATATACATCCATGTTCACAATTTTTTGTATAATATATACTTTTACTTATCACTTTTTTTCTGAAAACTCCAGTTAGTAGTCAGTGGAAAATTTACAATTATGCTTTGTTTTTGATTTCACTAAGTTCAAAGGAATTTTTTTTACCAATTTTACAAAAGTTCAGTACCCACCTACCACGTGAAGGAATTTTTATAAATTGTTTTTACAAGTTTAACGTAAATTGTGAAATTATCGCAGTTCATGCATTAAAAGGTATTAAAGGTCACACCGATTATAGTTGTAATAATTATACTACTTTGCGCCGATTTTTGGTGGATTTATTTTTACATTTTTATCGCTTTTCAATTATTTATTATCTGTGTAGGATAAACTAATAACCTTAACATTTAATTCAATATATGGTCGTCTTTAATAAAAAATAAATCATAATCGTAAGAAAAATAAAAAAATAAATGTGATTCAATAAGATTTATTCGACTTAGTAACGTATATTATATACATACATACCTACAAGTAAATAGTGTAGTGATGATGTAAATGTCTCCGAAAATTTTAATGAATATGCGTAATTCATACAATAAGTGCTTTTAAGGCGAGTGTTAGATGTGACTATAGACATTGAATAATACAAGTAAAATTATAGTTCTATTTATGTCGACAATTATCCACAATATGCACCATGGCTGGTAACTGCATATAATATGTGTTTAAAACGGATATAGTTAAAATACCTTATAAACATAATTTTATTTGAAATTATCATTTCATAAATTTTATGTAAATACGATTGTTTATCCGATAATTTACAGACTAAACAAATATATTCATAATTATAGTAAAATTTTTAACATAAAATTTGCGATAGTATTATGAGAATCAACATGCTAGGGTTAATATGTGTAAGCCAACTGAATTATAATTTGTATAAAACTTGATGAACGCTTTGTGCATTTTGTCAAATATTGTTAACGTTAATTACGTACTTGTTTTACAATACCAATGTGGTATTTGGGAGAAACCAAATATAAAAATTTGAGTCAGATTATATTATTACTTACTACAAAATCTTTAGCACAAAATATTTAGATTCATATAAAACTACCTGCCTTATTTAGTTTCTCCCAGGTGTACCAATTGTAATAAATCCTGTTGCAGAACCAAAGCGTATTTAGATTTTTCGTTAATCTTCAATGAAATGGCGCACGAATTGTCAATGAATCCGGAAAATGGTTCAAAATAGGTTTACCGGTTTTGTTTGTTTTCCAATCATGCGTCTATGGTTTTCCAAGATTTAGTTTAACACAAGTAACATTTTAAGCTGTATTTTTCTTTCGCGTTTTCAAAGTTGGTCCCATAGTAAAAGTTGTTCAGTTTAATGGTCTGAAGCACCCAGTTCTGGCTTAGTGCCCTCAGATATTCAGACATTCAAACGAATATGTGAGGGCACTTTTTCCTCAGTAGGTTGCGCCATCTCGCTGATGGTAAACATTTCAATTCAGACAACAATTTGTTAAGATTTTACTTTCAGTTTTAAGCACATAAGGATAATTATTATTCCAGGTGACATTTCGAAACACCGTTTACTCCATTGAATTAAAAATCACATTGTACAGTTTTTTTTATTCTGTTCGTTTATGATTAATTCTAGTAGGTACTTTTCTTAGATGCAAAATCACGAACTAAGTACCTTTGAGTAATCAAGTGGAAAATGTTCCGATTTTACAGTTAACTGAGCTTTAATTATTAAACTTCACTTAATTAGTACATTCCACATTGCAGAGTGCACTTTAAATTGGTCGGCTTATATGTAAAACCATAAGAAAAGATTGACAGTTGTGACGACCAAAACTGTCGATATAAATATTTAAATGTTAATGAAACTAATATCGATGGATTAGCAATTACCTTAGTTCTATCTTAAAATAATAAATGTATCACAATCAGAATTTTACGTCTTTATTATATTTTTCAGGGCAATAAATAGGTACTATACGTATTATAGTACTTATGTTTTCTATTATTTTAATTCTCCTTTGTTTTCTTATGTGCAATAATGAATATTTTATAAACAAGGGGTGTATTGGGGTATTTCTGAAGGTGAGGACTTGATAATATGAAAATTCTGTCAAATGAAGCAAAATTTTTATATTGGCCAGATATACATTTACAGAAATTGTAAGAAATTAGAAACCCTTCGGTTTGCTTGTTCAAGCTTCAGAAATACACCAGTGCGATCAACTTTATTTACTTAGTTGAAAGATCAGTCGGCTGTTTTGATTGTAATAGTGTTTTTTCCACAACAGCGAACTGCGTTCGTAAATATTGTATTTATATTGTTGTTGTAATTTAATGTTTTAATGTCTTTGAACAAAACTCGACAGTTGCACACGGCATCGATATAGGTAGGTAATCTGTCCTGATTATTCGGAAGAGTGAGCGTATGAACATGTTGAGAAATAAAACTAAATCCCTTTTATAGAGAAAAGGTAGGTCGGTTAGTATATTTAAACGATCCAAAGTTTTAGCAAATATTATGACATTTCGTTAACTATTACATCAAAAAGCACCCGTTTCAGGGTTGTTTCCACTTGATTGTACGTTTGGCCAAGAAATTTTTCGAGTACCTGAAGACTGTGAAGCAGGCAGTCTCCATACAAAAAGATAAAACCTTTCAACTCTACTAAAACCTTACCTTACTTAAACTTACTTCCCATACATTTGGTTCAAGCAGGTTTGAAGTTTTGTATGGGACAGCAATTCTTTTTTTCGCGATTTCGGTGTTGGTGCCATAGAGAAGTTATTCAATTTGACGGTCTCATCATCCCTTTAAAAAGTGTCAGCATATTAAAAAGGAGCCTATACCTTACCGATTTATTAGGTACCTACATGCTAATCAATACCTATCTCCAGCTTCCTGATGCTAACGAATTTCAACCTTTTGAGTGTTAGACAACATTTTTGCCAATTAAGTCGTAGTTTATACAGAAGAGACTTGTGGCGGTGGCAGATAGTCAAAGTAACACAATATAATCCTTATAGTACGTTTATCCGCGTAGCGTCGTTTTTGTCGTAAAGAAGAATCGCGCCCGCGCCTCCAGGGCCTAATTCTCCAAACGAGACGCTATGCAAAGGCGTAGTAGCCGTAGTATAAGGTTTATATTGTGTTACTTTGTCTATCCGCCACCGCCACACGCCTGTTGTTGCCCGCCACATGTTGAGTGTTGCCAGGGAGACAATCACTCTTTATCTACTTTTGCTGGTCAACCTCCAGGCATCTTGATGTATTTCAATGTTATATGATTAAACTCTACATAACTATTCCTGTTCAACTTTATTGTCCGTATAACTCTATTGTAAATATGGTGTCGCTCTTATTTTTCTTGATTGATGTGTTGTGGAAAAATACCTACGTTATTCAAGTATTTTAATAAGACCAATAGTTAATATCAATCACCGGAAGTGAAGTGTGTTATTTATTCTGCATGTGTATTAAGTATTTGCAATCGTATAATATTTTCAGTATTTTGATTAGTCCTTAGAAACATGTTCCAATATTGACATATTCAAAAACACCTACAGAATGCACTTTGACCACTGTGTTTTTGATAACAATAACTGTCATAATTTTCTATATTATAATAATAATTATAAACCGGTTATGAACGTGCACACGGCTACACGTCAAGGTATATCTACATAATATATAATATAACCAGTATAAGCTGGCCAGGCGACGTTGAACGTGGTTCAAGCTACGCGTGGCCAGCTTATGTTGGCTATGTATAGTTCAAAGTTTAGACTTCATTCCATTTATATAAAAGATATTCCGATTCTTATTTAGCTTTCTGACCAGGAGTGCGATTTTTGAATCTCATACGTTGAACTCAGAAGTTGAAAATGTATAGAGACACGTATCGTTCTACTGCTGATTTGACTTCAAAAAATCGTACTTCTGGAGTATTATTTTTTAATGTCTCCGTAGTAATATTGACATTTTCAACTGCTGAGTTCAAAGAATGAGTTTCAAAAATCGCACTCCAATTCTGATTAGCAAATGTAATGAATTTAACAGAAAGATATAACTACTGTCCGACATAATATCTTGTAAAGCATGTTACTAAAGCTGTTCTCAGAATAAGTGGGAGTAATTGTTTCAAATCTCAGTTTCTGTATAATTCAAAACAGTCTTAAAATGATTTTGCGATTTGGAATTAAACTATGTTAGTTTACATTACAAAATAGAAGTACCTAACATTCTTATTCTAATTGTAAAATTTCTACATCACAAAGATGTGTTCAAACATTTTTTCACATATTAATAGCGTTACGTTTTTATTTTATTTTAACGTTATATGAATGTGTAATTATGATACAAAATATGGATCAATTATTGGTCTTACATAAATACTAAATTAGTGAACTATTTAATAGTCGACATGTACAGTTATATCTCGTAGTTATAAAAAGGAGCAAAGGCTTTTATTATTCTTCCAATGGGCCGTGCGACTGTATATATTAAAAATACATTAAAAATAGTTAATATTACTAATCAATATATTTACAAAAATAATAATATAATATTATTATTATTATTTTCGTTTCTCCAATGTGATGTATGAATTGGTTTGTGTATGTGCCCTACTGAAGGGGCGTTGAGTTATGTAGCATATTGCATTTTATATTAATAAATTTTCTTATATGTGGAATTTGTGTCTCATTGTTAAAGACCCGTCACAAAATGAAAGGTGTTTTATTACCTACTTATGTACACCACTATATTGTTTTTATAAAGAGAACATTATCAAGGGTGTATTCAAATAATGTATCTAAACAACTTTACCTTAGGAACATGGGTCGAAAAACGAGAAAGATTTTTTGACCTTCTATGTAAAAGTCACCCATTTTCCTTAGAGAAAGTTGTCTAGTTTCATTATCTGAATACACCCTTTAATTTTTCTAGCAATTACAAAAACAAGAGTATATAGGACTTACTTTATTTCAATTTCATGTTATTTATCCACATTGTGTCTTTTAAATAAAACTATACAACGTGATGAATTAACGCAAAAATAGAAAGTAGTTTGTTTAGAATCGAGAGCAGAATCGAATTATCATGGTTTCATCATAGGTAATTTTTTCAAAATATTAAATAACTAGCTGTTGCCCGCGATTTCGTACGCGAGGAATTTTTTTTTTCGTAAAATTTCCAATGTTTTTATTAGTTACGAGCTTTTAAACGCGACTTCGTCCGCATAAATTATATACCAGATTTTAAGTCAGATGATAAGCTATCAAAAAAAAAAGTTTCATTAAATTCGGTTCAGTAGTTTTTGCGTGATACTCGAACAAACAAACACCCAAATAAACAGACAGACAAAAAATCCAAAAATTGGTGATTTGGAATCAGGGACATCTAAAAATCATATCGTAATCTTTTTTTTGTAAATATCTTCAATGTACAGACACACTTCTGTTACAGTTTTATAATAGTTTAGATTCTGCTATTCGGGACGGAGACAAATAAAACAAATCAAAAATCATGAAAATCGGTCCACCCGTTCTCGAGTTATAAGTGTTCGAACAAACCCGACTTTCTTTTATATATAATTATAATAAACTAGCTGTTGCCCGCGACTTCGTACGCGTGGACATTTTATTTTTTCGTCAATTTTCCTATGTTTTTAATAGTTATTCTGCTATTCGGGATGGAGACAAATACAACAAATCAAAAATCATGAAAATCGGTCCACCCGTTCTCGATTTATAAGTGTTCGAACGAACCCGACTTTCTTTTATATATATATATAGGCGCAGGAGGGCCTTAGTCCGAAGCAAACATAGAAAGACGTGACACAGAACGTAGCGATTCGTCGAGTGATGGAGTGATGCCGTGGTTCAGCCATTGCTATTCAAAATCTCCAACTGAACTCCTCTTTGACATGGCTGTCAACCAACTCTACCGACACACGACGCTCCGCTAGACCGCCACCAGAGGCGCTACATCAAAGCACCATCATGAGTGTGCGATCTCGTTCTGTTGCAACTTGAGAGATGGCGCCAGGCGCCGTCACGGCCAGACTGACTGTCGAACGTCCTCGGGCGTATTTTACTGCGGCCCTGCAAGAAACAAGCAAACATCAACCATTCGGCAGATCTGAATTCCCGCTCGTCCAGCCTGACGACAACCTTACATCATCGTCAGACTGCATTTCGACATGTTCTTCGACCAGCCTAGGCTTGGCCCGGACATCTTCTTCGACCAACTCCAACTTCACCGTTGGACCGGGAGGGTGCGTCCTTTCTCCCAACCAAGAAGGTATGGTCGGACGGCAGCCCTACCGACCAACCTCACAACATCACCGTTGGACCGGAGGGTGCGTCCTTTCTCCCAACCAAGAAGGTATGGTCGGACGGCAGCCCTACCGACCAACCTCACAACAACCTGAATCAGACGAGTGCGTCCTTCCAACCAACCCACAAGGGGTATGGCTCGGACGGCACTACGACCGCCAGCACTCCACCATGCCGCCACTCCCAACGACACTAAGACAGCTAGAATTACTTCCACCGCACCGCCACTCCCAACGGTTATCTTATCACATAGGATAGAATTCCGTTCACAAAACCACCGGCCATTAAGATCACCCACGTTTAACTGTAACATCTTCAGGCGCCGTCATGGCACATCCAGAACAAGGCGACCAATTATCAAATAAAAAGAAACGGCCTCACCGGATCATGTTTTCATCATCACCGCCATCATCACCTGTGGACATACATTGGTCACATTGATTGGCCTCCTTCATCGTGTTGACAAGAGCTCTACTACCGCTTTTTCAGATGGTAACCACGCGTCCTGGCTTGCCGCAATCAACAGGTTGCCACAAACATAATAGGTTACAGCTTTTGTCTCTTTATGCTCTTTTGCACGCGCTGATCTCGACGAATCTTCTCGCTTAAACACACAAATTAAGGTATAATTATATCTTTACTTTAGACATTTTCACACAGTTTATCTAGGTAGTCCCAACCTAAGCACCAGAATTCAGTCCGGATCCGCATTTCTTTATGGACACAAACAGCCATGGACTCTGGTAACAATCACAAAACCTACGACTCGACGCTGCACTGCGCCACCGATAAAGTACAACAATCGGTCAACGTGCGAGCGAGACTTACGGTGTGCTAACCACATCTTCGAAGTCTGTAGTCATCTCGCATTCTTCGACCATGGAACCACTACTGCAAGACAACAACATCAAGAAATCATTGCCGAAAGACTCAAGAGAACAGCTATTGACCTTAAAAGGTCGGTGTCACAGAAACTGAAGAATACCGTGTGAAACTGAATATCATACCTTTGGCAAGAGTTTTAGGGTAACCATGTCAAGTATAAGATAAAGACAGTTCAAGGTCAACCCACAAAAGGATATAATCAGAAACGATCAAAGCGATAGTCATCAACTTAATTATGTCAACGTCGGATAACCAAGCACTTACATGCAATTTCAACAGGTATAGGGAAACTCACAAAACCAGAACATTACTTTTGAAAGAGAACCAGATGAAGAGGTTTCACATTACATTTTTTTTAGTATTCGAATATAGATTGTTATTAGAACTGGAAAAATAATTATAGCAATTTATGTTCAAAAGTAAACCAACTTGTACATGATCTGATGCTCTGAGAGAAGCCGTACAATAGTGGTTATTTGGAGCTTGTTTTGGGTTATGGAATTTGTGACCTGGGCAATTTTTGTACAAACAAACAACATTTTCCAAACAAAACTGCATCCAGGGCTATATTTGGCATTAAGTACTATGATTCATGCATTCCGAACCTACTTATTAAATTAAACAACAGGGACGTGTAAAATGCAGTTTAAAAATAAACATCTTCACCAACAAAAGCAGGGAACTGGAAATTACACAATTATGGAAACCTCGTGTAAAACTGACATTGGCTCCCAAAAGAAAAAGTTCCCATATTTATGTCGATATATTGACCACGAAGTTAGAAAAGGAAACCTGTTGTATTACTATCACAATATTGCCAAAAGAAAATATAGCACACCACCTTACCAGAACGAAAATTAAAATGAGACTCATGTCCATGCGCGATAGCCTGTACCCCCCTGTACCTCATGATCATGAGGTACAAGGCGCCGTAGGAAGGTATTTGTCGCAGCTGTTAAACACGAGGGAGGGAGCACTGGTTCGGCGACGAAATCTACTGGATAACCAGTGAACGTAGTAGATAATTGTGTTTCGTTCGTATAGCATACGAGTTTAAAAAGAGAAATTGATTAATTAAAAAGGGATGTAAATCCTTACTTGATCTTCCTCTGCAATGAAAGCATTCTATACGAGTTCGTCACACCGGATCCAATTTCTGAACATCAAATTACTACAGCACGAATTTAAGTATTTGCTTCGTCAATTTAATTCAATATTTCATATTATTTGCTATACGAATATACGAATCAACAATCAATTGACCATCGTGACAGCGACAATCAATGACACCCGTAACGACAACATAAAAAAAAACAACTTGGCGTCGCGTCGTCCGTTGTCCAAAGAGGTGGCACGCCCGCTCAACCATGCAGTTACGTTAACAGTTGACATCCACAAAACACAATCGTCACTTTTATTTACGAAAAAACCAATGATATTCTATACATAGACTGACCACGCCATACACCAACAAAGCCAAAGGACAAAACTAAAAAAAGGTGCACGTCTCCAATGTCATCCCTGCTTGCATCAGTTACGCTAAACTGTCACATATTGCCGCTGACACGCCCCAGTCCCTTCAAATGTATTCGGTCACAAAGCAGCAATTTAAAACAAGTAGGCACAACTTAGTAGTCCCGCCAATAGCGGACTGATGCGATGTCCTTGTTTATAGAATGTCTTTGACGAAAACCATAAAGTTCTGAATTTTCTAAGACGGAAACCATCACATAATAATCACCGACTACATTATTTTTGATCAAAAGTTACATACATAAACTCACGGCCATAATCCCCCTCCGTGTGGTCAGAAACAATGAATTAAGAATTGCAAGTCCATAGTAGATGCAGCACCTCAAAAGCAAACTACTGGGCGAGGCCAGAAACAATAAAACTTGTACATCATCTCAACATAATTATCGGCCTGAAACTACCGTTTCTCATCAGAACTGTTTTATTATTATAGGTAACTATAGGTATGTTCTCATAATAAGAGACAAACAATAAGTAGGTATGTGTTTTTGGTAGTAAATTTCTTTAAACCAAATCTTATCCAACTAAAAGACCTGTTGGAACATGGTTAGAACCATGTTGGAACGGATTACACGATGTACGTCACAAACGCAGTTCGTCACGTACGCAATAGGTAATGATACGCAGCTCGTCACATACGCAGCTCGTCACATACGGAGATCGACACATTCGCAGATCAACATAAACGCAGATCGTCACATCATCATTCTGACAACAAATACAATAATTTTTGTTTAGGCACGAAGCAAATAGGAACAAGTTTTTATGGGTCAACAAATAGAAACATGCATTTAAAATAAAATGCGTACAGCCATGATAAAGCACGGAAACAATAAAAGCCATCCATAAAATTAGGCGTTGATACTACAACGGTATTTCTAACTACTGCCTGCATTCGATGAACTATCGTACTTACGAGAAAACAAGTTTACAGCTCAAGAGCCCATTACAAAAGGATTAAACCCCACACAGCACAACACAGCAACATTCAACGAAAGTCTATTTCGAATAACAAACATTATTATACCATACCGGCAGGGAGAGAACTTGCCCATTATCATATCACACCCTGGACACCTCGTTCAACCAGGCCGGGCAAAACGCTGGCCTGATGGCCTGGCATTGACAAAACTATTGGTCAGTGGGTCATTTTCGGATTGCCTACTGTAGCAGTTTTCCATCTGTCTTTCACAGAGAAGTGTAGGGAGTGTCCGTACTGTATGTAGTAGTACCATACTCGTTCTTGTACTATGAAATTATGCTGAAACTGTATGTTGTATCCGTCAACTCTGTAAATCATGTAAATCATTCGTCAGCTTGTCGTCACAGTTGAAAATGATTTTCTCGCCGTTCCGTCACGTATACGGAGCGGTATACGTTCAAACATGTTCCTTAGATGTAATGCAGATTTAGCCGCGCTGGTTCAATTCGGATCCTCGAGGTAATTATCATCACGATCATCGATCAGGTCTTGAAACAAAAGCTAGATATTTTTATCTGTCAAATCTTCGTGAAAAATTTTCTTTGACAATTTTATTCCTCTTATGGGCGAGGGTTTTTGCACACTTCTGATATAGGCGCAGGAGGGCCTTAGTCCGAAGCAAACATAGAAAGACGTGACACAGAACGTAGCGATTCGTCGAGTGATGGAGTGATGCCGTGGTTCAGCCATTGCTATTCAAAATCTCCAACTGAACTCCTCTTTGACATGGCTGTCAACCAACTCTACCGACACACGACGCTCCGCTAGACCGCCACCAGAGGCGCTACATCAAAGCACCATCATGAGTGTGCGATCTCGTTCTGTTGCAACTTGAGAGATGGCGCCAGGCGCCGTCATATATAATAGATATAAATATAGAATATAAATTTGTAAAGAACAATGGCAGATTTGGACCCAGCCATTTTTACGAAAACTAAAAGCCATTCAGGACGGCGTTCATAATTATTAAAAACAGAAAAAAATAAGGCATTTTTTTTTAAAAAAACTTTCACATCTCCAGAAGTCCGGATTCAAAAGTAGAAATTACTAGTAAAATAGACAAATCGTCAAAAAAGCAGAAGCAAAACGCAACCACGACAGCTATTTTCATCTAATGTTATCACTGAAGTATTTTTTGTCGTTACGGAACGTATTTGGCTTGGTTGAACTGATAGTGTGTGTGATTTCGTTTTCTTCCATTATCATAATGAATGCGTAGAAGATTGAGTGCACTATCTAATAGGAAAGATTACGAGTTTCACACACTTGATGCAAATGGTATCATAAGGAGAAATACCTTTCCCCCAAATTTTACAGATTACTAACAATTTACATTTTTGTTAGTTTTGATTCACTCTACACGTATTACTAAGTTTCATTCATGTATGAGACCTCTAAGTCTGGGTCTCACATTACATGGCCTTCGGCCAAACTTCTTTAAAAATTTCTGAACCCATGTCAACCCACTGCACGGGCACACTACTTACTACCAGGGCACACTACTTACCACCAAAACAAGATTATTAAAATGTATCCATGAGTACGATAGCGCTTTCATTCATTGCTAAAATAATAACAAATCATTTTTGCCTCAAAACTTAAAATGCGAATAACTTTAAATTTTAACCATAAAAATTATGAAATTATTGTTTCAATCTAATTATTTAGTTATTAATCAGTTGGGGGTCTACGAATAAGTTGTGGTGTATGAGGTTTTACGCTAATTTATTAAAACGTATAGTTATAAAATTTGTCATGAATAAAATTAAATAACTTACAATTATAATAGTACCTATACGTCGCGTCGTCGTCTTCCACGTAGCTAATATTAAATAGACTCCGCCAATAGCTATCCACATTAGCATTGCTGAGGCCGCCGATCAGCTGATATACAGGTTATTTGGATGCAAGAGATGTTCGAATTCGTTGAAGACTCTTTCAGTGTGGATGGAGTATTGCGGTGCGGACGTAAACGCGCGTGTATACAAATCTCGTGGATCTGGAGTGCGATTTTTGAATCTCGTACGTTGAACTCAGCAGTTGTAAATGTCAAAATTACCATAGAGATACGCATCTTTCTACTGCAGACTTGACTTTCCAAAATCGCACTCCTGAAGTATGATTTTTGAAAGTCAAATCAGTAGTTGAAAGATGCATATCTCCATAGTGATTTTGATATTTTCAACTGCTAAACAGGAGTGCGATTTTTGAATCTTATACGTTGAACTCAGCAGTTGAAAATGTGTGGAGATACTCATCTTTCTGCTGCTGATTTGACTTTCAAATATCGCACCCCTGGAGTATGTTTTTTGAAAGTCAAATCAACAGTAGAAAGATGCGTATCTCCATAGTAATTTTAACATTTACAACTGCTGAGTTCAACGAATTAGTTTCAAAAATCGCAGTCCTGGCTAAACCAAAACTCCATCTCAAGGTCCGGCATCGGCAGTATCTTGTGAAAAAGCTTTAAAAATCACTCGTAGCCACAGATTACTCCCAATAGATACCGCATACAAGGCCGCCGACGCGCGAAAAACATCTATGATTTTGCACTGATATAAGAAACGCGAGTGAGCGAGCTCGAAGTAGTGCGACCTTGAAATGGCCAATCATGTTGCATTGTTTCGTGCCCCTACCCGCATCTACCGCCACAAATGGTGAATTCGGGCCTGGTACAATACAAAATTTTCATCATGCGACTTTTCTTTACCGTCATCCGTATTACTAAATACCTACACAATAATGTTCTTTTTACCCGACTGCGCGATGCAAAGGAACCCTCCTTGTGTTTATCAGCCTATGTATGTAGGTATGTTTTTAGTGTTCCGTACCAAAATTGGAAAAACGGAACACTTATGGAATCAGCTCAGTGTCTGTCCGTCCGTCTGTAAGTTGAAACTCGGTACAGATCAGATATAGCAATTGGTGGTCCAATATCATAAATGAAGTAAAAAAAAACAAAATTTTTATATTGGGGAGTAAGAAAGGGTAAATAAAAATTTTTTTTTTTACCCTTTTGTGTGGGGTGTCAATTGAAAGCTTATGAAAATACGAGTCTAAAAATGTACTTTAATTTTTTTTTATAAAAACTATGTTTAACAAAATTTTTTATTCATTCCGAAAAATTGCTGTCCCAACCTCTATTTCAAAAAATATAGCCGTATAAGATCTGAAAAAATCATGAACATCAGAAATAACGTGTAGATGGCGGGAAAATTATCAGGGTGGCTCTAACTTGGATAGTTTTTTTTCTATACCCAAAAAACTAACACCAGAGAGACCAGTGTAAAATGATCTTCAGTTACTATGTGACCACATACTAAGTAAGTGTCAATTTATTGTTATTTCATCAATGACCCATGTTAAACTACTGGTAGTACGGAACACTAATTGCCCGAGTCCCGACTCGTACTTGGCCGGTTTTTATTATGAGAGAGTGATCATCATTATTATGACGACTCGGTTGGTGTAATGGTTACCACGCCGGACTGCCAAACCAGGGTCGTGGGTTCGAATCCCGGTTCGGTCATGGATGTTATATGTTTGTGCCGTTGTTGTATGATTCCCATAACAAAAAGCCTGAGCTTTACTTGGGATCATTACAATGTATGTGCTTGTGAGCGTTATTCAAATTTATTTATGTGGAAATAAATACACCTACATACATATACAACGTGTTAATGAATTGACGCAAAACTAGAAAGTAGTTTGTTTAGAATCGAGATCAGAATCGAATTATCATGGTTTCATAATAGGTAATTTTATTCATAATATTAAGTTATTTGTTTGTAAAATTTTAAATTTACTGAACCCGATGTCAACCCACCGCACGGGCACAATCACCCTACTTACTATCAGTTTAAAATAACAATTTGCATCACCTCGCTCGCAAATGTGACGTACTCAATCACACGAACTTCACTCGAGTCATTCAAATAATTATTTCCGTTACATAGAGTCTACATTCCATTATCAACCGAGTGAAGTTATCCAACGGCCCTTCAAGGTCATGGACATTGTTACTTTAAACTGATAGTACCTACTACCAAAATAAGATTATTAAAATGTATCCATGAGTACGTTAGCGCTTTCATTCATTGCTGAAATGATATCAAATCATTTTTGCCTCAAAACTTAAAATGCGGATAACTTTAAATTTTAACTACAAAAATAATTAAATTATTATTTCAATCTAATTATTTTGTTATTAAATCAGTTGGGGTGTATGAGGTTTTGTGCTAATTCATTAACACGTTGTATATTCTCACACCTGTCTCCCACTAGGGTAGGCAGAGGCAACAGAACGCCACCTGCTACGATCCTGACATACCTCTCTAGCTTCCTCCACATTCATTAGTCCTTTCATGCATGCTCGTCGGTTTCGTATAGATCTGACATGCCCCTTTTTAAGAGCACATCGCCAATTTGGTCCGTATATGTACGTCCAGGCCGTCCCCTTCCAACATTTCTACTTACGCTTGGAAATAAATACAAACATTGTATTTCCACCAGTGTAAAACCACCTTTTTCCAAAAATATTGAGTACTTTACTTACCTAGTACCTACCTACATAGTACATACTTATATTGGTTACAATACACCTTGTTATCTTCGATAATAAAATTGGATTAATAATTTCAGGAGACATGGACAATTAATTATTGATTTGTCTCACTTCTGAAATTCAATCATAAAGTCAAATTGAATACCAATAAGTCTTTAGGGTTCTGTAGTTAAACAAACCAGCCTAATACTGTCGTCCATTCTGTTTATCTACACGTAACGTAGCCTCGCCCACAGTAGGTATAACAAAGAGCAGTACATCTACCATGAGTTGCTATCGAAAAATAACATTATATTACCAGAGTCGATAGAGTACAAACGAGCTTCGCATGGTATTCGATTAAACTGGCACCATGAGTCACATAAACATTTTCTATACTCGCTAGTGTTAGCTCGATTGTTTATGTTTTGTCTAGCGAGTTTCCGAGTCGTCAAGTTGGTATACACGTAGTGGTGTCTAACTTCACAACTAATGAAGCTGCCTCTTTCTAAATATACTCAAAAGACAGAGTAAGATAGCTACTCCCAATTTTTTTTGCATCCTAGCCTAATATCGTAGAAGCACTTAAAACTTTGAAATAACCCTGTCAATTATAAGCGTCATAGAGCACCTTCATAGAGTTCGTCGCATAGTGATTTTTTAATTTATATTGGTTACCTATTAGATTCAAAGTTATAGTTTGTCAATGTAAGACGTGCTTTGTGCTGTGTTGTGTTTGTTACTAGGTTAAATTTTAATCCGTAAATTGATATCGGTTTTAAAGAGTTTCAACGCATTTAACGCAAATAAAATAAAATTCATCCATACAAAACTGCAAACCTACTCGAGCAAAATGTATGGGACAGCTGTTTTTTTTTGCTATTTCGATTTTGGTGTCATAGTGAAAGTTGTTCAGTTTGATGGTCTGATCATCACCTTAAAAAAGTGTCAGCATATTAAGAAGGACCCTGCATACAGTGTTATAAAGTAAATAAATGTAAGTATAGTTAGTAGAAGTGGAAGTGATGGTTTAGTAAGTAAATGTGAGCACTGCTACAGCTAAAATTTATTTCGTTGTAAATATTATAACTAAATTGTACTTTAAACAATTTGTCAAATTGAGAGGTGCTGTTTGACTTTGAACGATTGTAAGCCAGTTTTTTTGGAGAAATATTTCGTTTCAAGTGGTTAGGTGGAGTAGTGGAGGAATGTAGTTAAGAGTGATCTTTCCTTAGAGTTGTTGTTTTTTTAAATAGAAATGGCGACCTAAGCATGCCCACGGACGGACCACGTGGAAATCCGACATTATTTTAACGAAGAATACTCTAAATCAATAAACAAATTGTAAATAGAAATCCTTTCACTACGCATTCACGCTTAAATATGCTAGTGAATGACTTCACCACTATCGTGACGGTATTTCTCGTGAACGTATGTCAAATTCATAACTCATGGTACCGAATTTCTATAGTAACTGCCGCAAAACGTTAATCGCTAGCCATTCGCTAGCGATAAGATTTCGATACTTTTTTTACGTGTTGACTCATACTACCGATTTTAGTTCTTTCAGTGACAGCTAGGAGGCGCTGTTCAATTTGCCATAGAAATCTGATTTGCCCTCGCTAGCGAGTTCACTCACTGTAAACTCTAACTCTGTTTTCTTGTTTTTAAGGTACAGGTATTGTAGGGGAGCACTCGCTTGCGAGAGGATAGGTGTTATGATACGAAATATTTAAATGATTGGAATATATTTATTAATTTATATTGTAGTTTGTATTATTTTACTAGGCAAATCAATACACTCCAAGACGCTAACGTGTTATCTTCTAAACAAAAATATCGAAAGCACGAACGAAATTTTTTTGTAGGTAAGTCAAATTCAATCTAAAGCAGGCAATACGGAACCTTTTGATAAGCAGTCTCTATATCATCCCCCCCTACCGCTGATTTGGAATACAAACATGGTGGTCCAAAAAGAGACGTCCATAATTTTTTTTAGGTTTTTTGATTTTTTAAAGGTGTATTTGAGAATATTTTAAAGGTTATTTTTTACTTTTTAGTGCGTTAAAAAGCTTGTTTTTTAGCTTTTTAAACTACCTATAATATTTTATTTTTTACCGACTTCCAAACTAAAAACGTACAATATAGTACCGATAAAACAAATTAATACTCTCTACTATGCGAACGTAAAAGTAATAAACTGCAATATTATTTTGTACTCTATAGCTTAAATAGCTTATGAAATCGAAGATCTAATAATAGGTGCAAAAATGAGCGAATCCGCGCCCCATCGAATGAGGTACGTTTTGGATCAGTTTTGGATAGGTAAATAAATAACCCATGGGGTGACACACCATCTTGAGATCATTATAATGACATTAATGATATAATGTCATTCATTATATCTCGAGATATTATTGGCGCTCAGAGCTCAAAAAGGGCGTGTTCACTTTTGAAATACTGAAGTTCAAAAAAAAATTAAAATACGAATATAACAGCTACTATGAAAATATTGTAGACAGACATTGTAGAATAATTGTAGCACAACGTCAGAAAAAAAGTTAAAATCATCAAAACACAGTAGGTAGCTACGGAAGTCCCTACCATGGCGGTGTCGAACACTCTTGACAGGTTTTTTCCCATGTACCTCCTATTAAACGAAGATAGATCAAATTTCAATTATTTTTTATTGTCGCATCGATTTCTTTTGGCCCATTGTTTTAAAAACAAGCAAGATGAATACTGCTGTTATATTGTTCGTGGTGACCTTTTTAATTATCAATACGGTATGGGTGCCTAATAATTTTCTTGTTTTAAAAAAATAACAATTCTGACTCTTATAAATATCAATCTCATATTATCTCAATCAATATCATGACTTCTTAATATGCAATTTAAACTTTCTTTCAGACAAATTTGATATATCGTCAGGAATTTTATCGTAGAAAAAGCAAAATTAAAAATTTTGAAAAGTCCCACGACGGATGTAAACGTTGTAATCGAAAAAGGATTAATAAAAATTTTGAAAACCTGAAAAAGAAAGTATCGTAAGATATTATACCAAACCCTAGAAAATCCGTCGGGGCTGCCATTTCAGGCCTTGCCTTGTAATGAACTACAATTTTTCAGTTTTATGAGTTTGTGTCTAATTGAAATTGGGAACAGCAGAGATGGCAATGGCAGCCCTCGACGGATTTTTTGGGGTTTGGTTTATAGTCTTTCGTTACTTACCTACTTATTTATAGTCGGGGGTTTTCAAAAATTTTATTTACCTAATCCTTTTTCGATTAGATTACAACGTATAATCCGTCGTGGGTTTTTATCCGAAAAAAATTATTTTGCTTTTTATTTTAAACTTTTTAGAGAATTCTTACATAACCAATATCTGTCTACAAGGTGTTACAAAAATACAAATAAACATTTAAGGAGGTGGTTGAGACCATCATACTGAACAACTTTCACTATGGGACCAATATCGAAATGCCGAAAAAAACATCTGATGTTCCATCATCATCATCATCATATCAGCAGATAGACGTCCACTGCTGGACATAGACCTCCCCAAAATGGGGAGATTTACCACAATCGCCATGATGCGATGCGTTTGCCATGTTCCATCCTAAACTACAGATCTACTCGAGCTAAATGTATGGGACAAAATCTTTTTTTTGCTATTTTTAGTTTGGTCCCATACCTAGTGAAAGCTGTTCAGTTTGATGGTCTCAACAACCCACGATCTTGAAGCAGTAACTCTGACCAGTAGATAGACAAAATAAATAAATAAGAGATAATCAAGATCTATGGAACGTTATTTTTGTAGGTTTATTTCTCTATCTATCAATAGAAAAACTTTTTTTGTTTCACCCGTAAGGGATAGTACCTTTAGAACAGAAGTAATAAATAACTGCAATGTGTTAATACCGTATATACTTGTATATTTATCGTTGAATTTGGTGTTTGACAATTTCAGGTCAATATTTGATAAATCTTTTTTCTGTAAACAAATTAGGTTCAATAAATAATTAGTAATTTGTTTGATGTAAGAGCATTGATAACATTCAACACGTATTAGCTAAACTGTGGAGTTTCTTGCGTCGCTTCTTCTCCACGGCTATACCTTCCGAAGCGGTGGTAGATTCGATAAAAATTTCATTAAAACAATAAAGAGATTTAGTGTATAGCAATAAAGAGTAGTTAATGTGGAATGCACCGGTAGCGCCATTTATCGGAAGGTGCAGTCTGTGGTGAATATCAAGCATTCTCTTGGTATTCTATTCACTCACGGACCACCGTGCCATGCAGGCGTACGCTTCGCCACATTCACTATTATAGTGAAGACTATATATTTTGTGTTTCATTAATTTATACACAACCTCAACTAACCCCGAATGAAAAAGTGCATTCTACAGGGTTCCGTAGTCATTACTTGAAAAGGTTCTTCATACATATAGCTTAAATAACTTAGCAAATCTTCAAAAGCAAACGACAGTGTGATTTAGTTTTGATTTGAATTAATTAATCTCAAAAATTAATCAATAATTTATTTGTGTTAAATTAATTTGTGAGAAATTAATTAATTTCAGTGAGTTTACTTCACCGTCTTATTAAAACCACTAATATTACAGTGTATTTTTATTATTAAATTTACAGGAAGGAGGATTAAGCCTTTATGAAGTTGGAGAAGTAAGAATAAAACATTTTTTGTTTTAAAATTGACGTGTGTTGTATCATCTCTGTTCAGACGACACGCACCCGCTCCGCGCCCGCCACGCGCATCTGCACCTGCATTTTACCTGCCTTGAAATGCATTGCTTGCAATTTGAGTCTTATTTATGCCACGATAATAAATATCGTATTGTATTTTTGGGAAGCAATCGCGCCCACCTCGCTACCGCCCCGCACCCGCCTCATACCCGCCACGCGCTTTCCCTTTGCTTGCCCCGCGACCGCCCCGCCACCGTTACAATACAATACGATTTTTATTATCGTGTCATAAGACTCAAAGCAGTCTGTTAATAAAAATCTGCCGCGCGAAAAACGGAACGGCACCGCACCGCTTACACCCCCTACCCGTTGCAAGTCCGGCGTGCGGCGCGGAGTGCGGCGGCATACCATAGATTTTTATACGATAAACCTGTCGCGACCATAGAGCGCTCTCATTATACAGGGTGTTTGGAAGGTGGGTGCGGACCTTTGAAGGGACGTTATTATAGACCATTTAGAACATGTTGAGCCATATTTGTCCTAGACCAAGTCCGATATACCTATATATTTTTTAGAGTACTCATACCTTTTTGTGCCAAAAACCTAAAATTTGTCAAGTGCTAATAACGTTTAGTTTAAGCTGAAATGTCATTTTTTTAAATTGAATTTATTAGTCCAATGTGTCCTTTGTTGTACTGAAGCATTTTAAGGCACCATTGTGTCCAAAAAAGAAAATACAGACTATTTAAACTTAACAGGAAATTTTAAATTAAAAACCGTACTGCTAATGTCATTTAAAAAAATTAATAACATATCTACAGATGTTCAAAACATTTTAAAAACATGCTTGGTTATTGCCCTTTCTTTCGAGGTATCATTTACTAAGACGTCTTTTCAAATTTCGAAATTAGGTTGCATGAACCAGTTAAGGAAGACAAATCCAAAATTTCAAACAAATTAAAACGAAACAGTTTTTGCTTAAATAACTTTAGATTGATCTCTTAAAACAAATTGCGACTTTAGACTTACAGTGTAATAATATTAAACTTACCGCAACCAAATTAAAGAGAGAAGACTTAGAAAACTAAAAAAAGGCCGTGGTGGCGCGTTTGACAACAAAAAGCGTAACCTTATGAGCTTTAGTTATTAGTAGTATGTTTTCTTTTGTTATGTCAATACAACTTCGATTTGAGTCATTTATGATTTTTAAGCAAATAAAAAAACTGTATTTTTAGAAAAAAAAAATTAATTCTCGTTTTCAAAATGACTTCCGCCATTTCGTATACATTTTCTGCAACTATTTCTTACTTCTGTTGTAGTGATTTTTAGTTTCATTTCCTGTTTCATAATTGTAAAGGCTGTTTGGATCCTTTCTAGTAATATAATAATCCCTCGTGAATATTTCGCTCGTGTAGATGAGCTCCTTTACCCGTCCCCACAAAAAAAAAATCTAGTGGGGTCAGGTCGGGCGATCGAGTGGGCCAAGGGATGGGCCCGTCTCTACCGATCCAGCTGCCTGGAAAGCAGTTGTTGAGGTGTTCCCGTACACTTAAAGACCAGTGTGCTGGGCATCCATCTTGGTGGAATATATGTCTGAATAGGTCTGTTACTATTGAGTATCGGTACTTCAGCTTCGTCCACGAGTGCTGGTAGATCGTTGCAGAAAATGTATACGAAATGGTGGAAGTCATTTTGAAAACGATAATTTTTTTTTTTCTAAAAATACAGTTTTTTTTATTTGCTTGAAAATCATAAATGACTCAAATCGAAGTTGTATTGACATAACAAAAGAAAACATACTACTAATAACTAAAGCTCATAAGGTTACGCATTTTGTTGTCAAACGCGCCACCACGGCCTATGTTTAGTTTTCTAAGTCTTCTCTCTTTAATTTGGTTGCGGTAAGTTTATTATTATTACACTGTAAGTCTAAAAATAATCTCGCAATATAAAGTTATTTAAGCAAAAACTGTTTCGTTTTAATTTGTTTGAAATTTTGGATTTGTCTTCCTTAACTGGTTCATGCAACCTAATTTCGAAATTTGAAAAGACATCTTAGTAAATGATACCTCGAAAGAAAGAGCAATAACCAAGCATGTTTTTAAAATGTTTTGAACATCTGTAGATATGTTATTTATTTTTTTAAATGACATTAAAAGTACGATTTTTTAATTTAAAATTTTTCTGTTAAGTTTAAATAGTCTGTATTTTATTTTTTGGACACAATGGTGCCTTAAAATGCTTCAGTACAACAAAGGACACATTGGACTAATAAATTCAATTTAAAAAAAATACATTTCTGCTTAAACTAAACGTTATTAGTACTTAATTGACCAAATTTTGGGTTTTTGGCACAAAAAACGTATGAGTACTCTAAAAAAAAAATATCAGACTTGGTCTGGGACAAATATGGCTCAACATGTTCTAAATGGTCTATACTAACGTCCCTTCAAAGGTCCCACCTTCCAAACACCCTGTATTATACTGGATGATTTTTTTCACCGTTGCGAAACTTTCAGGGGTGGTTCAGACCATCAAACTGAACAACTTTTATTATGGGAGCAAACCTGAAATCGCAAAAAAAACAGCTGTTCCATACTAAACTGCAATGCTTCTTCTTATCGTGTGGGCAGAGCCCTGGTGTCAGAGTTTTTTCAGACCGCCTTACGGCCTCTGACGTGGTTTTTATGTAACGACTACTACCACCAGAGATAGTAGCCGGGACCAACGGCTTAGCGTGCCATCCGAAGCACGGAATCATTTTTCTTTTCGGACAATCAGGTGATTCAGCCTGCAATGTCCTAACCAACTGGAGAAAAACGCACAAAGTGACATATCACTAGGTGTCCCCCGTGGGAATCGAACCCACAACCTCCGTGTCGAGAGCCAATGCTCTTAACCACTAGACTACGGAGGCAGTTACTGCAGTTACTGCAATGCTTACTTGGCTCAAATGTATGAGACAGTTGATTTTTCTTTTCCGATTTCAGGTTTGCTCGCATTGTAAAAGTTGTTCAGTTTGATGGGCTGAGCCACCCCTGAAAGTGTCGGAACGGTAAAAAAAATCATCCAGTATTTACGCTATGGTTCAGTGGCGCCCTCATCACAATTTAAAAGATTTCTATAGAAATCCTAAATTTAAAAAGTGTTACTCCAATAAACTCTAAATAAACTACAAAATCTATAAAGTTATCTTTATAAGTACCTACAAATACATTAAATACCTTAAAAAGTAGTAGAATGGATTATCTTCCCTAAAAGAAAATTTTGAAACCTATAGCGCGATTTAATTTCCTGCAAAGCTATCTTGTTTGTAATTAGAAAATATATTTATGTTTCAGTTTTTTTCAGAAACTGGTTGGCTACGGCATCCGTTATCATTTTCATTGAAAGTACTTACTGAAAGCTATATTTTGACACATTTTCAGATTTTTTTACTTCTGTATTAGTATTTTAGAAGTAAGAGCGGGTACCTACGCCCTATTTTTAACTATGAGCGCAGATATCTCGAGACAGAAGCATTTAATTATAATTATAACGATTTCGTTTCTATGGGAGTTTTGTCCCATTGGACAAGACCTATCCAACGACACTTCACTCGAATTATAAAAAAACTATTTCCAACCCCTCTCTCGTTGTATGGGAGGGTCGAAAAAACTGTGTTTCTTCATAATGACAACATTTCTGTTTTTGGGTTCTGTAATGTTTTACATAATAGCAATAAACGAAATATCACTTCTCAAGCAACGCTTTACTACGTTTCATTTCACAAACTAGTGATTTAACAAAGGTACCTCCAACGAGCCTATTGTGCTGCCCTCAATCATTTATTTTTTTATTTCTAAACAATATTAAACAACATTTCCAAAAAAATATCTTTTTTGAAATATTGTTTAATTTTTAAGAAATTAAAAAAAATACTATTGCTAGCAGCACCAATAGGCTCGATGCAGCCTTAACACACATGTTTACGTATCGAAAGTTGTCATTTAGCAAATGCATTGAAGTATATTTTGTTTATAATTAAAAAACACATTTTTATATCAGTTATAAATATGACAGCAATCTTATTTATCAAATAAATCATTTAAACCAAACAACGATAAAACATTTTTTTTATATCACAAAATGCTATTTGTCATTTGTCAAATTCATCTATAATCATTGGGCTACTATTAGTCTTCACGCCTTTCGATTCGCAAAAATGAGCGCGAGTTATAGAAGTGATACGGACAGACAGACAGAATGGACGAAAGTATAAGGGTTCCTTGTTTATAGAAACTAAATCACTATTAATGTTTCTGTCTCGAGATAGCGCTCAAAGTTAAAAATAAGGCGTAACTTCTAAAATACTGGAGTAATAAATCTGAAAATGTTATAAAATATAGCTTACGGTAATATACCTAAGTACTTTCAATGAAAATTATAACGGCCCAACCAGTTTCTGAACATAAATATACTTATTTTCTAATTACAAATTAGATGGCGAAGCTGGAAATTAAATCGCGCTATCGTTAGATTTCTTAATTTATCTTTTAGGTAAGGTAATCGAATTTACTATTTTTTCTTAATCTACTAGTCCTTAATATGCAATGGCTACGGAACTCTATCATGGGCGAGTCCGACACGCTATTAGCCGGTTTTTTATAATTTAGCCTTTCCTTATCGAGAAATCTTTAATGTTGCGATGAGGGCGCCACTGAACGGTAAAGGGAGCCGTAATGAAAGAGAGCGTCATTTATTTAGTACTATTTTTTTCTCAGCCTGAATCCTGTGTATTGGTTCACATAATTGATAATTTCACAAAAGAAAGGCCACGGTGTGTGGGCAAGGAAGGCGGTACAAAAATAGTGAGTAAAGTATAAAAAAAACCGGCCAAGTACGAGTCGGGACTCGGGCAATTAGTGTTCCGTACTACCAGTTGTTTAACATGGGTCATTGATGAAACAACTATAAATTGACACTTACTTAGTATGTGGTCACATGGTAACTGAAGACCATTTTACACTGGTCTCTCTGGTGTTCGTTTTTTGGGTATAGAAAAAAAACTATCCAAGATAGAGCCACCCTGATAATTTTCCCGCCATCTACACGTTATTTTTGATGTTCATGATTTTTTTCAGATCTTATACGGCAATATTTTTTGAAATAGAGGTGGGGACAGCAATTTCACGGATTGAATTGAACATTTTGTTAAACATAGATTTTATAAAAAATTTGAAAAGTATATTTTTAGACTCGTATTTTCATAAGCTTTCAGTTGATACCCCACACAATAGGGTAAACAAAAAATTTTTTTATTTACCCTTTCTTACATTGCTTTCTTAAATTGCCCCCTAATATAAAAATTTTGCTTTTTTTACTTCATTTATGACATTGGACCACCAATTGCTATATCTGTACCGAGTTTCAACTTTATATGTCTTACGGTCTCTGAGAAAAATGCCTGTGACAGACGGACGGACGGACGGACGGACAGACACCGAGCTGATTCCATAAGTGTTAAAAAGTGTAAAAGTTTAGTATCCTGCGGCACGAATTTTGGGGAGGGGGGGGGGGGGTCCACCCTTCATCCCCCAGAAGAGGGGGTGAGGAAACCCTCCCCTTTTTTTAAATAAATCAAAATTTGAGGTTATAATAACCCAAAGTGAGTCATTTTGACAGGTTTTAGGCGGTTTGGGGGGGTCGACCCCCCCCTCTGAGGGGTTGGAACGTGATCTGTGGGTTGACCCCCTAGACCCCCCTCCCCATGTTGGTATTATGTCGAGACCCCCGCGTGGTCTAGGTGGTGCAAAGCCCAACCCCCCCCCCCCCCCCCCCCTCCCGGCGTGATCCCCATGGAGGGTCACATAGACCCTATCCTGATGGCATTATGTCGACACGACACCTACTAGGGTTTTACACCTACGTGGTCTGGGGGGATCTAAGGGGGGGTTCAACGCCCCCTCCCCCTGATACGGACTGCTCTGAGTCGGACCGACTGCTAACCTAACCTAACCCAATGAAGTGAAACTGTATGTGGGGACCCCCCCCCCCACTCCCCCCCTCAAATTCGTGCCGCAGGATACTAAACCCAATTCCAACAATATGCTGTCGTTTTTGGTCCAAATGTATTTGCTCTTCTCATCACATTTGTCCATTTTTTTCGAATTTTCAGATCCTCATGGAACGTAAATAAAACTGGTCAAGTGCGAGTTGGGCTACTCGCGCACCGAGGGTTCCGTGCCACACCACCACAGAACACAACATTATTAAATTAGAAAAAAGAAATTTTTGGGTCCGGGACCTTTAGCGCTAGACCGACTCACACTTGGCCGGTTTTTAGTATTTATTGTTATTCTGCAGACTTTGCTCTATAATCACACAAAGTTTGACGCTTGTATGTTTTTACCATAGAGCGAGAAGAAAAAATGTTGATAAAAGCTAGTTTCTTGTTGAGAACCCCCCTTAATTTTTAACTTTTTGACATTTTTATTACTTGTTAGCAAATCCGCCGTAACAACGCACATTCTGTGAAAATTTCAACTACCTAGCTCTTTCGGTTCAAAAGTTACAGCCCTAAATAGGTCGGAATCCCCGAGTCGCTCGCGCGGAGATGGGTGACGTGACGTCATCAACGATATCGCGCTCGGTCCGTGGCTTAGACCGAAAATGTGAACTTTGCACTTTTATATCTCGGTCAGTTTTAAAGATAGAAAAATAATAAAAACACAGTTATTTTCGTAATTTTTTGTAGAATTTTTTGGCATATAAAACAAAAAATGGTTATCTTCTCCAATGCAAAATTTTTATATTGGGGGGCAATATGGGGAGGTAGAAAGGGCAAATAAAAAAAAAATTCATCAATTGAAAGCTTTTGAATATACGAGTCTACCGTAATGGGAATCGACGTTGAGGCGGCTCGACATAGACGGAATAAAATTCCTAAAAATATACGTTTCAATTTTTTTTACCTCTATTTCAAAAAATAAAGCCAAGTAAGATCTGAAAAAAATCATGAACATCAGAAATAACGTGTAGATGGCGAGAAAATTATCAAGGTGGCTCTTACTTGGATAGTTTTTTTTCTATACCCAAAAAACTAACACCAGTGAGACTAGTGTAAAATGATCTTCAGTTACTATGTGACCATATACTAAGTAAGTGTCAATTTATAGTGGTTTACATCAATGACCCATGCTAAACAACTGATAGTACAGAACACAAATTTCCGAGGCCCGACTCGTACTTGGCCGTTTTTTTTTCCTTAAGCTAATCCGCCACATTATTCTGCGACGACTGTCTAGCTACTCTGGTTCAAAAGATATAGCCCGTTATAGATGACGGGACAGAACAGACAGACGGACGGACACCATAGGCTAGGCACCGTAGGTGGGTTATGAATAGGGTCCAACGGGGGATTGGTTATCTTATCATATCTTATGACCGTCCGTAGCCATTCTACTCGTAGATTAGACTCGTTTGTTTTCTTAATAACTAAATAGCACGATTTAATTGCGGTCTGTTCTGTGCCCTCGAATGAAAATTAATGTGAATATTTATTGAAGCGAAAACTTCTTTAGCGGCGTTGTGTACTTTTTGGGATGGGTATAAAATGTTAAACTCGCGTCAGGACCGTGACGTCACCCAGAAGTGTGATTTTTGAAAATCATATAAGCGAAATGGCAGTAGTAAGATTAGAGTTGTAAATCTACCGTAGTCTACCAAATCGTGAGGTAGACTACCGGTAGGCTACATAAGCTACGGTAGGAAATGTAGATTATTCAGTCGTAGAAATTTTGGCCAGTTCACAATATTTAAGGCGGCTGCCATTTATTATTTGTGATAAATAAGCTAAGAGAGCTTTGGCAATAATTTTAGAGAAAGTAAATATCAATCTAGAACGCGAAAAAACGACATTGATATACACTGTTTTATAAAAGGTTGTTTAAAATTTGATATTATGCCCTAAGCCATGATAGCCTAGGTCTTAGGGGTATGGGTTCGATCCCCAGGGCACGTACGTACTACTGAAATGTGGTTGTTATAATTTATATTTCATGTCGGTACGGACGGGTTTAAAGAATTATCGTTGGCTTTTTGGTGAAGGAAAACATCGTGAGGAAACTTTCATGTTCGAAAGGAGGGGCAATTTATAGGCTAATGACAATTTAAAATCTTTAAAGTTTAAAATCGTCTTTTTCTTGGTATTTTCAAATATTTACATAATGTTAATTAATTTGTATTGATTAGTACTTTCTCATATTACATACTACATGAATAAAAATCATAATTAAAAAAAAAAATATCCACGACTTTTTATTTGAAATCTACATAACGACCCCTCTGGCCTCAATTGTCGTAAACGCCACTTTTGGCCAAAATGAGTTAAAAATGCAGTTTTGTTTATTTTTTTTCGCTCTATCGATCGGTGTATTTAAACTTCTTCTAATCCCAAAAAAATGTCGTTTACTACCATTGTTTTTTTTTGTCTAAAACAAATAAAATAAATAAAAGTCAACGTAAAAGACATTTCATTTACAAAATATTTGATCCTGTGACGTAAACACCAATCGAAAAGACATAAAAGACATTTTCATTCGAAGATTACAAAATATGTCGTTTACGACCCAATCAAACCATAATCACAATTTCATAATATGTGTCGTAAAAGCAAAAAAAATGATTTTTCAAAATACGCTCTACGATGTAGTGACGTAAATGCCAGTGGCCGTACCTACATACCGACTCTTATCGGCTTACCTTTCAGAATGACTAACCATGTTAATCCACATTTAGTTAGTAAACAAGTATTACAAGTAGTACAAGAAGTACAATTATTAGTATGGCATACCTTTGAGAGACTAGTACCCTTCGTCGTCGTTCGTTGTCGATTTCAAGTCAAAAAGTTACCTTTTTATTAATAAGCATAATTTAATGGAATTTGAAATATTTTGGTCTGTCAATTATCTAACAAATGCGCAAAGAAAGGAACGTTATATTTACGTCCCAAAACGAACAAATTGTTAACTTAAAATGTCCTTTACGACCCGGTGTCACCTGAACAGACGTTAAATCGTGTCATTTACGTCCCAAAACGAACAAATTGTTAATAAAATGTCGTTTACGACCCGGTGTCACCTGAATAGACGTTGAATCGTGTCATTTACGTCCTAAAACGAACAAATTGTTAACTTAAAATGTCGTTCACGACTCGGTGTCACCTGAAAAGACGTTGAATCGTGTTATTTACGTCCCAAAACGAACAAATTGATAACTTAATATGTCGTTTACGACCCGGTGTCACCTGAACAGACGTTGAATCGTGTCATTTACGTCCCTAAACGTACAAATTGTTAACTTAAAATGTCGTTAACGACACATCCGTTGTACATGTAAACATGAACACGAATCATTTATTTCAATCGTCGATGATATGCTATGATCTTTGAAGAGTTCTTTTGTCTATCTCCGAAGTTCTTTACTAGATCTTCACCACATTAAAATGGGACCACCTCTGAAGTACGACCTACCAAACAAAAAAAAATTATCAAAATCGGACTACTCTGTAAGAAGTTATCGAATCATTTATTTGAATCGTCGATGATATGCTATAGATTTTTAGAGAGTTAAATTGTCTATCTCCGAAAGCCCTTTACCAGATCTTCACCAAATGAAAATGGGACCACCTCTGAAGTACCTATGACCTACTAAATAAAACAAAAATTATCAAAATCGGATTAGATACTCTGTAAAAAGTTATATGTGTTCAAACATTAAAAAAAAAAAAAAAAAAAAAAATATACGCGTCGACTTACAAAATTCAAATATAATACAATTTTTTTTATTTTTTCTCACCACAAACACAAAATTAATAAGAGCAATAAAAATATTAAATGAAGTACAAGAGTTTGTGGGTGGAGACTGTTGCTTGGTAAGTATGTGTACTTGCGTACACATACCTGTACTTCAAGTCACCAGGTCTTCTCCCGCCAGGAGTAAGAAGTACATTTATAAAAAAAGTTAAAGCTAAAGTTAATTTACAAAACAAAGTAACAGGATATAGGAAAACCGTTGTACTGTGTAAATAAATGTATTTATGTAACTAGTGTAGTGTATGTATGTATTTCGTATTAGCATGTTCCATAAGGTATTGAGACTTGAAAACCACCTCGTTTTTTGTTTTGTTTTCGTCGGTTAAAAAAACCATTCCCAATCCCTAAAACATAACATATTGTAATGATTTTTGGTACACTTGATGATATGTCTCAAAATTTGAGACCAAAAACTAGGTTCGTACGTTTTGATTTTTTCAATATTTGATATAGCAGCGAAATTGTAAGCAAAAATGTAATGTTATGTATGAAAATCTAAAATCGCTTATATTTTATTTAATAAGTATACATACATAAAAGTACATCAAAAATATCAAAACGTACAAACGGATTAATAAACATAGTTTTCTATCTTTGGATTAATGAGCCAATAATTATCAAAATGCGTTGTTTTCAAAGGGGAGAAAAACGTTAACGCCGCCGGCCAAGCTCAAAGACGATACGCAAGAAAGCTTATATAATTTTTTTTATTTTTTTTTTATTTTTATTTTTGGTTGATCTATTTGGCTTGCGTTTTGCTTGATTGTCGTATCGCTACACCATCCTCTTAACAATAAATTATCCATTAATTTAAAGAATTTAAACATTACCATAAGAAATATTTACTACTTCCAAATGAGGCTCAAGTCTTGGACGTCCTGATAGAATGTGACGAAGAGGATGAAAATGCAGCTATTATTTTAATGTCGTGTAAATTAATAATTACCAAAAGTTCCTTTTTTAATTTTATGCGTGATTTTTTCTTTTTCTTATCCTATGAAGGTTAAAAAATGTAAATGTGATGTATGAACATGAAACATGTGCCTACAATTTAATTATGAAAATAAATGATTCAAAGATTATAAAATATTTTTATTAAATACACAATAAACGATGAGCTATTCACCCTTTACCTAAAATTAATAAATACCCACCTATTCTTGATCATTTTTTAATGGAAATAGGGTATAATTGTTTTTACTAAGTATCTGAATATAACACATTACCTTAACACATAATTACCTTAGCCCACAATAAATAAAACATAAAAATTAGTTTATTAAAATAGCCTTTTACTGCTTAATCACTGCCTGTTTGTTTATAAAAATGCTTTTACTACTTTATTATTAATCAGCAATACATTTTTGTACTATTTTTGGGTAGTAAACACCATTCAACAGTTTTATTTTAGGGCGTATCTCCATGCTAACTTCATAAATCTGCATTCTACTTCAGTACAATACTTATGAGTTTTTGAAACATTTGAGTACGAGTAATTTTATGTAAGTATCATCAATATAGCTAAAAAAGTAAAAAAGATATTAATTTTTCTTTTTTCTATTTTTGATTTTTTGCTTCCCCTGTAAAAAGTCGTTTATGGCGTTTACGACAATTGAGGCCAGAGGGGTCGATAATCTACGGTATGTTGATAAAATGTCTGTCGGTAAATCGGTAGTCTACCGTAGTCTACCATAGTCTACCGGTAGACTACCGTAGGCAGTGGTAGGCTACGTAGCATTTACAACTCTAAGTAAGATGCATAATCTCCATAGTAATTTTGACATTTTCTACTGCCAAGTCGCTCGTATGATTTTCAAATATCGCACTTCGGATTGAAAATTGGTCAGAAATATCCCCTCTCTACCGCGCGGCGACTGTTCCTGCTGTTTCGTTTAAGCCCCCTCTCTTTCTACCACGCGGCGAAAATGTATGGCTGTTCCTGCTGTTTCGTTTAAGCGGCATAAATTGTCATGTTTGTGTACGATAGCGTAAAATGAATATTGTATTTGACCACATAAATGATAGTACTTTTATACTGATAATTAAATCAATTTTTGCGAAATTATTCCCAAACCTTACCAAAATATCAAAAATGCACAATGTTAATGTTCAAGTTTTCACTTCTGCCCGCACTCCCGGAGTGCAACCCGTTGTTTTTTTTTGCGTTATATCATCCGTAATTTTAGGTTCACCTACCCACTTACTAAAAGCTATATTGTAGAAAAGTTACAGATTTTTAACTATGTATTACAAAAGTTACCTATATTAGATTGAAAAAAGATTGTTAGTTACCTATATTAGTGATTTTTTTTTTGTTTTGTTTAGGTAGGTACTTGTTAGGTGGAGTACCAGGAGCACAATTCACTAAGCGTCACATCGCTGTCAAAAACATCGACGAGCTCACAAATGTAACATCCTTCTTGCATCCTTCAGATCGTATATGAGTTTTTATATGAGTTTGACACATGATATAACCATAGTGAATATGTAAACTGTAGTGAATACCGAATTGTCAGCTCGCCGATGTTTCAACGACGAATTTAAGTTTTAAATATTATGGATTTTAAACATGTTACAGCCATGTTGTGCTATTTCGAATCAAATTAAAGATTGAAAAATTCAGTCTCGGGCGGGACTTGAACCCGCACCCTTCCAAACCGGGGAAGTGCGTTATCCAATTTCGCTACCGAGTCCACTAGCCAGAGAACGAAATTTTCAATCTGTTGCGTCTTGAAGGGACGTGTGCGCCATCTACTGGAAGTTATTGCAAACTAGCTAACCCGCAAGTCCAGCATAACAACTTTAATTCATACGGTATAGATGACACACCCTGTTCCAATTTCAAATATTATGGATTTTAAACATGTTACAGCCATGTTGTGCTATTTCGAATCAAATTAAAGATTGAAAAATTTAGTCTCGGGCGGGACTTAAACCCGCACCCTTCCAAACCGGGGAAGTGCGTTATCCATTTTCGCCACCGAGTCCACTAGCCAGAGAACGAAATTTTCAATCTGTTGCGTCTTGAAGACGAATTTAAAGTTGTGAACCGGTACACTGGTACCGAAACGACAAGAACCGCGAAGTAACGGTACAGGAGTGCGATTTTTGAATCTCATTCGCTGAGTTCAGCAGTTGAAAATGTCAAAATTACTGTCGAGATATGCATCTTTCTACTGCTGATTTGACTTTCAAAAATCATACTTCAGGAGTGCGATTTTTGAAAGTCAAATCAGCAGTAGAAAGATGCATATCTCCAAAGTAATTTTGACATTTACAACTGCCGAGTTCAACGAATGAGTTTCAAAAATCGCACTCCAGAACCTGTACTTTTGGCACCGGTTCCGAGACCTGATTTTATGACGTAAAAATTAAAAACTATATTAGATTATGATCACTGAACAAATAATCACTTTAAGTTATTATTTGTTCAGTTAGTGACAAGGTTAGTGATTATTTGTTCAGTGATTATGATTATGAAATTTTATGTTTCAGCCGAAAGTAGCTAAAACTTCAGGATGGGGGTTTGGATGGGGATTGTTTAAAGCCAACGGTCAACCTCAGAAACATGTTCAGTAAAATTACAAAGGTTTAAATCTTTGGACTTGTGTTTTAATTACACGACTATTTTGTTTTTATTTAAACTACTGGGTTTTTCATTACTAACAACATTTTAACGTATATTCAGACAATGAAACTACAGCTTTCCATAAGGAAGGAAAATATTGGTATTCGCATTGAAAAATTCATCGGCTGATCCGCACTTTTGTATGGCAGATCCAGAAAAGTTTCTCGTTTTTGAACCCATCTTCATTATCTGAACACACATTTTAAATGTTGTTAGTAATTAAAAACTGTTGTAGATATTTTCCATACCCACAATATTTTTAAACGATCTATCCAACCACACCCCACACCATGAGATAATCGAGATAAAAAATTCACAGTGTACTGGAGGTAGAGGTACTTACCCTAAACAAAATATTTTTCAAGATTTAATTTTACCGCTTTGCCGGCGTGAATTATAATTAGTGATCGGTAACTATTGTGCAACTCGCGGCAAACTCTAGGGGTGACAATTGTAACATATACATATAATCGGTTAAGAATTGGCTACTTGACAACTAGTCAAATCAGCTACTCTTTATCGTACGTCAAAACATGCGCTTTGTATGAAGATTTGTACTAAATATTGAGTTGTGACGTCATCAACATTTTCATTACTTTTTATAGTTTATCTTGTTATTAAAAATAGTATTCAAGCTAAAAACTCAATGAAAATTGGAGTTTAGCGTTATTTTGTAACCCTTTTTTTATTGAGTAGATAAAAATAAAATATATTGAATGTAGTCAAATACCCAATTACAATGTTATCATCTCGTTTTCTTTTAGTGTTTTTCTAATACGAACCCAGATTAGAGTTATTATCACGTTTCTAATTGTTTTATTTTTTCCTGTTTGTGAGAGGCAAAGGAAACTAACCCATACAGCCATGTACAGTCAAGACCACGTCAAGCTTGAGATTTGAAGTGAGATATTGTTTTTACGAACGGCATAAGAACAGTACAAAGATCTAGGTGTCGAACTTGACGTGTTCTCGACTGTATATTTGTATCATATTGGTAATTTCTAAATATAATTGAAATGGCACACCGATTAGAATATGACTTGTAAGAATAATAATAAAAACTCAAGGCCACAAAAAACTCGCTTATTACCAACCCTGAAAATGCCGCGAATCGCACAATAGTTACCGATCTATAATAATTACATAATTCGATGGTCTAGAAGACAAACGTGCTAAGTGCAAAATTTTGATATTTTAACATTTTAATGCCAAATGTATTAAACGAGCATGCTCTACCGTTTCCACTTACCCAAATGCCGAAATTCTGTCTCTTTCAGTCTAATCAGTATGTGTACATTTATAGCAAGTTGAAGCCAAGAATAGTAATGAATGTTATTTACTACCTTGATTAACAACAAAATAATGGTAAATAGATTTAGAACATTTGACTTGTTTGACAAACACACTAAGTGCCTTTGTTACTTATGGCATTTGAAACTTTCGGTTCTCAATTATATGAAATAATGATAGTTAATACTTACAGTTAATGTTTGATTGGCTTAATAATAAAGAAAATAATAATATTTAGTATATCTTTTAATACAATAGCAGTAAATTCCTCTAAAATACTAAAGCTGATATATACACAAAAGAGTTAAAAGTACTAAGTGATGGTTCTTTCATGATTTTGGTATTTTTACAGTAAATTATGAAAATACACATTTTATGTTTATGTAACAATTAATATATATAAATACCCTCCTACCTAAGTATAGGCAGTATATACAAGATTCCTATGCACAGTTTTGAGATATAACATATTGAACTTTAAAAAAAAAATCAAACATCATCTTCTTAAAATAATAAAATCGACTCTCCTGAATAATAGCTAAATCTGTAATTAGAACGTTCGTCTTCTAGACCAGAGGTCCCCAAACTATTTTGTCCCGTAGACCCCTTGCAAATTTTTGTGATTTTGGGTAGACCCCCCCCCCCCCCCCTACAGACACCCCCATATTTCCTAATATTCCAGCTTGCCGGTGGGCCCGTAGCCAAGATTTGTGCCAACAACAGCCCTATTCTATGGTTTAAGAGTTGTTGGTTATTTTATGACAGTACTACCAAGAGTTCAATCCAAATCTGGAGCGAATAAAGCGAGCACGAAATTTTACAGAACTGTGATGAGAAGAACAGACTATTGCTCGAGCAGAATTTTAAATATGGAGCGAGTGAAACAAGCTCGAAATTTCACAACAATACAACTTAGCCATGAAATTTCTCAGCACGGCTTGGCTCAGATTGTATTTATCTCTTTCGGTCTTCTTCTTATCGTGTGGGCAGAGCCTGGTGTCAGAGTTTTTTCAGACCGCCTTTCGGCCCCTGACGTGGTTTTTATGTAACGACTACTACCACCAGAGATAGTAGCCGGGACCAACGGCTTAACGTGCCATCCGAAGCACGGAATCATTTTTCTTTTCAGACAATCAGGTGATTCAGCCTGCAATGTCCTAACCAACTGGGGAAAAACGCACAAAGTGACATATCACTAGGTGTCCCCCGTGGGAATCGAACCCACGACCTCCGTATCGAGAGCCAAAGCTCTTAACCATTAGACCACGGAGGCAGCTGCCTCCGTGGTCTTTCGGTTAATGCAACCGTAATAAAATAGAAATAAAATAGAAAAGCGAACACAAAACTTTTTCGCAATATGATTTGACTGTGTTTATGTGTGTGTGTGTGTGTGTGTGTGTGTAATAAGAACAGAAATAAAGCGAGCAAAGCGAGCTAGAGATTTTTTGCACTTTTCTCTCGAAACTTCATAGAAAGAACCAACGAATCTAAATTATTTATTACTTTATTTCCCAAAATTGTTTTATTTGTTTTTTGGCCATAAACTGACCTGAATTGAATTGAAATAAAAATCAGGAGCGAGCGTAGCGAGCTCTGAATTTTTTTTACTTTTTGGCGACGCCGACGTTAAGTATGTCGTATATTTGATAATGCGCCTTTGGATCCTCTGCTCGGTCGTTCCTCTGGGAGTATAATTTTGTAGGACACTAAAATCCTTCTGCAGGCCACCGCGCCCACTCTAAGCGGACTGGCCTTAGCACTTGCACATTTTGCCCGTATCAGAATACATTCCTGTCTTCAGATTATAGATAAAATACAAATAAATAAATAATGCTCACAAGCACATACATTGTAATTGTCCCAAGTAAGTCTCAAGCTTTTTTTTATGGGAACCATACAACGACGCCGACGGCACAAACATGTTACATCCATGACCGAACCGGGATTCGAACCCAGGACCCTGGTTTGGCAGTCCGGCGCCGGCGTGGTAACCATCACACCAACCGAGTCGTCAAAGATAGATAAATGTATATTGTTTTTATAGGAACGAATTATGTGTGTAAAAAAAGTTATAAGTATTTATTGGCTCACACAAAAGAAAGGTGTTTACAAGGTATGACATCAAAGAAGTATACATGCATGGCATTTACTGTCTTTGTGAGAGACTTGCGGCTGTGGCAAATGAGTACATATATGTACTATCTGTATTATGTGGATTTTTTCGTTCATGGAAAGTCAAAATTATGGTCACGACCAACTCAAATGGGATCCACTCTCGTGGACCCCCATTTAAGTCTCATGGACCCCCAATTATTTTTCTCGCTGACATGGACCCCTTGCAGGTCGTAATCGACCCCTGGGGGTCGATATAGACCACTTTGGGAAACACCGTTCTAGACCATCGATATACCCATTTCTAGTACTTAGCGTGTCTGAGCTAAGCCGCGATAGACAGACCGCCCGTAGATTAAAATTTAAAATAGACAGCTAATAAAGAACTCTTTTTGGCGGGACCTATGTCAGTTGAATATTTCATTACATGAAATTCAATATTGTCGTGTATCCTCAGTTTAAGTCATTGAGTTAGGTATATATTTAGTGTTTAATCATCTATGTAGTATCTTTAAATCCGCCAAAAGAGGCCTTCGCTATAAACCTAAAAATATCTTTGGTCTAAATGTAAAAAGATAGGTCCCTATATCTAAAAGCCAAGGCCTGGCTTGCACCAACAAGTATTTCTTCTTCTTGGTCGTAACCTCATGGCTGAGGGACGTGCGTGACCATCGTGGGTCGCTTGCGCCACCACAGCTCTCCAGGCCGCTCGATCTTGAGCCCCGTGTATGCTGGCCTGTAGTGTTGTCTCGGTCATTTCTTTCACCACATCGGTCCATCTCGTAGGCATGCGTCCTCTACCTCTCTTTCCCTCCATACGGCCGGTGATCATGAGTTTTTCTAAACTATCTGATCTCCTGACCGTATGCCCAAAGAATTTAAGGACTCGTTGCAATACAGATGGTGGAGAGTCTCGTCTAGATGTTCAACTCATCGAGGATGGACTCATTTGTGCGGCGTTCAGTCCAGGATATTCGGAGCATTCTGCGCCAGCACCACTTTTCGAATGCGTCAATCCTTTGAAGAGTGCGATCTTTCAACGTCCAGGCTTCGGATGCATATAGGAATATGGAGAAAATAAGTGTCCGCATTAACCTGATCTTTGTTTTGCGGTTGATGCCCCTATTTCTCCATACCTTCTCAAGCCTCTTCACCGCTGATTTGGATATTTGGGATCTTCTGATGACCTCCTGGTCACAGTCGCCATCATCGCTGATTTGTGATCCTAAGTACACCAATTTGTGCACTACATCGAGGTCACGCAGCTCGTTGGTCCGCACCATGGTACCGAGTCGATCGATGAAGATTAGCTTCGTCTTGCTTCGGTTGATATGGAGCCCGTACTCTTTGCTGATGTGCTCTACCCTTGCCAGTAGTCCAGCCAATTCGCTTTCCGAGGCGCCAATGATAGTAGTGTCATCGGCGAAGCGAAGATTGTTTAGTAGGTATACCTATGCGGACTCCTCCCTCCCAGTCTTCTAACACCCTTCGCATTATATGTTCACCGATGAGATTGAACAGTTGCGGTGATAGGATGCATCCTTGACGAACTCCTCTTTCAGCTCTGAAGGGATCTGAGACTGTGGCCTCCAGCCTCACTCTTGACTTGCTGCTCAGGTACAGGTTCTGCACGAGGAAAGCAAGATGTTGCGGTATCCCCATTTCGCTCATAACGTTGAACATATTCTTCCAGTTGGTACAATCGAAGGCCTTTGCGTAGTCGATAAAGCACATAGCAATAAACAAGTTATGTTCTCTACTTTTCTCAATTAGTTGCCTTATGTTCAGAATCTGTTCTCGCGTACCTCTACCCTTTACAAATCCTGCCTGCTCTTTGGGTATTTGTCTACTGACGTAGGATTCCAACCGCTTGTTTAGGATGTGTAGAAGAACTTTACTGGCGTGCGATATGAGCGAAATGGTTCTGTAGTTCTCGCACTTGCGTGTTGAGCCTTTCTTGTGCAGTGGCACCACTGTTGACTCAGTCCAGTCTTCTGGCCATTGACCAGTCCTCCAGACTTTCAGGCATATCGAGTGCATGATCTTTATGCCTTCCTCTCCTATACTTTTAAGCATTTGGGCTGTAACGCCATCGTTCCCGCAAGCATTGAGTTTCAGCATATTAATGGCTGATTCCACTTCCCGCAGAAGGATATCTGGTTCTCTGTCCACATAGTCTAAAAAGCTATCGTCCTCCTCATCCATGGTGTTTTCGCTGTAAAGCTGCTGGCAGTACCGTCTCCACCTATCTAGGACAGCGACCTTGTCTATTAGTGTGTGACTAAGTACACCAGTTTATTCTCGCTAATAAAATTCTTGAGCGAGAATTTTTACTTTCTGGAACATATCGCGCGTGTGAGCCGTTTGAGAACACCTTTCTATGTCGCTGCATATCCCGTCGATGTAGGCGTTTCTGTCTTTTCTACAGAGTCTCTGGACCGTGCTGTGAAGTTCTGCGTAGCGGTGTCTGTTTTCATCAGAGCGTAAGCCCTCTTCTTTCAGGGTTTTTATCTCCTTGACTTTCTCCCACGTCTCTGCACTTATCCAGTCGGCTCTAGGTTTTGAGGTTTTATATTTGCCAGCAGCTTGTTTAGCCACCTCAAGAGCAGTCGATTTTAAGTTTTCCCAGGACATGTTGGCAGACTCAAATGGGTCCCGGATTAGATTTTGGAGCTTTGCTTGGAGATTTTCCTGGTATTCAATACGGGCGTGCTCTAAGTGCTTTAAGTGGATCGGTCTATTAGGTCTAACCTTCTTCGTGTTCTTTACACGAATTTTGAGCTTAGCAATAAGTAGTTGGTGGTCACTACCGCAGTCAGCTCCAGGTCGCGTCTTCGCAACAAACACAGATGATCTCTATCTTTGACCCATCAGTATGTAGTCAATCTGATTTCTGTATTGACCATTTGGTGACGTCCAGGTATATAGGCGTCTAGGGTGTTGTTGAAACCATGTATTCATGACGGTCAATTGATTCTCTGTGCAGAAATCCAAGAGCATCTCTCCCCGCTCGTTCCTGTTACCCAGTCCATATCGGCCCACTATATTCCTGATGTGGTCGTCACTATCCGTTTTACCAATCTTGGCATTGAAATCACCTAGTATTATCACTGGTTCTTTCTTTGGGATAGCTTTAAGAGTTGCTTCCAACCTGCCGTAAAAATCTGATATCGCCTCTTCGGTCGACTTTGATATAGGCGCGTAGACAGCAATCAGGTTCACCGGGTAAGGATGTGCTTCCAGTTTCACCTTCAGTATTCTGCCGTTGATGCAGTCATACCCCAAAACTCGAACAACCAGGTGTTTCGAGATCAAAACAGCGACGCCACTGAAGCTGTTCTCTGGGTCGCCCGACACTATAGCCATTTTTCCAGTAGTAGTCGTGTAGTGCCCGGTCTCTTTGATATGGGTCTCGCTTATTCCCAATATGTCCAATTTGTACCTGTCCATTTCTCTCTCCACCATTTCCGATGTTCCAATTTTAGAAAGCCCACGAACATTCCAAGTAGCAATCGTGAGGGTGTGGCATTTGTTGATTTGTCCCTCAGAGGTGTTGCGAGGTTCATGATGTGCAGCAGTAGCCCAGCTTCCGCAAGGAGCCTGCTGTGCCGCCGCCTTGCGGCCGGTAGCATATTTTACACCAGATGGCCCGGACCCAGTCTGGCGCCGGGCGTCAGCCGGGTCGCCCGACAAATCACTATCTTTATCTAGCATTTTCCACCATGGTTTTCTTGGGAAGCTGTAGTTGCGGTAGTATCCCCATCCTTTCCGCACCAGTCTTTTTGAGGGGATTTAGTCCTCACGGTCTCTGGGACCGTCTGGCAAGCCAGGGGTCAGGTTATCATATCCGCCGCCTGATACTCGGCGTTGATACTCGTTTGGCACCACCCATGGGGCACGTACAGGGTTGTGAGAGGTAGTTCCTGTGGACGCGAGCATCGTCACCCCCCATAACAAGTACTTAGGTAAACGTATAAAGCTGGGGATTGCGATCCGGTGCGATTTTCAATCAGGCCGATTTCGACCGGATTTTCACCGATCAGGCTGCATCCGCCGGATCTGACCGGATTGATACTAACTATAATAATATGCCATCTCATTTTAAAATCAACTGTAGGTAGTAAGATGTGTTATGTTACGTAGGTAACCCGTGTCCAGCACTGCAAAAAGATTATTGTTACGAAGTGATAGTTTACTAGTGATGTGAACCGATTATAATTTTCAGCACCGGTATTTTGCAATTACTTTTAAGATATAAACGGTTTTTACTGATTACAATTAAGTTTTTTTCATCTTATTAACACGTTCGCGGACAGTGACCGGCTATAGCAGTGATAACAATAAAAGTTCTATTGTGTCTCGTTTACTGCCCGCGAAAGTGCTAAGAGACAATGATAATAGACTAAAATACGCCAAAAATATGTATCTACACTTACATACACACTTACACTTACCGTAAATGGTATTCAAAATTCAAAAATTCAAAAAAAATTAATTCAAAATAATATCATATAGATCTTTTTATATATATATATATTTTTTTTTTTATTCATAATGGGTTTGCGCTTGGCTTCAGCTCACCTGATGGAAAGTGTAGATGAAGCCGATGATGTAGCGCGCTCGCCCAGAAAAAGCCTATTTACTAATCTTTTAAAAATATCCTGATTGTATTTGCTTGGGAAAACAGACGCAGGGAGAGAGTTCCAAACCTTACCGGTTCTCATTATAAAAGAGGATGCGAACCTATTTGTGCGGATTGTTGGAATATCGACAACGTATGGATGCAGTCTCGCACTACGTCTTGTCGTACGATGATGGAAGGGGGATGGTGGAATCAGGTCATGTAACTCCTGGGCACATTCGCCGAAGTGTAGCCGATAGAATACCGACAGACAAGCGACCAATCGTCGGTGCTCCAGACTGTGTAACTTAGTCTCGACGAGTGCATCGTCATCGATGAGTCTCTTGGCTCGACGCTCAACTGAGTCCAGTGCGTCAAGTTGGTATTTCGCAGAGCCGTCCCAAAGGTGACTGCAGTACTCCATGCAAGATCGCACTTGGGCTTTGTAGAGAGTAAGAAGCTGTGCAGGCGTGAAGTACCGCTTAACCTTGTTCAGGATACCAAGTTTCTTGGCTGCGGTTTTAGCTTTGGACTCAATCGAGCGGCCGAAGTTCAGGTCTGACGTGAGTTCGAGACCCAACAACTCTAGACTTTCGGAAATCGGAATGGAGACACCCTGGAATGTAGGAGACACATTAGGACGTGACCTTTTTGCGGAAAACAGACAGGCCTGTGTTTTAGTGGCATTGAATTCAACCAAGTTGGCAGAACCCCATTCAGACACTGCCGTCAAGGTCGAATTCGTACGCTCGACCATGGCCTCTCTCTGGGACCGGACTTCGTGGACGTCGGCCTGTCTAACAGGCAGATATCTCTCGGTGACCGTGCTGTCGTCTGCGTACCCAAATATACCGGGCTGTAGCAGATCATTGATGTGCAGCAGAAATAAGGTCGCAGAGAGAACTGATCCCTGAGGGACACCAGCATTGATCGCCATAAGGTCAGACGACGAGCCGTCTATTACAACTCGAATAGACCGTTCGCTCAGGAAATCAGCTATCCAGTCACACAGGCCAGAAGGGAAACCAAATGATGGAAGCTTGCTTAAGAGGCTAGCGTGCCAGACCCTGTCAAACGCCTTGGAGATATCGAGTGATACCGCCAAAGCCTCACCATGTTTCTCCATGGCTTCGCCCCATATATGTGTGGCGTACACCAGAAGATCGCCAGTGGACCGCCTCTGCCGGAAGCCGTATTGACGGTCGCTAAGGATATTGTACTCTTCTAGGTACGTAAGAATGTGGGTGTTCAGAATACGCTCCATAACCTTACAGAATATGGAGGTGATAGCAATGGGACGATAATTGGCAGGGTCTGCCCGACTACCTTTCTTAGGAACAGGTTGTACGTTCGCAAGCTTCCATGATTCTGGGACTTTACCCGTTTCCAGAGACAGGCGATATAAGCGTGTTAAGACCGGAGACAACTCGGGTGCGGTGTTCTTTAGTACTATTGCTGGAATCCCATCAGGACCACTAGCCTTATTCACGTCTAAGTTGCGCAGCACTTTTCGAACCTCTTTTGTTC
Source organism: Agonopterix subpropinquella (assembly GCA_922987775.1). Classification (NCBI taxonomy): domain Eukaryota; kingdom Metazoa; phylum Arthropoda; class Insecta; order Lepidoptera; family Depressariidae; genus Agonopterix; species Agonopterix subpropinquella. Next base: position 33,800,669 of record OV277693.1, read on the forward strand.
GAATACCAATGGACGACATTACTGTGTCACAACATGGTATCGAGGGCGGTGTTTTAGCGCCGGCGTCCAGACGTGAATTACCAGCAAACAGACAGGCAAACAAATTCGCTTTGTCTTTCGCGGTGTGCGCGAGTGATCCGTCAGGTTTTAGCAGAGGAGGAAGCGAAGGGCGACAGAAGTTGGACTCAACCGATTTGGCTAGGGACCAGAACGCTTTACTACCTGAAGGGTACGAAGCCAATCTAGCGCCTATGCGGCCAATATGGTCGTATCGGGCCCGGCGAAGAACTCTTTTGCTTGACTTGGCGGCTTGGTTGAAGGCTTTTTTCTTTTCCCGAATATCCGGAGCTTTACGACTTCGGGCTTCAGCCCACTTCTGGTAGGCCGAGTTCTTATGCTGCTCAGCAAGAGCACACTCGGTGTTGTACCAGGGGCGAGACTTGCTACCGACTGGTACATCAGAGTATGGAATAAAATATTCCATACCTCGAAGCACCACGTCGGTTATGGCGTTCGCGCAGCTCGTCGGGTCTCCAGAAGAAAAGCATGTTTGCCGCCAAGGATAGGATGCGAAGAAGTGACGCATCTCGTCCCAATCTGCCGACTTGTACCGCCACAGACGCCTTGTGTCATTTTGGCCTTTTTCGGGCGGTGTTACTGACGAAACAGCTTTCACTACACAGTGGTCGGAAGTGCCCAGGGGGGCTGATACCGATACTGTGTATCTGTGGGGATCTGTGGTCAGCAGAAGGTCCCGGCAATTTGCAGTATGGTCTTCAACGTCCGGTACCCTAGTCGGCTGATTGACCATTTGGGTGAGATCTAGCGATAGAGCAAATTTGCGCGCCTCTCTACCGGCATGATCTGTTTTCTGGTAAGGAGCCAACCACTCCCGATGGCGAGCGTTGAAATCCCCCAGAAAGACAACCTGAGCCGTGGGGTACCGTTGTTGAGCAGAGTCCGCCGTTTCGCTTAAGTACTCAAAGAGTGCGGTTGTCTCAAGGTCGCCACTGTGTGATCTATAGACACCGGCGTACAGCGTCTGCTCAGTTCCCGTGTCCACCAATACCCAGAGCACAGAATAATCAGGATGTTCAAGGGCACGGAGTCGCCGACTGCATACGTCATCGCGGACATACAGGCACACACCAGCTTTGGGCTTAAAATTATGCTCCAAGCTATATCCGGGATAGTACAGGTAGGTCGCGTCTGTCGGACGTCGAATCTGCGTCTCAGTGAGGAAAAACAAGTGAGGCTGCTCAGTCTCAAGATGGTGGTGGACTGGATCGAGATTGGAGTGCAGTCCTCGGATATTAGAGAGGTGCACTTTTAAGGGGAGGACGTGCAGCCGCCGTTTATACTTTTTCCTTTTATTTTTCTTGTTCATACTTCATTCAGAAATAGGCTTGTGGACGGACAGAAGTGGGCAATACGATCAGAAAAAGAACCCAGCGGCTGAGCTGAGGAGTCACACTGAAGGGAAGCTCGCACGGAGACTGCGGGGACGCCCGAACCCCCCCGGAGATTGTCATCGGGTCCTCCCATCCGGTCGCCAACCGGCACGATGAAGCCATCCGGGATTTTTCGCGAGGCGGCGGGGCAGCCTTTCATAGGTGGCTGGCCTACTAATTGGGCCCCCTACAACCTGCGGTCGGCCAGCGGTGGACCGTGCTTCGGATCCCGCTACCCTCCGTGTCGAGATGCCCGGCGCGAGACCACAACAAGCCGAGAACGGCCTTATTCGGACAATTTTGCCCACAACCAAGTTGTCCAGATACGGCTTCTTCCAACATCATACCGGAACACAGGAGACCTGTTTGGCGGTATGGCTTTGTCGGAAGGGTGGTGACTAGCCTCGGCCGAAGCCTACCACCTGAAGTTGTTACTCGTTTGGCACCACCCAGGGATCACGTGTAGGGTCTCAGGAGTAAAACCTACGGATGCGAGCAACTTCGACCCCCATAGCTTATTGACGTCATTTTTTGACTCTACCACCGCGTCGGAAGGTGTTCCGTTGAGAGAAGATGCGGCCAGAAACTCTACAACACACATCTTTTAAACAAAACAAAATGTACAAAGTACAATTAAAATACAATATTGCATTACATAGTGTAAAATTGTCAAGACCTAAAGTAGTAGACCCAAGGTAGTAAATCATTACAAAAAGGCACATACACAAATAGAGATTAACTGGCCAAGTGTGTGTCGGACCACGCACAAGGTAGGGTTCCGTAGTTGCCCATCACAATATTATGGACTTAGAAGGAGGCTTTATGTTTTATACTACGGTTTAACGGCTAATAAAGTATTACTCGTAAACTTGTAGGTAAGTCTAAAAAGTACATTTTATAAGTTGGTCGACTATTAGCAGTTAACTTGTAAAGCCTACTTAGCGGTGATAGTTAGATAGTTAATTTCGTTATATACATACTGCCATGAATTTTTTACATATCCAGAAACAACCGTTTAGCTGGCAGAAAGGGGCGGGGGACACTTGACTCTAACAAAAAATTTAAATTTAAAGCTTAATTTACGCTAACGGATCCCTAAATCGAAAAATACTTTTCTGCACACACATAACATAATATTGTTAAACCACCTATCCAACGTACCCCACACCATGGGGTGTACACACTTCGCGTGTAGGGGAGGTACCCTACAAAAAATTATTTTCAAGTATATTCCAAATTACAGCTTTCTAGTACTAAGCGTCTCTGAGCTAAACCGCGGACGGACGTACTTGGCGAAACTATAAGTAGGGTTCCTTGTTGACATCGGAACCCACCCGATAAATTGAAAATCAGTAATGACTACAATGAAATAAAAAAAATACGATTGAGGGCAGCACAATAGGCTCGCTGCCCCCTTAATTATCATAATCAGAATTGTGTTTTTCGGAGTTTCAATAGATCGGATACTTATAAGAAAATTCTGAATGCTGACATTTAATTCGTGATTTCAAAATTCGGAGTTGTATATAATTCGGATTTTTAAAAATCGGAATTAAAAGACCTCGTGATTTCCAACTTCGGAAACAAGCACTACATTCTCGCCGAGATCGAAGTAATTTTCCTTTGAAATTTCTTGCCGAGAAGTTTTCGCGAGAGTATAGTGCCTGCTTCAGAATTTAAAAAAATATACATATGTTGACAGACACAATCTAGAAGCTTCTTGATTTTGACCCATTCACATGGCATGACTTATGAGTCATGTCATCTTGAAGAAACTATATCATTTCTATATGGAAAAATAAGTGCATTCATGCTTAGATGAAAGTATTTAATTTGAATCTGAATGGAGTATGTAATTTGAGTTTCTGAATTCTGAACAATAAAATTAATATATGTATAATATTGTTACGGCCGCTGTCAAACGTCAAACGTAAAGAAGGCATTCGAAAATTCGGCCGGCCCATTAACAATCGCCGTGGTCCTACGGTCTAAGGCTCGGACTCCCATGCCGGGGGGTGACTCATCGAATCCGATCAAAACCAAAAAAGTATTTCTAGATTTTAATGTTTGTAGAAATGTTCTAGAAGAAAGAGAGAATGAGAAGGAATATCTGGAAAGGGACAGAAAAAATAAAGGAAACTTCCAGAAAGGTGGGATTAGAGGTATCTGGAAGAGAACATAAGAATAACGAAATTCGTAGATCTGGAACATGAAGCGGGGTATAAAAAGCGGCGAATTGATCGAACATGTCCTAGCTGGAATTCTGGGTGACACGTGTCTTGTCTACCTGGACGACATCATCATTGTTGGTCGAGACTTTGATGACCATCTGAAAAAGTTGGAGAAAGTTTTCGAAATACTACGTGGAGCCAATCTTAAATTGAGTCCAAAAAAATGTTCTTTCTTCAAACGACAGGTCAATTACCTTGGACATGTAATCTTTGAGAGGGGAGTCGAGACCGATCCTGCCAAAACTGCTGCTGTGAGTGCGAAAGTCCAGGGTGAATTTGTTGTAGACGCAGACGCCAGTAACATCGGGATTGGAGGTGTGCTCTCGCAGCGACATGGTGAAAAGGAAACTGTAATAGCCTACTTCAGTAAGTCACTATCTAGACCTGAGAGGAACTACTGTGTAGACGATAATTATTGGCCGTGGTGAAGACTGTACAACACTTCAAGAAGTATCTGCTGGGACGTAAATTTTTAGTCAGGACAGACCACGCCGCGCTGAAATGGCTACTCCAATTTAAGAACCCGGAAGGTCAAGTTGCAAGATGTTTGGAGCAACTACAGGAATTCAACTTTGAAGTAGAACATCGAAGTGGAAGAGTTCACTCCAATGCAGATGCACTGTCAAGAAGACCATGTCCAGAAGATTGTAAGCATTGCAGCAAGCAGGAAGGGAAGGAAACAGTCTCACTCAGGGTTATTAGAACTGATGCCATCAATGTGAGTGATGGTTCTAAGCCTCAGTGGAGTGAGGTGGCATGGTACGGGGCAGTCACGAAGGGACTGTGGGCTCAGTGGAAGAGCCTCGTCATACATAACGGATTACTCTGTAGAAAATGGGAGACATCGGATGGAAAAGACTCGTATCTGCAGTTGGTGGTCCCACACGCTAAGGTGAAAGAAATTCTGCGAGTTTTTCATGATGGTACTTCCGGAGGGCATTTGGGTGTAAAGAAAACCTTGGAGAAAGTAAAGGAAGGTGCCGCAAGTGCACAGTCTGTGCAGCTGTAAAGGGACCTCATACGAGGAGCAGGGCAGCAATGAGAATTTATAATGTTGGGGCGCCTTGGGAGCGAATCGCTTTGGACGTCGCGGGACCATTTCCAGTCACTAAATCAGGAAACCGGTATATACTCGTGGTAATGGATTATTTGACAAAGTGGCCAGAATTAAAGATTTCAAAGTAAATAACACGATTAGCTTACCTAATTCCAATTAGAATTCACTCTGATTAGACTGAGTATCTCATTACAAGGGGAGGAACTTAAGGGAAATCAACGTTAAAAAGAGACAGTGCAACTGTCCATGTCGGCGCATACAGGCGAGCGAGGGGGGCCCCGACTCCCGCAAATCCGCGGTATGAGGAAGCGGGGGACGGGGTCATATAAATATTGAAATCTTTCGCGCGCGCTCCTCACTCTGTTTTGCGCCGGCAGACGATGCGAATGATATGTTTAGATATAGAAACTAAGTGTGTAAGTAATGAACATTGTTTCTTTACTGTAGAATGTAAGTTTGACATAAAAATAAAGAGATTTGAGTCAAGGGAAAGAGTGCGCCGTGAAGGGGGGTGGTCGCTCGAAAATAGTATATAAGAAGCGCCGATTCGGCGCAGAATCATTCCGGATCCAGCACTCGAGAAGAAAACATCTTGCAGAAAGAAGACTCTCTGCGACCACTAGCCCTCTCTACCCCACCCTCCAGCGTGGCTCACATTTGGAAAATTTCATCGGCATTTTTACTCAAGAAAGAAAACTCCTACTACAGTCCACGCTCCACATTTTGGTCCTTCAGGAGCCGAATAAAGAAGAATCTGCGAATATTGAAGAAAATTTAAGAGCTCCTGTGAAGAGATTTTTGAAGAATCGAAAATGCCGATTACCACACGCAGCCAGTCTGGTAGAGAGGGCGACGGGTTGCAGACCACGTCGCGGAACGCGTCAAACCCCACTACGAGCGCCGAGTCAAGCGCTACCGGGTCCGGAACCACGACGGCAACAAACACGACGTCGTCGGGCACCGCCGCTACGTCGTCGGGCACCGCTGCGAAGTCACAAGAAACCATGAAGCCGAAGTCGAGAGCACCGTCAACGTCGTTCTACCGCCTCCCGCAAGAACTCGCGGAGCTGGAGGCCAAGGAGCGCGTGGCGGAGCTGGAGAGAGAAATAGCACGACTTCGACTAGCGAAAATCCAGGCGACGATGGAGTCGTCTGATGAAGAAGAAGAGGAAGAAGAAGAGAACCAAGAAAAAGAAGAATCCTCCGTTCGAGTCGAAGAATGGTTGAAGAAACAACAAGAAGAAAGAAGAGCGACGTCACCCCCGCCCCGCACGCAGCGGGAAGCGCCACGGAAGGATGGACGAGGACAGGGCGATCACCGCGGTGATCACCAGGGCAAGGAAGAGCCCCGGCCTGCGCGTCAAGACATCTCTGAACTGGCGGCAGCCATCACCCAGGCCATGACATCTGTTACGAGGGAGGCGCCGAAGTAAATTCAAGAATTACCCATCTTCAAAATCGAACGCGTGGCTGCCATTCAAAGCGGCGTACGAAGACACGGCAAGAGGATTCTCCGACACCGAAAACATAGCAAGATTAAGAAAAAGTCTCCGAGGCATCGCGCTAGAAGCGGTCCAGAGCCATTCATCATCATCATCAGTCATCATCGCCACGCTCGAGAGAAGATTCGGTCACCCTGAAGCTATCGTCATGGGCGAAATGGAGAAGATCAGAACACTTCAGAAGATAGGAGACAACCCACGCGATCTCATCGTGTTCGCTAACAAGATAGCGAACATCGTCGCGACCGTAGAAGCACTGAAGAAAATCCAGTACCTGTACAATCCCGAAATGGCGCGAAACGTGATTGCAAAATTGTCTCCGATCATCAGAAGCAAATGGTTCGACTTCGCCGCCCGAAACAAAGAAGACGTTCCTAAGCTGAAGCGACTGGCCACCTTCCTGAACGAAGAAGCAGACAAATGCGGCGCCTACGCTTCACGAGAGACCGTCACAGAAGAAAAATCGAAGAAAAGGCAAGAGAGAACATTCAACGTGAACACGCTACGCTGCCCAGCCTGCAACGGACCACACAACCTACCTGACTGCAAGAAATTCCTAGCTGCCAGCACGGACGAGCGGTGGGAGATAGTGAAGAAAAGTCGTGTTTGTTTCCGCTGCCTGCGAAACAACCACCGCCACGCCGACTGCAGAGCCAAGGTGTGCGGTCATCAGGACTGCACCATATCGCACCACAAGCTTCTTCATCAGTCGAGACCGAAAATCGAAGAACCACGTAGCGAAGAACCACCTCGTCGCACTCAAGAGCCGCCGCATCGCGAAAAAGTCGGCTCAACGTACGAAGACACGAATAACACTGCGAGCAACGGCACCGCACGGCGCGCTTATTTGAAAATCGTTCCTGTAGTTCTCACCGCAGCCAACGGAAATGAAGTAGAAACGTTCGCGCTACTCAACGAGGGCTCTACAATCACCATCATCGACGAGAAAATTGCACAAGAACTCGACGTCGACGGGCCCACCGATCCAATGCGCGTCCGTGGTGTGAGCGGGACAGAGCTACAGTTCCAGAAAAGCAAGCGCGTCGACCTGAAAATCCGCGGCAAATACGCAGACGAAACGTGCGATCTACGCGGGGCGCGCACCGTGCGAGGGCTCGACTTCGCTACTCAGAGGGTCGGCAGAAGAGACATCGAAGATTGCCCACACTTGAATCAAATTCAAACCGAGCTCGTATACGAAGAGGCGCATCCGAAGCTACTCATCGGTCAAGACAACTGGGATTTAATTATCTCAGGCGCGGAGCGAGCGGGACGGAAAGATAAACACGTCGCATCGTACACAAAGCTGGGATGGGTTCTTCACGGGTGCCGCTCATCTATGGCGTATCCAGTCACCTTCTGCGGTCACATCAGCCTCGAGGAAGACAGCGAAGTCAGCATGGAGAAGATGATGAAGAATTATTTCGAGTTAGAATCCATCGGGATAGAAAAACGAATACAGAAGAGCGATCCAGAGCAGCGCGCATTGAAAATATTGGACGATACGAGTCGCCGCCTGCCCGACGGACGCTTCGAAACAAGACTTCTATGGAAAAAGACGACGTGAAGATTCCAAACAACTACGAAAACTCACTCAAACGGCTGCACAACCTAGAGAAGAAACTAGACCGAGATGAAGACCTGAAGATGAAATATGAAGAAAGAATGCAAAACCTCTTCACTTCGGGCTACGCCGAGGAAGCAACTTCACCGCCGGTACCAAATAAAACATGGTACCTACCCCACTTCGCGGTCATCAACCCCGCGAAGCCGAAGATAAGGGTCGTGCACGACGCCGCTGCGAAGACCGCCGGACGCAGCCTGAACAACATGCTGCTCTCCGGGCCAGACCTGCTGCAGTCGCTGCCGGGAGTCGTAATGCGCTTCCGTCAACATCAACACGCCGTGTCAGCTGATATAAAAAGCACTGGCGGCGCGCACAACGCCTGGCAGACATCTTCTGGAGCCGCTGGGTCAAGGAGTACCAGCCGCTACTCCAACACCGGCTCCGGAGCCTCGCACGACCGGCGCGCCGCCCGCTGTCGGTGACCTGGTGCTCATCTGCGACCCCAACCTGCCGCGCAATACATGGCCGAGAGGACGCATCATCGCAGTCTACCCAGGACGTGACGGCGAGGTGAGGATCCTGGACGTCGAAACCAGCAACGGGCACGTCCTCCGAAGACCGACCAAGAGGATCGTCGTGCTACCTGTTGGATCGCAGAGCTGCGACGGGGCGGGAGAAATGTGCACGACAGAACATGAATCAACCATTTGTACATAGTTTTTATCTCAATTTACCTTACTTTGCATTGTTTTGTTTTAGTTATAGGATAAGCTTTTCTTTTAATAAAGTCACAATTTCTTATTAGGATTAGGGCCTAGGATATTAGTAATGTAAATAGTTAGAATAGGGCGTTATATTTCATTTATTAAGTGATTTCCTTAGAGATTCCTACCCCAGCTAGATAGGTTCACATTTCCCTAGTAAAATTAACACATAGTTTCAGCAGATTTCAAAGTAAATAACACGATTAGCTTACATAATTCCAGTTAGAATTCACTCTGATTAGACTGAGTATCTCATTACAAGGGGAGGAACTTAAGGGAAATCAACGTTAAAAAGAGACAGTGCAACTGTCCCTGTCGGCGCATACAGGCGAGCGAGGGGGGCCCCGACTCCCGCAAATCCGCGGTATGAGGAAGCGGGGGACGGGGTCACATAAATATTGAAATCTTTCGTGCGCGCTCCTCACTCTGTTTTGCACCGGCAGACGATGCGAATGATATGTTTAGATATAGAAACTAAGTGTGTAAGTAATGAACATTGTTTCTTTACTGTAGAATGTAAGTTTGACATAAAAATAAAGAGATTTGAGTCAAGGGGAAGAGTGCGGGGTGAAGGGGGGTGGTCGCTCGAAAATAGTATAAAAGAAGCACCGATTCGGCGCAGAATCATTCCGGATCCTGCACTCGAGAAGAAAACATCTTGAAGAAAGAAGACTCTCTGCGACTACTAGCCCTCTCTACCCCACCCTCCAGCCTGGCTCACATTTGGAAAATTTCATCGGCATTTTTACTCAAGAAAGAAAACCCCTACTACAGTCCACGCTCCATACCATAAGACCCGGACTACTCCTTATCACCCTCAGTCCGACGGCATGGTGGAGAGATTCAATCAAACCTTGGAACGGCATCTTGCAAAGGTTTTCGATAACCATCAAGATAATTGGGACGAGTACATACCTCTTTTCCTGTTGGCCTATCGAACCGCTGTTCATGAGAGTACTTCAGCAACCCCAGCGATAATATGATATGACCGAAAAGCGAACTATGCTGGGTTTGAGGAAGGAACATCAGTTTGGCTGCATAATCCAGTTCGAAGGAAAGGGAAGAGTCCGAAGTTGCAGGCAAGTTGGGAAGGGCCGTATGAGGTAGTGACCAAGATAAATGACGTCACCTATCGAATACGACGATCGCCAGGGAGCCCATTGAAGATAGTGCACGTAGATCGATTAGCTCGATATTTCGGCAGTAATGATGCTCGGGACGAGCAGAACTAAGAGAGGGGCAGTGTTACGGCCGCTGTCAAACGTCAAACGTAAAGAAGGCATTCGAAAATTCGGCCGGCCCATTAACAATCGCCGTGGTCCTACGGTCTAAGGCTCGGACTCCCATGCCGGGGGGTGACGGATCGAATCCGATCAAAACCAAAAAAAAGTATTTCTAGATTTTAATGTTCGTAGAAATGTTCTAGAAGAAAGAGAGAATGAGAAGGAATATCTGGAAAGGGAAAGAAAAAATCAAGGAAACTTCCAGAAAGGTGGGATTAGAGTATCTGGAAGAGAACAAAAGAATAACAAAATTCGTAGATCTGGAACATTCTGCGGGGTATAAAAAGCGGTGAATTCGGGCTGACGGATCAGTTCTTAGTTTAACAGTGAACAGTGCGAAACAAAAGGAAGAAAAGTAAAAGTGGAAAAGTACAAGTGAAAAGAAAAGTGCTAAGTGGAACAGTGAGTAGACAAGTGTCAGTGTAGTGCGTGTCGTCATAGTGTCAGTGTAGTACGTGACGTCATAGTGTCAGTGTAGTGCGTGACGTCATAGTGTCGTGCGTCGTGACGTCATAGCCGTGACGCGTATCGTATCGTCACAGTAGTGACGTAGTGGACTGCGAATAGTGACAGTAAGTGGTGCTCGGGGAATCCCTGCGAGGAGGACCCGGTGAAGTGAACCGTGTAGGGAACCTTTGCGAGGTGGACCATTTGTAAGTGTATCCCAAATAAACTCTGTAAAATTGGACTTAGCGTTTCACTCCAATCCCGGAACCCGTAGCTCGTAACAATATGCATGAGAGCACTGAAAAAAAAATTGTTTACTTCAACCAACATCATAATCAACAATCCATATGAGCCTGTCAACATCATGACTTCTCCGACTAAGAGAACTTTGTTAAACGAATTCGGCTTATTATTACAACTAACCATCTTTTGTTTTTAGTAAACAATAATAACGTCATTTCAATTATTTTGGTGCTAATTAAGAGTCTTAGTAGGCTCGCATTTTTTTCAGTGTGTAATTTTAAATTCTAAATGCATGCATACACCAATTATTTGGCTGATTAGTCTCACTCAACATTCTATAAAATTATAAAGATGATTTGATGGGTTATCAATTTCACAGTCAAGAATTTCAATTTATTTCGAGGTTTACCATCAGGTAACACATGAAAAAGAAATCTTCGTTATTTTTTTCAATAGGTAGCTTGTTTTTTTACTGACAGCACATCCTGTTACAAGCATTACCTACATAGGGGTTAATCAATTCACTCACATTATTTAAAATAAAAAAGGACTTTAACGATGAACATTTTCATTATTTATTTTCTGGTGACAATTTTAAGTTTCACCAAGGTGAGTTTTAACTTTTTATTATTACATAAACAATAAATACCTACCTAACGATATTTCTAAATTACAAGTTGTTACTAAAACACATAAATTATATTTTATTCAAATTACAGAATTCGGCCGATGGTACAATGTTTAAATACAAATTATCTAAAACCAAAAGAGTGAGTATATATACAGGGTCCTTAATATGCGGGCACTTTTTTAAGGGGATGATCAGACTATCAAACTGAACAACTTTATGTATGGGACCAACATCGAAATGACGAAAAAAAAATCGACTGTCCCATACATTTTGGTCTCAAGTAGGCTTGTAGTTTTGTATGGAACAGCAGATTATTTTTCCCGTTGTCAATGTTGGTGCCATATAGAAAGTTGTTCAGTTTGACGGTCTGATCATTACTGTATATGCCATAATTATGTAGGGTCGGAAATAAATAGGTTTCAAGATATATGTATTTGGAATTTAAGTTTTTTTTTAACTCATTTTTTCACATTTTTGCCTTAAAAAATAAATAATTATGTAAACATAATTATTTATTTTCTATGGCGTCGATTTGAATTTTAATTCAGAGCATCATTCAGCAGCTTTCATTTTTAATTCTACTTCCGAGATTTTTTTCATAAATCAATGACCGATCATACTGAGCAGTTCGAAATAAATCAAAAACAATGACGGTTAATTTTAGGAAAAAAATTTGAGTATCCAAATCATACGTCTTATCTTAAAAAAATTATGAAAAAAGTGTGAGTTTTACTGAAAAAACTTCCTCATTTTAGTTAGTTTTCTAAAATAGTATAAAATGTTCCAAGAATAAAGGGAATTACAATGCCAAAAAAAGGTTTTTTACGTAGTACATTACACGTAGAGGCAACATTGTTTTGGAGAAAAAATTTACGGAAATTCATTAATTATTAATTTAAATCTACACATCTTACTGACCGACATCTTAGAGACCGTTTATGTTTTCGGAACTGAGGGGCTGACTCTGAGCAAGATTTGTAATTTTTAAATTAATAAATAATGTTATCTAATGAATTTTCGTATAATTTCTCTCCGAATGAATGTTGCCTCTACATATCATGTACTTACCAACTAAGTAAAAAATCTTTTTTTGACATTGTAATTCAGCTATGAATTAAAATTCAAATCGACGCCATAGAATAAGCAAATTTCTTTAATTTGGAAAAATATATATATGCATTTAGGCTACCCCGGCCCCGGTTTCCTTATAATCGATGTTATTGCAGAATTATTCAGAAAAGAAAGATTGTTTTTTAGTTAGGTATTAAGGCATCCAGGCGGAGCATCCCGAGGGGCTGCCGTACCTTGTACATACCAGGCCTGAATAAGGATGCTGCTGAACTCCTAGATAACTATGAGCAACTGTATACCAATTACCTATTCTCCGCGGACACTCTGATGGCTGGCAATGAGCTTATGCTTCTGGTCAAAGAAAACCGTAGAGAAAAGTGAATGTCTACAGTATCAAATGTTGATATGACGCAAGGGCGGATCCAGGATTTCATAGTGGGGGGGGGGGGCCCTCGGCCGACTCAGGCCACGTATTAAGATATAAAAAAATTAAGTTAGAGACACAGACCCAAAACGTCTTTTATACATACATAGAAAACTAAAACAATCAGCCCCGGATCTACGATTTTTCCGAGGCAGGGCAAAAACAATGAGATTGAGGCGCCGGGCCCGGGCCTCCTCTACAAGAGTGTAGCAATAATTTTTTCTTAGGGAGGCCAGGTCCAGGTTGAGTGGTTGCGATAAAACGTTTAACATAGAGCGAGCGAAGCGAGCTCGAGATTTTACTGCAATATGATTAGGTTGAGTCAGAAATTCGCAATATGATCAATATTTCTCTGAAATATAATGAGATGACTGCAATAAGATCTTAAAGCAAGAGCGAGCGAAGCGAGCTCGAGATTTCACTCCAGTATAATGAGACGACTGCAATACGATCTTAAACCGAGAGCGAGCGAAGCAAGCTCAGATTTCTTCACAGCAATATAATGAGATGACTGCAATGAGATCTAAAACCAAGAGCGAGCGAAGCGAGCTCGAGATTTTACTGCAATATGATTAGGTCGAGTCAGAAATTCGGAATATGATCGAATTCTGCGATAGGTAATTTCAATACAAGAAAAAAACCAAGAGCGAGCGAAGCGAGCTCGATATTTCACTGAAATATAATGAGATGACTGCAATAAGATCTAAAACCAAGAGCGAGCGAAGCGAGCTCGAGATTTCACTGCAATATAATGAGACGACTGCAATACGATCTTAAACCAAGAGCGAGCGAAACAAGCTCAGATTTCGTCACTGTAATATAATGAGATGACTGCATTAAGATCTAAAACCAAGAGCGAGCGAAGTGAGCTCGAGATTTTACTGCAATATGATTAGGTCGAGTCAGAAATTCGCAATATGTTCGAATTCTGCGATAGGTGATTTCAATACAACAAAAAAACCAAGAGCGAGCGAAGCGAGCTCGAGATTTCACTGCAATATAATGAGACGACTGCAATACGATCTTAAACCGAGAGCGAGCGAAGCAAGCTCAGATTTCGTTACTGCAATATAATGAGATGACTGCAATGAGATCTAAAACCAAGAGCGAGCGAAGCGAGCTCGAGATTTTACTGCAATATGATTAGGTCGAGTCAGAAATTCGCAATATGATCGAATTCTGCGATAGGTAATTTCAATACAACAAAAAAACCAAGAGCGAGCGAAGCGAGCTCGATATTTCACTGAAATATAATGAGATGACTGCAATAAGATCTAAAACCAAGAGCGAGCGAAGCGAGCTCGAGATTTCAGTGCAATATAATGAGACGACTGCAATACGATCTTAGAAAGAAAGAAAGAAAGAAAGAAAGAAAAATCTTTATTCACCATTATTCACCATCTTAAACCGAGAGCGAGCGAAGCAAGCTCAGATTTCGTCACTGCAATATAATGAGATGACTGCAATGAGATCTACAACCAAGAGCGAACGAAGCGAGCTCGAGATTTTACTGCAATATGATTAGGTCGAGTCAGAAATTCGCAATATGATCGAATTCTGCGATAGGTCATTTCAATACAACAAAAAATGGGTATGGCCCCCTGCCCCCCCCCCCCCCCCCCCCCCTTGGATCCGCCCTTGATATGACGCGCAACAGCAAAAAAGCTTGGTCTACTATTAAGAAGCTTACTGGCGCCCCCCCCCCCCCCCCCTCCCCAACACCGAACCGAAAAAATAAAAAAAATTGGTTCAAATAACAACACAAACCAAATAAGCAAGCCCATCACGCTCACAGAGATAAACAATGCTATTAAAGCTCTAAAGAACGGGAAGGCCGCAGGAGTAGACGACTTATTGGTTGAACAAATCTAGCATCTCGGTCCAGTAGCGGGGTTCTGGCTTTTGATGTGTTTCAACAACTGTCTTGAGACACACAAAATTCCGAAAATTTCGCGGAGAGCTAAAGTGGTCGCACTCCTGAAGCCTGAGAAGTCCCCTGATGACCCTAAAAGTTTCAGACCGATTTCGCTGGTATGTCACTTATTCAAACTTTTTGAGAGACTTCTCCTCAACCGTCTCACTCCGCTTATAGAGCCGAAGCCATACCTGAACAAGCAGGCTTCAGACCCGGAAAAAGCTGTTGCGGTCAGGCGCTCAATCTAACCCAACACATTGAAGATGGTTTTGAGGCTAACAGCATCACTGGCCTGGCCCTTGTTGACCTATCTGTTGCCTACGATCAACATAAGGAAACTCCTCAGTAAAGTCTCTGATCTGACTGGTAATTCTGGGTTTGTTCAAATTCTGGGTGAACTTCTCCGTAACAGTCACTTTCAGGTCCACCTACTAATCGAAAAAATTAGATGGCGCTGCCTTAAAAATGGTCTTCCCCAAAGGGAGCGTGCTTGCACCAACTCTCTTTAACATATACACAAACGACCAACCCAGCAGCCCATGTACATCACGGTTCATATATGCTGACGACCTAGCACTGACAACCCAAACAGCCACGTTCGAGGAAGCAGAGAAAATTTTTACAGTAGCCCTAAATGATCTAGGGACCTATTATGAGGTAAATGGTCTCAGACCGAACCCATCGAAGACCCAAACCTGTGCCTTCCACTTGCGTAACCGATAAGCCAATCGGACTCTAAATACAGGGTGTTTGATGCATCGTTGGCCAAATTGAATTGGTGGATAGGAGGGGTCTTTTGCAATCTCGCCACGTGCCCAAAAAAAATCCCGCGTCATGGATTTTTTTAGGTTAATCTTTTAGGAGTTTTATCAAAAAAGTCCGAAAGTCAGCATTTAACCTTGAATAAAAAAAAAGTTGTAGGTATTGGGGTTAGAACATTTTTGTATGGAGCCTGGGACACCAATTTTTTTTTTTTCAAATTTTTATCATTTCGCGCGGCCAACCTTAAGACTTTGCATATCGATAAAACACGTCATTACAAACATTCTTTGATATTTGGCAAAATCTCCTAAAGTGTTTTTTAAGCTAGATATTTGACTTTAAAAGTTTTTATTTTTCAAGACTCCTAGGGGCTTTATTTCTTACCTGATCGAGATGAAACTTGGTGTCTGAAGAGTAGAGACGTAAAGAATTTACATTTTTGTATGGAACCTGGGATACTAAACCTTTTTTTTATTTATTTTTTCTAATTTTTATAATTTCGCGCGGCCAACCTTAAGACTTTGCATATCGATAGAACACGTCATTACAAACATACTTTGTTATTTGGCGAAATCTCCTTAAGTGTTTTTTTAAGCTAGATATTTGACTTTAAAAGTTTTAATTTTTCAAGACTCCTAGGGGCTTTATTTCTTACCTGATCGAAATGAAATTTGGTGTCTGCATAGTAGAGGCGTAAAGAATTTAGATTTTTGTATGGAACCTGGGATACTAAACCTTTTTTTTATTTTTTTTTCTATTTTTTATAATTTCGCGCGGCTAACCTTAAGACTTTGCATATCGATAGAACACGTCATTACAAACATACTTTCTTTTGTGGTAAAATCTCCTAGCCTGTTTTTATGCCTAGATATTTGACTTTAAATGTTTTAATTTTTCAAGACTCCTAGGGGCTTTATTTCTTACCTGTTCGAGATGAAACCTGTTTGCATAGTAGAGGAGTAAATCTTCAATTACCTACCTACTAAGAATTTATGAAATAAACTATCCTAAAAATGAAAATAACATTCGTATATTCGAATAGGTAGGTACGGACCTAGTTTTATTAGTAATAAATAATAATAGGTATTCCATTAGTGAGTCGGTATGCACTAATAAAACGTTAGGATAATTAAGTTAACAATTTATAATTATCATAGATATAGTGCAGTAGGGAAATAACCAGAAAACAGTAAAAAGGCTGCAAAAGTGACAAAGTAAAGTATGCTGCTCGTCCTTGAGCGTTCGCCCGGGGCGCCACGCCGTGTATACTTCTCCGTTGAGTCACGGAAAAGTAGGTATTGTATTGTATTGTTTTGTATTTATTTGTTTACCAAATAAATGAATTAACACGACTTAAATAATACATCACATAAACCAAAAGAGATTTTTAGGTGACATAAAAAATAGGTGGGTATATCTCTTTTCTGTGGTTGCGCCCTGCCGGACTTTCAACATAGTACATTCAACATATTTTAAAGATATTTAATTAGTCAAATAGCCGTCATGCGGCGTAGGTACTTTTATCATTTTTGAACCCTGTTTTTTATTACCTCGTCATTTCAGACTTGTAAACAAGACAATAAAGTTTTTTTTCATTTCATTTCAGTACTGCACAATATTTATGATGATAATTATTAGTACATTATGGTACAAGTGTGTAATGTTGGTGATTACCGCCGAGACTCTTAAGAAAGCCGAGGACGGTAATTATCAATACACACGTGTATCATACGACGTTTTTCAACACACTTGTGAAGAAAATAATACAAAAAAATAATATTATTTACCTAATAGATATTTGTCCTTGGAGTTTTCAGGTAGTAAACTTTCCATAACGTTAAAGGCATTCACATCTTATATCGGGCGGTGTACAACATTAATCATTTTCTTCATAACTAGTACTTGTAGACATTTTAATTAATAAATAACTATAGTTTAAACAGTGAAAACGAGTTGTGAAAAAATGTTCGCAATTCGCAATGGCGGAAAAAATTTATCTGTTTTCGTATGCGCGCGCATCTACGGCGATCGTCCATAGACTAAAAAAGGAATATGAGGTTCGCGTAGGTATAGCGTTTCGTTTTAAATAGCCACGTACAAAATAAGGAATTCAAAGTTTTCTTTATTACAGAGAAAACAAAAGTTATATTTGAGTGAAAGTTTTATTTATTAAAACCGTACAAGTTGAAATTATCTATTTAAATACGAAGTTGCATGAAATGAGCAATTAATTTATTTGTACTACTGAACACGATCTTTTTGGATCGAAACTTTTTTGAGAACAAAGCAATTTTTATGTTTTTTATTGGTTGAGCCTCTAAAAAAACATTATTTCACTAGTGAATAATAGTAATGATAAAGTCACAGTTTGATTATAGGTATCATTATGTGCCTAGTTGCCGTGAAATAAGAGCCATTTTATGAGCAAGTGTGTTGAAAAAATTGTTTACTTAATGTATCCTAACGTATTATTACATTATTAGTGCGTACCTACAGATTTATATTTCTACTATGCAATCACCAAGTTTTATCTCGATCAGGTGAGAAATAAAGCCCTAGGAGTCTTGAAAAATAAAAACTTTTAAAGTCAAATATCTAGCTGAAAAAACAGGCTAGGAGATTTTGCCAAATAAAAAAGTATGTTTGAAATGACGTGTTCTATCGATATGCAAAGTCTTAAGGTTGGCCGCGCGAAATGATAAAAATTAGAAAAAATAAATGAAAAAAGTTTTGGTATCCCAGGCTCCATACAAAATGTAAATTCTTTACGCCTCTACTATGCAAACACCAAGTTTCATCTCGATCAGGTAAGAAATAAAGCCCCAGGAGTCTTGAAAAATTAAAACTTTTAAAGTCAAATATCTAGCTTATAAAACACTCTAGGAGATTTTGCCAAATAACAAAGTATGTAATGACGTGTTCTATCGATATGCAAAATCTTATGAATGGCCACGCGAAAATATGATAAAAATTTAAAAAATAAATGAATAAAGTGTTGGTATCCCAGGCTCCATACAAAAATGTAAATTCGCTTCTACTATGCAAAGTTGAAATTAAAATTACATACAAAAATACAAATACAAAATATTTATTGAACCAACGTGTGATACAGGTTTTTAGGACACTCAACATTAGTATTAACATTTAGATACAAAAAGAGCGGCAGTTATTTATAATATAGTCATGTCTTCACATCTAAGTAGTTTACATGGTTTGGGTAAAATAATAATGGTATACATTGCTTGGTCATAGCCATAGCCCTGCTCTCAAAAACGTTTCATACAGGTACTCTCAAAAACATCTCCGTTTCATCGTATAACCAGGTGAATACCTCCTCCTACATTGATGCGACCTCTAGTCTTTAGGGTTCCGAAGTCAACAAGGAACCCTTATAGTTTCGCCATGTCCGTCCGTCTGTCCGTCTGTCCGTCTGTCCGTCTGTTCGCGGCTTAGCTCAGAGACGCTTAGTACTAGAAAACTGTAATTTAGCAAGGGTATACATATTAATCAAGCCGACAAAGTGGTAAAATAAAATCATGAAAAAAAATTTTTTTTAGGGTATCTCCCCTACACACGAAGTGGGAATGGAATTTTTTTTTTCTCGTCCACCCCATGGTGTGGGGTATCGTTGGATAGGTAATTTAAAAATATTATGGGTGTGGAAAAACCATTTTTCGATTTAGGGATCCGTTAGCGAAATATTAAGCTTTAAAATAAAAATTTTTGTTAGAGTCAAGTGTTCCCCCCCCCCCCCCCTGCCAGCTAAACGGTTGTTTCTGGATATGTGGAAAAATTCATGGCAGTAGAATATATACCGAAATTAAAAGGAAAACTATCACCACTAAGTAGGCTTTACAAGTTTACGAGTAATAGTCGATCAACTTATAAAATGTACTTTTTAGACTTTATTAGCTGTTAAACCTCAGAGACGCTTAGTATTAGAAAGCTGTAATTTGGCATGGGTATACATATTAATCAAGTCAACAAAGTGGTAAAATAAAATCATGAAAAAGATTTTTTTTAGTGTACCTACCCGCGAAGTGGGAATGAAATTTTTTTTTCTCGTCTATCCCATGGTGTGGGGTATTGTTGGATAGGTAATTTAAAAATATTATGTGTGTGGGAAAACCATTTTTCGATTTAGGGATCCGTTAGCGAAATATTAAGCTTTAAAGTGACATTTTTTGTTAGAGTCAAGTGTCCCCCCCCCCCCCCCCCTGCCAGCTAAACGGTTGTTTCTGGATATGTGAAAAAATTCATGGCAGTAGTATATAAACCGAAATTAAAAGAAAAACTATCACCACTAAGTAGGCTTTAGAAGTTTACGAGTAATAGTCGATCAACTTATAAAATGTACATTTAGACTTTATTAGCCAATAACCCTTTTTCAAACAAAAAGCCTCCTTCTAAGTCCATATTATATTGTGACGGGTAACTACGGAACCCTATCCTGCGCGTGGTCCGACACGCACTTGGCCAGCTATTTTTTATTGACGTTAACTTTTTTTGGAAGAGGAAAAGTTACATTTTTAACTCAACTTTGAATTCCAATAAAAAACAACAAAAAGCGCTTTAGTTCTTCTAGTTATTTAAAAACTTCTCTAGTCTATCCTCTTTCTAACAATGGCAATGTGCCATATGCCATGAAATCCGTCCTCTAACTTAGTTTATTTAATAATTTTGTGTGTCGGGGCGCGTTCGGCTAATATTCGATATGCAGGAAAAAAACTTAAAACAAACGAAAAAAAATAAAATTTTAATAATCAAATTTTTATTCCCTAATAGTAATATTAAGCAAAACTTGTACCTAATTTAGATTTTTTTTAAATAAAAATTTGATAATTTAATTTAATTTTTAAATTTCAAATCCTAAGTCCGTTAGAACCCAATGTAAGAAAGATAGCAATCAGAGTTCACTGCGCAAGAGGATTTTCCAATTTGGACTTTTTTTTTAAAGATTTTTTTTGCTGCATATCGAATATCGGCCAAACGCACCCCGACACGCAAAATTATTAAACAAACTAAGTTAGAGGACGGATTTCATGGCATATGGCATATTGTTAGAAAGAGGATAGACTACAGAAGTTTTTAAAAAATCAGAAGAACTCGAGCGCTTTTAGTTTTTTTTTTATTGTAATTCAAAGTTGAGTTTAAAATTTTACTTTTCCTCTTCCAAAAAAAGTTAACGTCAATAAAAAAAAAACTAGAGATCGCATCAATGTAATTTAAATTTCAATAGAACCATACAATATTGGACATTCAAATTTAAAAAAATTGGAGTTTGTGTTCCTACAACTTTCTTTTTTATTCAAGGTTGAATGCTGACTTTATACTCGTTGACTCACTGCTATAGTACTAAAACGAAAGTCAGTACTCGAAATAACCTACTCCGTCGCCTAATATCGAGCAATTGGGGAGCTCATCCAGACTTTCTCTGCACGACAGGCCTGGCGCTTTGCTTCTCAGCCGGCGAATATACGTGCCCAGTCTGGAACCTGTACACGCTAAAGCCGTTGATATCGCACTAAATGACACGTGCCGCATAATAACTGGTTGCCTCAAGCCAACTCCTCTCAATCTAATATATCCTTTGGCTGGTATACCACCTCCTGGAGTGCGGCGGGATGTGGCTTGCTCCATAGAGAAACACAAACAAGAGCACGACGACACCCTTTATATGGCCACCACATCCCACAGGCCCGCCTCAACAGTCAGAGGAGTTTCTAACGCTTCACGACGGCTATAAATAACGACCCGGCTGCTAAAAGATGCACTCTCTGAAAGGAAAGGATGCCTCTACCAGCTGAGTTCATTTCCCCACAGAAACAACTACCTCCCGGACACAATCTGCGATTTTCTGTACCGAATCTGTATCAGAAGTCCGAAATCTGTATAAAAGAGAAAAGTCTGTAATCTGGATTAAAAGTCCATAATCTGTATTAAGATACAGAGAAATCTGTAACAATGACAACTGGACGCTGTCGCTGGACTCGCTTGCGCTCGTGCTGCAATCCCGCCTCGGCTGTAATGACTAACTTTGCTCACTTGTATCATAATTCATAATGTACTATTTAAATTGCTTGCAGGAGACAGCTGTTTGTGCATTCGTTCATGAAAAGTTCGAGTTCTTAGAATGGACATGCTTGGGCTATTTAAATCGAAAAGATGTGAGAAACAATTACTAACTTATTTTGACACGATTTGGTTTAGGAAGATAAAATTGCGGCAGTGTGTCCATGTCCAGCAGTAACCTGGACCCGTGATTAAGATCGTAGGGTTAGGCAGGTTTAACTTAATTATTACCTACATTAGATACACACTCACCTCTACACACGATAATAATTTTTTTTAACTATGAGATTTCCATTGGAATGACTATCGATAGGGGCGTCCGCCCGGTTTTGAGTAACTTTGTAACCATTTTATACATTAACTATTGCACTCTCTAAGCAGAAAACAATACTGCACAATCTACAGGATGTAGTTTTTCTCGAAATCTATTTTAATTAATAAAACTGAAGAAAAACGAATCCAAAGTCACCCCTTTTTTTCCAGTTGTAACCGTTTTACTCTTACATTGTTAATCAGAAGAATTTAAAATTTACAATATTCTTCACAATACAATATAGAATGATGTGGTTTTCTTATTTTTTGAAAATTCATAAAACATCATACAGGTTTTCAAAGAAAACGGAAAATTCTGACCGGTGCCACGAAATTGAAGCGGGATGGCTAATTGCAAAAGTTTGCTTGTATGAAAGAGAGCTTTGCACCAGGGAGGGAGAGCCTTAATAAAACAAGAGCATGTCGGACTCGCTCAAGATAGGATTCCGTTAGTCATTACAGAAAAAGTTTAACATGATATAGCTTAAATAAAGTCAAAGCAATTTCATCATCATCATCATCATCAGCCTGGTAAACCCCACTGCTGCGTATAGGCAATTAATTATTTACAAGACGTTGCGAGAATTAACATTATTGTTCCATAATTATGTAGTCTACTTTTAGAGGTGTACAATAATCTTATCAGCTAAGAGTATTTAAAAATATAATTTTAAATAAACTAAATAATTATCTAAACTAAATCTAAACTATAATATAGTATACAAGAAGAACTTATAACTAATGAATGATATATTTATAGGCGACAAAGGTTAAAAAAGTAAAAAATAAGAAAGAAAGAAGATATGAAAGATGAACCTATGCTATTCCAGGAGCCCGCCACGGTTGGTTTCCGGTCTGAAGGAACCTAAAGTACTGGCGGCGTTACCGCGTTGTATTGCCAGTGCTATGTGTTGGACCAGGAACGAACCGGAGCGGGGGTCGCAGCCCCTGACCCGGAGCCGTCGGCTCAATTCTTTAGCAAAGACCTTTGCCTCTGCACACCAGGGGCCGGCTGTCTCCACGGCGAATGGGACAAATATGGGGTCCGCTTCCAAGCAGGAGTATGTGGAGTGCTTCAGGTGTGCCGCGTGTTCGGCAGCTGACCCGGCTACCTGCGTGGTACTGGGAAGGTATGATGGTGCAAAGGTGCACGAACAGGTGGCATCCCATAGTGCGATCTAATTTTAATTAAAAAAATGGAAATCGAAGTGAGGTGTCGTTGGATAAGTCTTGTCCAATGGAACAAAACTCCCATAAAAACTAAGTCGTTATAATGCTTCTTGTGTCGAGATATTTGCGTTCAGCTTTTCATTTAAGTAATGACTTCGGCACGGAACCCTATCTTATGTGAGTCCGACACGCACTTGGCCGGCCAAGTTTTTAACATGTCGACACCTACATGACGTTTATTGGCTATGTGCGAAGTGGGTGTTGGAAACTGTCAAGTCGATCGCAGCGCACGCCGTGGCAGAAATTTGTACTAATGACGGCGAAGCTGTGTCAGATTTGCTTGAATCTATGAAAATCAGCACACTAACTTAACACGAAATCTCCAAAACTGTCAATACTACAAACTTAAAATTTGGCATGGAAGTTTCTATTGGCATCTAGATGCTCACTTAAAAAAGGCTTGTCGCATTTTAACCCCCCAAAGGTGTTAAAACTGAGGTAAAAGTTTGTATAGGAATTCCGATACAAATTAGATTTTATCCGTGGCTTCGTCCGCATCCGCTCCCGTCATCGTACCGGAATAAAATATAAGCTAGCTTTTAAGACTAATAATAAGCTTTTAAATATAAAAAGTTTTATCAAATTCGGTCCAGTAGTTTTGGCAGAATCCTCGAACAAACACAGACTTTTACAGTACTATAATAGTGTAAAGTGTGGGGCTGCCCGAAAAAGTTCTGTCAGTACGTCGTGCTAGTGTGGCGCTAGTGTCGTGCACATAGCCAATATTTTCATTTCAAACTGACGTGGTTTCATGAAACAATAGAGGAGAATATTGTAAAAAAATACAGCTTTTTAAGTATTTAATTTTGAGGAACTAGTAGGTAATATTTTTTTCATCACTCATACTCTGAATGTAGGTCATTGCTTATCTAAGAAGCGGGTTGAAAGTGATACATTTCTTCCCTAAGCCGGAAAAGTAATAAAAAAAAAGGTCTATACCACTCAGACTCTATACTGAGCAAAGGCAGAAACCTATACCACAGATTATTTAATAGTTACTACCCTATACAGCCACACTTCAATAACATTAAGTATATTAAAATTCTTAATTTTTATAATTATTATGAACAAAAATATTGGAATTTAGTAATAATAGCAATAATTAGTAACATTTCGATACTTTTGTATAAATTATAATGCATTTTGTTTTCTGCGTGAAGAAAATAAATAAATAAATAAAGCTCACAGTCACATAGGTACATTGTAATGATCCCAAGATAAGCCTTAGGCTTTTTGTTATGGGAATCATACAACAACGGCAAAAACATACATATAACATCCATGACCGAACCGGGATTCGAACCCGGGGCCCTGGTTTGGCAGTCCGGCGTGGCAACCATTACACCAACCGGGTCGTCACAAAAGTACCTAATTTAATTTTTCGTCATTTAAAAAAAAATTTCATTAAGTTGGGCTGCGTTCACGACCTTTGGGTGCGGTTGTTTTTTCAACTCGCTCTATGGTAGAACGTTTTTCACCGAGGCTTTGAAGTGCGATTTTTTTTAATTTTATTGGGCACAGTAACAAAGTACAAACTAACACTCGATTTTAAAAATATTACACATTAAATAACATCAAATTTGCACCTCAATTATGACTGTACACAGCATTCTAATACATTGTTACGAATTTACTACACTTGTTAAATTAACCTTTAAACATTATGAGCTAAGTAGGTTGGTATATGAATAAGTGCATGAATAATTTAATTTGACCAGAAAATTAAAGAAACTTGTTACACATCATACGAGCAAATTGATTTTGAACATCATACGAGCGAATCGGCAGTAAAAAGATGCATAATCTCCATAGTAATTATGACATTTTCTACTGCCGAGTCGCTCGTATGATGTTCAAAAATCGCACTCCTAAACGGCGTTAGTGTGAAAAGTTGCACTCGGGGTGCACCTGGGGCGTAGGTTCGGAACGCAGCCTTGCGCGAAAAAGAAAAAAGGGAGGTAAAGCCACATGTTGCTAATTTTGCGGATCCGTTTCAAAACGTGTTAAAATCATTAGGGAAGTATATTTGTCTCATTCTAGCATCCACTATCTTCGTATATTTTTTTTTCTACTTCGTATTGGCACCCGAGTGATTTTCAAACGTTTTGAAACGCAGCCTAAAATGAATTCATCGAGCGAATAGCGATTCAGAAATTGATTTTGCATTATCTGGTTTTTGATTAATTTCCTCGTAATCGTGATGAAAAGCAGAGTGTTTAACTCGGGTGAAAGTAGGTACCCATTTCACACTCGAACTAAGGGCGCCCCTCAGGTTCGTTCGGGGTGCCAAACATCTCGTGTGAAATGGGTCACTTTCATCCCTTGGTTAACAATCTACTATTTTGTAAATGTAACAAATGTTAATTAAATTAAATTAAATTAAAATTAAATATTCTTTATTTTCAGGAAAACATAACCCATAGAACACCGAACCGAAAAAACCGATAATCCGATTCGACCGACGAAAATAATCCATTACTAACATTACTAACGCAATGTAATCGATTATTTTCATAGCTAGCAACACTCCATTCCCCTTCTTTTAAATCGATTCGTAGAAGTCATTAATTCATTCACTGGGAGTGGAAGTGGAAAACGAGCAGTGTAGACTAGTCTAGAGGAAGCAATTTCGTACCTAAAGATAATTTTTCTGTAAAAGTTATTTTCGAATTTGCTATAGAAATATAATATGTACACACGGCGACACATCAAGCTATACAAAACCAACAAAATACAACGTGTTTATGAATTAGCGCAAAACCTCATACACCCCAACTGATTTATAACAAAATAATTAGATTGAAACAATAATTTCATTATTTTTATAGTTAAAATTTAAAGTTATACGCATTTAAAGTTTTGAGGTAAAAATTATTTGTTATCATTTCAGCACTGAAAGAAAGCGCTACCGTACTCATAGATACATTTTAATAATCTTTTTTTGATAGTAAGTAGGGTGGGTGAGTGTCCCCGTGCGGTGGGTTGACATCGGGTTCAGTAAATTTAAAATTTTACAAAAAAATTATTTAATATTTTGAAAAAAATTACCTATGTTGAAACCATGATAATTCGATTCTGCTCTCGATTCTAAACAAACTACTTTCTAGTTTGCGTTAATTCATTAACACGTTGTATAAGCTGGTCGCGCGTAGGTCCAGTAATGTATACTTCACCATTTATTCCCAGAGATAAGTGTACTTTTTGCAACCATCAGCAGCAAGGCTGATTCAGTGTTAATGGGGTGTAGAGCATCTCTGTGATGGGGATGGACCAGCTCTGCCTGCATAACTCCAGTCGGTTTAGGAGTTACTGATTAAAGGTCTGTAAAAAATTTACGATCAGCTGCAAGGCTGATCGTATGTTATTGTTGTAGTGTGCACTGTAGCTATGTGAACAGTACAAAAACTGACATGGTTCATTAGTCGGTTTAGGAGATACAGCCGTTCAAAGGTCGGAACTTAGACTGGCTATAATTATCTCCTAAACCGACTGACAGAACTTGACAGTTTTTGTACTGTTCACATAGCTACAGTGCTATATCTTCGCGCGGCCAGCTTATGTTGGTTTTGTATAGCTTGATGTGTCGCCGTGCGTGCGTTGATTTACCGAAGCGCTAAAGTTTTTCTTCATTATGGATACATACATATGTCGTTAGACCCGTGCTCTAACTTAAAATATGTTTTGAACCACTTTAAATGGGCTGTTTGAGATAAAAGAAATTTTTTAAGATTTTTTTTAAATTGTGAATTTTAATTTATGCGTGCCTGTTCATATGTGCACAGTGGTTCCAAGCCCAGATTTTATGACATAGTAAAAAAGACAATGCGGGTTTTGTATGTAAGGTTGGCGCCTTATTTTTCGCCTTTGTTTTTGGTGCGGCCAGCAACCAAACTTGAATATTTTATTTCAGAATAAAGTAACAAACAAAACTTATTAACATGTATATCCCTAAACTCAGATCGGACGGAGATATAACGAGCACTTTAAGTCTTTATATCTCAGTTCGGACTGAGTTCCGAGATATTTGTAATACCAAGTTTTGTTTTTAACTTTATTCTGAACTATAATATTCAAGTTTGATTGATAGGCGCGCTAAAAAAAAAAATGCGCCATTTTTAGGCATAGGCTTTTAACACGATATAATAAGATGTCTAAATTTGATTGTTTCAGGAAGATAAAATAGAATAAATTGGATGGGGATTGTTTAAAGCACCGGTCAACCTCAGAAAGATGTTCAGTAAAATTACAAAAGTTTAATACTTTGGATCTTGTGTTTTATTAGATTACACGACTGTTTTGTGATTAAATATTTATACACCACTAGTTTTTAGATACAAGTTGTGCTTAATTACAAAATTGTAACGGTACTACCGTCAGCGGCCGAGGGGGAGATGCCATACGCATTTCTGCTATTCCCCTTTGCCAAAGTGCAAGCCCCGATGGTCTACTGCCACAGATTAATAATAAGTTACTACCTCAGAGGACGGATCTCATTATTGCCTTTTGGTTTAATCTCTTTGGTGACTACGTACTACTGCAGGATTTTCCAATGAATGCAGATCTTATCGATATTTAACGTTTTGTGATAAATTATTTAATAATTATACATTTCTATTTTTGTATGATTTCTTTCCTTCTCTAAGTATAATAAAAATCGGTCAAGTGCGAGTCGGGCTACTCGCGCACCGAGGGTTCCGTACCGCACCACCACAACTTATTAATGTACCAAAAAATGTTTTTCTCCGGAACCTTTAGCACGAGACCGACTCACACTTGGCCGGTTTTTATTATTTGTTGTTAAACTGCAGAGTTTGCTCTATAATCGTACCAAGTTTGACGCTTGTATGTAATTATGTATTACCGTTTTTGCCATAGAGCGAGAAGAAAAAAACGTTGATAAAAACTAGTTCCTTGTATGAGGACCACCCCCCCTAATTTTTAACATTTTGAAATTTTTATTATTTTAGCAAATCTGCCGTAATACCGCACATGAAATTTTTAACTATCTAGCTCTTACGGTTCAAAAGTTACAGCCCTAAATAGGTAGGACAGACAGACGGACGGATGGACAACGTAGGCTTAGTAATAGGGTCCCGTTTTCAGCCTTTAGGTAGGTAAAGAGCCTCTTAATCGATCCCGGGATCATTATGAATTTATTTATAAAACCACGACAAATATGTCAACTTACTTATTTTCGGGTCAAGGTCGGACCTTTGAAAGTGAATTATCTATTCTATGGCCACAGTATAAGAAACCAATAATGGCTACCTTCAATACGCTATGAGTGAGCCTTGTTACAACTGTGTGCAAGACAGCATATAGTTATAGCAACGTTTCTGACCACCCCTAGGCTGCCTGTCCATTGACGCGAGCTGGCTGTGCGAGCTGTGTAGCTGTGTAAATATTAACCAATCAGGAGCTCAGCCTATCTCAGTCGGATCTCTGATTGGTTAATATTTAAACAGCTACACAGCTCGCACAGCCAGCTCGCTTCAATGGACAGGCAGCCTAAAGAGATTATGGTCGTGATCACTCACAATACGCCATAAGGTTGCTGCAGTCGCAACTCGACTGGTTATTACTCGTTCGTATCCCGAGAGCTTTCGAGGAGTGAGCGAGATGGATAGTTATCTCTTTTACTTTCGCACTAATGGCACCTGCGCCACTGTTCCCGCTATAGCCACTGTTACCGCCTTAACCCTACGTATGTGTATTCTTTGCTCTCAAAACTACATAATTTGATGTTTAAATCATGTATGTAGGTCTTAGGATGCAGAAAATGTGTCGATTTCCGGTTCGTTGGCCGCCATGTTGAATATCTTGCTTCCGGCTTTGATTTCGAGTTGGTAACAAGCATTTTCGGATTCAGCGGGGTCGAATTATGTTGGGCAGATCACACGTAGCGTAGTTTGGCGTAGTGGAGATTAAATAATACAGCGGCACGATGTTTAACCAATTGCATTTACTCAGAAATACAATAGACGCCAAACAAATCTTTCTTGAGAATAATTAACAAACGACACAGTACCCAACTAACAAGTTAACCTTATAAATTTGAATCTATAAGGTCTAAACTCTTATAGTTGTTTTAAAAGAGCATTCATTATGTCAATGTACCTTATAAAGGCACATTATAAGAAGATTTGGCTAATATTACCTTTATTCTTATAATTTGGCTGGGTAAACGCTAATAAATCCGATTAATATAGCTACAATAAGGGTTCAAAATGTTGTCTTCTTATAGAGGCTAGTTATATTGCTTTTTAGCCGTATAATATTTAATGCCATATAAAGGCTTTTTATAAGGTCAATTATTCTTTTTAAAGTAATGCACAAGGCCACTATGATACTTTTTAACTTATAGAAGCATTTTATAAGATGTCTATCGAACAAACTATTTATAGCATTTTATATGGTCTTAACAAGAATGAAAGCAATCCATATTCACTTATATATTCATAATAAAGGCACTGTTCTCTTTATGGTTATATTAAAATATTTTATATAACTAGACTCGCCATTTTGAAACTGCAGCAGATGTGAATGGATTGAAAGATAACTTTTAAAAATGGATTCAAAAGACTGGAAGAAGTTTAAGAGAAGTGGTGGTTTTAGAGGAAAAGTAAAACAAATTTACGAGAATATGGTTGTGAACACTACACCCACCACTTCTACTCCTATAATGCTACAAAATTACCAAGCTGATACCAACGAATCAGCCAGTGGTTCCGTAGAGGATAGTTTTATGGAACATGACAATGAACAGGAATGCAGTCGGGAAGAATATAATTCTAGCGATAGTGATAATGATATAGATATGTTTTTAAATGAAGAGTTGAAGAAGGTTGATGCCTTAAAATCTTCATTAATTAATATCTATAAATGTGAAGATTATGTTGCTAGTAAATCAAAAAATATATATCACTTTTCGTGTGCTGACATTAAATGTAAATTATTAAATGTAGAATATAATTCTGTATTGCATTTTATGCACTTAATCCATACTTTGTAAAATAAAACAATTCGCTAATTTGAAAATCACTTATTTTTATTAAAGTTATCTTTTTTTTATAGACTGTCATGTCGCCGATTTGGAAATGGAAGAGTGCACTCAAATAGGGCATTATCTAAAGGAAGGTTGATTCTGTATTATTTTGTGGGTTTAAGGACCCTCCGCTCCGCTGACGTCAATGGTCCAATTTGTCCACATCCGCGAATACTACCATTGTTAAATCTGCGGACAAACAAAATTTATATATAGGTACGGGATTTTACTTGTGAGAAAGGAACCCTAACGATACGTAAAATGGCGATAGCACAAGCAACAAATGTTGACATTATTCGTTTTCACTCTCATAGCCTCCTTGTAGAAGATGTACGAATTGCTTTTGCCCTTATAATAGCATTGTTTAAAACATGACTAAATAATTAACCACATTTGTAGCACAAAACAGCTTAAATTCGAGGGCGCATTGGTAGTACAACACACTGCGTACCACATTTTATCATGCATTTGAATTCCCACACAGTTTTCACTAATACAAGCACATATTCAGATAAACTAAATAAAATAAATTAATACCTTACCGTTTTCATTTCAATGAAATGGTTGACGCTTTCTCGTTTTCGCCGAACTGTCACGAAAATGTAAATCATTAAGCAAAAACACTTATTGCAGAGTCATAAACACACGATTATAAGAGACAATGGCTTTTTAAGAACCTTTGTTTTGCCGTTATGAGTTTTACTCCCTTATTGCTAATCATAATAAAACACGTATAAGGGTGATCGCCCTTATTAACGCTTTCAATATGTCTCTTATAAGTATATTGAACTTTTAAGAGCTTTTTTCTTGCAATTATAAGTTTAACTCCCTTGTTGCTTGCCATAATAAAGTACGTATAAGAAAAAAATTGCTAACAATAAAGCAACTATAAGGGGGGTATAAGTTTATTGTTCTTATAATTTGTGCCCAAACGCACCCTTATTAGCGATAATACGGCTCTTATAAGAATATTATTTTTGGCAATATAAGCCACTATAAGAGGAACTTTTGTTAGTTGGGTATTTAGTCTGATTAAAATAGATTACATAAATTAGATCGACCAGCCATGCTAGCAAGCGGGATGAGAGAGAGAGTGTTGACAGCTGTCACTTTGACGTATAAAGTAAAGATATCGGAACGTTCCGAAATAAGCATAGTACTTAAATGTTAGTAGGTATACATTCATAATTATCATTTCTAACAAATTAGCCAGAAAACACTTACTCGAAAGTATAATCCCCGCAAGTTGATATTGCGATGGAACCTTGTCACAATAACCGCTGCGTGACGTCATCAAGCACGGGCTGACCTTGCGAACGGTACTGATGGTGCACAGTCGACTACGTCAAAATTACGTCACCAACTGTCCGTCTGTCCGTCTGTCCGTCTGTCCGTCTGTCCGTCTGTCCGTCTGTCCGTCTGCTCTCTACAGAATAACAACAAAAACTAAAAAACCGGCTAAGTGTGAGTCGGTCTTGCGGTGAAGGTCCCGGACAAAAAAAGTTTTTTTTCTAAGTTAATAATGTTGTGTTCTGTTGTGGTACCTACGTGGTACGGAACCCTCGGTGCGCGAGTAGCCCGACTAGCACTAGAACGGGTTTTATTTTAATTTCTTGTCCTGTCTATAAGTACTTATTACATATTTTGGCGCCAATGATACGCCTTGTTATCGATAATTGGATGAATCGTTTCAGAAGATATGAACCGATAATAATAAATTATTGATTTGTTGCACTTCTAAAATTCAATCACAAAGACAAATTGAATATTATCAATCAGCCCTTATTAGGGTTGTGTAGTCAAACAAGATATAAACTTTATACTTTCGTCCATTGTATTTGTCTATGTTACTGGCAATCTGTATAATTCAGGTATTTTATACGATACCTAGGCATGTCTAGGATACCTGGGGCGTTCAGGCAATGTATGGAATATGATTAATATTATTGTCCATTACATACTTTACCTAGGCAATGTATACAATTCCCAGGTATTGTATAGAGTACAGGCTGGTGAACCGGCAATGTCTAAAGGAAATAGAAAGCCCGCGAAGGGGTTGCGGGAGGTGGATGCCCCCAGTCTGAGAAAACCAAACTGATGTTTTTAAATTATAGGTTAGGTTGTAATATGTATCACGCTTAGCGGAGACAGCGATGCGAGCGAAGCATCAACATACTGGCTTGCGTGCTGCATGCTTGCTGCATGCTTGCTTACATGCTGCATGCATGCTTGCATCTTGCATGCTTTCTTGCTTACTGCGTCAACAAGCAAGCAACCAGCAAGCAAGCGCTGCGCTTGCTTGTTGCTTGCTCTCGTCTTTTACACACAGTACCGGCTGCGCATTCGGTTATTTTATAGAATACCTAGGCAAAGTATAAAATAAATACTATTTCATACATTCAATAAACATTTAAGCTGAAAAAAAATAATTTTAACCAATACAATAACAGCTAGAAGTTTTATAAACGATGTACAAAAGCGTCAAAAGTATTTAAGGGGCGTCCGCCTGGTTTTGAGTAACTTTGTAACTATTTTATACATTAACTATGGCACTTTTTAAGCAGTAAACAAAACTGAACAATCTACAGGATATGAGAAGTGATTTGGTTGTTCTCGAAATCTATTTTAATTAATAAAATTGAAGAAAAACGAATCCAAAGTCACCCCTTTTTTCCAGTTATACTTAACCGTTTTACTCTTACATTGTTGATCAGAAGAATATGAAAATATGCAATATTCTTCACAATACAATATAGAATGGTGTGGTTTTCTTATTTTTTTTAAATTCATAAAAAATCATTCAAGTTTTCAAAGAAAACGGAAAATTCTGACCGGAGCCACGCAATTGAAGCGGGATGGCTAATTGCAAAAGTTTGCTTGTAAGAAAGAGAGCCTTGCACTAGGGAGGGAGAGCCTTAAGGCTGTAGTAGAGCATAAATTGTTTTATTTTATGCCGAAATTATTAATTTTGGCTTTTAAATAGCACCGAAAAGCTCGAACATACAGTGTATGGTGTAAAAAAAAACCGCTATAAGCACGTTTATAAGACTAGAGTAGTATATCGACTAAATAGTGCTCTAGAATTCTGCTTTTGTGTTGCCTAATTCTGTACAAGAGCATTGAATATTGCTGTCTTCTGGATATTGGTTTATAATTACTCTGTAGGACAGTCATCATATTAGGCTTGATATAGCTGTTCAATGGTTATCTAGGAAACCCTTAGAAAGCAAATTCCTGTACAAGAGTGTGATACAATATCTCCCTATATTACAGCCCTCGGACAACAACAGATCATTATAACGTTGATAGTGTTTCAATAGGATAAGTATGCAACTTATCGAATATTTTAATGCCTAAGTAAAACTGGTGTACCTAAATGTCAGTTTTGCACAGTTAATTATTGTGTTCTTTGTGAATTTGTTTGGTGCTATTTTCAAGAGCCAAAAATTGACATCAAACTATGAAAAAAGAAACTGGCGGTATAAAAACTAAACAAAGCATATTCACAATGTGAAACGTTACAACTTCAAACGTAACAACATACTACTCTGTCAAGAAAGTACGGGGAAAAGGTCAATAATACACAAAATGTTAGTTAATCATCCAAATTTATTTTATGTCCTTCAAAGTATGCTCTTTCAGAAACGATACACTTACGCCAATGAATAATCCAATCATCGAAAAAAAAATTAAACGCTTTTTCCGGAATTGAGATCCGTTGTCGCCGCGAATTCTCCTTTATGTTTTCTACCGAATGAAAAGGGGTGCCACGCAGTAGTAATTTGAGTTTAGACAAAAGAAAGAAGTCTGCTGGAGCCATATCTGATATCTGGTGAATAAGATGGTTGCTCGATGGTATTTGTTGAGTTCTTGGTCAAAAATAGATATGCGATTGCGTTTTTGAAGAAAATAAGGTCTTATGGGACTAGCCGAGCGGCAACATGTTTCACACTCAAGAGATTATTTAAAATAATATGGATCGACTCGTGAGACACAGAAAGTTCGGCGGCTATATCTCTCAAACTTGAATGAGGATTTTCAGTCACTATTTCCTTCACTTTTGTGATATTAACTTCAGTTGCAGACGTTGATGGCCTACCAGAGCGAGGCAAATCTGCAATCACATCTCGACCGCTTTGTACCACCCATAAGCATGTATTTTTGATAAAGTCGATTCACCGTAAGCCTTCTATAACATTTTCAGTGACAATCCTAACACGAAATTCCATTGGCGATGCAAAATTTTAGACAAACTCTTTGTTCGATGTTTTTGTCCATTATATGAAATTCGCAATACACACTAGACATGATATAACTAACAACAGAACTGTATTAAATCTAAATAACAGATGCAACTCAAACTCCGCGCCAAAATGGAACACAGTTGTGCCAATCTAACAACTACAACAACGACAAAAAATTCAATTTGGAACCATAGACAAATCATCCATTCTCGATACTTTCTTGACAGAATGTATTCTTTTAAGCAGCAGTAATTAAATTCTAATGTACAGCCAATGTAAGGCTAGGCTAGGCTATGTTAGGCCTCTTTAGGCTATTGTATATACTTAAATTACGGCTTAGGTACGCAAAAAGCTTCATAATCGAGTACTAGAAGAGTAACACCTGTATAATTGAAGACGCCATTAAACCGTAACCTAAAAAAGATGGTATCATCTAAACTATTATAAAACTGTAACAGAAGTGTGTCTGTACATTGAAGATATTTACAAAAAAAAGATTACGATATGATTTTTAGATGTCCCTGATTCCAAATCACCAATTTTTGGATTTTTTGTCTGTCTGTTTGTTTGTTTGTTTGTTTGTTCGTTTGTTTGTTTGTTTGTTTATTTGTTTGTTTGGGTGTTTGTTTGTTCAAGTATCACGCAAAAACTACTGAACCGATTTTGATGAAACTTTTTTTGTTTGATAGTTTATCATCTGACTTAAAATCTGGTATATAATTTATGCGGACGAAGTCGCGGGTAAAAGCTCGTAATTAATAAAATACTATTACGTATGTTTTTGAAAATTTCGGCGATATTTACACAGAATTTTACCTGAATACCATAAAAAATTAATTTATTTTCAATAGAAAAGTGCTGCGGACTTATGAAGCTTGTCTCAAGTTGGGTTACACGGTTCTTATTACACAAACACTTTCGTTAGTATCTATTGTTTCAAGAGCGCATGAGTTTTTGACTTACTATAAGTATACATATTCACGAAAAAGTAGCAGCCGCAAGCAAAATAACGACCAAGAAACTAATAATGGGTCTTTTCCATACAGTAAAATCATATTTGTTCACTTCACAAAATAAAATATAATGGCCTTTGCGTGTCCTATGATCCGATGAATAAACAAATCTTAAGAAAATAAGTTTAGAAGGAATCAACCACGAACATTATTTTATTCTTATATTCAGACGTTTACAAGCCTGAGACTGTATAAAAGAATAAAACACGTAAGATTTGAGAAGTTTCTGTTTTTAATTACGCTCTAAGGCCGGTATTACAGAACGACACTCAAGTGGAGATCTCTTCTTGAGTATAGATAGAAAAGGATGCAAATACATACAACGTATACATGCATCCTTGTCTATCTTTACTTAAGAAGAGATCTCCACTTGAGTGTCGTTCTGTAATACCGGCCTAAGTCAGCTATTGCGCAGCTATTCTACACTTAGATATGTATAATTTTGGGCCCATTTTGCGGATATAACGGCTGTGCTGCTTAAGCTCTTCAAAATGTTTATTGTACAGCGTAAAGGGTGTTCATTTTCACACCAAAGCGGACGGCAAACTCTACAACACAAGTCACTTAATGTCTCGCCTTAAACGCGATGACCTGCATCTGGACAGTTTGCTCTTTGCTGATGACGCTGCCTTTATTGCAAAAGCCCCTCAAGAGCTGTAGGTTCAGCTGGATAAATTCTCTCGGTTATGTTCCTTGTTCTCCATGTCGATGAATGTGAAAAAGACCGTAGTATTAGCGCAAGGGTCTATCCCTAGACCGACTATCTTGTTGGACGGTGCGCCTTTGGAAGTTGTAGACAAGTTTTGCTATTTAGGATCGACAGTGACGAGCAATCTCGGTCTCAGCGACGAGATCAGCATTCGCATCGGCAAAGTGGCTACGACGTTTGGGAAGCTAAGTACAAAAGTGTGGGATAACGAATATCTAACAGTCAGGACAAAGATGCTTGTTTAACAAGCATGCGTCTTGAGTACACTCTTGTACGGTGCTGAAATCTGGACGTCGTATGCAAAGCAAGAATGTCGCCTAAATAATTTCTACATGCGCTATCTTAGAAGTGTACTGAAAATCACATGGAAGGATAGGGTAACGAACGAGAGAACGTTTCTTCAGATTGCACAGCTTAAGGAGAGACGATTGCGGTGGCTGGGGCATGTGTACCGTATGAACACAAATCGTTTGCCCAGGAGAGTCATGCTGAGCCAAGTAGCCTTCGCTAAACGTAATGTCGGAAGACCCATGTTAAGTTTTAAGGACAGTGCTAAGCGGGATATGGTGTGTTTTAAAATTGATCTCTCGAAGTGGGAATGCCTTGCAAGCGACAGGGACGAGTGGAGGAAGGAAATAGCTAACGGACGATCAGCCTACGATAAAGTCTGGTTCGAATCTCTGGCCATACAGCGAGTAAAAAGGCACAGAGATGAACAAGCTCCTGCACTAACTGACACACAGCACAAATGCCGTAAATGCGGCAGGCATTGCCGCTCCCGAATCGGCTTATATCGCCACGAACGTCGGTGTCTTAAGCAAACAGACGCTGTTTGAACCATCTATTTAGATGAAACAAGGCCCATGATGATGAAATAGTTTCAAATACTATCTGATACCTATACCTTTAGGTATTCTATTAAATGCCCAGGTATTGTATATAATACTGGATTATAAAGATTGCCTGAAACATCTAAACGTATCACTTCTCGCACAAAGACAAATAATTAAAAATATCGTTTTCCTGCCCTATCGAGTGGGCTACCGTTTTCGATAGGTGATGGTACACAATGCCCTTGGGATTGAGTCCATAATTATAATGCTTCTTTTTTATATATGAGATATAGGTGCAGTACCTAGCTATGGAACCCTACCATGGGAGGGCCCGACATGCCATTTACCGGTTTTTTTCCTACGTACCTATTAAACTTGTAGATAGATTAATGTTCAATAATCATTTATATCTTCGTATAGATTTCTTCTGTCACATTCTTTTAAAAACTAGCATAATGAATACTGTCGTTATATTATTCGTGGTCACCTTTTTAATTACTTACACGGTATGGTTTCCTAATATTTTCTTGTACGACGTCTGGCGATGCCTGAACTACTTATTTTTTTAAGTTTTACTTGTTTTATTTTTTGGAAGAAACATATTATGAGCAAGAAGATACTGGATGGCTGGCATTACAATCTTATAATTTCGCTGTGAGATCGATAGTGTTCCGTGTTTTTCTCCATTCCCCAATATTAGGAAGCAATTTGTTATTATTATTATAACACTTTATTGTACACACAGACGTAATAATATACAAAGTACAAACGTCCAAAGGGCGATCTTATCTCTGAAGAGATTTCTTTCAGCAGAAGACTTCAAACCTGCACACCCCTACTCACCCCCTCTACGCAACCCTTACTCATCCCTACGCACCCCCTATGCACCCTCTACGTACCCCTCTACGCAGCCCCTACTCGCCACTTACACTCCCCCTACGCACCCCCTACGTACCCCCTACCATCTCCTATTTAGCGCGTTAGGGGGTGAGTAGGGTATAGGTAAGTAACTAACGTCCCTAAAAACCATAAAAACGACACACATAATGATATTTAGACAATCCAACCCCATTGCACCCCAACAGGGGATGATGGTATTTCACGTCCGCCACGTTGGAATTTAATTTAAACCATACAAATACCCATCTCGATTTTCAGACTTTGTCACCCTATTCCCCCTTTCAGGGGTTGAATTCTGAAAAATCCTTAAACACGTGTTTACTCATTTATAAATATGAGTACTCCTGTGAAGTTTCGAATAAAATGGTCAAACTAATCTTGTTTCCCCATACGACTATTGGACGCCCGTTTTACCCAGAATTTTTAAAATTCTTAGTGCACCGCTAGACCTCATCATAAGGAACCTACGTGCCAAATATGGAATCTCTAGACCCAGCAGTTTGGGCTGTGCGTTGATATATCAGTCAGTCAGTCATTCAGTCAGTCAGTTTCTTCAATTCAATTCAATTTTCAATTTTCTTCTGTTATGTATTTAGATTTCTTTTGTGTACAATAATTTGTGAAAAATTTATTGAGTAATTTTAGTGAAATCACCTCACTGTCTAATTAAAAACATTAAAAATCTATTGTTATTTTTTCTACAGGAAGAATTTGAGGTGAGAATAAAACATTTTTGTTTTAAAATTGACGTGTTTTGTATCGTGCAATGACTTAAGAACCGGCCAAGAGCGTTCAGACTCTCCCAAGATAGGGTGCCGTAGTCTTTACATGAAAAGCTAATCCTATTCTATTGTTTACCGCCGCAGACCGCCTTATTTTGTGCCTCTTGTATTTTTTTCTCTGTATTTTACTCTTTATATTTTGGTGTAAAATAAAGTATATTTGATTGATTGATTGATTGATTGTTTTCTCAATAACATATTGTGTTGAATATTTTGCAACTCTAATAATATTACATACATCACGTATCGAATTTGATAACCTCCTTTTTTTAAGTCGGTTAAAAATTGCTTTAAGGCTTTTGTAGAGTAACACTTTCTCTATTTAGGCTTTCTTTATTGAGAAATCTTTAATATTGCGATGAGGGCGCCACTGAACGGTAAAGGAAGCCTTAATGAAAGTACTTATGCATCATTCAAAACTATTTTTCTCAGGACAAGACCTGCGTATTCGTTCACATATACAGAAATTTCAAAAATGAGAAGCCACAGTGTACGGGCCTCGAAACCTTAAAAAGAGTGAGTAAAGCATAATAAAACCGGTCAAGTGCGAGTCGGGCTACTCGCGCACCGAGGGTTCCGTAGGTACCACACCACCACAGAACACAACATTATTTCAAAACTACTTTCTCGGCTAAGCAAATAGCTAATGTGATAAATAAAATGAAACGAGGGAAGTCTCCTGGCTGTGATGGTCTGAGCATCGAGCATCTGCAGAATGCTGGACCACATCTTCCGAGAGTCTTAAGTATGTTATTTAACTTCTGTATCAGTCACTCTTACTTGCCTCCTGATCTAACAAAAACCTTAGTTGTGCCTATTATAAAAAATAAAACCGGTGATATTTCATCTAAATCAAACTACAGACCTATATCTCTTGCGACAACTGTAGCAAATATTTTTGATAGCCTTATTGCCCAGTTTGGCTTCAGATCGGGGCTCTCACACACACACACACCACCACAGAACACAACATTATTAACTTTTTTTGTCCGGGACCTTTAGCGCGAGACCGACTCACACTTGGCCGGTTTTTAGTATTTGTTGTTATTCTGTAGAGTTTTCTCTATAATCACACTAAGTTTGACGGTTGTATATGTTACCGTTTTTACGATAGAGCGTGAAGAAAAAACGTAGATAAAAAGTAGTTTCTTGTTGAGAACCCCCCTTGATTATTAACTTTTTGAATTTTTTATTATTTGTTAGCAAATTCGCCGTAACAACGCACATTCTGTGAAAATTTCAACTATCTAGCTATTACGGTTCAAAAGTTACAGCCTTAAATAGGTAGGACAGACGGACGGACGGACGGACAGACGGACAGACGGACGGACAGACGGACAGACGGACGGACGGACGGACGGACGGACAACGTAGGCTTAGTAATAGGGTCCCGTTTTCACCCTTTGGGTACGGAACCCTAAAAAAGGCCATGTGCTAGTCGAATTCGTACACGGAGGGTTCCGTACCGCCATAAAATATTACCAAAAAATTTCTAATTTATTATTACCCAAAAACTCAACACACACTTGACCAGTTATTACTATTTGTCGTTTTACCTTTGAGTATGCACTATAATCACACCAAGTTCAACGCTTGTATGTATGTATTACCGTTTTTACGATAGAGCATAAACAAAAAAACCGGTCAAGTGCGAGTCGGGGTACTCGCCCACCGAGGGTTCCCTAGGTACCACACCACCACAGAACACAACATTATTTCAAAACTACTTTCTCGGCTAAGCAAATAGCTAATGTGATAAATAAAATGAAACGAGGGAAGTCTCCTGGCTGTGATGGTCTGAGCATCGAGCATCTGCAGAATGCTGGACCACATCTTCCGAGAGTCTTAAGTATGTTATTTAACTTCTGTATCAGTCACTCTTACTTGCCTCCTGATCTAACAAAAAAACCTTAGTTGTGCCTATTATAAAAAATAAAACCGGTGATATTTCATCTAAATCAAACTACAGACCTATATCTCTTGCGACAACTGTAGCAAATATTTTTGATAGCCTTATTGCCCAGTTTGGCTTCAGATCGGGGCTCTCAACAGAGAGTGCTGTACTAAGTCTGAAGCATACTGTGGAATACTATACGGCTAGGCAAACTCCGGTTTATGCCTGTTTCTTAGATTTATCTAAGGCCTTCGATCTAGTCCAGTATAACATGTTATGGGATAAACTAGAAGAATGTAAATTCCCTAGTGAGCTGACACAAATCTTGAAGTATTGGTACTCTAGTCAGGTAAATGTAGTCAAGTAGGGAAATGTAGTGTCAGAATCATATGGTTTGGAATGCGGTGTAAGACAAGGTGGGCTTACGTCTCCCACCCTTTTTAATCTCTATGTAAATGAGCTGATCGCTGAGCTCAGCAGCATGCATGTCGGCTGTCACATCGACGGTACCTGTGTCAATAATATAAGTTATGCAGACGACATGGTGCTGCTCAGCCCGTCGATCGGTGGCCTCAGGAAACTGATAAGTGTTTGTGAGGCGTATGCATCTAGACATGGATTGAAATATAATACAACCAAAAGTGAATTCATGCTTTTTAAGTCCGGTAAGAAGTGTCCATCAGACATACCTGTCTTGGCTCTGAATGGAACACCTCTTAAAAGAGTGTCACAGTTCAAAAACCTGGGACACATAGTGACAGAAGACCTGCACGATGATGCAGACATAGAAAGGGAACGCAGGGCGCTTGCCCTTGTGCTTGTCAGGGCCAATATGATAGTCCACAGATTCAGGCATTGCTCAGCGCAAGTAAAAATAACATTATTTAGAGCGAACTGCACATCCATGTACACCTGTAATCTGTGGTCTGCATATCGC
Organism: Agonopterix subpropinquella; assembly: GCA_922987775.1. Classification (NCBI taxonomy): domain Eukaryota; kingdom Metazoa; phylum Arthropoda; class Insecta; order Lepidoptera; family Depressariidae; genus Agonopterix; species Agonopterix subpropinquella. The sequence continues at coordinate 33,841,988 of OV277693.1, forward strand.
CAGGCATCTCTAAGGGCCCTGCGCACCCAATATAATAACGCCTTCAGGATGCTGCTGGGGCTGCCGCGCTTCTGCAATGCGTCAGGCATGTTCGCGGACGCTCATGTCGATGGGTTTCCCACCACGCTCCGCAAACGCTGTGCCGCCGCGCTGCAGAGGGTTCCCGCCAGCACCAACAGCATTCTAAAGACGGTCGCAAGTAGATACGACAGTAGCTTCATTAAGCACTGGGTCGGTCTGCACTTAAGTATGTGTACTAACATAGTTATTTAAGTGTGTTACTAACATCAATATGGATTGTAATATCTGAAATAAAGAATTTTTACAATTTTTTTTTTATTAACTTAGAAAAAAAAATTTTTTTTTGTCCTGGACCTTTAGCGCAAGATCGACTCACACTTGGCCGGTTTTTAGTATTTGTTGTTATTTTGTAGAGTTCGCTCTATAACCACACTAAGTTTGACACTTGTATGTATTAACGTTTTTAGGATAGGGCGTGAAGAAAAAACGTTGATAGAAACTAGTTTCTTGTTGAGAACCCCCCTTAATTTTTAACTTTTTGACATTTTTATTATTTGTTAACAAATCCGCTGTAATAACGCCTAATCTGATAAAATTTCAACCATCTAGCTATTACGGTTCAAAAGTTACAGCCCTAAATAGGTAGGACAGACGGACGGACGGACGGACGGACGGACGGACGGACGGACAACGTAGGCTTAGTAATAGGGCCCCGTTTTCACCCTTTGGGTACGGAACCCTAAAAACGTTTACAAAAAACGTGTTTTTTTACATTTCATAATACTTTAGCAAATCCGCGATATTACGAATATTCTGCGAAAATTTCTACTGCCTAGCTATTCTGGTTCAAAAGATACAGCCCGTTCTATAAAGGGCCCGCCTGCCTATGCAGGACAGGACAGACGGACGGACACCGACTGTAGGCTTATGAATAGGGTCCCGTTGGCCGTCCGTAGCCAATCTACTCGTAATGGTAGGTTTAGATGATGACAATTTCGCGGCGCCAATTCTGCGGCGCCTGAAAAAACGCACCGTGTAAACACTTGTCGTGCCGTGCAAAAGTGTTTACACGGTGCTTTTTTTCAGGCGCCGCAGAATTGGCGCCGCGAAATTGTCATCGTCTAAACCTACCATACAAGTAGAGAACTCACTTGTACGGGTTCCTTCCTTGTCTGGAACCGGTAGCCAGGTACCGAAATGGCAAGAACCGCGAAGTAACGGTACAGAACCTGGAGTGCAATTCCCTTAACGTCACATCGCTGTCAAAAACATCGATGAGCTCACAAATGTAACTTCCTTCCTGCATCCTTCAGATCGTCGAAGTTTTAATACAGGGTGAAAGTGACAGCCTAGCAAATACTGAAACGGTTTCGTATGGGACAGCAGATTTTTTTTCGCGTTTCCTGAGGTAGGCTCCATAGTGAAAGTAGTCTTAAAAAGTTGTCGAAAAAAAAATCTGCTGAAATTTTAGTCTGGTAGGTAAGTACAGCATCAGTTTTGCATACAAAACTGCTGACAAAGCTGCTGTACCTACCCGACTAAAATTTCAGCTGATTTTTTGTCCCATATAGGACAGCAGATTTTTTTTCGCGTTTCCTGAGGTAGGCTCCATAGTGACAGTTGTTCAGTTTGATGGTCTGAGAGGAATACTATATACAATGTTCTTGGGTCTGAGTTCACCGTTTCAGTATTTGCTAGGCTGTCACTTACACCCTTAGATTAAAAACTTTCCGCTTACGCTGAAAGATGGAGCCAAGAAATGAGAGAGCGTGATAGCCAGTTATGAAAACTTATGTAAACGAAAAAGACAGAAATATTATTTTTTGTTTCGGCTACCGTGGCCGGTTTTTTTGTTTGGCAAGATGTCAAAGCATTGTCAAACCTATGGAATGCATAGAAATATTAATTTACTACGTAAAACCTGGAATGTTGATGATATCTTGCCAGACAAACCGTCTTTTAGTATGCAAAAGTCCCACTATTGCTGTTTCATGTGCGGCCACGTTATGGTTTCATCTAGTTACTATACTATACAACTGCCTCCGTAGTCTAATGGTTAAGAGCTTTGGGCTCTTGACACGGAGGTCGTGGGTTCGATTCCCACGGGGGACACCTAGTGATATGTCACTTTGTGCGTTTTTCCCCAGTTGGTTAGGACATTGCAGGCTGAATCACCTGATTGTCTGAAAAGAAAGATGATTCCGTGCTTCGGATGGCACGTTAAGCCGTTGGTCCCGGCTACTATCTCTGGTGGTAGTAGTCCTTACATAAAAACCACGTCAGAGGCCGAAAGGCGGTCTGAAAAAACTCTGACACCAGGGCTCTGCCCACACGATAAGAAGAAGAAGAAGACCCTGATTTTATGACATCGCAAAAATTAAAATCCATAATTATGATTTTGAAATTTTATTGTTTCAGAAAGCTAAGAAAAAAATTAAAAAACCTTTTAGACTTGGATGGGGGTCGTTTAAAGCCAACGATCAACTTCAGAAGGATGTTCAGTAAAATTAAAAAGGTTTAAAACATTTGCTTTGTATCGATGTACCCTTTGCGTGTATACATATAACTGATATCTGAGTCAAAATAATGTATTTCACTACTAAAAATTGCGAAATAAGCAAAATTTTAAGAAAAAATTAAAACCGCCTTAAAAAAACTAAAATATGTAAAAATAACGAGCTTTTACCCGCGACTTCGTCCGCATAAGTTATATACGAGATTTTAAGTCAGATGATAAGCAATCAAACAAAAAAAGTTTAATGAAAATCGGTTCAGTAGTTTTTGCGTGATACTCGAACAAACAAACATCCAAACAAACAAACAAACAAACAATCAAACAAACAAACAGACTGACAAAAAATCCAAAAATTGGTGATTTGGAATCAGGGACAGGTAAAAACCATGTCGTAATATTTTTTTTTGTAAATACATCTTCAATGTACAGACACATTTCTGTTATAGTTTAGATATTGCAGCCGACGACTTCTTCGTTCGCATCATAAGAACATTAATTTGTTTTATCGAAGTCGGTGTCAAGGTGTAACAAGAAGCTTTCATGCTAGCTGCTTGTTCAGGTTCACAAATATAATTACAGTTAGTTTAAATACTTAAATTTAATAATAGAAATTAATTTTATAAAGAATTAACTTTAAAGAATTAAAATAAGAGGGAAAGTCGAATGAACAGAGTTGTATATCAAAGGGCTCATGTAGTTCAAAGAGTTTACATTGTTCCCAATTTAACTTTGCGGACTTCAACAATTTTATTTCCATAGTTATAGGGATCATTTTTGTTTAGCTAAGGTGTTTGGGTAAAAGTTTAAATTTGCTTGGGTTTTGAAGACATAAAATCTTCCTGCAATTTTGGTTTAGAAAAAAAACATCAGTTCAATTTTCAAAATTTAAATTCAAAATATCGAATAGACGCCGTCGGTGACGTAGTTGATTTTATTGATTTTTTGGTTGGAAATGGGATTCTTAGCAAAATTTTCTTTGAGCTCACACGTCGTCATGCTGTCGGATTGAAAATTGAATTTATTTTCCTCTGATTTTTGAGAATTAAAAAGATTTTGGATTGCTCTTTAAGTAAGTGAAGAGTAGTTTAGAATTTTTCGTTGATTTAATTATTAAATTCATTCAAGGAAGTTTATAATTAGTTTGTGAGCTTGGAGGAACCTGGTACACGATGAAAAGTATCGTGGGTTATGGGCATTTTTGCACCTTGCGGTGTTAAACGGGAAAATGTCGATAGCTTCCATTGCTAGTCTGGCTTTGTGGCGCGCCGACAATCGTTTTTTACCAACATAACGATTTCAGCCACGTAGGTTTCGTAAGCTAAGCGCATTGTTACGAGGTAGCCGCCGTCGAAGTGGGGGCGTTCTTTAGGGAGCCTGGTCAGTGGGTCATTTTCAGCCTTTGTACCTTGTGTTTGGCGTGCGAAATCTAGTCCCCCTAAAATATGACACTTGCTTTATTAGGGCCCGTTCATATCACAACTTGTGGCTTCGGCCGTGATATGAGCATTACACATGGAATAGGGCTAGGCACACTTAGAGGGCTCCACCCTCGAATCTTTTATTTAGCTTAGGGTCGAAAATTTCCATTGCACCTCGGAAATTTTACATTACACACTACACGTTTAAATGTAAATATGAGACCTTACTCAAGCTTTGTGGAATTCCTATACTCCTGGGATTTCCGAACACTAGGGAATTTTGCTTTAGAATAGGAATATTTTAGACATTGGTTAGATTGTAAAATTCGCGTTTTTTTTGTAGAAATAGGCTAGGATAGGATAGGTATCTTGATTTTCAATAATAATGGGGTTGAAATTGAGATAGTTTAAATAGGAAGTTCATATTTTCTTATTTTGTAAATTTTAGAAGAGAATTATTGTTTTTATCTAAGATCTTTTATTTACTAGATAGTCAATCTAGTATGAATAGTGTTCAAGAGAATTTAGGATGTATAATTTGCCATCAGAATTGATGAATATTATTTTCTCAAGATAGTAGAGTTGGTAGGGCTTGCTTAGGGAAAGAAATTGTATTTATATATTTTAAATTCTTAGTTTATTGATAATTTATTTCCTTTTAATATTCTAATTGTCTAAAGACTTTATCTAACTGACTGACTATGAAATCAAAGATGTTGTCCTCTTTATTTTGTTAAATATTTATTTATATTTTCCAATGACTAAATAAAATTATAAATAAGGCGTTGGATTTACTGTAGAGTTTCTGGCCACATCTTCTCTACAGCTAGGACCCTTTGTGATGTGGTGGTAGAATCATAGGCAAGCCATACCCCATCCAAAAGAAGTATTAAAGAAGGATTTGATTTGTGCATAGTTTTTACATAATATGTTCAAATTTAAGTGGAATCAATAAAAATAAAACATGAAAATCCTCTTGAAAAAGATAACTTGAGGTTCTGATGATTTAGCCTGTCTTTGGGTGAGCAAAAAGCAGCCCGTAGCTAACCTCCATACTTAGAAGATTGGAGGCGCTACAATTCAAAGGATATGCTAAAAAGAGATCAGCAATTCTGAATATATGTCTATAAAATGTAGTCATTCAGATCATACGCATTTATTTTCCTTCTTCAATAAATCTTCACCTGGCTACGTGGTCGGGGTTCCCCTTATAATAAGCAAAAAATCATTTTTGCTAGTCATGTTAAGCGTTTAAAAAGACATCCTTCAAATCGGGCCATTTTTGTACTACCAACTTTTTCTACAGCGTTATAAAAATATGGAAATAATAGTTCACATACTCATATTACTAAAACTAATTATTTCAACGTTATATTTTATGGTACAAACGAGATATCTTGAATTGAATTTGGATATTTTAGTTACGAAATGTGAAAAAATGGCGAAAAAAACACAGAACATGTAGTCACAAACTTTTTGAAAAAAGAAGGCCTTGAAAATAAATCTCTGTTGAAAATAAATTGATCAGAAATTGATTGACATATTTTGACATTGACATAATTTTTTTTTAGGTTTTATTTCTCTAATTCTCTATTAAGGCCCCTCACACAAGTGCGATTTCATCGAGCGATAATATCGCTGCGATTTTACAATTTTTATTTTCAGTACAGCATTAGCTTCAAATTTTTTGAACACTATTGGGTTTAATAGCAAAACTAACATTTAAACCAAGATCTGGTCCTAAAGCCAGGAATGTCTCCATATGAGGGAACTCTTTCTTTTTAGGAAAGCCTTTCTAGCGACAGTTACCAAAAGTATGTCTATCTCAGACTATACTTATTCATTCTCAAATCGCACCTGTGTGGTAGGAGTAGGACATGCGACGCGGTCACAAAGTCGCCGGGATATTATTGCTCGATAAAATCGCTACTGTGTGGGGGAGCCTTTAGTATAGGTAAATGGTGAAATAAAACAGTATTTGATTAAAAAACATAATTATTATTCATTTTCCACATCTTCTTTAACAATTATTTATCATCCAGATATATGCAGCAAGAGGCTCAATATTTGTCTGGTATCGTGCCCAACCCATGTACCAGACTACCTTCAGTATGCACAACACCTTACAGTCCTTTTACCACTAACACTGCTACAATAATAACACAAATGCTATCTTCCTACGACTGTATCACACTTTCATTAATAAGTAAAGTATTAGTAAGTAAGTATTAATAAAGCAGAAAAACACAGAAAAACTAAACCGCAGCCGAATCGAACAAAAACATCAGATAATTCCACTGGATAATTCAGAGAAAGTACTCTTTGATTCAGAGCAAGGAACATATGTACTCTCTACCGATTCAGAGCCATTTCAGAGCAAAATTCTTGCAAAATTCAGAGTGCGCTATCCATAAAGGAAGTAATGTGTAGTTTCACCTCCTTGAGGATTACCTCCTTGATGACGCTATCATTAACCAAGAAGTTTTACGACCGTAAAGATCGCTTTTTTATATTGCTAACTGCGCTATTTGTAATTACTTCGAGCCTGTCATCATATTACTTTAAATATTTTGTAACACGAAACGACTTTATTTGTAGCTATTATAGCAATTGGTTTGTATTTTTATTATATTTGTCTATATTAAAATGCGTATATAAAAGCTATCACATGCATATGCATGCATATCACAAATTGGCCTGACGGCCCATACATTGATGAATGATGTCTTTTATCTAGAATTTTATAGGAGTCTATATAAAAGACATCCTCCAAATCGGGCCATTTTTGTACTACCAACTTTTTCTACAGCGTTATAAAAATATGGAAATAATAGTTCACATACTCATATTACTAAAACTAATTATTTCAACGTTATATTTTATGGTACAAACGAGATATCTTGAATTGAATTTGGATATTTTAGTTACGAAATGAGAAAAAATGGCGAAAAAAACACAGAACAAGTAGTCACAAACTTTTTGAAAAAAGAAGGCCTTGACAATAAATTGATTGACATATTTTGACATTGGCATAATTTTTTTGTAGGTTTTATTTCTCTAATTCTCTATTAAGGTCCCTCACACAAGTGCGATTTCATCGAGCGATAATACCGCTGCGATTTTACAATTTTTATTTTCAGTACAGCATTGGCTTCAAATTTTTTGAACACTATTGGGTTTAATAGCAAAACTAACATTTAAACCAAGATCTGGTCCTAAAGCCAGGAATGTCTCCATATGAGGGAACTCTTTCTTTTTAGGAAAGCCTTTCTAGCGACAGTTACCAAAAGTATGTCTATCTCAGACTATACTTATTCATTCTCATTGGTGGGGCGGACGCGTGACGCTGATCGCAAAATCGCACCTGTGTGGTAGGAGTAGGACATGCGACGCGGTCACAAAGTCGCCGGGATATTATTGCTCGATAAAATCGCAACTGTGTGGGGGAGCCTTTAGTATAGGCTTTGAGTATAGGTACTACCCGTTCACGACCAGTTGGCCGTCGATGACCGTTACAAAATTTCCTCACAGGCACATTAATTGGTCCCGTCGACAAAAAATAATATAAAAGGCAAATAAAAATTTAAAATTAAAAGCGATATTAGTGACTGGGACGGATGTGCCGTACGTGGTTGCGTTGCTAAAGGTTATAAAATTGCGTTTATTAGGGTCTCTTAGGGGTGCGGTGCGGGGAAGCGGGAAGGGAGGTAGCGGCCAACTCGAAGTGAATGACCAGTAAATGGTGAAATAAAACAGTATTTGATTAAAAAACATAATTATTATTCATTTTCCACATCTTCTTTAACAATTATTTATCATCCAGATATATGCAGCAAGAGGCTCAATATTTGTCTGGTATCGTGCCCAACCCATGTACCAGACTACCTTCAGTATGCACAACACCCCACAGTCCTTTTACCACTAACACTGCTACAATAATAACACAAATGCTATCTTCCTACGGGAGTCATATGCACGACTGTATCACACTTTCATTAATAAGTAAAGTATTAGTAAGTAAGTATTAATAAAGCAGAAAAACACAGAAAAACTAAAGCGCAGCCGAATCGAACAAAAACATCAGATAATTCCACTGGATAATTCAGAGAAAGTACTCTTTGATTCAGAGCCATTTCAGAGCAAAATTCTTGCAAAATTCAGAGTGCGCTATCCATAAAGGAAGTAATGTGTAGTTTCACCTCCTTGAGGATTACCTCCTTGATGACGCTATCATTAACCAAGAAGTTTTACTACAGTAAAGATCGCTTTTTTATATTGCTAACTGCGCTATTTGTAATTACTTCGAGCTGTCATCATATTACTTTAAATATTTTGTAACACGAAACGACTTTATTTGTAGCTATTATAGCAATTGGTTTGTATTTTTATTATATTTGTCTATATTAAAATGCGTATATAAAAGCTATCACATGCATATGCATGCATATCACAAATTGGCCTGACGGCCCATACATTGATGAATGATGTCTTTTAGGTTAGAATTTGTTCTGAATAGGTTTGTTCTTGGCTCATTACTGTTAGGATCTAGGTACTAAGTCCTTCTAAAAGTCCCTGAGTTATTACTTCACAATGTAGGATTCTAGACGATCTCATCTTCTGGCCAAATCTAGGTTTTAGTATTAGATTTAAATGCAAAATTAATAGGATAGATAAGACTTGTTTAGATACAGAATAGATATAAGGTTTCTGAAAATAAAGCTAGGTAAGATAGGTTATTTTTAGGGTTAGTTAGGTAGAATTAGATTTTGATTGGTTCTGTAGTCTTGGTTAGGTAGGTATCGTTACAATTTGGTTTGCGTGACCAGGATAAATGAATTTGGTTTGTTTTTTTTTGGCAAATTTATTTGACGAATAATATTCTTTTCACTTTCTATTTTTTGAATAGGAAATACAATTAAAAAAATACATAAGGTTTAGGTCAGCTGAAGAAATTTTATGGTTTTTGTTAGTCCTAGTATGGTATGGATTGGGAGGATATTATTGTATGTTTGTTGTGTATGTATGTTAATCAATTTATGTTGGCTTTGCCACAATTTGTTGCTTTGTGAAAATGGAAAGATGGACTTAGTTTTGTCTATTTGTAATGAGCAGACTTTCTAGTATGATTTCTCAATTTGCGAGTGGTTTGACTTTTCTCTATTATTTATGTCGCGGCATTTGTGGTTTTCAACTTTTGAAAAGTGTGGAACCAATGAGTTTTTATGTCATTGGTGGGAACAATTTATTTCGTAGGCATGTAGCAAAGGCGCGTCGCGCATGTGCGAGAAAATCTTGCTAGGCGTCCATTATAGGTAGGTTGATAAAAACACAAAGAAAACACAAATAAAAGGGTTTATTTTTCACAATGGAATAAGCTTTGTACCCACCTGTTATAGCACTGCTTAAAAATAATTATGAGTTCACTCAATTTTCTAGGTTCACTTTATCGCACTTTCCTAGGCAGAATTTATGATAAGAGTCTAGGTATTAATAGAAAATCAGTCACTTTATCATATGTAGGTAGAGTAGAGCTTGGTGTGTTGGTATGCTATGTTTGTTTGAGGATTTCGTGGCTTGGAAGTTCTAGCTGAAATATTTTTCTCGCCGAGGAGTTCTTGAAAGAGAAATGCTAGTTTTTGGTTTTCTGTAGCATTTGCAGGCGTCTCCTCAGTTTTAGGTCTTCCTTGGTTTATTTTCGATAGGATAAAACAATGACTGATTCAGTTCTTGCGGTAGCAGAATTGCTTGATGTCCATTGTTGAGTCAAATGTTTTCTTAGTGCTGGAAAGTGGTGATTGGTTTATGAACCAATTTGTAGTTATTGTGTCTTGACAGTTTTTGAGGGTTTAGGTTTCCAGTGAAGCATTCGAGGAAATATTAGAATTTTCCTTGTTGTTTACAAAGAGAAATTATTGCGTTGTTGAATATTTTCAACATGCCGAACATGCCGAAGCTAGCAAAGAGAATGTATTTCACTACGTTTAGAAGTTAGGTCTTTTCTTTGTCAGAATTAGTTTCGTTATTCCCGTTGAGGCGCTGAAGTCACGCTTTCTTTTATGACATGAAACGTTTTCATTGGTCAATGTTAGGACATCTTATTAAATTTACATAGATAGTAGCGCCATAGTGGAAATGCTGGAACTAAGTGAAAATTTCACCGTTGCAACTGAAGTTTTCTTACATTCACAGATTACTAATTTGTAAGGAAACGAAATCATAGACAAAGAAAATTTCTAGAGTCATAGTTTAATAGAGAACAATTTGAGTAAATCTAAGGGAAAAAGGTTTTAATCTAAGGTTCGGATACAGCAGGGTTCTAGGAAAAAAATTGTAGTGAATATAGGGAAAAGCAAAATTATTGTAGGAATTTGAACAAATTGGAGTATAAATTAGCTGTTAGAAAATTAGGTCAACTTTTTGAAAGGTTGTGAGCAGATTAGGAGTTTGTTGTGTTGGAAGAGTATTAAAAGTATAGAAAAAGGGGGGGTGTATGTTGTATTTTTGTTGCCTGAATTTTTATAGTCGAATAGTAATAATAGGGGTTGAGGAGATTGTGCGAATAATTTGTTGATATAATGTGACTAGAGCAGAAAGAATGAGGGGGTGAGTGTAGGCAAATAGGTTATTGAAGTTGCAAATATGGGGGGGGGGGGTGAGATTGAAATAAGGGTCAGTAGTTGTAAATATGGGGGGGTGAAAACGAAATAAGGATGAATAAAGTTTTGGTTGTAGATGAATTAATAGTTTGTCTGAGTTGAAAATAGAGTATTTATTCACAAATAAAGTGATGTACTTTAGGAAACATAAGTATTTAGATTTTTGGTAAATATTTAGATGGGGATTAGACAAAATTTTAGTCATACGGGCTTAAGGATTTATGAATTAATGAAGGTGAAATGGCTTTTAAAAGCATAAGGAACTGGAAAAGTTTTCTATTTCTTATGCTTATAGAGGAAAGGTAGAGGAAAAATTGAAAGAGATGGAAGAACAAGGAATTATTACTAGAACAGCTACTCCTTACTGTAGTCCATTGACTTTTACTCTAAAATCAGATGGATCTTTGAGAGTTTTATTGGATGCGAGAGAGATTAATAAGTTTATGATAGCAGAAACTGAAAAACCGCCTTTGCAGTTAGATGTAATGAATTCGTTTCATGGTGCAAAATTTATAAGTGTTATTGACCTAAATAACGCATATTTCCAGATACCGATATCTGAGGATAGTAAGAAGTATACAGGATTTTCATTTAATGGGAAATCATATGTTTACAATGTCTTGCCACAAGGGTTAAAGACGTCAGTAGGCAGCTTTAGCAGAGCAATGGAAGTGATTTTAGGAAATGAGGTTAGAGACTTTTGTGTGAATTACCTGGATGATTTGGCAATTATCACCACAAGCACGTTAGAACAGCATTTGGAGCATGTAGACATTGTAATGGGAAAGCTGAAGAAAGCTGGGTTAACTTGCAATTTCAAGAAATGCGAATTTCTTTGTAAGGAAGTGAAGATGTTAGGATTTATAATATCTACGGAAGGATTGAGTACGGACCCAGAAAAGGTAAAATCTATACAAGATTTTCCAATACCAAAGAAAATTAAGCAAGTACGAGCTTTTCTGGGATTATGCAATTTCTATAGACGGTTTATACCTGACTATAGTCAGTATGCACAACCGTTATGTGATTTGTTGAAGAAAGAAGTAGGTTGGAAATGGGGAGACGAAGAGCAAAAAGCATTTGAGAAAATTAAATCACTATTCGTAGACACAGTTCAGTTGCAACATCCCGATATTAAGAAACCCTATTATTTACAAACAGATAGTTCAGGCATAGGTTTGGCAGGAGTATTGTACCAGGTCAATGATAAAGGAGAGAAAAATATATTAGGATTTCATAGTAAAGCCTTAAAGGGGGCGCAGTTGAATTGGACGGTAACTGAACAAGAATTTTATTCAATTATTTCTTGTTTAGAGAAATTTGAGACTTATTTGAGAGGTTCTAAGGTGATAATACAAACAGATCATAAAGCTTTGATTTTTGTGAAGAATTGGAAATTGTATAATGCAAGAGTAACTCGTTGGATTAACTATTTAGAACATTTTCAATATGAGATTCAACATATTAAAGGCAAAGAAAATATAGGAGCAGATATTTTATCAAGGTATCCGCCAGAAGGGAAAGTCTTACAGGAGGAAAAGGAAAGTTTGCCGGAAATTTTGTATACAGAGGTTAAAGCGAATAAAGGTTTAATTGCGAAATTGAAAGACTTGTCATAATTACAAAAGGAAGATCCAGAGATCAAAGAAATAAGAGATAGAATAGAGAACGAAATTTCACAAACAGATAAAATAGGTAGAATAGCAGAGAAATGTTTTATAGAAAATGATATTTTATATTTCACATCAAAAGATGGAAAACGTATAATCTATTTACCAGAAGTTTTGAAAGAGGAAATAATCAATCAGACTCATATAGAAATGGGACATCAAGGCACTTATAAAGTGATTAAATATATAAAGGACAGGTTTTTTTGGAGAGGTATCACAGGACGAGTTAAGAAAATAATTAAAACTTGTCATGATTGTCAAATTACAAAGTCAAATACAACAAAGTTTGTAGGACCTTGTCGTTCAATAATTACGGAGCAAATAGGAGATTTGGTTATGGTTGATTTGTATGGATCTTTGCCTACAGGAATGTATGGAATGAATTATATATTAGTGATCCAAGATACATTTAGTAAATTCGTAAAGTTTTATGCACTTCGTAAGGCTACAGCTAGTTCTGTTATGAGTCAAGTGAGGAAGTTTTTTAACATTATAAAACCGAAAGCAATTCTGTCAGATAATGGATCGCAGTTTGCTAGTAAGTTATGGAAGGAAAGTATGAAACAGGAAGGAGTAAAAGTTTATTACACCTCAGTAAGAAATCCTCGACCTAATACAACTGAAAGGGTAAACAAGGAGTTAGGGCGATTGTTTCGTACGTATTGTAGATCAAATCACAAGGGTTGGGTTACTGTTTTACCTAAGTTGGAATTGTTGTACAACAACACTTTTCATGAAAGTACCGGATTCACACCTTGTGAAATAATGTATGGAGAGTCAACTTGTTTATCATTTGATGGAGTTATATGCAAGGAAAATGAAGGTTTGGAAGTAGAGGAAATCAGGGAGAAGGCGAAAGAGAATTTACAAAGAGCAGGAGCAAAGCGTCGGTTAAAGTTTAATAGAATTTATCGACTAATACATTATCAGATTGGAGATTTAGTAAAGATTAGGAAACTGAATAAGTCAGAAGCTAGTAAAAAGTTAACGAAAAAATTTGCAGCATTATATGAAGGACCATATGTTATAGCAAGAATTCCTTATGAAAATGTTTATATTCTTGTAGACCCCAATACAAATAAAATAAGGGGAAAATTTAACACTATACATCTTACAAAGTATTATTCAGCTAATTGAATTTAAAATCAGCTATCTGTGGTTGGGGCTGATTTGGAGACTATTAGGAAAATTTATTTTTGTTTAAACAATGGGGTTGTTTTTCGTTTCATTTAATTCATTATTTTTACTTTATTAGGGGATTGTTTTTTTTTTCATTTTATTAAATTGAGTAATTAATAATTATTTTTTTTTGTTAATTCTTAATGTCAATTTTTGTTTTATTTCAAATGTTAATCTGCATTTTTTTTGTTGTATTAAGATACTGCAAAAGTATTCATATAGTATCTAAATATCTGATTTATCTATCTATGAACATAATGATGTTTGATAGAATTTTGTTGAAATATTAATATTTAGTATGTTTGTTATCTATTCAAGTATTTTTAAAAGTCTTACAACATTATTATTAGAATTTATTTTAAACAAGATAGTATAATTGAAGGAAGATTTGCATTTGTCTCTTTGAAGTAGGGAAAACAATAAATTAATATTTACTAGCAAAATTATAATTATTAGTTTTAAAAAAGGGACGATAATTTTGATTTGATTCTAGTTCAATTGATATACGATTGTGTTCAACGAAACAAAATTTAAGTCTGTGGTCATTATGGCTAGTTCCCTATTGCCTTTTTGAAAAGGGAACTTTAAAAAGTTTTATGGGAGAACATTTTTGACGGGTTTTTTGGTTATGTTTACATGGAAAATTGTTGAGATTCTTTTACCGAAAGAGTAAAATTATACTTTTAGTGTTTAAATTAATGTTTAAATTAATAGAAATTTCATGGCTGTGAGCTGTTGCATTGTTAAAGTTTAATGAATCAGCGGATGAGGAAGGAAGAATAATATCAGTTTTGTTTTTGTACTTTGTGGAGAAATGAAAGGAAAGTTTGAAGTGAGTTTTAAGTGTTTTCTTTCATATTTAACTGGGCTTTAGCGATGTACCAGATTTTGTAGTCATGGGATAAGTTTATTTACGCTTTGTTCTAAGGAATCTATACACACAACGAGTTTCCTTAATGAATTGGTGTTAGGTTAGTTGGAAAAAAGAGACGAAGAATACAGTTTGAACTGGTAATTAAGGGAATCTCATACTCTACCGGCAGCAAAGATCTCTTCTGGGCGTCCACTCCACACACTCCAAACAAGTAATAATTGCAGAAGGTGTTGGAAAGTTTCAGATAGGGTATATATTATTCAAACGATGGTTATCGGTTTAGCTTTGATGAAGGTTTGGGTTGTGGTAGAATGTATTATGGAGTTCTATCAGATTGAAAAAATAGAATCAGATAGATTGACATAGTACATAATTCTTCAAATTGACTAGCCTCACAACCTAGTTTCTGCGCATGATCCAGATGTTCTAGCGAAAGCTGATCACTGATCTTGAATCCTATGTTATTAATTTGGGACTTTTCTCATTGATGGGATTGTTTCTTTTTTGGTCTTAAAGACTCATCACACAAAAAAAAAATATTTTGGGGCGAAGCATTAATAAACTCTTATCATTTATATTTGTGAATGTTTTTGAAAATTATCTTTCGGTGAAGGGAGTCAATCACCTACAGCCAATTTTGGGGGTGACTGTAACAAGAAGCTTTCATGCTAGCTGCTTGTTCAGGTTCACAAATATAATTACAGTTAGTTTAAATACTTAAATTTAATAATAGAAATTAATTTTATAAAGAATTAACTTTAAAGAATTAAAATAAGAGGGAAAGTCGAATGAACAGAGTTGTATATCAAAGGGCTCATGTAGTTCAAAGAGTTTACATTGTTCCCAATTTAACTTTGCGGACTTCAACAATTTTATTTCCATAGTTATAGGGATCATTTTTGTTTAGCTAAGGTGTTTGGGTAAAAGTTTAAATTTGCTTGGGTTTTGAAGACATAAAATCTTCCTGCAATTTTGGTTTAGAAAAAAAACATCAGTTCAATTTTCAAAATTTAAATTCAAAATATCGAATAGACGCCGTCGGTGACGTAGTTGATTTTATTGATTTTTTGGTTGGAAATGGGATTCTTAGCAAAATTTTCTTTGAGCTCACACGTCGTCATGCTGTCGGATTGAAAATTGAATTTATTTTCCTCTGATTTTTGAGAATTAAAAAGATTTTGGATTGCTCTTTAAGTAAGTGAAGAGTAGTTTAGAATTTTTCGTTGATTTAATTATTAAATTCATTCAAGGAAGTTTATAATTAGTTTGTGAGCTTGGAGGAACCTGGTACACGATGAAAAGTATCGTGGGTTATGGGCATTTTTGCACCTTGCGGTGTTAAACGGGAAAATGTCGATAGCTTCCATTGCTAGTCTGGCTTTGTGGCGCGCCGACAATCGTTTTTTACCAACATAACGATTTCAGCCACGTAGGTTTCGTAAGCTAAGCGCATTGTTACGAGGTAGCCGCCGTCGAAGTGGGGGCGTTCTTTAGGGAGCCTGGTCAGTGGGTCATTTTCAGCCTTTGTACCTTGTGTTTGGCGTGCGAAATCTAGTCCCCCTAAAATATGACACTTGCTTTATTAGGGCCCGTTCATATCACAACTTGTGGCTTCGGCCGTGATATGAGCATTACACATGGAATAGGGCTAGGCACACTTAGAGGGCTCCACCCTCGAATCTTTTATTTAGCTTAGGGTCGAAAATTTCCATTGCACCTCGGAAATTTTACATTACACACTACACGTTTAAATGTAAATATGAGACCTTACTCAAGCTTTGTGGAATTCCTATACTCCTGGGATTTCCGAACACTAGGGAATTTTGCTTTAGAATAGGAATATTTTAGACATTGGTTAGATTGTAAAATTCGCGTTTTTTTTGTAGAAATAGGCTAGGATAGGATAGGTATCTTGATTTTCAATAATAATGGGGTTGAAATTGAGATAGTTTAAATAGGAAGTTCATATTTTCTTATTTTGTAAATTTTAGAAGAGAATTATTGTTTTTATCTAAGATCTTTTATTTACTAGATAGTCAATCTAGTATGAATAGTGTTCAAGAGAATTTAGGATGTATAATTTGCCATCAGAATTGATGAATATTATTTTCTCAAGATAGTAGAGTTGGTAGGGCTTGCTTAGGGAAAGAAATTGTATTTATATATTTTAAATTCTTAGTTTATTGATAATTTATTTCCTTTTAATATTCTAATTGTCTAAAGACTTTATCTAACTGACTGACTATGAAATCAAAGATGTTGTCCTCTTTATTTTGTTAAATATTTATTTATATTTTCCAATGACTAAATAAAATTATAAATAAGGCGTTGGATTTACTGTAGAGTTTCTGGCCACATCTTCTCTACAGCTAGGACCCTTTGTGATGTGGTGGTAGAATCATAGGCAAGCCATACCCCATCCAAAAGAAGTATTAAAGAAGGATTTGATTTGTGCATAGTTTTTACATAATATGTTCAAATTTAAGTGGAATCAATAAAAATAAAACATGAAAATCCTCTTGAAAAAGATAACTTGAGGTTCTGATGATTTAGCCTGTCTTTGGGTGAGCAAAAAGCAGCCCGTAGCTAACCTCCATACTTAGAAGATTGGAGGCGCTACAATTCAAAGGATATGCTAAAAAGAGATCAGCAATTCTGAATATATGTCTATAAAATGTAGTCATTCAGATCATACGCATTTATTTTCCTTCTTCAATAAATCTTCACCTGGCTACGTGGTCGGGGTTCCCCTTATAATAAGCAAAAAATCATTTTTGCTAGTCATGTTAAGCGTTTAAAATTTATCTAGAATTTTATAGGAGTCTATATAAATTTAGGTTTGAATTTGTTCTGAATAGGTTTGTTCTTGGCTCATTACTGTTAGGATCTAGGTACTAAGTCCTTCTAAAAGTCCCTGAGTTATTACTTCACAATGTAGGATTCTAGACGATCTCATCTTCTGGCCAAATCTAGGTTTTAGTATTAGATTTAAATGCAAAATTAATAGGATAGATAAGACTTGTTTAGATACAGAATAGATATAAGGTTTCTGAAAATAAAGCTAGGTAAGATAGGTTATTTTTAGGGTTAGTTAGGTAGAATTAGATTTTGATTGGTTCTGTAGTCTTGGTTAGGTAGGTATCGTTACAAAGGCAAGCCAAAAAACGAATGATGTGTTTGAAGATATTTACAAAAAAAAAATTAAGACATGGTTTTTACCTGTCCCTGATTCCAAATCACCAATTTTTTTATTTTTTGTCTGTCTGTTTGATAAGCTATTGTGGGGTACAAAAAAAGTTTCATCAAAATCGGTTCAGTAGTTTTTACGTGATACTCAACAAACAACAACCGAACAAATTTGTTTCTTCGGGTGTTTGTTTGTTCGAGTATCACGTAAAAACTACTAAACCGATTTTGATGAATGTTTTTTTGTACCCCACAATAGCTTATCATCTGACTTAAAATCTGGTATATAATTTATGCGGACGAAGTCGCGGGTAAAAACTCGTCTAGTCTAGACTATTATAAAACTGTAACAGAAGTGTGTCTGTACATTGAAGATATTTACAAAAAATAAAATTACGATATGGTTTTTAGGTGTCCCTGATACTAAATCACAATTTTTTTTACTTTTTGTCTGTTTGTTTGTTTGTTTGTTTGTGTGTTTGTTTGTTTGATCAAGCATCACGCAAAAATTACTGAACCGATTTTGATGAGACTTTTTTGTTTGATAGCTTATGATCTGACTTAAAATCTGGTATATAATTTATGCGGACGAAGTCGCGAGTAAATGCTCGTACTATTATAAAACAGAAAATTAAAAAAAAAAATTGTTGCTCTGTGTGTTTGAACGAGCATCACATGAAAACTACTGAACCGATTTTGATGAAACTTTTTTTGTTTGATAGCTTATGATCTGACTAAAATCTAAACTATTATGAAACTGTAACAGAAGTGTGTCTGTAGGTAACAGAAATGTACAGATACATTGAAGATATTTACAAAAAAAAGATTATTATATGGTTTTTAGGTGTCCCTGATTCTAAATCACAAATTTTTGGACTTTTTGTTTGTTTGTGCGTTTGTTTGTTTGAACGAGCATCACGCAAAAACTACTGAACCGATTTCGATGAAACTTTTTTGATTGATAGCTTATGATCCGACTTAAAATCTGGTATATAATTTATGCGGACGAAGTCGCGGGTAAATGCTTGTCGAAACTATTATAAAACTGTAACAGAAGTGTGTCTGTACATTGAAGATATTTACAAAAAAAAAGATTACGACATGGTTTTAAGGTGTCCCTGATTCCAAATCAAACATTTTTGGACTTTTTGTCTGTCTGTTTGTTTGTTTGTTTGAACGAGCATCACGCAAAAACTGCTGAACCGATTTTGATGTAACTTTTTTGTTTGATAGCTTATAATCTGATTTAAAATCTGCTATAAAATTTGTGCGGACGAAGTCGCGGGTTAACACTAGTAGGGGAGACTGGGTACGGTTGCACCAATTTTGCTTTGAACGCCCCTAGAACTGCCATTGTAACATATAATTACAAACAGAACACTTATAATGAGAGAGTTCTAATTCTAATATGTATTTGAAGACATAAGTCTATTGTCTTCAAATACACATTAGAATTAGGCTTAACTGCTATAGTTTTAAGTTGAGAAGCGTGTAAAGGTGGACTTCCGATGCTAGCGGCCGACGCGTCTGACGCGCGCGGCTCGCGGCCGACGGCCGATGCGGCCATACTAGTTACTATGAAAACGTATGGCGCCGCTTCCGATGCCAGCGACTGACGCGCGCGTCAGACGCGCGCGGCCGATGTCTATCGCATCGGCCGCGGCCGCGCGCGGCTATGCTCTGACGTCACGAAAAACAAGAATGTTTGCCAGAAATATTACGAAGATTTTACCGAAAATTTGCTTGATTTTTACTATTTTATTTGTATTTTATTATCTGCAAGGTCGCTCATCCACGTTGCGATAACACCATCTATCGATCCATTTAAAACTAATTTTTCTTTTTTCGGAAAATCCCTCTTGCCTACATAATTATTAGCTAGACAGCGATTCATATACAGGTTAAAAAGCAAAGGGGACGCAACGCATCCCTATCTAATTATAATAAATCTTAAAAATGTATTTTATCAAAAATCCTGTAAAAAAAATGCATTCATATATTTCTCTAAACCTATCAATCTATCAATCAATCAAATATTATTTATTAAAATATGTATTGTTTTTTTTATTTGTGTTTTTAAACAAAACACCAAAACATAAGAACATACCCTAAATTTCGGGGAAAATACCCTAAAGTGATAACACTCTGCACAATAGGCACGCGTCAGTCGCTGACCTCGGAAGTGAGGTCTGTCGTCGGCCGCGCGCGTCTGACGCGAGGTTCTGTCATATTTGACAGAACCTCGCGTCAGACGCGCGCGTTAGTCGTATCGGCCGCTGGCATCGGAAGTCCACCTTAAACAAAAGAATTACCTCTGGTTCATCCGTCCTCATACCAGGGGCGGTTGAACCAGTGATGGGGTCAGTTGAACCATAAAATAACATCAGTTTCTTTATTAATAATAAACAAAAAAAAATTAAATTTTAGTATGGCACCATTTCTATCATTCTTAGTAATTGAGTCGTGCCTGAATAAACACACATGAACATAAAAAGAGCAAATTTGCTACTCTGGTTTAAACTAAATAATAAAAACTATGTCTTAATAATTGAATTATGTCTTTAAGTTTCATTTTGCTAAGCTCAAAATGATCTGTAGGAACGAAACCAAGCTTATTTTCAAAAGCTCTGTCAATAACTAAAAAAAAATTACATAAAATGTTAGTAACATAACAGAGATCCCAAACAAATTAAATTGCAGTTTTGAATTCTTCATAAGCGTTTTTGTAGTGAGTTATATCTAATTCACCTCTAATTGTTTTTTTGATACTTTGTCTGGGCATCTACAACGAAAAAAGCAAACCTTATCATTGGTTCAACTGTACCCACAAAAATTGGTCCAACCGTCCTCATGCCCCTAAACCGCCACTAAAAGTAGCACAGCGTTGAGACAAAACAACATAAACAAAAATCAATCACGGTTTCCGAATCTCTAAAGTCTCATAATAATAGAGAAAAACGCTCAAAACGCAAATCCTAATATGAACAAAGCAATTGGAAAAAGAACACAATAGAAAATACTTACTTTCAGTCAAAAAAATAAAATAGGGTCCCCTGGAAACGTACAACGCGCGCGAAGTGCGACGCATTACTGTAATTCATATCCGGACCCGCCGGCCGCGTATTTCTCTCATTGTACCCCTCACCGTACAGCTAATAGTTTAAGAGTTATTCGTGTTGGTTCAACCGTACCCTGGTGCAACCGTACCCAGTCTCCGCTACTATTAAAAACTGTAAATTAAAAAAAAAAATTTTGCTTTGTGTGTTTGAAAGAGCATTACACGAAAACTACTGAACCGATTTTGATGAAACTTTTTTTGTTTGATAGCTTATGATCTGACTTAAAATCGCTAGTTGGTATATAATATCACTGATTATAAAGTGATTAATGAACAGTTAAAGATTTATTGAACACGAGCTTTTACCTGCGACTTCGTCCGCATAAATTATAAATATTTTAAGTAAGATCATAAGCTATCAAACAAAAAAGTTTCATCAAAATCGGTTCAGTAGTTTTTATGTGATGCTCGAACAAACAAACAAACACACAAACAAACAAACCGAAAGACAAAAATCCAAAAATTTGTGATTTGGAATCAGGGAAGCCTAAAAACCATATCGTAATCTTTTTTTTGTAAATATCTTCAATGTACAGACACACTTCTGTTACAGTTTTATAATAGTTTAGATTCTTATTTTTATAATAAATACATTACATGGAGACAAGAATATAAGTGAAGAATTGTTACTTTAAGGATTTCGAAAACAGGATCTTGAAAAATCTATATTATTGATATTAGGTATTTAAAGAAAAATTTGGATTTGAATTTAAACCATGGATTTTATACCTAGCTTATCAAATCAAATATACTTTATTTTACACCAAAACATAAACAGTAAAATACAGAGAGAAAAAAAATACAAGAGGCACAAAATAATGCGGTCTTATCGCTAAGAAGCGATTTCTTCCATACAACCTTAGGTGGTGGTATATAGCAGTTATGTGCTCCTGTGGTTATAGCAGCCGTTTGTGGTGAGCTGCACGCGTCATAAATAAGGAGTGACGGCACATCATGGCTGTGAACGTTTTGGCGCGGAATTTGAAAGTCAACTTTTGATTTACAATAAATAATTTTATTGATTTGTGCATATTTTATCATTTTTGTTTTTGGTATATTTATATTATTTATGTGAGCCTTAAATCTTTATAATATACTAAAAATAATTCGTCACATCGCTGTCAAAAATATCGACGAGCCCTATAGACGATTTTTTTTTACTACGAGCTCACAAAAATGTACCATCCTTCTTGCATCCTTCAGATTTTCGACGTTTTTATATGAGTTTGACAAAGCCAGTACAGTATATTTAAAAGAATCACTCGAAAGCATTAGCGTAAACAAAACTCTAAACTTATTAAACGGTTGAGTTATGACGTCAAATTATTAACATTGTGCACTCATTGAGTGGTGAAAGTCTGCAGCGAGCGCAAGTCAAACTTCGGAACGGTGTCAAACTTTGAATTTTCGTAATTAATATTAGTTAAACTTGCTCTGCTTTTGAATAGGTACTTAATTAATTACAAAATGTGCTTTTTGGAGAATATCATTAAAGTAAACATGACTTCGTATTATCGAATTTGCATAATGTCCAAAGTGTCATTTTTAGGGTTCTGTACCAAACATTTTAAAACGTATGTTTCATTGTATATCACATGTCGTATGTCACATGTCACATGTTGTATCACAAAGTCACAATTATTATTTTGGTAAGCACTAAAGCTTATACAGGGTTTACGGTAAACAATGGATAACCCTGTACTGCCGATAGAGGACCTAAAACCCGTTCAGAAAATGGACTTTCATGACGAGTAAAAGTGCCACGAATTTCGAGATATTTGAACTTACATTTTTTTTCTAAAATTTGGGACCTTTGTCACTCTTTTGACCGGCATGGCAACAAAAGAAGAGATTTTTGCAGTTGGATTTTTTAATAATATTCTCTGAGCGTGGTGCTATCAGACTAGTGTGAGAAAGATAGTATAGCCACAGTATAAGAAAGAGTATCTATTACTAGATACAATACGGACACTCCCTTCCTCCCACCAACTTTTTAACTCACCCCCTCTATGGCCCTCTGGTTACCGCGCACGGTTACTCGTTACATACGTAGAAAACTTAAGGTTCAATTTCTTTAGATTTGCATGTGCTGACGCGACGTCATCTTGTCAATTTCAAATTTTTGTATGCTCACAGAGTACCTACTATACAACGTGTTAATGAATTAACGCAAAACTAGAAAGTAGTTTGTTTAGAATCGAGAGCAGAATCGAATTATCATGGTTTCAACATAGGTAATTTTTTTCAAAATATTATATAATTTTTTTGCAAAATTTAAAATTTACTAAACCCGATGACATCGCACCGCACGGGCACACTCACCCTACTTACTACCAAACCAAGATTATAAAAATGTATCCATGAGTACGTTTTAGCGCTTTCTTTCAGTGCTGAAATGATAACAAATCATTATTGCCTCGAAACTTAAAATGCTAATAACTTTAAATTTTAATTATAAAAATAATGACATTATTGTTGCAATCTAATTATTTTGTTATAAATCAGTTGGGGTGTATGAGGTTTTGCGCTAATTCATTAACACGTTGTATATGCAGTGTCCGGGCTGTGGTATAACTAGGGTTGTTCTATTAAAAAAATAATCTTAAAGTTAACATTAAACTTCACCTGGAATTTTCACCCAAGTTTTAGCATGTGGTCTAAAAAAATGTATGGAGACCAGGGTGGCCAACTTCCTCAAAAGTTGCTTATTTAATGCAGATTTCAAAATAGTATTAAACATGCTACTTATTTGTTTTTTTTAGAACTAGAGATATATTTATATTGAAATTGAAAATGAGCTCTTTTTGCTAAAACGAAATTTCATTTAAAATAGTCTCAAAGTTGACATAGAAAAAATTGTTACCACAGAAGTCTGAGAGAATAAAGTGTTTTCTGTTAAAAGCATGGAACTAATAGTTTATTTTTGAATTGGGTTCGCTGAAAAGGTTATTCTGGATTGCGTAACAAGCATTTTCATGAAAAAAAAAATTGTAGTAGCTACATCTAAAAGTTGAGAGCAGGGTAGTGATTTTTCCAATGTTATAGAAAATGACAAAATCTCGAAAACTATCAAACTTGGATTTTTATTTTTATTTTCCCTGAACAGTTATAATACCTATCTCCTATTTGCGGCTTGACGTTGAGTTTTGGGACACACTGTATATTGAGAAAACGGTGTGCCTCCATATTGGGCAGGCTCCGAGCCAGCACCAATAGTCTCCTAAGCATGTTCAAACCCCGCTGATACATCACTGGGTGAAGCTCCATGCCGTGTTTTTAACCTAAAACAAAATGTTTTGTTACTAATACTAGCTGTAAGATAAATGTCGAACAACTTTGTCTATGGGACAAACATCAAAAGTCACGAAAAAAAAATCTGCGGTTCTATACCTACATTTGGCTCAAGTAGGTTTGCAGATTTGTATGGAACGTCATATTTTTTTCTCGCGATTTCGATATCGGTACTATAGAGAAAGTCGTTCAGATTGACGGTCTGATCATCATCCCCTTATATTCCGAGAGATAAGTGTACTTTTTGCAACCATCAGCAGCAAGGCTGATTCAGTGTTTATGGGGTGTAGATTTTCTCTGTGATGGGGATGGACCAGGTCTGCCTGCATAACTCTAGTCGGTTTAGGAGTTACTGATGATTAAAGGTCTGTAAAAAATTTACGATCAGCTGCAGGGCTGATCGTATGTTATTGTTGTAGTATGCACTGTAGCTATGTGAACAGTACAAAAACTGACATGGTTCATCAGTAGTCGGCTTAGGAGATACAGCCGTTCAAAGGTCGGAACTTTGACTGGCTGTATCTCCTCAACCGACTGACAGAACTTGACAGTGTTTGTACTGTTCACATAGCTACAGTGCGTACTACAACAATATCGTATGATCGTATGATCAGCTGTGCAGCTGATGGATAATTTTTTACAGACCTTTAATCATCAGTAACTCCTAAACCGACTGGAGTTATACAGGCAGACCTGGTCCATCCCCATCACAGAGATGCTCTCCATCCCATAAACACTGAATCAGCTTTGCTGCTTATGGTTGCAAAAAGTACACTTATCTCTTATACTATTAAAAAAGTGTCAGCATATTAAGAGGGATCCTATACATATCATTATGCATAAATACAAAAGATTAACAAATCTCAACACCGCAAAAATAGTCACTTCTTAAAATCGTTTCAGTTTTACAGAGCCTTACAAAACGCTTGGTATTTTTAGCACTAGAGCGGATTTAACGAGAGAGGCACTTACTTTGAAGGACGATTAAGCGCTAATCCAGGTATACGTTTAGCACCAGCACTTACCGGTGTTAGTTTATCTTGTTTTAGAATAATAGTAGATTGTTAACCAAGGGATGAAAGTGACCCATTTCACACGAGATGTTTGGCGCCCCGAACGAATGTGAGGGGCGCCCATATTTCGAGTGTGAAATGGGTACTTTCACCTGAGTTAAACACTCTGCCTTTCATCACGATTACGAGGAAATGAACCAAAAACCAGATAATTAAAAATCAATTTCTGAATCGCTATTCGCTCGATGAATTCATTTTAGGCTCCTTTTCAAAACGTTTGAAAATCACTCGGGTACCAATACGAAGTAGAAAAAAACATCCGAAGATAGTGGATGCTAGAGTGAGACAAATATACTTCCCTAATGATTTTTACACGTTTTGAAATGGATCCGCAAAATTAGCAACATGGCTTTCCCTCCCTTTTTTTCTTTTACGCGCAAGGCTGCGCTCCGAACCTACGCCCCAGGTGCACCCCGAGTGCAACTTTTCACACTAACGCCGCGCGCCGTTCAGGAGTGCGATTTTTGAACATCATACGAGCGACTCGGCAGTAAATGATGTAAGTAAATGATGTTTAAAAATCGCACTTCAAAGCCTCTGTGAAAAACGTTCTACCATAGAGCGAGTTGAAAAAACAACCGCACCCAAAGGTCGTGAACGCAGCCCAACTTAATGACGTTTTTTAAACCAGCTGTTTTTTAAAGTACGTACTTTTTCTTCACGCAGAAAAAAAAATGCATATAATTTATACAAAAGTATCGAAATGTTACTAATTATTATTATTACTAAATTCCAATATTTTTGTTCATAATAATTATAAAAATTTGGAATTTAAATATAATGTTATCGAAGTGTGGCTGTATAGGTTTCTGCCTTTGCTCAGTATAGTATAGACCTGTGGTATAGAAGTAGATTTTTTTTTTTACTTTTCCGGCCTAGGGTAGCAATGTATCACTTTCAACCCGCTTCTTAGATAAGCAATGGCCTCGATTCGGACTGTGCCACGACTTAACTTAACTAAATTTATTCCTGTCACTTTCTAAAATAAGATTAAGAAAAGAGACAGAAAACCAACAGCTGACTTTAGTGCTGTCAAAGTGACGTTAAACGACCAAAAACGCTTTAAATAAGATGGCGTACATTATGATGGCATCTTATTTTTGGCGTGTAACGTCACTTTGACAGCACTAAAGTCAGCTGTTGGTTTTCTGTCTCTTTTCTTAATCTTATTTTAGAAAGTGACAGGAATACATTTAGTTAAGTTAAGTCGTGGTACAGTCCGAATCGAGGCCAATGACCTACTTTCAGAGTATGAGTGATGAAATAGTTATTTGTTATACAAGGCTGCAAAGTTGCTTTTTGGCGCGAGTACTTGTATTGAAACCTGAGCGTCGCGAGGGTTTCAAAGGTACGAGACGCAGAATAACTTTGCTGCCGAGCAAAACACACAACTTTTCACCTCACTACAGCGAGGAAAATATCAATGCGCCCATCAACCTCATTTTTAGAATAATGACACTGGCCAGTACGAAAATAGCATGAAATTAAGAAAAACAAAAAACCCGACTGCATAAAAAACTATTATATTAACTGAAAAGAGAAAAACAAGCTCTTACATTCACTAATCAACTATAACAACTTGGTTCGAACAAATATAATTTGAATGCTATTAGGTAGGTATCGCAAACGGGGACAAAGAAGAATATAAAACATACCTTAGGTACCTTCCTTGGTTTGTCCCCGCCTGCAATACCTACCTAATAGCATTCAAATTATATTTGTTCGAACCAAGTTGTTATAGTTGATTAGTGAATGTAAGAGCTTGTTTTTCTCTTTTCAGTTAATATAATAGTTTTTTATGCAGTCGGGTTTTTTGTTTTTCTTAATAATTTAGTTTATTTCATACTTTTTAGTCTTGTGTCGAAATGGTAGCATAAAAGTACTATAATATGTATATATTTGGAATTGTCTGTTTACAAGCTTTCATTTGATACCCATATTGTAATTTTTAACAAAAAAAATTTTTTATTCCCCCTCTTTTTTTTAATTCACAACCACCTTATTAAAATAATATAGCCTATGTCACTCTCACGATTTTTACAAATCTAACGACACCTCATACGTCAAAATCCATCAAGCCGTTTAGGCTGTAGGCCGTGCCAAAGAAATATACATACAAACATACATACATACATACATACATACATACATACATACATACGCTCGAAAAACATAACCCTCCTTCTGGCGCAGTCGGGTAAAAAAACTTGTTTAGGCTGTTTTCTTTATTGAATAGAAAGATTCGAATTTTAAAAACACTTTTCATCACTCATACTCTGAAAGTAGGTTATTGTTTAACTAAGAAGCGGGTTGAAAGTGACACATTTCTTCCCTAGGGCGGAAAAGTAATTTAAAAAAAATTTACGTCTATAGGTACCACTCTATACTGAGCAAAGGCAGAAACGCAGAAACCTATACAGCCACACTTCGATAGCATTATATTAAAATTCTTAATTTTTATAATTATTATGAACAAAAATATTGGAATTTAGTAATAATAACAATAATTAGCCCCGCGGGGGCAGCTTGTGGCGAGCTGACGGTGAGTGGCGACACCGCGTACCCCTATCCAGGGGGACCATACAGACATGCGCTCACACACACACCCACACACACACACCCCCACACCCACACACACAGTAACACACCCCCCTACCTCTGGCTTGCCTTAATTGGCCGTCCAGAGTGGAATCGCAAGAGCAGAACCTATGCTCCAGGTTGGAAGTGTATTGCACGTAATGGCGTAATAACGGGGAAACCCGCTCACGGGGGTAAACCCCGCGATGGTGAAACCGGAGCCGCACCTCTCGACAACCTTCAGCCGCTCAATGAGATGTTGCCCCATTGTCGCACTTTGTGTGTGCGGCCGTTTTATGGGGCCCACTCGACGAGTCGGCGAGTCACCGCCTGCCCTATTTACAATTTTGAGACTAGTTGTCATGGCAGGCGTCCGTTAGTCTCCTCCCATAGCCCAGTATCCATCCATCCAACTTTCACCTCCATAGCCCAAGACCTTATTTTTCCATCGCGGCCATAGCGCCGTACTCCAATAGTCTTTACACAAATGGCGGGGACCATCCCCGTGGGTATCATGTTGTACGCTCGGAGATGGTATCCGCCATTTGTGTATCCCTTACATTTAGATTAACTTGTCTTTTGAACGGGCCTCTACATGTTGGCTTCGGCCCCATGCACGCCTTCCAAAGGTCCGGGACTTAATTGCCCGTGATTACGGAACGTAAGACATACAATAATTAATAACATTTCGATACTTTTGTATAAATTATATGCATTTTGTTTTCTGCGTGAAGAAAAAGTACCTAATTTAAAAAACAGACAGGTTTAAAAAAAAAGTCATTAAGCTGCGTTCACGCCCTTTGGGTGCGGTTCTTTTTTCAACTTACTCTATGGTAGAACGTTTTTCACAGAGGCTCAGGAGTGCGATTTTTGAAAGTCACACATCGTAATTCGTATACGAAAGTGATGCCAAACTCTATGCAATTCATGCATAATTCGTATACGAATCAGGACGTGTGACTTTAAAAAACAGCTCCCCTGAACGGTGTTAGTGCGAAAAGTAGCACTCGGGGTGTACCTGGGGCGTAGGTTCGGAACGCAGTCTTGCGCGAAAAAGAAAAAAGGGGAGGGAAAGCCAAATTGTTGCTAATTTTGCGGATTCGTTTCAAAACGTGTAAAAATCACTAGGGAAGTATATCTGTCTCACTCTAGCATCCACAATCTTCAAATGTTTTTTTTCTACTTCGTATTGGTACCCGAGTGATTTTCAAACGTTTTGAAACGTAGCCTAAAATGAATTCATCGACCGAATATCGATTCAGAAAAATCTATGATTCAGAAATTGATTTTGCAGTATCTGGTTTTTGGTTAATTTCCTCGTAATCGTGATGAAAAGCAGAGTGTTTAACTCGGGTGAAAGTACCCATTTCACTCTCGAACTATGGGCGCCCCTCACGTTCGTTCGGGGCGCCAAACATCTCGTGTGAAATGGGTCACTTTCATCCCTTGGTTAACAATCTACTATTCCACACTAGCGGATAAAATGCACTTTTGCACTCATATTTCGAATGACAAACAGAATCTTAAAGTTTGATGGTCGAATCAAACAAGTGATTTTTTTTCAAACGCAGGCTTTGACGGAACGATATAGCGGCGGAATCACAGCGAAGTCACGGCGACAAAGCTCAGTGAACTACTACGTACACCGTTAAAATTGGTTAGTAGGCGATTCAGTTGCGACGTGGCGTCGCAGCTAGTGATTGCAGTTCCTACATAGTTGCGGCAAAGTTTACTATGGTATCGGTGCAGTTGCCAATCCCTTGTGTTTAAGAAAAAGTAATATTTACTTTTTTATAACACAGTGTCCAGAAATAGTTCAGAAAAAGTACCTATTCTATATCATAATTAAGATCCTTACCCTATCTAGTTACGAATGAACGTAGAAAATAACAAGCGAGATGGCGTCGTTAAAAGTATGTTATTACCTCATTTTCGTTCCTTTCTAAAAATCACGTATCTTCCCTCGGTTGGTGCAAAGTGACACTTTTTCACGTCCCCTCGGGTATTAAGACATATTGTGGGTCCACAAAAAGGACTGCCGCGTAATGAGTAGAGAATTACTTCAGATATATTATGTCCAACATAGAATACTCAGCTTTTAGACTGTCAATATACATATATCCATAAAATAAAATTCTAAGCATGGCGTGGATTAACACATTAAGAGTAAGGTGCGTACGGTTTTCTCCATACAAACGCATTTCCCTGTTTCCTCCCTGGATAATGGCACTAAGAGCAATAAAATGTTTACCATACAATCTAAATCTATATTACCTCTGCCCTGCTACACTGAAAAAAATGCGAGCCAACCTTAGACCAAAGTAAAAAGCCAACTAAGAACTTAATCAGCACCAAAATAATTGAAATGACGTTATTATTGTTTACTAAAAACAAAAGATGGTTAGTTGTAACAACAAGCCAAATTCGTTTAACAAAGTTCTCTTAGTCGGAGAAGTCATGATGTTGACAGGCTCATATGGATTCAAGATGTTGGTTGAAGTAAACAAATTTTTTTTTCAGTTCATGTCCCTAATGTTTTACTTTTTTGCTTAAATGAATTACTGTAAGAACTAGGGACCTTCGAAAATAACCAATTTTACCGCCCGTTTTTAGACATTCAGCAAAAAATTTGACGAATATGAACAAAAGAAGCAAAACATACAGACGTAGCCAAAGTCTTTCTCATATTATGCTTGAAAGAATTATTAAAATCGGTTTAGTTTTGGAAGAGGAAACAGGGGAATACGAATTTCTTGCGACCACAGCGCACGAGCTGAGCGAGCGGAGCGAGCGTGCCGCGGCATAGGCCGGCGAGTGCCAGAACCGAATTGCTACTGTTAGGCTGGTCGCCGTATCAAACTCAATAGCTTGCCATAGCCTTCAGTGTTAATTTTTTTTTTCTAGAGTCCCGACACGCTCTTTTAGACAAAATTATATGAGATTTGGCGAATTTAAAAAAATCATATCTCGAAATCCGCAAGTTGAAATTTCGTATTTAGCTTAACTATAATAAGACCTTTTTGGAAAAAAATTATGAGCCCTGAACTCGACGGTACCTATTGTACAGTCCTTCCAATATTATTTTCTTGTGATTAAATAGTTATTTGTTATGCAAGGCTGCAAAGTTGCTTTTTGGCGCGAGTACTTGTATTGAAACCCGAGCAAGCGAAGGATTCTAGGATTATACACTCGCTTCGCTCGTGGTTCAAATATAGAATCCTGAGCGTCGCGAGGATTTCAAAGGTACGAGACGCAGAATAACTTTGCTGCCGAACGAAACACACAACTTTTCACCTCACTACAGAAAATTTTAGTGCGCCAACCTCATTTTTAGAATAATCGCACTGGCCAGCACGAAAATAGCATGAAAAAGAAAACATGTTTAGGCTGTTTTCTTTATTGAATAGATAGATTCGAATTTTAAAAACTCTTTCCACGCTAGCGGATAAAATGAACTTTTGCACTCAGATTTCGAATGACAAACAGAATCTTTTCGAGCTTGTGAGGTGAAATAGTTATTTGTTATGCAAGGCTGCAAAGTTGCTTTTTGGCGCGAGTACTTGTATTGAATCCTGAGCGTCGCGAGGGTTTCAAAGGTACGAGACGCAGAATAACTTTGCTGCCGAGCGAAACACACAACTTTTCACCTCACTACAGCGAGAAAAATTTCAATGCGCCAACCTCATTTTTAGAATAATCGCACTGGCCAGCACGAAAATGGCATGAAAAAAAACTTGTTTAGGCTGTTTTTCTGTGGTTTTTCTTCATTGAATAGAAAGATTCGAATTTTAAAAACTCTTTCTACGCTAGCGGATAAAATGCACTTTTGCACTCAGATTTCGAATGACAAACAGAATCTTTCCGAGCTTGTGAGGTGAAAAATAAATTATTAGTGAACTTAACCTTTTTATATTGGGTGACACTTTTATTATATTGAAACCCAATACAATTATTTGAGTATTGAAGGATATTATTTCCAAGTAATTCTTATTTAATATTTAGGTAAGCGTTTTAATATTATTTGGTGATTCAATTTAGGTGACAGATCCACTATTTTCGGAACAAATATTATTTAATAGGCCACTGAAAACGCATTTATCAGGTAATTGATAAAATCATACCCATTATTTTCTAGCCTTATATTAGTAGTCAAATGAGTACGTAGTCTAAAGCCACATTGGATCTGCACAGGCAGTTACCGCAAACCACAATTAATTGTGAAACAATTTCATGTTCACGAAATTTGGTGGCGAAATTGTGAAATGTTTCTTTTCCTGTGTTTTAAATACGGCATTTTACCCGTGCAGTTACTAAATGATCCAGGTTCATTATTTTAAATTATATACATATTATACATTATTAATAAATTATTATACAGGGTGAAATTGATATCATTAGCATCCTTTTAAACTAAG
Organism: Agonopterix subpropinquella; assembly: GCA_922987775.1. NCBI lineage: Eukaryota > Metazoa > Arthropoda > Insecta > Lepidoptera > Depressariidae > Agonopterix > Agonopterix subpropinquella. Next base: position 33,873,981 of record OV277693.1, read on the forward strand.
AGTCTACCCATCAAACTGAACAACTTTCACTATGGGAGCAAACCGATCGGAGCAACAAAAAAATCAGCTGTTCCTTACTAAACTGCAATGCCTACGCGACACAAATGTATGCATGAGATAATTTTTTTTCTCCGATATGTTTGCTCCCATAGTAAAAGTTTTTCAGTTTGATGGGTAGACTCTTAGTTTAGAAGGATGCCAATGATATCAATTTCACCCTGTATAAGGCATTAATCATATTTTTTATGACTTACTGAGTTATAGATGTCGAAATCAAAGTGTCGGATTAATAGTTCTATATAGCCAAAGATTTTTTTTGGTGGTATCAACGAAAGTTACCCAGATTTTTGTGAAATTGCTCTAAAGTTATTGCAGTTCAGGCGCGGGTTGCGAGTTCGCGCAGGGGGTGCTTTAGAGCGCGTTCCGTTTTTGCTTTTTTAGCTCTGAAATTTGTGCGATGCCTAGTACGATAAAGAGTAAAAAAATCTCTGGTTTCTTCACTATTATATACAATGGTATTGAATCAAATTAAGGCTTTTGCTTGGACAAAGTCGTCCAAGCAAAGAGTTATGTCAAAGAAAGGAAAGATAAAGTTTGCTTCATCCAAATAGCTAAAACCGTACGTGTGCTTTTGTAATTAGAGAACTACCTACTTTAAAAAGCTACTTAAGGGGCTATGTAAAAAAAATTGGATTCTTCAAAGCTCCATATATCATGAAGTACTAACAGTAGGAGTATGATTTGCGGATATGTGTAAATTGAACATATAATTGAAGTTTTGATTAGAGCCAAAACACGATTAAGACAAATTTTCTCGATAAAAAAACAAGCCAAAGTAGCCTCCGTTTTTGTCTATAAACGCTTGTCACTGCTAAACTGTGAATAATAGAAACATGAGACTTGATTTAAATAAAAGAGATTGCTATTATCTAAGTTTTGATTAGAGCAGAATTGAACTTACATAAATAGTACAATCACAATTAAATAAAGTTTGTTTTTTCGCTTGATTCGTTCCAGGCGCGCGCGCCGCCCCATCTCTTTCTCTCGCATCTGGCAGTAATATAAGCTATCACACGCCCGTTTCGCTTAAATTATTTTTCGACATAGGCCCTTAAGCGAAGTTTGGTTCGAATTTTTCGGCTAGTTCACTCGTCTAAATGGCTAGTTTCGTAAGCTTAAAATCTGATGTTCATTTCCCAGCAATCCTTGATCCTAGTTCATCAGAACTGAGCACTTAGCTTTAAGTTCTTAGCAAAAAAAAAGATTCATACACTGAGAAAAATGCGAGCCTACTCAAGACTCTTAATTAGCACCAAAATAATTGAAAAGACGTTACGAGTATTATTGTTTACTAAAAACAAAAGATGGTAAGTAAAGTTCTCTTAGTCGGAGAAGTCTTGATGTTGATAGGCTCATATGGATTCATGATGTTGGTTGAAGTAAACAATATTTTTTTTCAGTTATAGTTATTTCGTATGTTGGAAAAATCAAGAAAGTATTATTATGAAGCCTATTTTTTTCATAGACTTTTTCTATCTTTTACCTAGACTACAGAAGGATTTTCTACTGTAATACATAAGTTTGTGAGGATTTTTGAGGATTTCATGAATATAAATAAAAAATAATGGAGTGGAGCATAACTAAGTATAAAGTTGTTTTCAACACACTTGCTCATAAAATGGCTCTAATTTCATCGCAATTAGGCACATAATGGTACCGATTCGGACTGTGCCACGACTTAACTAGATTTATTCCTGTCACTTTCTAAAATAAGATTAAGAAAAGAGACAGAAAACCAACAACTGACTTTAGTGCTGTCAAAGTGACGTTACACGCCCAAAATAAGATGCCATCATAATGTACGCCATCTTGTTTAAGGCGTTTTTGGGCGTGTAACGTCACTTTGACAGAGTCAGTTGTTGGTTTTCTGTCTCTTTTCTTAATCTGATTTTAGAAAGTGACAGGAATCAATTTAGTTAAGTTAAGTCGTGGCACAGTCCAAATCGGTACCACTGACACCTATAATCAAACTGTGACTTTTTCATTACTATAATAGTAATGAAAACGAATAATTGAATAATTAACAATTGAGTTATAGGTATTTTTTATTGGTTGAGTTGCTTTGTTCTTAAAAAAGTTTCGATACAAAAAAGATCGTGTTCAATAGTACAAATAAATAAATTAATGTACCTATTGCTTGCTCATTTCATGCAACTTTGTGTTTAAATAGATAATTTCAACTTATATGTTTTTAATAAATAAAACATTCACTCAAAATAAATACTTTTGTTTTCTCTGTAAGTAATAAAAAAAACTTTGAATTCCCCATTTTTTACGTATCTCTTAAACCGCGAAAAGCCAAAGAAAAAGAAACCTCATTCTTTTAGTCTATGGACGATCGCCATTGTTAGATGCGCGCGCATAGGAAAACTGATTTATTCGGTTTTCCCGCCATTGCGAAAAAAAATTCACAACTTGATTTCACTGTTGAAATTATATTGTTATTTATTAATTAAATTTGTTTTTCTACAGTTTCTGTATGTTATCTAAACTATTATAAAACTGTAACAGAAGTGTGTCTGTACATTGAAGATATTTACAAAAAAAAGTTACGATATGGTTTTTACGTGTCCCTGATTCCAAATCACCAATTTTTGGATTTTTTGTCTGTCTGTTTGTTTGTTTGATTGTTTGTATGTTTGTTTGTTTGTTTGGGTGTTTGTTTGTTCGAGTATCACGCAAAAACTACTAAACCGATTTTGATGAAACTTTTTTTGTTTGATAGCTTATCATCTGACTTAAAATCTGGTATATAATTTATGCGGACGAAGTCACGGGTTAAAGCTCGTTTAGTTATATTTTAGTTTTATATTTTAGTTATTTGTATAATAACTTGCATGGCGTATTGGAGTTCCTCTGTAAAGCTGTGTATGTACCTATTAATTAATTAAAATGTCTACAAGTACTAGTTACGAAGAAAATGATTTATGTTGTACACCGCCCGATATAAACTTTGAAGCTCAGAAAAGTGCTCCAGATAACCAATATGTGGCTACTAAGGTTAGTTAAATTAATTTTAAATACCTACGCGACCTCAGCCTATGTTGTATGTTGAACTTAATTATTGTTCCTTTTTTTCAGGTTGCTTTACTATTTGGTGTTACTGGTGCATGTAGGATACAAGAATTAACAAATATAACTGTAAAAGACAGAGAACCATGGCCAGGTGCTTTTAGTGAAGATACCTATCACGAAAAATAAAATACCGATGTCATGCTATGAAATTGTTAAGAAATAAGAAAGTTTGCGTCCACCAAAAGCAAGTCCGCCAAACCAAGCTATGCCTAAAGAAATCGGTAAGTTTTTTAGATTTAGATTGAGAGCTACCACTGGACATTGTTTCAGAAGAACTTCAGCTACATTGCTGGCTAATTCAGGAGCTGATATGACTCTGAAGCGTCATGGTCGATGGCGATCTAACAATGTAGCAGAATTATACGTAGAAGATTCCATACAATACAAGATAGTTTGTGCAAAAATCACAAATAAAGAATTAGACTTGATTTTGAAGCGCACCGTCCTACTGGCGAAACACCAAGTACATCCAATGATTGGATTTCACCTTTGACTACTTATTATAAGGACTGGCCTTGCGGTAGCATTTCCCCTCTGCCACGTTATAGGACAAATTGATCATGTGCATTTACACTCAATTTTATACCTTATCACTAAACGAGATAGCCTATAATTGCGAAACAATGATTTTGAACTTAGAACGTTTGGGGTTCACACGATTCACTTTTCATGATTTTTAACACTCAAAATTAGAATCTAAAGTTATAGGGAATAAAATCCAAAGTTGCGGATTTCATGTTACCTCGCCCCCCGCAAAAAGTGGCTGAAATGTTTGTTAGTAGAATGACACGCGTAACTAGTCCCTATACAACGTGGTAATGAATTAGCGCAAAACCTCATAGGTACACCCCAACTGATTTATAACAAAATAATTCGATTGAAGCAATAATTTCATTATTTTGATAGTTAAAATTTAAAGTTATTCGCATTTTAAGTTTAGACGCAAAAATTATTTGTTATCATTTCAGCACGAAAAGAAAGCGCTAACCTACTCATGGATACATTTTTATAATCTTGCTTTGGTAGTAAGTAGGGTGAGCGTGCCCGTGCGGTGGGTTGACTTCCGGTTCAGAAAATTTTAAATTTTGCAAACAAATTATTTAATATTTTGGAAAAAATTACCTATGTTGAAACCATGATAATTCGATTCTGCTCTCGATTCTAAACAAACTACTTTCTAGTTTTGCGTTAATTCATTAACACGTCGTATAACTACTTATGCTTGTACAAAAGGTGAAATCCTTTGACTACCTACACGAATAATGAACCATCTCAAATAACAATACAACATGAAAATATTTAGTAAATAATCTATCTGATGAGTGAGATGAGAGATCAAAAAGAGTTAGTTATAATTTTACTAACTGCACATTTACTAATTGTTTCTCTAAATAAACATTTTATATACTAAATAAAACGATTTTTTAATATTATTTTCTTCACAAGTGCTTTGAAAAACATCGTATGATACACGTGTGTATTGCGCCTGCGGCTCGGGTCTCAATGGCGCCTGAGCGGTAATCACCAACATTACACACTTGTACCATAATGTACTAATGTTTTTGGTGTGCAAATAAAGAGTATTGTATTATTGTATTGTATAAAGCAGAACTCAAAAAATAACATCCAAGCTCTTCACAGTTTGCGATGGTCGTTACACGAAAGAGATCTAAGTATAACATTTATTACAGAAGCATTGGTAGTCCAGTGGCGAATCATCATCACCATCATCATCTCAGCCGATGGACGTTCACTGCTGGACATGCCCAAATGGCACATGTAGCATTATAAGAGACCACTTTTGGTGTACACGGAAACTAAAGGCTGTATAAGATGGTGTTACAATGTGTTAACAGCGCTGTTAACACCGATATAACTCTTATTTGGGCACAAGTTATACAGCCTAAGGTTCTAATTTAGTTCACATTTCTCCATAAAGGCATTATAGTAGCATTATATTGGAATTATAATGGGCCACAAGGCATTATATCAGCTGCTTAACAGAATACAAGTGTCCCTTTATACAGACTAAGCCCTAGGATTGGGGCTACTGCTATAGCTAAATAACGCTTGAGGTTCTACATTATTCTTCTAGCATCAGAGTGGGTACAATAAAAACCTGAATTAATTTCATTAGTGAGTTAATTCTTCGGTTTCTATAAAATAGTAAATCCCGTGAGTGTTGGTTAATGGCGTGAAGTGAAGTTTTATTGAGAATTTGTGATACTTAGGTAAGTACACTTTTATAATGTTTAAGCCTGTGAAAACATTTGGGAATGCAAGTTCATTGTGAATGTTTATATGGTTTTATAGCAAAATTTTAACGCGCCTCGGAAATATTTCGTTTTTAATTAGAAAGATTGTGAAAAAAGTAACCCGTCAATTATGACATGTGTATGTATTAACATAAGTAAATTTTTAGTGTCTGATTTACATTAAATCATACAAAGTTTTATTTTATATTATAATAAATATGTATTTTACGTGTAAATAAAAGTAGAAATCATTAGTAAAACATAAACAACAACATAATTTATCATACGGTTTAGGTTATAAAGTTATAACACAATGGAGCTTTCTTAAGAAACCTATGTGAACTCTTATAATCCTGAATTAACGACTATGGCTGTACAAGAGTACACACCGGTTCCTCTATTACGCTTATTGCAGTAAATAAGAGTTCAAGTGAACCAATATGCAGCCTGTCGGCTTATATTAGTGTTATTATGGTTCACATCAACGCTTAAGCCATTCATGTGAACTACTTAAACGCCATTATGCAGACTAAAGCAATATAGTGGTATTTCCTGTAGCCATTTTACTGCCAAATGCTGTATTTCTGAGTTACAAGAGTATCTCAAAATACCTTTGGTGTTCACGAGTGCTGATATAACACCTTTAAGCAGCTTTGAAAAAGAGGCTATTAACAGAGTTGAAGTGAACCAATATAGAACTTTAAGCGTTAAATCACTCTACGTGTACACCACTTTACTGCCAAATGCTGTATTTCTGAGTTACAAGAGTATCTCGAAATACCTTTGGTGTTCACGAGTGCTGATATAACACCTTTAAGCAGCTTTGAAAAAGAGGCTAAATAACAGAGTTGAGGTGAACCAATATAGAACTTTAAGCGTTAAATCACTCTACGTGTACACCACTTTACTGCCAAATGCTGTATTTTACGTGTAAATTACAGTTACAAGTGTATCTCGAAATACCTTTGGTGTTCACGAGTGCTAATATAACACCTTTAAGCAGCTTTGAAAAAGAGGCTGAATAACAGAGTTGAGGTGAACCAATATAGAACTTTAAGCGTTAAATCACTCTACGTGTACACCACTTTAACTCTGTTGGCTGTACAGTAGTTCACATTGACTCTTTTAAGATGCTAGCATTACAGTGGTATAATTCTACACCTTTATACAGCAATAATCATATTTTACTGCCACTAAAATGCTCTTAAGCAACCAATGCGATATAGGCTGTAAGAAAGCATTTTTGACAGCTGCTCTAACTCAGATCCCGTTACAATAGTATCCATTCCTGCTTTTATAATGCTATTATAAAGACTAAAGCGTAATGAGCAGCTCTAAGTTCTCGGTTGAACCCTATTAAGTGTTAATTAATGCAATAAGTTCCGAGTTACACCAAAAGTGATCTCTTATAATGCTACATGTGCCATTTGGGTGGGCCTCCCCCAAGGAACGCCATAACCACCGGTCATCCAACGGGTTCCCGCCGCCTTCACAAGCGTCGTCGGTCCACCGTGTGAGGGGCCTACCTACGCTGCGCTGCGGTCGCGAAACTCTGAGCATAGCCCTCTCCATTGCCCTTTGGGTGACTTTTAGCCTTCACGGGTTTCTCATGTCATCACTGGCTACACAAACTGGTCAAAGCGGAATTTATGTACCTACGATTTGTAACACCATTGGGTTGTGGGTGAAGGAAAACATCGTGAGGTAACCTGCATGCTTCAATTTCGATGCATGTATTGTATGCACTGTCCATTACAAGTGGCGACGGCCTCACTGGACGTCACACTGGAAAGACTAATGAAACTGTTAATTCCCCCAGAACTAGTTTTTGTTGGCCGGCACTTTCACATTTGGACCAAAAATGTATGAAACGTTGATGATGTCTTTTAGTTATATTTTATTTATTTATTTAATCTTATCGAATTTGTTGTCTAAGTCGCCACAGCTGAACATGGTTAGGAGGACTATCTTTTTTATAAAATACTAGCGGCCCGTCCCGGCTTCGCACGGGTGGACGTCTAATCTTTTCTAGCAATAAATATAGCCTATGTTACTCAGGGTGAATGCAGCTTTCTAATGGTGAAAGAATTTTTTAAATCGGCCCAGTACTTTTTGAGCCTATTCATTACAAACATACAAACATACAAAAATAGGTACAAATCTTTCCTCTTTATAATATTAGTGTAGATGATACTTAGTAACTAATGATAATTTTTAAGGCCATCGCCGATAAAGTCGTGGGTAACACCACCGTTTCGTTTACAAAACTGGAAAAGAATTTAAATTTTGTAACAAATGCCACGATAGAAAAGATAATTTCCATTTCCTTGAGAAGTATGATATTTCTCCTATTTTGTGTGTAATTTTCGCTATCATACTCTTTATTTTTTAACCGACTTCAACAAAAGGAGGAGGTTCTCAATTCGAACGCAATGTTTTTTTTTTTGTATGTTTGTGACATGATAACTCGTCAATTATGAATTGATGTAGTGATGATTCTTTTTTCTGTTTGGTAGATCATACTACAGAGTTGGTCCCACATAAATTTTATCGAAATCAATTAAGAATAGAATATCACGATAATAATAAAATAAAGTTGTAGGAAAACTTTCTCCACCATTTCTAAAGTTGCAGTCGTTTTCGCACAGAATTTCAATTTCAACATTTAGAAAAATAAATACTATAACGGCCAGCATTTTTTAGTGACAGAAATATATACCATCTTTTCCATGGCCGATTTTCAATCAAAAGTTGCAGTCAAAGAGGGTTGGATGGGAGATGTCAATGTCAAGTATGTAAATAATAATTAATGATTAAACGAACTTACCTGTATGTGAAGTTCTATCATAATTATATGAGATGTTTCGTCCGAAGAGATTAGCATTAGATTTACTTGTAGTAGCACATACGGTGTCGCCAGAGAGCACTGAATTTGAGGAAAAAAAATAAAAATATTTGTTTATGTCCTTAGTGTCTGACAGCTCACTTGTCATTTAGTTTAGAGATATAGCAATATTAGATATTTCATGTCTATGCAAAGACTATGTGTCTATGTAACAATATGTAACATGTATGGGAACGTGTATAACACAGGGAAGGGCGGGATGCTAATCTCTTCGGACGAAACATCTCATATAATTATGATAGAACTTCACATACAGGTAAGTTCGTTTAATCATTAATTATATTCATGTTTCGTCCTCGAGATTAGCATTAGATTTACTTGTAGATATTGAGAGGCATTTGTGAAAGACGTGAAATATCTTATAATAAAACATAAAATAATGATCTTCTAATTAGAAGAATCAGTATTTAAATTAGTTAGAAAACAATCTTCTACATCTTAAGAAATCTGATCGCTAAATCATTAGCATCAATTATAATCGATGCTAATAGACAATTGATTGTATACAATCAATTAACTTAGATAAAAAATATTATCTAATCGTTACAAGAATTGTTTAATATATTCTAGAGAATAAATCAATGCTAGAGTTATTCATAGCAATTACTTAATGTTATAAAATTTACCGAAGCTGTTCGAATTACCAACCGGCCGTCTTCCTTATCAAGTCTAAGAAAGGGATGTGGCAGCATGCCTCGTACTGTGGGCAGTAAAAACATTAACACGTTAATGCAAGAACTAGGTACGTAAAATATTTTTAACCCAATGGCCCAGTGTTTGAGACGAGACAGGTTTAAAAGGTTTCTGTAGGCCGATGAAAAGAAGATCGTCGTTAGATCGTAAACTCTTAGTCATAGGTATCTAGGTAAGCGCATAGGGTGGTTTAATTGGTGATTTCTCATGGAAAAAAAGGAAGAATTAGAAGCGGAGAGCATTGAGTTAATTACAAGATGTCTATACCAGGCCAAGAATTTTCATGATTATAAATCATTTGATCTCTTTTCAATATTCTTGACTCGAAATTTTTGAAAACGTTTGCGGTCTATGACCCTTAACAAGGCATAAAAGGGTAATTAATTTATTAGATATCTTTTCCAGTGTCAGTTCTTGATTTGGATACAGAAAAGATATGTAATCTAAAACAACGGACATCCCAAGCTAAGTTATATTTTGGCAGTGAAGGTCTCGACCTAACACGTGTTATGCATACCTACTCCATACATAGAATAGCCACCTGCGACGGCCCCACGAGCTGCCGACTCATCGGTAACTTGATGCGCTTGTGACATCCACCGCGCGCCGCCGCCGCCCGCCGGCTTCCGATTGTTGCATTCGATATACCTACCTAATTGATTATTCCATATACCGCGTACCTAACTTCGGACGTGAATTAGATTTACTTACTTTAAAATTAAGAAAATTATGTGAAGAACTTTATTAAATAATTTGATTGCAAGTTTTCGATCATTTATCTCCACTGTAGTCACCTACATATTTGGCGCAGTCACGGAGTTGTAGAGTCAGTGCTACCTATCAAACATCGATATTCGCTACTGATCGTCGTGTCATCGGCTTATCTACAACCATTTACCTACGAACGGCTGGCTATCCGGAGAAGAAGAGGAACCCTATCAAGAAATCGATAGAATCAGGCTCCAGTAATCGAAGACATGCAGACTTTTTTGTAAGTACTCATACTCTATTGGTCGCTATTTCCTATCTAATTCCTTTCCTTTCTGTTTAGTTTAATCTGACACAATTTTTCACCCTACTTCATCGCGAACTAGGGAGGATTCCCAGAGAACCCTTAGTTTAGATAGACGTCGTCTTTTTCGCAGCGCGCAAAGAGACGCTTTTAGAAATCTTAGGCTAGATCCCATAGAAGAGTTAGAGTCAATTATGGAGAATGTAGATCTCGATACGATTCACAAGGCATTGCGAAACGTGCCTGAATTTGATGGAAATCCGAATGTTCTTATAAGGTTTTTAAATTTATGCGATCAACTAGTTACATCATACATTAATCCCGCCCCGGGAAACGAGTTAACTAATTTGTCCTTGATGAATGGCATTTTGAACAAAATCACCGGTGCTGCTGCCCGTACTTTAGCCACAAATGGCACTCCAAACAACTGGCAAGGTATCAGAAATGCTTTAATTCATAATTTCAGTGACCAAAGAGACGAATCAGCTCTATATACAGATCTTTCCGTGCTAACCCAAGGTACAGACACACCGCAAGTTTTCTATGAGCGTGTGCTAAATCTTTTAAGTATGACCATGACATATGTTGAATTACATGAAGGCGTAAGTACCACTATTGAGGCCAAACGCACATTGTATAAAAAACTTGCGCTGCAGTCCTATCTTAGAGGCTTAAATGAGCCCTTAGGATCTCGAATTAGGTGTATGCGACCTACTACATTAGAAGATGCCCTCCAATATGCTCAGGACGAATTGAATGTCATCTACTTGCAGAACAAAAATAGGCCAAGTAGCTCTAAGAATATGACATTTGTGCCTACCCCTACTAGACCACAAAATAATAACTTTTTTGGCATGAATACTACTCCATCATCGACGCAACCGCCCTTTTTACCGATTTATAGAAACATGTCTCCTGTACCTCAAATGCAGCCTATCTATCGAGGTCCTTCACGCACTCAGCAGATTTTTAGAGCCCTCCCTTCATCTAATATGACTACTGGATTCAGAATCCCACCCAGACAGCAAACTCCTCACCAACAGTTGAGTTATAATGCACCCCAACCCATGAGTGGCGTCACCCACCCCGTAGCGCGAACGTTGCCGCCGACTAGGCCTAACTGGCGAAACTTTAGTAACCCACCCCAGAGTAGCTATTTCAGACCTCGAGAAATGAACGTGAATGAAATGTATGACCCCTACAACTATTTTCAAAACGCGACTATTTCCGAAAATTTCTTCGAATATGATAGTCAGCCTCAGGAAACGTATCTTTATGAACAGGATTATCAATCAGCTAATAATGACGTAAGTCAGAATGACGAATCAAATTTTCCCCTTGCTTTGGAGAACAGTGCCCCCGAATAGAGTTAAATATTCAAAATAAGCGACAACTTCCTTATATACAGATACATAACCCACCCCTAAAGTTTTTAATAGATACTGGCGCTAACCAGTCATTTATAAGCCCCAAGGCCGTAGCTAACTACTTTCCAGACGCAGTTCTTGACTATGACCCTTTCATCGTAACTAACATTCACGCATCTACTATGAACCATTATTCAATCACGATCCCCTGTTTTTCAGAGTTCCTAGATCAGTCCCCGATAAAATTATTTATCTATAAATTTCACGAATATTTCGATGGGCTCATAGGTTGCGATCTATTAGAGCAATGGCAAGCAAAAATCGACTTAGGAAAGCGATTATTTAGTACACAGTGGGCTAATAATCCTATCCATATGTACGTATCTGGCAAAGACAATTTATTTGAAGAAATAATTCCTGCTAATTCCCCCAAATTAATTAAAGTACCGACCACAATTTGTGAAGGTGAGATTTACATCAACGAGCAGATAATTTGCGATTGTATGATCAATGAATGTGTCTCAATATCACACGAAAATTTTGCCTATTTAGAAGTTTTTAACCCAACCCATAATGATATAATTTTTTCATTATCAGAACCAATTCATGCAAATATGTTTAACGAACAAACTGCACAATTTAAAGGCCATGACGACCGAACACGAGACGTGGTGTCACGTTTACGTACTCAGCATTTGAACGAGGAGGAAAAATGTAATTTAATTAATTTGTGCACCGAATACTCAGATATATTTTATGTAGAAGGTGAACATTTGACTTTTACAAATCAAATCAAACACAAAATTAACACTACCGATGAAATTCCGGTTCACAGCAAAACCTATCGTTATCCTCATGTACACAGAGAAGAAGTACAGTCTCAAATTCAAAAAATGTTACATCAAGGGATCATTCGACCCTCGACTTCAGCCTGGAGTGCTCCAATTTGGGTCGTTCCAAAAAAGACTGACGCTTCGGGTAAGACTAAATGGAGACTAGTAGTGGACTTTCGTAAATTAAATGACAAAACCATCGATGACAAATATCCCATCCCAAATATAGTTGACATTCTGGACAAGCTGGGCAAATGTCAATATTTCAGTACTCTGGATCTCGCTAGTGGCTTTTACCAGGTAGAAATGGATTGTCAGGATATTCATAAAACTGGCTTCAATGTCGAACGAGGACATTATGAGTTCCTTCGCATGCCCATGGGACTCAAAAACTCCCCATCTACATTCCAAAGAGTCATGGATAATATACTACAAGACCTTCAAAACAGCATTTGCGTAGTATATTTAGATGACATTTTAGTATTTTCGACTTCCCTTCAGGAACACATTGTTAATTTGAGAAAAATATTCCAGAGACTCCGAGAAACAAATTTCAAAATTCAGATGGATAAATCTGAATTTTTGAAACATGAAACTCCATATTTAGGTCACACTATCACTCCGGACGGTGTAAAACCCAACATAGACAAGATTAAAGCAATTTTGAAATATCCTATGCCAAAGACTACTAAACAGATCAAAGGTTTCCTCGGACTTCTAGGATATTACCGTCGATTCATACCTAACTTTGCTAAAATTACAAAACCTTTAACTTCCTGTCTCAAAAAAGGCGCTAAAATCAACATTAATCACGATTACGTCACATGTTTCGAACACTGCAAGACTCTTTTGACCAACGACCCCATCCTAGCCTATCCTGACTTTACAAAAGACTTTATACTTACGACAGATGCCTCAAACTTCGCTTTAGGTGCAATTTTATCTCAAGGTTCCGTTGGTGCTGACCGCCCAATAGCTTATGCATCTAGGACTCTTAACGATAGTGAGATAAACTATTCGACAATCGAGAAAGAACTTCTGGCAATAGTCTGGGCCACGAAGTATTTCAGGCCCTACCTGTTTGGTCGCAAATTTAAAATTATCACAGACCACAAGCCCTTACAATGGCTTATGAACTTAAAGGAACCCCATTCCCGACTTACTAGATGGCGCTTAAAATTAGCCGAATACAATTTTACCATAATTTATAGAAAAGGAAAATCGAATACGAATGCAGATGCCCTGTCTCGCATCGAATTAAACAATGAACAAATGTCTATGATTGTTAATTCATCAGAAATCATAAGCCGTAGTTCTTCCTCTTCTACCCTATCAGCAAACACTGAAAATCCCATACACAGCTCTTCATCCACTCTGACCGCCCACACAAGCGCTGAAAATCCAATATTAGAGATTCCGATAAGCGAAGATCCCTTGAACAAGTTTAGAAAACAGTTGAATATTAATATATTTTCGCACCCACCCCGAACTAGACCGACTATTACGAAACCTTTCGAAACCTACATAAAAACCTCTGTTGACATTTTCGAAAGTAACCTAGAAAAAGGTGTAATACAGGCAATCAAAAATAATGTCGACCCCAAAACTCGTACTGCTCTTTTAATTCAACCTATAGAAAAAATGTATAGTGTTGTAGCAATTATCCAACGCACCTTCTGTAACTCTGCTATGAATATAATTTTAGTAAAACGAGAAGTAGAAAATGTAACCATTCACCTAGAGCAACAATCTATCATGAAAAAGTACCATGTAGGCAAAACAAATCACCGCGGCATTAATGAAACTTTTATGTCGTTATCACAGAGCTATTTCTGGCCGAAAATGAGAGATAGTATTACTAGATACATCAGTCAGTGTAGCACATGCAGTTTAGCAAAATACGACCGCAACCCAGTACGTCCCGAGTTTAGTATCGTGCCCCCGTCTTCTCGACCGTTTCAGATAATGCATGCTGATGTATTATCGATTGAACAAGAAAAGTACTTCACTATCATAGATTCATTTTCCAAATATGCCCAGGCCTACCATATTCCCGATTGCACTGCTCCCAACATAGTCAAATCCCTTTTAAAATTTAGCACACATCATGGACTTCCTTTAGTACTAATTACAGACCAAGGAACAGAATTCGTTAATCAAGTTGTAAAAGAATACCTAGGTTTACATAGTGTGCAACATAAAACCATAATGTCGCACGCCCCGAATCAAAATGGGATGATAGAGCGTTTCCATTGTACATTATTAGAACATTTGCGATTATTAAAATTAAGATGTAAAAATGAAACCGCCAAAGATTTAATCCCCTATGCACTGATTGCTTATAATAGCTCAGTGCACAGTTTAACAAAATGTAGACCGTTTGACGTCATATCAGGACATTTTGATCCGAGAGATCCCGTTGATTTAAAACTAACAGAAAGACTGATGCAACAATATACACATGACCATCGTAATAGAATGGAAACTGTCTATCAACTCATACATGACTCTTCGCTCGCTGACCGTGAAAAAATTATGACTCGAATAAATGAAAACCGAGAACCAAATATAGAATATGTAGAGAACCAAGAGATTTTTATCAGGAACCCTGCCGCAGCTCGACAAAAGACAGCTCCCCGTTTTACATCTGATAAAGTGATTAGTAATTTACCAATACATATCTACACTTCTAAAAATCGCGGTCCTGTTGCTAAAATTAGACTAAAACGGCCACTAAAGAAACAAAATAACTAAATTGTTACAGGTACTTAATGACCTTGACAACTTTGGCTCGAGCTCAAGAGATACGTCTCGACAACCTCAGCAGTGGACCTGGCATTTTACCCTTTAAATTGGGAACAACCAAGATTATTTCACATTACCACACATTCCTTCAAGATATTGATATTGATAACATACGAGACCACATCTTTAGTTTAAAATCGCAATTATCTGATGTCGCTAGTAAAATTTCGTCTAATGACCTTATGTTTTTTAAGTATCAAGTCAAACATCTTTACCGTAAGATAGACAATCTTATTGCCCAAATTGAGACATTTTTACCTTCCCGTGTCAAAAGAGGTATATTCGATCCTTTAGGTACTTTAATTAAAGACATTACAGGCAACCTTGACCATAACGATGCTGTTCGATTTGAAAACGCTCTCCAAGTTTTAAATAGAAACGACAAAAGTATTTCTGAAACCTTTACAAAACACATAACTTTGTATAAGGAAATGACCATTCAGCAAGGTCAAATATTAAGTGACCTCAAAAATAACCAGGGAAAATTAGAAAAAGCTCTTGCGTCCGTCATTAATACGACGGAATCTGATAACGAGCGAACTATAAAATACGCTCATCTTGCACAATTTTTCGTCATTTTAGGCGAAAATGTACAAGAATTATCTAGCGAAATATACAGACTTGAAAATGTTTTAGCTTTCAGCCGTACTAAATCTATGCACCACTCGGTTTTATCCGTAGAACAGTTAAAAGGCTTGATAACGAAATTAAAAACTTTCTATAGCATCGAAGAAATCATTAGCTTAGATATTAGGAACTATTTTGAAATTATTAGCTTAGGGACCTATTTTGCAGATAAAAGAGTAATTATTGTTCTAAAATTTCCTATAATTTTTACAAGTTCCTTTGATCTTTATAGACTATGCCCGACACCCAATCAGAATAATGAAATAATCCTTCCTACCTATCCATATATAGCGACCAACTCCCAGAAGTATGTTTACATAGAGGCTGAATGCCCGAAGGTTAATGCTTGGTACCTGTGTGAGCAGAAGATCGGGCATCAATTTCGAACTCAACGCGATTGCATTCATAAACTAATATACCTACAGGAGATAGATGAAACGTGCAAACCCACGCCTATCTTTCTGACT
The DNA here is from genome assembly GCA_922987775.1 of Agonopterix subpropinquella. Classification (NCBI taxonomy): domain Eukaryota; kingdom Metazoa; phylum Arthropoda; class Insecta; order Lepidoptera; family Depressariidae; genus Agonopterix; species Agonopterix subpropinquella. The sequence continues at coordinate 33,890,080 of OV277693.1, forward strand.
AAGGAGGCTCTGACGGAGCTAGATAGCCAAAACTACATATTGTCATTTCCAAGACCTACCAAAGTTCAACTCACATGCAGCCAGGAACAACATAAATTGCTACAAGGAAGCTATCTCGCTCACATCCCGCACAACTGCAAAATTAAGGCACCGGAGTTCACCATAGTAAATACTGAAGATAAGATACGAGGATCACCTATTGAATTAATGAATATCCCATGGCCAATACCTACCAAGAACCGTTCTCAACCTACATTTAATTTGACTTCAATCGAACTTAATAACTTACACAACATTCAGAAACAAGTAAATATGGAACACTCGATTGAAACGGAGACAATAGACTTATCAGTTTACCACACAACAATTCCGCTATATATAATTGCATTGCTTGGTGCAGCCGTACTCGCCGCAACTTACTTTATTCGACGAAGAAAATCCGCTTATGATGTACAAAATAAGTGTGAATCATCAACACAGAGTGATATTCAATTATCAAATTTAAGTTCAGAAGAGAAACGAGCCGCGATATTTGCATTAAACATTGCCAAATAATCGCTCATCTTCAGGAGGGAGATGTTATGCATACCTACTCCATACATAGAATAGCCACCTGCGACGGCCCCACGAGCTGCCGACTCATCGGTAACTTGATGCGCTTGTGACATCCACCGCGCGCCGCCGCCGCCCGCCGGCTTCCGATTGTTGCATTCGATATACCTACCTAATTGATTATTCCATATACCGCGTACCTAACTTCGGACGTGAATTAGATTTACTTACTTTAAAATTAAGAAAATTATGTGAAGAACTTTATTAAATAATTTGATTGCAAGTTTTCGATCATTTATCTCCACTGTAGTCACCTACATATTTCACGCCTTCGAAAAAACGTTTGTCTCGATCATCGTTTCCGATTTGAGGACCAAATATTACTGAAAGAGCAATCTACAACTATTAAGGGTGCCGTTTTTGGCACCGCTGGTATAAAGTTTAGTTAGAAAATAAATTATATTAGATCTGATGTCTCATAATCATAACCGTTACTGAAATCCTGCCTGTTGCTGAACTAAAAACACCCTTTCAAACAGGTATTGTAGCTTTCCTAAAGAGATGCTAACATAAAGTCGAGTGAAGATGTTGGATTACTTCCCCTCAACAGCGACGTCCGGATAAGAGCCCGCAACCAGTGTAAGCTGGTGGTGCACGGTGCGGTCGCTGGATTATTCCATCTCATGACAGAATTAGATTTTTATTAGGTTTCAGTACTAACGGCCGCGATATGAGGAGACACTTAAAGGGAGTGTATCACGGTTACGTGGGCCATAATGGGCCATAAACAACAATAATACCCTTTTAACCTTTAGTTAATAATTTTACGAGTGAAAAAGTTGAAGTTATTTTAATTAATATAATCGAGAAGGGTGGAAACCCGTAAAAGTAAGACAATGATACGGTAAACGGGTTGATGGCAAAAGTATCGGGATTGATGCCATGATATATGTATATATTTATGACACTTCCTATTTATACTGCTAGCAAAAAAAAATATCTAAAATAGGATTTCCGAATGCCCTTAATATTTTTTGAAATGCGTGCGTGGTCCACGAGTTCCCATTCAATGTCCAGATGGGTTCTCCGGGACTCTGCGTCTCCAATTGCATTATCCTTTAATTAGACTGATATATTATAAGGCAAAAACATGTATTAACCTAGATTGGCACCATTGCCATATTTCTTTAGTAACCTGTGTTAAGTGAGGGAATTGAATACCACCCATACGGTTGATATACGAGATGGCTGTTGTAGTATCCGCAAAAGGATTTGGCAATCACGAAAAGTTTTGGCAAAAGTTTTGTGTCCAAAAAATGTGGCTAGGATCTTTAGGTACCTAGTTAATGTGCCGTGGACATTCCTCATTATTCCACATACCCCTGTCTCTTTCATTACCGCACGCCGCCCCCCAGTCGTTGAGGCATCACTAGAAATTTCCAAACAGTACCTGTCTTCTTTGATTTTATTAACCGAATAGTAACTCGGTCATCGCCTTTGACAACCATTCTAAATTGTAAGCTAAATATTCTGGTGCATTCATAAACTTATTATCAACTTGCAAGTTAGAAAATATATATTTTCCCAATTCTTTTGTATATAACCAGCCATATTCGATGGGTGGACAGATCACGATGTACGAAGACCTTATAAGCCGAGCAAAATCTCTGATTTTACAGCACCGTAAACTTGAAATAATTTTATTTAATATGAACCCTAACGCCTTAAGCAACCGAACAGTATCAGAGTAGTTTTGTACACGAGCAGAAAAGCTTTGAGCAATTAACAAAATATCGCCCAAATAAATTAGTGATAAAAAACCACAGGACCTGAACAATTTTGTTACAGGTTTCAAAATTTTAGTAAACATGTTTACGGCGCAGTGTTGAGGCCAAAAGGCAACTCATTGAATTCAAACAATTTTCCATTCCATTCAAATCGTAGGTATCTTTTATATTTGTCATGTATATTTGTCAAAAGAAAATATGTATCTTTCAAATCTAAAGTAGCTAAAAAACTGTCTCTTGTCATTAGTTTAAGAGTTGAACGAAAATCTTCAAGCTTGAAACGACTTGTGATTATAAATTTGTTAATTTCCTTTAGATTTAGGATAAATCTCGCTCTACCATTAAATAAATATCTAGGACAATGTCACAAAAAACATCTAGTCACATTTAAAGAACCAGAATCTAGCCTGGATCTATATTATGATGGCTAGACAACGATATAGAATACATAATGAAAGACACCACATAGCTCTATGACTCGGGTACAAATATGCATAATGAAATTATTCATCATACAAATATTTGTCACTTACGGGATTCGATCGAACCCGCGACCCTCGGCACAGCGGGTAGGTTCACTACCGACTGAGCTACCGGTCCGTCGACCATTAGGTTTTTAAGAATATACTTGATAAAAAACTGGCCTTCACATGGTGAACAAAAAACCTCCTTTTTTTAAGTCGGTTAAAAATAGCACCAATTACTAAGAGATCATTGATTGAATGTACTGTAATTTAATATACTGTACTTTTTCGTTATAAGAATGTATGTATTCATTGTGGTGGTCAATATTGAACAACAGGGCTTGAAAAAAGTATCTTGTAGCCCGCTCTCCAAGAAAGTACAGTGGGATCAAGTGGTAATCTTTTCCCACTGCTTATAAAAAACAAGATAATCGGCCAGCATGTGTTACCATGTTTATCGATGTGACGTGTATCTCTGCGTCCGTTGCGACGATGTCCTCGAAGAGTTGGCGTGCTGATTGTTCTGAGCAGGATACTTCGCTCTCGGGTTGCCCCTCGGACTGCGATCCGCAGGAGGAGCCTTCCAGTTTAAAGGCTTGTGTGTGGAAGGATTTATCCTCTTTTATTTACAGTCTGAGATGGTGTCTTTGCCACCGGACGGAGCTGACTTTATGTCTGCTCCTTATTTGACTATGACTTTGACTGCTTTCATCATCTCAGGTAAGTCTGTTCAAGGAACTTACCTATTTTTGTTTCATATAGCTGGTTTTTCATTTCCGTTTTCAGGGTATAGAAAACAAAATCTCTCCGTCAGAACTGCTTCTTAAATAGCTGCTCGAACGTCAGGGTTAAGTTCGGGCGCGTCAATTAATGTGCAATTGGCAGGAGGCAAACATTTTAAGTAATTCTTTATCCAGTCCAAGTATTGGTGGTGGTTCCACTGGTTCCACAACCTGGTCAAGCGGCACAGGAATCGGTGTCGAGTCCGCGCCGTTTGTTGACGGGATAGGTTCCTTTACGGGCTTCGGCGGAGGTGGAGGTGGAGGTGACGCGGACGCGGTGTTCGAGTTGGCGCTGTCTTCGAAACATGGATCGGGATTTAATAAATCACCCTGTACGTTCTCCGGCTCCGATTCAAATTGTGGGCCGTCTAGAAAATCACCATCTTAAATCTGTAGGTAAGTACCTACAATAAGGACTATAATGTACATTAGGTGGTACTAATAAGTACTAAGATGAAATCCGCAATGCGAATCTGACATAAATTCTATAAGTTATTAGACATGACCCTGGTATATTGAAATAATGCGTTCAATAGGTATGAAGGTATATTGGGATACCAATGTGACCTTAAATAATAATAAATGAAAGTCCAAACGGTCACTCGTCCTTATCTTTAGAAATAAGTAACTCTTACGTTCGCTGAACCAGGATATAGTATAGTATAGTAGGTCACGATCTTAGTGTAGTGACAGTCCCTGAAACTGCCCGCAACACTAAATAATTTCACGTAAACTAGCGAAGTGAAAGCCCCTCAGGCAGTCCGCATACGCTAATCATACACGTGTATTGTACATAATGAATATTATGATTGTTGTTGCATTATATCTCGAAAGGCAATTATCATTATTATATTTATATACTACGTCTATCCATAAAGTGACAACCCAAATAGTTGCCCGCAGCAAGGATTTCGTACGTAATGTTATTGCCATAAAGTCAGTTCTTTCGAGTTAATAATCAAACATACATTGGATGTTTATCGACGAATCGCAAGAATCATGGCGAGGCGCGGTGAACCTGATTCACTAGATTCCCAGCGTCTGTGACAACACTTTCTTTCCAAGTTTTTGATTTTGTACGCAACGTAATCTTCATCATATTTATCTGAGTGTGTTCTTTTCCCCATTTTGCAAAAGAAATAGCACTAAACGATAGCTGTAAGAAAAAAAATATGTCTTCTGGCGAAGCACTGAAATGTGAATGGCAAGTGAGCTGTCAGACACTAAGGACATAAACAAATATTTTTATTTTTTTTCCTCAAATTCAGTGCTCTCTGGCGACACCGTATGTGCTACTACAAGTAAATCTAATGCTAATCTCGAGGACGAAACATGAATATAATGATAATAATACATTGGCGGAATTATTGTGCCTTCTTGACGCAATAACAAAGGCCATAAATAAAAAAAAGATTATAAAATCGATAAATAAAATACGATGAAACTGGAAGATGTAAGTATAATATAAAACTAGTGATTACTTTCTCAATGATATAAAACACTATAAACGAGTTGTGATAGTAAGTATCGATGATTAGAATGATGATGGTAAGCATAATAGATGGTAGATACCTACGCTACAGTCGAACTCAAGTATTTCATCCTAGGATTTCACCACACCACTGAAAATTTTAAAATAATTTTTTTTTATAAGAAAATTAAAACCGACTTCAAAACTAAAAAAGTACTAATTAATATTCAGTCGATGACTTTTACATTCGCATCTATAAGAATATTAATTTGTTTTGTTGGAGTCGGTGTCAAGCCAAGCCAAGCCAAAAAATTAGTGCAACCCCAGTTGCGAATCGTACCGGCTTGGCGCCGACTCCGACAAAACAAATTAATATTCTTATAGATGCGAACGTAAAAGTCATCGACTGAATATTATTTTGTACTTTTTTAGTTTTGAAGTCGGTTTTAATTTTTTGTTAAATTTTTTTTATTTTTCATACTCATTCGTTAGTTGTGAAACGATTTGAAACGAATACAATTTGTGGGCAATGTGTTTTACATTTCTAACAACAAAATAAAATCAGTCATCATCGCATCAAAACAAAAAAATGTTAGAATAAATGAACGGACATTTGCCTTAACTATCAAGAAAATTAATCACAGACGAAGAGTTCCACTTAGTTACTTCCTGCCAAGTTAGATAATCAATCTTTAGCCTCGAAAGGCATGTCTGTCGGGCCCTTAACCGTAACTACTAGTTCATTGGGTTATTTACGATTGTTTTACTACAATTACAGGCTTATTTATTAGTTAATCAAACTGAAGGTGTAGGTACATTTTAATGTATGTAAATAAGTGTTTAGGTAGGCATTGGAGCATTTATCTTAGGTTACGTTAAATTATCGCGCTATTTGGATTTGATTTGTTTACTACACAATTTTAACAGAGAAGACAGAGTTTTATAAAGATAGGAAAATCAAATCAATTTAAAAAGTTGATTGAAAATCTAGATCAGCTTTCTTTTTTGTACAGTCAATATCGAAAGTAAATGATGACAAAAGTAGCTTTCAAAATTATTAACCTTAAACCACATACTGTAACCATCAAACTGAACAACTTTTATTATTGGAACAAATATGTCAGAACAAAAAAAATCAGCTGTCTCATACAGTTCAGTCGAGCAGGTATTGCAGTTTAGTATGGAGCAACAAATTTTTTTTTTGCTCGGACAGGTTTGCTCCCATAGTAAAAGTTGTTCAGTTTGATGGCTAGCGTATGTGGTTTAAAGGTTTGATACTTTTCATTACACCGTGTATAAGGTCTAACAAAATTAGCTGAACCTATTTAACGGGATGATCAGACCATCAAATTAAACAACTTTCTCTATGAGACCAATACTGAAATCGCTAAAATAAAATCAGCTGTTCCATATAGGTACAAAATTGCAAACCTACTCGAGCCAAATTTATGGGTCAGTTGATTGAGAAAGTTGTTCAGTTTGATGGTCTGATCATCCCATTAAAATATTGTCAGCATATTAAGAAGGACCCTGTAATGAAAGCTATCAGATTTTTTTTCTTTATTTTTATATGGAGGTTTTATTAGTGCTAAGTAGTTTTGAGTGAAGTTCATATAATAAGTCGCTCTGAGGTTATATTAATTAAAAGTCAGTTAACACTCTTTATCTTCCATATATTATTTACTAAAACATACTTAAATAAATACAACACAATATACGTGCAACGCTCTATCCCGATCTCAAGAATGTGTGCTAGTTAAACTTTTTGAGTGGCATACCCCCTTCGCCTCGCTCCTTCCTCAACCCTCGTGTTACAGTCGGCCATCCTTTATTTAATGAGTCCCTTCGTTAAAACATCAAAGCGATATTCGAATAAAACTAACTTTAAAACATTGGTTAAACATAGAACTTATAACAAAATTCAGTTAATCCACAAAATGCAATTAATGTATTTCTAGACACACTAGACATCGAATTTAATCTCAAAATATCATGAATTTTATTATAACATTCAACAATAATAAAGTCGAGATTATTAACATCATACGACTGAATACAGTGGTAAAATCAAGAAATTCGAAATAATCTATAAAGATTAGCAGCATATTAACCTACGCTATGTGAATACAATCGAAATAATTATACTCTTCAACATCATTTCAATTGAAAAATGAATGAAAATAATTTATTTCTCTCAATACTTGTTACATGCTATATTTTGAGAACTTCCCTTAGAGCAATTCGAGAATGCTCGTATTGGGAATGCCTCGCTACTAGATTGAGACATGCCAAAAATTCTTAAACTAAAGTAAGTATACAAATTTAATTAACAAAAGAAACTAAAAGATATGAAATAAAAAGAAATGGAATATGCGTGTGAGTAAACATGTGTGCCCGCTAGGGTTGCCAACTTTTTTTCGACCAAATATAGTAGTTTGAGCCGAGAGCCCGAAAAAATATAGTAGATTGGGGAAAAATAAGAAAATATATAGTATTTTTGGAACTTGTCAATTTAAAATTTTCAAAAAGTATTTTTTTTGCTACTTTCTACTCTAAATACTAATACCAAAGTCTTTATTCTTCAATCATCTCCCCATTTCGTATTTGTCATAGTAAATAATGCATCCTGTAAACGTAAACGCAATTATTCTTAGGTACAATAATCATCAATTCTTAAACTTCCTTACAATATTTTATTTATATTCAAAATACGTACGCAAACAATCCAAGATTACAATCATAACCACAGCAACTCTTTAACATCAATTCAATCATTAGCACATTGAAATCAATAATCATTTTAAGAAGTATGTAATCAATCCTAAATTACAATCATAAGCCCAAAATTCTAACCAGAAATATCAATCAATTTAACTTCCTTACAATATTTTGTTGACAGTCAAGACAAGTTTTAGTAACAGTTTTAAAAATGGACATTTAAGGTATTAGTATTGATCCTAAATCACAATCAACAGTTTTCGGCCATCTTTTAGGAAACGAGTCCCTCGTTTCATATTGGAAAAAAGAAGTAGGTAATATTTGTTATACAATGAGGTAAACATTAAAATGTACTTATGGGACTTAATATCGAATTGAAGAACTATAGTAATAGTGCATGTCTTAGGTAAGTAACATAACATTTGACAAGAACAGTAAGAGATGGGTTTTCTTATCCCATCCCTTCAATTCAATCCAAATCACCACTCCTGGGCGGTACTTACTTCCTCGTACCAATCCTGCCCTACGGTGAAAAGGAAAGAACATGTTTTCTCTAGAACCAACCCTCGGGCGGTACTTCCTTGTACCAATCCTGCCCTTAAGTAAAAATATACAAATCATTGTTCTCAATAACCAATCCTCGGGCGGTACTTCCTTCTATTGTACCTATCCTGCCCTACTATGTTAAAAAGAACAAATCATTATTCTGTCAATCTGTAATCAATTCCTGGGCGGTACTTCCTTGTACCAATCCTGCCCGACTCATTCTGGCATTAGAAAGCGTCTATATCAACCAGGCTGATCAACATCAATCATTTATTCTGTATTGCACCATTGTACCTCCTCTAATTTTAATATTTATTTTGCAACTCTATATTTAATTCTTTAAATACAAATGAATGAACGTGATTTCTTTTAGTACCTACAATGGTAGTTTATTCGCTATTCGGTTTTAATATCTCGGTATAATTTCGCTAACCGATACAACAGAAATACCCTCATCATACCTAACCTTTTAAATAAAAGAAGACTCCTCCCCTACAGACCGATAATCAGATTATATTTTCTTTAACGAAAACTATTTTAAAAAATGAGCTGTTTTTTTACTATTCTTATAGTTTTACTAACAATAGGGTAAGTTTCTCTGTTACTAACACTTTTATGGACTAACTGTCCGAAATAAAGAATTATTTAATTTCAACTTTAGGATTCCTGAATTTTTGGACTCTGAAGTTTTGAATACCATGTTTTGGCATGACCGACGAGCTTAGGTAATGTGTAATAAACGGTCTGTCTATCTGAAGTTTGAACATATTAATCCACTTTATTCAACCACATTAATTTATAACCATTGTTTGTTTCTTAGATCAAAATCCGGTACTTATAATATTGTTCTAAATAGGAAAGCAATCAAGTTCATTATTCGATATAATATTTCTGAATGCATTCATAAACTCTTTAACAAAATTTGATGTTGAATCATACCTGGTAATTTTCATTACAAAAGTCTCTATGATCTCTATGCGTGGATTGCAAACTTCTTCTTTGATGATCAGTTCCTTCTGCAGCTGTCTGTCGATCACTATTAATCCTTACTTTTCCAATTCCAAATCTGCCTACATTGAGGAGTCACCAACATTCTAGTCATTGTTGAAAGCAAATTGGTCTTTTCTAGATTCGTCAAACTCTCGTTCTGAATGGGATGAATATCACCTCTCTCGTTCACTACTGTCGCGTGTGTCCCCTGGGGCACCCATAAACCCTCCCTTCCGCATGCATAAAAAAAAAACATTTTTGAAAATTCCAGCCCCCATACAAATTTCACCCGAAAATTCGACTAAGTAGGTTATATATAATTTGCATAAAATTTTTCGAAGCGTGGGACCCTCTTTGCGACCGACACCCTAACCCATAATACATACTATCAGTTTAAAATAACAATGTGCATGACCTCGCTCGCAAATGTGACGTCACTCAATCACACGAACTTCACTCGAGTCATTCAAATGATTGTTTCCTTTGCATAGAGTCTACATTCCTTTGTCAACCGAGTGAAGTTATCCAACGGCCCTTCAAGGTCATGCACATTGTTATTTTAAACTGATAGTAGTTGTCTAGTCATCATGTCTAAACTGGACTATATTCTGGTTATGGTAGTGTATACATGTGGTGAAGTCAAGTCAGCCGCTTGACGCCTGTCAACAATCCGGCACACATCTCTGCTCAACATTGGTGGATACATCCTAGCCCCTAAGCATCTCCGCCACTCCGCTCTGCACATCTATGCCTAATAGATAACCTCTATGACATGAACATCTCATACAACTACTATTTTGTTTGTTTCAGTATCACCAGCAAACACTTCGCTCTACCCAAGCAGAGCGAGTGGAGAAGTGTAGAGAATGGGATTTTGTGATATTTACATAACTCGGCTCCGATCAGCTTCCGTGACACCACGGAGACATAACGGTTCGAGCTGAGTGAAGAAGATATCTCATATTTGTATGGCACAATCAAAGCTGAGATGGATGGAGCAGAGTCAAGCTTAGAGCTTGAGAGTCGAGATGTAGGTTAACTCTGGACCTTACAAGAGATAATTGTCTACTCTCGCTCGGACACACAAGATACAGGATAAAGGACGACTAACGCTAGACCGTCTCGGGTCCGAGCCGAGCTTCGGCCATAGCACGGTCAACTAATATTACATATATTTTGTATCGACATACCCATGCTCATGTGTCCATACAAAATATATGTGACATTAGTTGCCCGTGCTACAGCCGACGCTCGGCTCGGTCCCGACATCGTCTAGCGTGAGTCCTCCTTAACTTGTCGGACAACATGAATAACTTGACCAAGTCCAAGACCAGGTAGTATGGAACAGCAGATATATTTTGCTACGATCGATATGCTCCCGTAGTAAAAGTTGTTCAGTTTGATGGGTAGACTCTTAGTTTAAAAGGACGCTAATGATATCAATTTCACCCTGTAGTTGGATTGTCTTGAGACATAGCAGCCCGCTATCCACCAAAGTGGTGAAGAGTGGAGGTGCTTAGAAGGTAGGTTGTATCTACTGATAGAGCAGAGCGGAGAGGAGTTGAGCGGAGCAGAGATGTATACTCCTTGATGACAAGCGTAAAGCAACCCGGTTGCTCTCCACCACATACCGCTGCCATAGTAAAAATAGACAAGTCATCGTTCATAATACCTTAGGAAACCAAGTTGTCTAATTGTTCATGTTGTCCGAGTTGTTAATGTTGTCTTAGTTGTTCAAAGTAGTCAAAGTATAACAGAACAGAATAATTCACTAAAGCGTGATCTTTTCCTCCTCTCCGCTCTGCTCGATCAGTAGATTCACCCTACCCGCTAAGCACCTCCACTCTTCTCCACTTTGGTGAATAGCGAGCCGGACCTATGTCTCAAGACAATCCAACTACAGGGTAAAATTGATATCATTAGCGTCCTTTAAAACGAAGAGTCTACCCATCAAACTGAATAACTTTTACTATGGGAGCAAACCGATCAGAGCAAAAAATATCTGCTGTTCCATACTAAATTGCAATGCGTACTCGACCCAAATGTATGCACCAATGTTTTTTTTAATCCGATCAGTGTGGTTTGAAAGGATGCTAATGTTATCAATTTCACCCTGTATAATGTACATGGTGTAACAAAACACCCTAGTAATAGCTTCAGACCATCAAACTGAACAACTTTCACTATTGAGTCAACTTCTAAATCGCGAAATAAAAATCTGCTGTTTCATACACAACTGCAATACGGCTCGATATCATTATCATGGTTAATAACAGTCGATTTTTTTTTTCGATTTGATACCTATCGATAGAGTCGGGAAGTTACACATAGAACTGGTTCATTCAAATAGACTACTATTATAAAACTGTAAAAGTATCTATGTGTTTGATCGACCACTACGCAAAAACGGCTGGACCGATTATGATGAAACTTGTTGAGTTTAAAGCTTATGATTAGACTTCTAGCTACGATGAGGGTGAAGCGAGTCGCTGTGGCTGAAATCGCGGGCAATATAAAAATAGTTTCCCTTAATAAGAAGGAGAAAAAAAAATCTCATTTTATCTCGTTTAAAAGAATACTTACATGATAGAAAAGGGTCAACGATCAGAGCCTGATGGGTTTGCTAGGCAAATAAAGCCGTTACAAAGTTGAAGATGCCCGCCTTTGAATTGCTGTGCAAATATACAAGAGCGCGAAGATTTTTCTGCAAGTGACAGTGTCAACAAATGCTTACGTTTTCAATTTGCATTTCTATTTTGTGCGTTAGAGAAAAGGATTAACTAGAAATTTCTCTTTGCTGTCTTGAAATAACGGCTCGTTTGCGTCTCCGACAGGTATAATAACTTTATGTTTGCGCTCGACGTTGCATCGAACCCACGACCTCCGTGTCGAGAGCCAAAGCTCTTAACCATTAGACCACGGAGGCACGGAGGCTTAAGGCTAGGTGAGCTGCCTCCATTGAAATGGGAAGACCTTCCACCAGGCTAGGTGAGGTGCCTCCATTGAAAAGGGAAGATCTGTCAACAGACCAAGTGAGGTGCCTCTGTTAAAAAGGGATGTTCTGCCACCAGGCTACGAGAGCCGCCTCCATTGAAAAGGGAAGATCTTTTACCAGGCTAGGTAAGCTGCCTCCATTGAAAAGGGAAGATCTTTTACCAGGCTAGGTAAGCTGCCTCCATTGAAAAGGGAAGATCTTCCAACAGACTAGGTGAGGTGCCTCTGTAGTTATGAACCCCAACTGCGCCCCTCATGAGCCCCCACTGTGCCCCTTATTAGCCCCTACTGCGCCCCCTATGAGCCCCCACTGCGCCCCTTATGAGCCCCCACAGTGCCCCTTTTTAGCCCCTATTGTGCCCCTCATGAGCCCCAACTGTGCTCCTTATGAGCCCCTACTGCGCCCCTTATGAGCCCCTATTGCGCCCCTCATGAGCCCCCTATGTGCCCCTTATGAGCCCCAATTGTGCCCCTTATGAGCCCCAGCTGTGCCCCTTATGAGCCCCCATTGTGCCCCTTATGAGCCCCTATTGTGCCCCTGATGAGCTCCCACAGCGCCCCTCATGAGCCCCAACTGTGCCCCTTATGAGCCCCAGCTGTGCCCCTTATGAGCCCTCCTTGTGCCCCTTATGAGCCCCTACTGCGCCCCTTATGAATCCCAGCTGAGCCCCTAATGAGCCCCCTATGTGCCCTCATGAGCCCCCACAGTGCCCTTTATTAGCCCCTATTGTGCCCCTAATGAGCCGCAATTGTGCCCCCGTGAGCCCCCTATGTGCCCCTTATTAGCCCCTATTGTGCCCCTCAAGAGCCCCAACTGTGCCCCTTATGAGCCCCCACTGCACCCCTTATGAGCCCCAACTGTGCCCCTAATGAGCCCCCATTGTGCCTCCCTTATGAGCCCCCACTGTGCCCCTTATTAGCCCCAATTGTGCCTCTCATGAGCCCCCACAGCGCCCCTTATGAGCCCCCACTGCGCCCCTTATGAGCCCCAGCTGAGCCCCTCATGAGCCCCCACTGCGCCCCTCATGAGCCCCCACTGCGCCCCTGATGAGCCCCATCTGAGCCCCTAATGCCCCTTATGAGCCCTCCTTGTGCCCCTTATGAGCCCCTACTGCGCCCCTTATGAGCCCCCACTGCGCCCCTTTTAAGCCCCCTCTGTGCCCCTTATGAACCGACACTGCACCCCTTATGAGCCCCAGCTGAGCGCCTAATGAGCCCCCACTGTACCCCTTATGAGCCCCCACCGCGCCCCTTATGAGCCTCCTACGTGCCCCTCATGAGCCCCCACTGCGCCACTTATGAGCCCCCACTGTGCCCCTTAAGAGCCCCTATTTTGTCCCTCATGATCCCCCTATGTGCCACTCATGAGCCCCCTATGTGCCCCTCATGAGCCCCACTGCGTCCCTCATGAGCCCCCACTGCACCCCTCATGAGCCCCCACTGCGCCCCTTATGAGCTCCCACTGCGCCCCTTATGAGCCCTCACTGTGCCCCTTAGTAGCCCCTATTGTGCCCCTCATGAGCCCCCACAGCGCCCCTTATGAGCCCCCACTGCGCCCCTTATGAGCCCCCACTGTGCCCCTCATGAGCCCCCACTGCGCCCCTTATGAGCCCCCACTGCACCCCTTATGAGCCTTCACTGTGCCCCTTATGAGCCCCCATCGAGCCCCCACTGCACCCCTCATGAGCTGCCTATGCGACCCTTTGAGCCCCCATCGTGCCACCACTGTGCCCCTTATGAGCCCTCATTGTGCCCCTTATGAGCCCCTTCTGTGACACTTATGAGCCCCCATTGTGCCCCCCCATGAGCTTCCTATGTGCCCTTCATGAGCCCCCACTGCGCCCCTTATGAGCCCTCATTGTGCCCCTTATGAGCCCCCACTGCGCCCCTCATGAGCCCCAACTGTGCCCCTTATGAGCCCCAGCTGTGCCCCTAATGAGCCGCCATTGTGCCCCCCCTGAGCCCCCTATGTGCCCCTTATGAGCCCCAATTGTGCCCCTCAAGAGCCCCAATTGTGCCCCAAGTTCACGTCACTATCGAAATGGTGTCAGTAAAGCCTATTCGGCGGGTGAATTTTGTTTAAAGCATGTTTAAAGTCACCGCAATTCTACTGACATCTAGCAGTATTACTTGGAATTCCGTTATAGGTGTTTTTGCATTGGACAAAGCTCTGATAGGCGGGAGACGTGGCGTGAAAATCTAAAAATGCATGTTTTTCGTTTAGTGACAGTATTGCTTTTAACGTGCGATTGGTTCTAGGACTTAAAATACCTATTATATAAAATTTAAGATGTCTCATGACCCCCACTTTTTATGTACGCATCTTGTAGAACAACACATCCACGAGAACATTTTTGGTTCTATAAATTTTGGACATAGGACGCACCATATCCGAGATATACAATTTTTTTATACTTAAGTCCCTTGTAACCGGTACGCAGTAATGCCGTGTGTCGTCACGCACTCCGCCGCGTGGCCGACTGGCCGCCCAATAGTTGCGGCATTCAATTGATCGTAGCTCGCTCATTTTTGGTCGTAGGAAAAAAATAAAAACACCAATGTTCAGGATTTTTAATGTACTTTAACAAAACTACATTCAAAAAAAATCGTTACGGGTCCTCATTATGGCGTATAGTATAGAATTACGATGTTTACCATCAGATAAACCAATGTTTAATGTATAAGGTTAGGTTAGGTTAGTATAGGTACATAACATGTGGATGATGGCGACGTGACGTATTACTTAATTTATATACTCATCTATCTGTAATAGCATGTAATAGTATCCTAGTTAAATCGTTTTTTATGTCCATAAAAAAATAAGTAAACCACAGATTTTTACTATATTTTACGAAGTATTATTTTCAATACGTTGGTGATATTAACTTTATTACTTCCAGTACATTTTATAACGGGACAGGTTTAATAAATAATGGTAATGATCTCAGTTTTTGCTTGCACGTACTTTGTCTCTCCGAGGTGCCATTAATTACAAGGGATTGTTAGCAAAAACTAACGAGACTATTACTACACTTAGTTACCTTTTGCCGAGAAAATGGCAGTATTCTGAAGCACTGGTATTATGGTCGTTCTCTACATTATTTTGATTTATCTCTTTCTTGTTTTTTTGTGAATATGATGCATGCGGAAAAGAAAAAGGATTCGTAAATATACCACGTAAAAGGACGCATGGGAAATGTTGACGTCAATGATCTTTTTTGTCAGTAATTATTACAAAACGAATGAAAATCTGAAAACCTTATTTTGTTTCGATGTTGGTTGGTGCCATACAGAAAGTGGTTCAGATTGACGGTACCTGATCATCCCCTTAAAAGTGTCAGCGTACGACCCTGTATTTATTACTGCAGCCACAGAATGGGTAATAGTATACTGGGTGGAACATAACGAGGGACCCTCCCTTCCAGGGTGCATTCAGACAATGAAACCAAACAACTTTTCCTTAGGAACATGAGTCGGAAAAAAAAATGTTGGGCCTCTCATACAAAAGTGCGGATTTGATCCGCCCATCTTTTTTCTATATGTGGGGGGTTCAATTTTTTTTATCGTTTTTCGACACAGTCATGTTCCTTATTGAATGTTGTTTGGTTTTAGTGTCTGAATGCGCCCTTGAAGGGATGGTCCCTCGTTATGTTCCACCCAGTATAGTTGCTGCAGCGCCCGCGACTTCGTACGCGTACTAATAACTTTTGATTGAATGAACCGATTTTAAACCACATAATATTATATTATGACAAGTGTCATAGTTTTTAGGGTTCCGAACCCAAAGGGTGAAAACGGGACCCTATTACTAAGCCTACGTTGTCCGTCCGTCCGTCCGTCCGTCCGTCCGTCCGTCCGTCCGTCCGTCTGTCCGTCTGTCCGTCCGTCCGTCCGTCTGTCCTACCTATTTTGGGCTGTAACTTTTGAACCGTAATAGCTAGATAGTTGAAATTTTCTCAGATTATTACGGCGGATTTGTTAAAAAGTAATTAAAATGGCAGAAAGCTAAAAATTAAGGGGGGTTTTCAACAAGAAACTAGTTTTTATCAACGTTTTTTCTTCACGCTCTATCGTAAAAACGGTAATACATACAAGCGTCAAACTTAGTATTATAGAGCAAACTCTACAGAATAACAACAAATACTAAAAACCAGCCAAGTGTAAGTCGATCTCGCGCTAAAGGTCCCGGACAAAAAAAGTTTTTTTTCTAAGTTAATAATGTTGTGTTCTGTGGTGGAGTGGTACGGAACCCTCGGTGCGCGAGTAGCCCGACTCGCACTTGACCAGTTTTATTGATTTATTCATGTTGATAAGCCATGAGAATTTTAGAGATGAGCAGATATAGTGGGCTATAAATTGAAAATTTGATATTTTTGGTAGTTTCATTAAAACGTTGTAAAGTACGCTGTACAACGTGTTCATGAATAAGCGCAAAAACTCATACACCCCAACTGGTTTATACAACAAAATAATTAGATGAAAACAATAACTTCATTATATTGATACTTTGTTAAAATTTAAAGTTATTCGCATTCTAAGTTTTAAGGCTCAATAGTGAAAGTTGGTCAGTTTCATCTATCCACACATTTAAGTATTACTAGGGTTTTTTTTTACTTACACCATTGTATTCATTCGACACAATGATAGTAAAAGAAAATCCGTGTTTTCCCTACAGTCGACGCAAACTTTCGCTTTTCTAATTCGACGGATGGCCAGTTTCACCTAGAATGTTTTTTTTTTTCGGCATGGATCCAATCAGTCCCGCTTCGATGTGAACGGGTAGGTAGTTTATTCTATATGTCGTGAACACAAGTTTTAAATCAGTTAAAACCCGGCTGAGCCGTTTCCGTAGAGTGGTTTTTAAGAGGCTGTATCCAATAAATGATAAAAAAAAAAGAAACAACCTTTCGTGTCATCAACATTGAATGCTTGAGACATGTAAAGAAGTTTGGCGGATAGCCATGTAATTTGAGACCCAGACTTAGAGGTCCCGAACATGAATGAAACTTAACTTAGAGTGAAACAAAACTAACAAAAACGTAAATTGGGTGTAACCTGTAGAAGTTGGGGGAAAGGTATTTCTCCTTATACCTTTTGTGTCAAGAGTGTGGAACTCATAATATTTCTTATTAGGTAGCCCACTCAATCTTGTACGCATTCATTGTGTTTATTTTAATGAAAATTCACGATAACCATACAATATTATGATAATGGAAGAAAACGAAATCACATACACTATCAGTTCAACCAAGCCAAATACGTTCCGGAATGTCAAAAAAATACCTCAATGATAATATTACATGAAAATAGCTGTCGTGGTTACGTTTTGCAACTGCTTTTTGGATGATTTCTCTATTTTACTAGTAATTTCTACTTTTGAATCCGGACTTCTAGAGTTGTGGAAGTTTTTTTAAAAAAATGCCTTAATTTTTTCTGTTTTTAATAATTATGACCGCCGTCCTGAAGGGCTTTTAGGTTTCGTAAAATTGGCTGGGTCCAAATTCGCCAAACTTCTTTTGCCCGAAGTACGGTAAATCTTAAGATTTTTTTGTAAAAACTTAAGATTTACCAAATCCTAATGGTAAATGTCCGAACTGTTCTGTGATAATAGTTAATTTCTAACTTTTACTAGTAGATCGGGATCCGGTGACGAGGTCCGTATACCAATCGAGCTCATCCATAATTCAGTTTTCATGCAATAGTTTACTATTAGAAGATGCGAAAAAACTTGGTCGGCCGACCCCTATCCTGGTGGGTTTTGTGTAGGAGGGTGACTAGTAACCTCTCTGAGACGAGACTAATTACCCATCGAGCTCATGAACCAAATTATGCTTATCCTATTGGACTTTATTAGTGTTACGAAGTACACTCGGTCGTCCGCCGGATATCCTGGCAGGTAGTGCTGGCCAACCAAAAATGGTGGTCAAATTTTGGAGTACTTCGAGCTCATGGATGAAATGTATGCCAAATCAAAGGTTAGACCTTTTTTTTTTTTTTTTTTTTTATATCTTGGACAATGTCACACAAATTATCTAGTCACATTTAAAGTACCAGAATCTAGCCTGGACTTGTATTATGATGACTAGACAACGATATAGAATACATATATAAATACAAACATCCATGACTCGGGTACAAATATTCATATTCATCATACAAATATTTGTCCCTTACGGGATTCGAACCCGCGACCCTCGGCACAGCAGGCAGGTTCACTACCGACTGTGCTACCGGGCCGTCGGTCTTTACCTTCAATATTTCATCGGTCGTCCTGGCCGAAACCTGGTGGGTTCTGGTGGCCAACCAGATTTATCTGTCAAAGTAAGATCATGCGTTTTCACGTTTATATGAATAAATACTTTATTTACCTGATATATGCAGTTCTTTTAGCATGAACGTGAACGGTTGTATGGTTTAAAAGTATTTATAAAAAAAACTTGAAAAAAAAAAATTACTGTGTCGATAAATGAGACATCAAATAAAATTTTTTTTTTCGATATAACTTCGTCATTTCTAAACTGATTTGGCTGATTGTTTTATTTTACAAAAATATATATTCAAGAGTTCATGCCACTAAAATTTGGTGATGATCTGATGAAGCGTTTCGAAGATGTTCAATGTTTTAAGTGGGTCAGATTTTACTACAAAAAATATCCAACCAAATTGATTCTTTAACGAGAATAATAATTGAGTTCTATTAATGATTCTTTCTAAAATGAAATTTGCTCTCTTAAGAGATGTCTATATAATAAAATAAACTAGTAATACCGCGGCGTTGCTTTCAAAAATGAAGTTGAAAAAAAATGTTTCGTCAAGTAAAAGCTACCTATGTTTATGTGGATGATCTAATTTAGTACGTACCTATAATAGTTCTAAAATAATTAGCTAAAACTGTTTAAAGGGATGATTGGATCATCAAACTGAACAACTTTCTTTATGGGACTAACATCGAAAACGCGAAAAAAATCTGCTGTCCCATACAAAACAGCAAACTTACTCGACTGGAATCGGAATGTATGAGACAGCAGTTTTTTAACGATTTCGATTTTGAACCCATGTGACGACCCGGTTGGTGTAATGGTTACCACGCCGGACTGCCAAACCAGGGTCCTGGGTTCGAATCCCGGTTCGGTCATGGATGTTTACATGTTTGTGCCGTTGTTGTATGGTTTCCATAATAAACAGCCTATTAATAGTGCTTTCTTGGGATCATTACAATGTATGTGCCTGTGAGCGTTATTTATTATTTATTTATTTACTAAGGTTCATAATCGCATGCAAGACACAAATCGCGCAAGAAGAATTATCACAGAGTCTCAGTATATATACAAGGTTCCGACTAACATCATTAGGACCACGGCCGGTCCCCAGGCATAACACCAAGCCTGGCGGAAGTACTTCCCTTTTCAATGGAGGAACCTGCGGTAGTCCCAAGGTCATGGAAGCTTGCCAACGTGCAACCCGTGCCCAAAAAAGGCAGTCGTGCCGACCCTGTCAACTATAGACCAATATCAGTCACTTCCATACTCTGCAAGACTATGGAACGTGTACTTAACAACCGGCTCCTGGCATACCTGGAACATAACGACCTCCTCAGTGACCGTCAGTATGGGTTCCGCCCAGGACGGTCCACGGGGGATCTTCTTGTGTATGCCACTCATCTGTGGAGCGAGGCTGTCGAGAGATACGGGGAGGCACTTGCCGTGTCTCTTGACATATCCAAAGCCTTTGACAGGGTCTGGCATGCAAGCCTTTTAAGCAAGCTTCCTTCATATGGAATTCCGATTGACCTATGCAACTGGATAGCTGACTTCTTGAGCGAACGATCCATTCGAGTACTCATTGATGGATACTCATCGGATCAAATGGCTATTAATGCCGGTGTTCCTCAAGGGTCAGTTCTGTCAGCCACTTTATTTCTGCTGCATATAAACGACATGCTTGTGCCCGGAACCTTTGGGTATGCAGACGACAGCACTGTTGCTGTCAGATATCTGTCCGGTGCAGGGGTCAAATTGGACGTTACTCAGTCTTGTCGAGAGGCCATGGTGCAGCGAATAAACTTGGCCCTTGAATCTGTGTCCGACTGGGGTGATACTAATCGGGTCAGTTTCAACGCAAGCAAAACACAGGCGTGCCTTTTCTCCACAAAACGGAGTCCCTTCGCTTTGACCCCGACTTTCCGAAATGTGTCCATACCGATAGCTGATCGCCTGGAGCTCCTTGGCATTAACATATCGTCCGATCTGAATTTCGGACGGTACATTGAGTCCATGGCGAAAACCGCAGCGAAAAAACTGGGCGTCCTCTCGAAGGTCAGACGGTACTTTACTCCGGGACAGCTTCTACAACTTTATCAAGCACAAGTCCGATCGTGTATGGAGTACTGCTGCCATCTCTGGGACGGGTCTGCCCAATACCAGCTGGCCGCGCTGGACTCAATCGACAGGCGTGCCAGGAAGCTCATAGGTGATCCAACCTCGGTGGCGAAGCTACAAAGTCTTGAGCATCGTCGCAAGGTAGCCTGTCTGTCTGTTTTTTATAGGATACATTTCGGAGAGTGTGCGACTGAATTACACGATCTGATACCACCGTCTCCCTTTCATCTGCGGGGGACGAGACGCAGACTGGGTTTCCACCCCTATGTCGTTGACCTACCAGCAATTCGCACGAAGAAGTTTGCTTCTTCTTTTATAATGCGCACGGCTAAGGAGTGGAATGCCCTGCCTGCGGACCTGTTCCCTGAGCAATACAACCTGGGCCTCTTCAAGGCGAGAGTGAATAGGCATCTTTCTAGGTAAGCATGCTACATCTTCGGCCTCTTCATCACTCAACATCAGGTGAGATTGGGGTCAAATGCTTACCTATCACACATAAAAAAAAATAAAAAATAAAAAAAAAAAATAAACCTTCCACCTCAGTTCCTCCATAGTGGTGACCCTCGACTAAGAGCATCGGCAACCTTCAACACCGCAGCGCAGCGCAGCAACACCAGCACAACTAAGCAGCAGCAACCAGCAGCAAGCCTTCTCTCCCTCGACCAGGTCTCCAAGCCACAAGCAGCAGTCACAACGCCATCCTCGACGACAGCTCAGCGTCCGTAGAAGACTCCAGCAGCCCACGCACTGAGACACAGCCTCTACCCGTGGCGGCCCTGCTCGCCTTCCATACGCCTGTCACTCGCAAGCATTACCAGGACTGGTCACCCTGCACTATGCACGCACGCACGCAGTACGCCAACGCACGGCACGGCATCTGCAACGCACTACATGGACACAGACTGCACGCTTCGAGAAACTTAACGACCTCCGGTCTGAGGGGGGAGTACTGTAGCTACTTGCTAACAGATGGCGCTACCAGTACGATCGAAGAAATACGACGTAAGACAATTTGCGATGTCACATTGAAAACCCGTAAGCTGCTACACTAAGGTTCATAATCGCATGCAAGACACAAATCGCGCAAGAAGAATTATCACAGAGTCTCAGTATATATACAAGGTTCCGACTAACATCATTAGGACCACGGCCGGTCCCCAGGCATAACACCAAGCCTGGCGGAAGTACTTCCCTTTTCAATGGAGGAACCTTCCACCTCAGTTCCTCCATAGGACCAACGTCGAAATCGCGAAAAAAAAAACATCTCGCGTTTTCCGCAAAAATGCAGTCCGATAGGTAGCTCATAGCTCATAGGATGCGCGAGCATGTGCGCTCGGTGCGGTGGTATGCCGCCTTCCATCCTTCCCCCACATCTTTTCCGCTGCGCTTCCATCCGCGCCGATACGCTCCTGAATCACTAGTAATAAAATAACATTCAATATTTCATTACATGGAGAAATTGTGATCATTATGTTACGGGTAGTCTAGTCGTCAAACAGCAATAACACTCGTAGTGTTCTTTTCAATTTTCTTTTGTAATATTCCTTGCTCCAATATTTATGCTAGCTTTTATGTAATTTTGTGTCTGATTTATTTACTCATTTGGCTAGTGAAAACCAAATTTAAAACATGCTCAGAAACAAAAAAAAACTTATTACAGTGATAAAACAAATAAAAGCATGTACCAAACGAACTGCGTATTGGACGAAATGCGTATTGGACCAAGTGCTACTAGGTCACTAGAAGTATGTTGTTTTTTTGCTTTGAATGATGATAATCTACCTATTTAATAAATAGGTTCTATTTAAAAAAAAAATGTTTATTAACGATGTTCTGATAATTTGAGCAAGCCTTTCTCCTGCGAAAACAACACAAAACAGATCGTATCCATTAGTCGTCTTTCATTATACATATGTCATTCATTCATTATACGCTACAGAGAAAAATAAAACAAATTCTAAGCGGGAAACCATTTAATGGTAAAAACTAAAAAAAAAACAAATGTTATGCTTAAAGTAACCACGGTGTTGCACGTTATTTCATTTTCATTTCGTCCGTTCAAAAGAATGATAGATCGTCATGAAACAGCGCGATGAATCCATTTCTCTTCAGCATAAAATGAGAATTATTATGTTTTTCCTCAACAACAAGAAACCCGTCAAGTGCGTGTTGAATCTCGCACTGTGGGCCCGTACCACAGATCCAGCACTTCATAGGACGTCTTGAATTTGACAAAATTACGTCTCTGCACATGCGCACTTTGTGCAAATTGTCCTTGACGTAAGTGCAGGGCTGTACGACTGCACTTTGTATTGTAAGAGAACGTCATCTACATTTCGATACGTTTTGTTATAAAAAAAATAGATACCTATTCAAGCTAAACAATTATCGAAAATGTCAATTTAGCGTTATTTTCCAACGTTTTTTTACTGGAAAAATAAAAATAAAACATATTTATATGTAGTCAAATACTTTGAACGGCGCGCCTGACTGCATTCAAGTGTCCCCAGAAAGTGTGAGGGTAGGTGGGACCTGAAGTCAGAGTGGCCGTTCTGTATGTAGAAATATACTTATACTAACTATACTATATTCCGTGCCTGTAGAGTCAAATACAAAGAATTTACTAGTTATAATAAAAATTCTACGCTTGTTATAAGTAGCCGGCAAAAACAGCGCAGAATAAAATTTTTATTTGTACCGAAAATGCTACTGCGGACACCCCTCACCCCCACCCTAATGATTAAGGTGTTTGCCGTGTAGTGTTGATACACTGATGATTAAGCTGATGCTTAAAATAATTTTTGGGGAGGTATAATGTAATATATAATACTGCTTGCAAATAAATGACTGAGATTTCTTCATGTAGGTTCTTGGCAAAAACTGATTCGATAATATTTATTAAGTAAAAAAAAATATTAGGATCAAAATTAAATCCAATTTATGTACGTAATACCGACTCGACTGCTCACAAGGAAAATATCGTGAGGAAACCTGCATACGCTGAAGAAGAAATTCCGATGCGTATGTGAATTGTGAAGTCTACCAATTGGGCACGCGTGGTGGACAGACGCCGATGCTCTCCTTGAGGGTAGGCCAGTGCCCTGCAGTGGGACATTATATAGGCTGATGATGACGATGATGAAGATATTCACAATAATTCCGTACACTAATTATGTCAAATTAAAATTCGATCACTGACTGAAAAACTAACATCGACGCAAGATCATCGACGTTTTCATCGTGAAGTTTTTCTGTCATCCGACGGTTCTGATGACAGGAATAAAAGAAATAGATTGCGTGCCAGTACGCGCACTTTTAGGAGATTGTTACGGAACCCCAAAATGGGCGAAACGGAGAAACAATGTCCGAGGCAGGTGATACATCAAGCTTCGTTGACAGCTTGCAGCGAACCGTCCGTCGGTGAGATCACAGGGCTCATTGAATTGAAATCTAAAGGAAATAGCGTGAATATTTTAAAAAGAAAAATTCTTGCTAACATCGGTCTTTGAAGCTGATGGTTACGGGTTCGCATCCATTCGAAATCAGAAACATTCTAAGCTGGAAGCACATGGCTGGGTACGACACCCACGGGAACAATGGGGGTGGACCGGCCGGAAACACACGGCTTAGAATATTACGGGATATAGGTAATATTTAATTAAAATCGTAATATACGAGAAAAACCGCGGTAAGTCGTGCGTATAATAAAATACACAATTGCGCAGAGTGTCCTTTATCTGTGATTCTTCTATAAATAATAAGACCTTTTTCCTTTTACGAAAGATTGTACCGATATTTAGCGACACGACTCTTTCATTTCTTTTATTGTTAGCTGCGCTAAGATTATTTGTCGACAGTTATGTAATGTAATTAGAAGAAAGATTAAAGAAACAGCGCTAGCACCCACACAAGGGCTGTTCGGTGCCCAAATGCCTGACAACAACTACAGGGTGGCTGTTCCATACTAAACTGCATTGCGTACTCGACTCAAATGTATGCAACAGCAGATTTTTTTTGCTCCGATCGGATTGCTCCCATAGTAAAAGTTGTTCAGTTTGATGGGTAGACTCTTAGTTTAAAAGGATGCTAATGCTATCTATTTCACCCTGTATACAACGTGTTTATGAATTAGCGCAAAACCTCATACACCCCAAGCCCAACTAATTTATAACAAAATAATTAGATTGAAACAATAATTTCATTATTTTTATAGTTAAAATTTAAAGTTTTGAGGCAAAAATTATTTGTTATCATTTCAGCACTGAAAGAAAGCACTAACGTACCTACTACGGATACATTTTCATAATCTTGTTTTGATAGTAAGTAGGGTGAGTGTGCCCGTGCGGTGGGTTGACCTCGGGTTCCGAAAATTTTTAATTTTGCAAACAAATTATTTAATATTTTGAAAAAAATTACCGAGAGCAGAATCTAATTATCATGGTTTTAACACCATGATAATTAGATTCTGCTCTCGATTCTAAACAAACTACTTTCTAGTTTTGCGTTAATTCATTAACACGTTGTATATTATTAAGTTTTTTCTTCTCAATCGAGTCAAAGTCAAGTCAAAAAAGTCAAAAATAATTTATTCAATATAGGAGCTTGAAGCACACTTATTAAACGTCAAATCTTTTTTTGAAGCTACCACCGCGTCGGAACGTGTTGTCGCTGTAGAGAAGATGCGGCCAGAAACTCTACAACATAACACGACTTTATAACTAAACAATATAAATTCTTATGCTAAGGTTATGTATACAATAATACATAGTCTATTTAATAAAATAATTGATACTATACAGTACTATAAGTTAGTGTCACTCAGACCCAAGCATTTCGATCATTGAAATAATCATCCAGTTTATAATATGCTTTTTTACAGAGGACTTTTTTGATCTGAGTTTTAAACATGTTTTCAGAAATATTCAAAATGGTCTCGGGGATTTTATTATAACAACGTATACAGTGACCCATGAAAGACGTGTTGACCCTACTAAGCCGAAAGTGTGGAGATATCAGTTTATTTTTATTTTGAGTGTTGTAATTATGGACATCACAATTTTTTGGAAACAACGACAGATTTTTTCTTACATATAAAATGTTTTCATAAATAAACTGCCCATAAACAGTTAAAATATTAATTTCCTTAAAAAGGTCGCGAAGCGAATCACGACACCGCAGACCATATATAGCTCGAATTGCCCGTTTCTGTAGGATAAAGACCATCTCAATGTCTGCAGCACGACCCCACAATAAAATACCATAGGACATGATACTATGGAAGTAACTGAAATATACGAGTCTGGCAGTTTCAATATCGCTCAGTTGTTTAATTTTTCTGACTGCAAATGCTGCAGAGCTTAGCCTACCAGCCAGAGTTTCAGTGTGGGAACCCCATTGCAGTCCAGAGTCAATCGTTATTCCCAAAAACACTGTATTATCAACAAAATCAAGACTATCTCGGTTTAAAGTTACTTGATTATCTACAATTGGTACATTCGGCAAAACAAATTTTATACATTTCGTTTTTTTTTTGCATTAAGTGCCAGATTATTTGCGTTAAACCAGTTCAAAACTTGTTGAAGGGTATCATTTACATCGTCAAGATCTTGGTCCTTCCTATTTACTTTAAAAATCAGAGAAGTATCGTCAGCAAATAATACTATATTCGACAAGTTTTGTACCATATGTGGCAAATCATTTATGTAGACCAAAAAAAGAAACGGGCCCAAAATGGAACCCTGGGGCACGCCTCTTTGCACATGAGATCCAGATGATTTAGATCCGTTTACTAACACTTTTTGGACTCTGTTTTTTAAGTAGGAGTCCATCAAATCCAGAGCTCTGCCATTAACTCCGCAATGTTTTAGTTTTAACAGCAAAGTTTTATGATCAACGCAATCAAACGTCTGCGTCTGTAGTCGAGCGTCCTTTGGTAAACCCGAACTGCTGATCATGCAGCAGTTTATTTAGATTGAAATGAGGCAGCATGAGTGAGGTGTTCGAGTTATGTGTCGTTGGATAACTTTTGTAAAATGGAATGAAATAACTATACAAACTAAACCGTTATAATGCTTGCATCTCGAGATAGTAACGCCCAAAGACAAAAATAGAGACGATAAGGATAAGCAAAAATTATATTTCTCTACCGACTGTAATTACAACATCAAAACGTTATTAAACTGCTTCTCACGCAGAAAACTCTCATCCCAATATTTTTTATGAAAAAACATGATAAAGAGCATTTTTTTCACGTAATAAAGTCGTGTGCCGCATTTTTTCAAGCGCCATTTTTCTCTAATTTAAACCTCAGTGGAACGCTCCCTTTACTGTAATAAAAAGTTTCTCTCTGGCTTCACATATGAATCTCATAGCAGTTATCTTACGTACACTAAAAAGATCAAAGATGCAATGGATTGTTAACGAATATTTTTGATAGAGTAGTTAGGTATGTAAAATTTTTCCCATGAAGTCTCAAAAAATTATTTACTTTATGAGTTCTAAGATATATTTTTAGGGTTCCGTACCCAAAGGGTGCCAATGGGGCCCTATTCATAAGCCTATATGCTGTCCATACGTCCGTCCGTCCGTCCTAGATCTAATGAACGTAATGAAAATAATGAATATGTAGAGAGTTGAAATTTTCACAGAATATGTGTTGTTTTATTATTTTGGATTTTCTAATAAAATAATTAAAAATACAAAAACTAAAAAAGATATTAATAATTATTCGTCTTTTTAAATTGTTTTTGCTTGGTGGTAAAAACACCAATACATTACAACATTACAAGCTTGAAACTTGGTATGATTAAAGTGTTTAATGTAAAACAATAAATAATAAAAACCGGCCAAGTGTGTGTCTGGTTTGCGCTAAGGGTCCCGCAGAAAACTTCGCTCTCCATACCAACGAAGTTTGATTATATTATATAGGTTGGGCCATAACGTTGGGTGGATTTGAAAATTAAATTTAAAAATAAAACTACTACCACGCAACATAATTTTACTTATAAAAACAAATCTGTTTTCTCTGGGACCCTTAGCGCGAGCTCGATACACAATTTGCTGCTTTTTATTCGTAGAGCTTGCACTAATCACACCAAGTTTGACGCTTGTATGTATTTAGCGTTTTAAGGAAGAGAAAGAAGAAAAAAACGCCCTTAACTTTTAAGTTTTTAATTTTTTTTTATTATTATTCTGCAAGGTATAACGTAATGTATAACGCATAACATAAGGTATAACGCATATTTAGTGATAATTTCAACCATCTAGCTATTATGGTTCAAAAGATACATCACTTTATAGGTAGAACGGACGGATGGACGGACGGATATACAACGTAGGCTTAGTAAATAGGGTCCCGTTTTCACCCTGTGGATATGGAACCCTCAAAAAGTTTAAAACCACACGTTCGTTCAGAATTCAAACCGGTACAAATTACGCGCGAACAGTTTCCATTTTTAAAAACAAACGACGCGCGCATTCGCTATTACCCAGATATGTCCAGCCATATTAAAGAGAGCCATGGGCTTTTTGATAAGGTCTCTTTGGAAATAGTCTTTATTAAATTTTTAAGGCGGAGGGGAGGTCTAACGTTTTGGGAGCCGTATACTTCAGGCACGTGCCGGGTGAGTTAACCTGCGCGCAAGTTCGTGAATCAATCAACGTGGTAAGGGTAAGTCTGCCAGGCAATCGTTGGTAGGAGGGCTGTACGCATGCGTTAGTAGAGATGACCTTGTCGATATTTTTTCTTGGAAATCTGGAATTTTTTCGGGTAAAGAGAGATGCCGAATGTATGTTAGAAATTAAATAGACAGAGTGATAAAACTTTTGTCCGTCTTAACTTTCGTTAGGAAGCTAATTTCCAACAGAACTAATTTAACATTCACCTGATTAATTTTATAAAACATTTTAATTTCTTATTTTGTACAGCTCAAAGAATCAACGTAGATTAAGTATACGCCACAAAACTAAATCTTCTTTATACGTTTATAAGTATGTTACTTCACTTTTGTTTTCTATATATTATTCTCCCTCATCCCATCTGAAATACCTCATCTGTAACCCTCTCTCTAATATTTTCCCTGTTCATGCAACCAAGCATGAAAATCTTATTTCAGTTTCATAGCATGTAGGTTAGGTACGTGTTTCAAAGGGGTTAGATCCGAATGTATCCGAAACTGGGGAGCATGCATGGAGCGACTTAAATTTAAGTCGCATACATATTTATATGTATTAGTAATTATTATTATGTGAGTAAGACGCACATCTTTAGCATTATGAAAGTTTCTGGCTGGAATTAAGTGTCAAATAGTAGCAGGGGATTAGCATTTCACCCTCAGAAAAACTGTATAAGAAACTATGCATTAGTTGCCTCATACAACACCCACGGGAAGAAATGAGGTGGTCGATTCTAAGCCAGAACCACAAAACTTATGAATGTCTTTTTTTCGCTATTTAATACAAGTTCAACGCAACGTGACTCAGATTGATGCGATAAAAATCGACCCCCAGATAAACTTTTATCGATAACCACTCGACAAATACAAAACCATCACTGGCCGCAAGTAGAATCCCGCGAAAACGCGCTCTCCGTAGAGTTCGTACATTTGGCAGTGAGAGCGCGCAACCGGTGTGTGCGGTCGTCCCGAATGCCTCCCGCGCGTTCCCGCGTCCCTTCGAACGACCAAGGTACGTCTCTAAAAGTTATTTTTTTTAATCACACATTATATTTTTATATCGTGCCTGATTTGGTTGCCAATTCTATTTTTAAATCTTAAGATGTGTGTTCGTTTAAACGTTTTTTAAGAGATACTTCTTATCACTGAAAGTCGTTTAGGTGTCGGATTGTTTACGTTTTATCTTAGAAACGTTAGAAGTGCTTTTTAAATAATTATTTTTACTAAAATAAACAGCCACCTTGTGACGTTTAATTTCATAAAAAAGGAGAACAATTCAACGAAGAAGAAATTCAACAAACCGTTTGAGATGTTACCCGCGACTTACGTCTGTGTTGATTTAAAAAAAGTATAGTACCTACCTATGTAAATGTATTAATTCAGAATATATTCTATCTTTTTGCTAAATTCCATTTAAATCTTTTCAGCAGTTTATTCGTGATTGAGGCACAAACTTTCAGATTTATCTAAAATATTAGTAGGCCTGTTGCCCGTAACTTCGTCTGCGTTAGGTACCTTTAAAAAAGTACCTCTATACGTTAATTCAGAACATATTCAGTTTGTTTTTGAAATTATCATAATAAAATGCATAATGATAAACCTACTTTGATGAATCTGAAATAGTGGAGGGGGAAAATCCATACGAAATCGTAATATCTATGTACCCGGGTACAGGGCTAGATATTACGATTTCGTATGGATTTTCCCATATATCGAATGGTATATCGAAAATCGAAAGTCCGGACTTTCGATTTTCAATACCTATCGCGACCGTTTCCGTCCGAACTTCATAGTAATAGAGTTGGCTTTGGAACGAAAACGGTCACGCAATTTCGATGTTCGAATGTCCGGGTAGAGCCCCAGTTTCTGAATTCCGTATGTGTGTGGCAGGTCTTAAGGTTGTTGTGACTATATGTGAATACATGAATGCTTTTATTGCACACCTGCGGTATTCCGACGAACGTTTGTTTATCAACATTGTCCGTACCGTATTATCGGTAACTTAATCGGTACATACACTTATGAAACAAAGGTGAGCCCAGGCTATTGTATAAACCGATTCATTGGAATGAGTTGAATGGGATTATTTACCACGATTTAGTTCTAAGTAAGTATTGTATGTGTATTATGAATTTCGAACCATGTTAACTTAACACGGATCCATTAATTTCTCTTATCACATTTTTCTCTAATTGCAATAGCGAATGCGAATGTACATAACAAAACTAATCATGTTTAACATAAATAATGCAATAACTTACACAATTTACTTCTTCTTTTTTTAATGGCTCTTCAGTGATATTTTTGTTATACAGGGTGAAATAGATTATCATTATTAGCATCCTTTTAAACTAAGAGTCTACCCATCAAACTGAACAATATTTACTATGGGAGCAAACCGATCGCAGCCAAAAAATAATCAGCTGTTGCACACATTTGAGTCGAGTAGGCATTGCAGTTTAGTATGGAACAGCTGACTTTCTTTATGCTCCGATCGGTTTGCTGCCATAGTGAAATTTATTCAGTTTGATGGGTGTAGAATCTTAGTTTAAAAGGATGCTAATGATATCAATTACACCCAGTATAAGGTCTATCAAAATTAGCTGAAAATTGTGAAGGGATGATCAGACCATCAAACTGAACAACTTTCTCTATGCTACCAAAACCGAGATCGCGAAAAAAAACAGTTGTCCCGTACAAAACTGAAAACATAATTCGACTCAAATGTATGGAGTTAGTTATATGTTAGGTATATAGTTATATTTTATCGTTATTTCTGATAATTTACACAACAAAGGTACGCACGGCGACAGATCAACCTACCCATAGTTCGACCTTATGTCCATGCACATAGAGTTCAACTATGGGTAGGTTGATCTGTCGCCGGGTGTACAACAAATAAACTGAAAAAAAAAATGTAAGTATGGCACAGATGATTTCGTTTTCGCAATTTCGATATTGATCTCATAGAGAAAGTTGTTCAGTTTGATGGTCTGATCATCCCCTTAAAACAGTTTCAGCTAATTTTGTTACACCTTATAATATTTTACTAGCAGAGGTCTGTGCCATTTTTTGAGAGTTGATTGTGTATATATTATTTCAGTTCTACTATTAGAACTTATACTTACACAATCAACTCTCAAAAAATGGCAGATTCAAAGGGCCAATATTTGGTGAAATTGGGCCTAAGTGGCTCTTTTTTGTACTACTTGCGAGTAATCTTACAAAAAACGAAGTTTATGAATCAAAAACAACATATTCGTGCCACCCAACAGCGTGCATACTTGATTTGTGTGGTTTATGTTATGACTGTGTCCATAGAGAAACACGTGACTCCTGTCAAAACGCCCGGAGAGGAGTAAATATTGTTTATTTCTCCATAGAACATTTTTCTGTCATTTTTGCGGGGGGGGGGGGGGGGACCGTTGCTATGACAATAACAGTAAAACGCATCGAATTAAGTGGACCATCGGGGCTAGTACGGGGCCGTCGCGGGGGTGAGGCTTTGATAGAGGGAAAAGTATGGGAAATTATGCGTAAGGGTGGACGCATATCTATCCGCGGCGAAGGAGCCGAAGGAGGCGAACAAAACAAAAGACATCCTCCAACTCGGGCCATTTTTGTACTACCAACTTTTTCTACAGCGTTATAAAAATATGGAAATAATAGTTCACATACTCATATTACTGAATCTAATTATTTCAACGTTATATTTTATGGTACAAACGAGATATCTTGAATTGAATTTGGATATTTTAGTTACGAAATGTGAAAAAATGGCGAAAAAAACACAGAACAAGTAGTCACAAACTTTTTGAAAAAAGAAGGCCTTGACAATAAATTGATTGACATATTTTGACATTGACATAATTTTTTTTTAGGTTTTATTTCTCTAATTCTCTATTAAGGCCCCTCACACAAGTGCGATTTCATCGAGCGATAATATCGCTGCGATTTTACAATTTTTATTTTCAGTACAGCATTAGCTTCAAATTTTTTGAACACTATTGGGTTTAATAGCAAAACTAACATTTAAACCAAGATCTGGTCCTAAAGCCAGGAATGTCTCCATATGAGGGAACTCTTTCTTTTTAGGAAAGCCTTTCTAGCGACAGTTACCAAAAGTATGTCTATCTCAGACTATACTTATTCATTCTCATTGGTGGGGCGGACGCGTGACGCTGATCGCAAAATCGCACCTGTGTGGTAGGAGTAGGACATGCGACGCGGTCACAAAGTCGCCGGGATATTATTGCTCGATAAAATCGCAACTGTGTGGGGGAGCCTTTAGTATAGGTAAATGGTGAAGTAAAACAGTATTTGATTAAAAAACATAATTATTATTCATTTTCCACATCTTCTTTAACAATTATTTATCATCCAGATATATGCAGCAAGAGGCTCAATATTTATATATATAGTCTGGTATCGTGCCCAACCCATGTACCAGACTACCTTCAGTATGCACAACACCTCACAGTCCTTTTACCACTAACACTGCTACAATAATAACACAAATGCTATCTTCCTACGACTGTATCACACTTTCATTAATAAGTAGGTATAAAGCAGAAAAACACAGAAAAACTAAAGCGCAGCCGAATCGAACAAAAACATCAGATAATTCCACTGGATAATTCAGAGAAAGTACTCTTTGATTCAGAGCCATTTCAGAGCAAAATTCTTGCAAAATTCAGAGTGCGCTATCCATAAAGGAAGTAATGTGTAGTTTCACCTCCTTGAGGATTACCTCCTTGATGACGCTATCATTAACCAAGAAGTTTTACTACAATAAAGATCGCTTTTTTATATTGCTAACTGCGCTATTTGTAATTACTTCGAGCCTGTCATCATATTACTTTAAATATTTTGTAACACGAAACGACTTTATTTGTAGCTATTATAGCAATTCGTTTGTATTTTTATTATATTTGTCTATATTAAAATGCGTATATAAAAGCTATCACATGCATATGCATGCAGATCACAAATTGGCCTGACGGCCCATACATTGATGAATGATGTCTTTTAATTTTAATTTTTCTGACGATTCGTCCGATTCGCCGCGGATAAGTGTGCAAGGTGTCATAGAATTTCATACAAGGAATTCTAAAATTCGATTCTTTCACCTCCTTCAGCTCATTCGCCGCGGATAAATGTGCGTCCACCTCCTGTCAAGGAGTACGTGTTTCTCTATGACTGTATGGAGGTGCTACTTGGGAATGTTCCTCCATTGAAAAGGGAAGTACTTCCGCCAGGCTAGGTGTGATGCCTGGGGACCGGCCGTGGTCCAACAGTTCTTAGTTGGACCTTGTATATATATCGAATTTCTGTGATTATTTCTCTTGCGCGATTTATGTCTTGCATTCGATTGTGAACCTTATTTGTAGTAGGTTACGAGTTACGTATTTACGATAAACGTTGTCTTTGTATGGAGCATATTTCCGCGAGCGACGGTATCGCCATCTGTTGGCATCTTTGCTATAACTTGTGGGTGCTGACCATCTGTAGTAGTTCCCCACAACTGTGTCAGATTCGGACAAAAATTTTCTAAGATTTTGTTCATACTCAATACTATAGACTGATAGAACCTATTTAAGGTAAATGTTTACAGCACGGCTAGCATGCCACCCACGACAAAGCGTTTAAACGAGTAAAACGTCTGCGCGCTCTTTATGGCATACGTAAAATAATAAAGATGGATGCAGCGAGCTTGATAGCGTCAGGTCACCGTCAACAATTTACATAAATATTGATTATTATTATAACACTTTATTGTACACACATTGATACAAACAATATAAAAGTTATAATGTACAAAGGGCGTCCTTATCTCGCATCATATGACAATTAATAATGAGAGGCGATTTACGTTTGAAAACATTATAAAAGAAAGAAGGAAATGAAGCGAAATGTATCTTACCAAAGATTTTAAAGCAGCGACGATATCTTGTTCTTGTAGCATACAACTAATTTGTACTTAATACGTGCTAGAAGTGACACGACAAACAAACATCATGCGCTAAGTGAGAGAAGGAGCGCGGGCGGGTGAAAGAAATAGCGATAGCGATGTACCAGTGTATCAGTGTGACTCCTCAGCTCAGCCGCTGGGTTCTTTTTCTGATCGTATTGCCCACCTCTGTCCGTCCACAAGCCTATTTTTGAATGAAGTATGAACAAGAAAAATAAAAGGAAAAATTATAAACGGCGGCTGCACGTCCTCCCCTTAAAAGTGCACCTCTCTAATATCCGAGGACTGCACTCCAATCTCGATCCAGTCCACCACCATCTTGAGACTGAGCAGCCTCACTTGTTTTTCCTCACTGAGACGCAGATTCGACGTCCGACAGACGCGACCTACCTGTACTATCCCGGATATAGCTTGGAGCATAATTTTAAGCCCAAAGCTGGTGTGTGCCTGTATGTCCGCGATGACGTATGCAGTCGGCGACTCCGTGCCCTTGAACATCCTGATTATTCTGTGCTCTGGGTATTGGTGGACACGGGAACTGAGCAGACGCTGTACGCCGGTGTCTATAGATCACACAGTGGCGACCTTGAGACAACCGCACTCTTTGAGTACTTAAGCGAAACGGCGGACTCTGCTCAACAACGGTACCCCACGGCTCAGGTTGTCTTTCTGGGGGATTTCAACGCTCACCATCGGGAGTGGTTGGCTCCTTACCAGAAAACAGATCATGCCGGTAGAGAGGCGCGCAAATTTGCTCTATCGCTAGATCTCACCCAAATGGTCAATCAGCCGACTAGGGTACCGGACGTTGAAGACCATACTGCAAATTGCCTGGACCTTCTGCTGACCACAGATCCCCACAGATACACAGTATCGGTATCAGCCCCCCTGGGCACTTCCGACCACTGTGTAGTGAAAGCTGTTTCGTCAGTAACACCGCCCGAAAAAGGCCAAAATGGCACAAGGCGTCTGTGGCGGTACAAGTCGGCAGATTGGGACGAGATGCGTCACTTCTTCGCATCCTATCCATGGCGGCAAACATGCTTTTCTTCTGGAGACCCGACGAGCTGCGCGAACGCCATAACCGACGTGGTGCTTCGAGGTATGGAATATTTTATTCCATACTCTGATGTACCAGTCGGTAGCAAGTCTCGCCCCTGGTACAACACCGAGTGTGCTCTTGCTGAGCAGCATAAGAACTCGGCCTACCAGAAGTGGGCTGAAGCCCGAAGTCGTAAAGCTCCGGATATTCGGGAAAAGAAAAAAGCCTTCAACCAAGCCGCCAAGTCAAGCAAAAGAGTTCTTCGCCGGGCCCGATACGACCATATTGGATGCATAGGCGCTAGATTGGCTTCGTACCCTTCAGGTAGTAAAGCGTTCTGGTCCCTAGCCAAATCGGTTGAGTCCAACTTCTGTCGCCCTTCGCTTCCTCCTCTGCTAAAACCTGACGGATCACTCGCGCACACCGCGAAAGACAAAGCGAATTTGTTTGCCTGTCTGTTTGCTGGTAATTCACGTCTGGATGCCGGCGCTAAAACACCGCCCTCGATACCATGTTGTGACACAGTAATGTCGTCCATTGGTATTCGAACAAAAGAGGTTCGAAAAGTGCTGCGCAACCTAGACGTGAATAAGGCTAGTGGTCCTGATGGGATTCCAGCCATAGTACTAAAGAACACCGCACCCGAGTTGTCTCCGGTCTTAACACGTTTATATCGCCTGTCTCTGGAAACGGGTAAAGTCCCAGAATCATGGAAGCTTGCGAACGTACAACCTGTTCCTAAGAAAGGTAGTCGGGCAGACCCTGCCAATTATCGTCCCATTGCTATCACCTCCATATTCTGTAAGGTTATGGAGCGTATTCTGAACACCCACATTCTTACGTACCTAGAAGAGTACAATATCCTTAGCGACCGTCAATACGGCTTCCGGCAGAGGCGGTCCACTGGCGATCTTCTAGTGTACGCCACACATATATGGGGCGAAGCCATGGAGAAACATGGTGAGGCTTTGGCGGTATCACTCGATATCTCCAAGGCGTTTGACAGGGTCTGGCACGCTAGCCTCTTAAGCAAGCTTCCATCATTTGGTTTCCCTTCTGGCCTGTGTGACTGGATAGCTGATTTCCTGAGCGAACGGTCTATTCGAGTTGTAATAGACGGCTCGTCGTCTGACCTTATGGCGATCAATGCTGGTGTCCCTCAGGGATCAGTCCTCTCTGCGACCTTATTTCTGCTGCACATCAATGATCTGCTACAGCCCGGTATATTTGGGTACGCAGACGACAGCACGGTCACCGAGAGATATCTGCCTGTTAGACAGGCCGACGGCCACGAAGTCCGGTCCCAGAGAGAGGCCATGGTCGAGCGTACGAATTCGACCTTGACGGCAGTGTCCGAATGGGGTTCTGCCAACTTGGTTGAATTCAATGCCACTAAAACACAGGCCTGTCTGTTTTCCGCAAAAAGGTCTCGTCCTAATGTGTCTCCTACATTCCAGGGTGTCTCCATTTCGATTTCCGAAAGTCTAGAGTTGTTGGGTCTCGAACTCACGTCGGACCTGAACTTCGGCCGCTCGATTGAGTCCAAAGCTAAAACCGCAGCCAAGAAACTTGGTATCCTGAACAAGGTTAAGCGGTACTTCACGCCTGCACAGCTTCTTACTCTCTACAAAGCCCAAGTGCGATCTTGCATGGAGTACTGCAGTCACCTTTGGGACGGCTCTGCGAAATACCAACTTGACGCACTGGACTCAGTTGAGCGTCGAGCCAAGAGACTCATCGATGACGATGCACTCGTCGAGACTAAGTTACACAGTCTGGAGCACCGACGATTGGTCGCTTGTCTGTCGGTATTCTATCGGCTACACTTCGGCGAATGTGCCCAGGAGTTACATGACCTGATTCCACCATCCCCCTTCCATCATCGTACGACAAGACGTAGTGCGAGACTGCATCCATACGTTGTCGATATTCCAACAATCCGCACAAATAGGTTCGCATCCTCTTTTATAATGAGAACCGGTAAGGTTTGGAACTCTCTCCCTGCGTCTGTTTTCCCAAGCAAATACAATCAGGATATTTTTAAAAGAAGAGTAAATAGGCTTTTTCTGGGCGAGCGCGCTACATCCTCGGCTTCATCTACACTTTCCATCAGGTGAGCTGAAGCCAAGCGCAAACCCATTATGAATAAAAAAAAAAAAAAAAAAAAAAACCTAGTGAGGTGTGGCGATATCGCCACATTGGACGGGATAGCGTTATGACGTGCAGTGCAGTGTCATCTGTAGTAATAGTTCAATGACTTTCTGTGGTATTTTCTAAGCGTAAACCAGTCTTCTAAATAGGTTTAATGCATATCCATGCGTCTGAGTATGAATGTTTGTGTAGATAATGAACTACTGACACACCACACCTTGGACACTCAGCTGTCATTTCATACAAATGGGAAAGAAGAAGAGGTAAGCATGTGCGATACTGATTGATTGAAAGCGAGACCGGAATAGGTACGCTATTTGCCTACATTTTCTGTCACGCTTTCTACCAAACGGGGTGAGGTTAAATTGGTGGGGAGTGTCCGTGCTGTATGTAGTACTAGATACTATTTCTTATACTGTGGCACAAACAGAAAAGGTATGCTTAATTTCATAAAAGCGTTATTTATAAATTTTAACAAAAAATTAAAACCGCCTTCAAAAAAACTAAAAAGTTAAAAAATAATATTGCAGCCTATGACTTTTTCGTTCGCATCATAAGAACATTAATTTGTTTTATTGAAGTCGCTGTCAAGCCGGTACGATTCGCGACATGGCTTGCATTTTTTGGCTTGGCTTGACACCGACTTCTATAAAACAAATTAATGTTCTTATGATGCGAACGAAAAAGTCATAGGCTGCAATATTATTTTTTAACTTTTTAGTTTTTTTGAAGGCGGTTTTAATTTTTTGTTAAAATTTAGTTTATTTCACAATTTTCAGTGGTGAATTCATTAGTTCGATTTAATAGGAGTGCTTTAAATTAAAAAACGCACTAGTCGGCAGTACGATTTTCGAAGGATCCCCTCGATTTCTCTGGGATCCCATCATCAGATCCTGGTTTCCTTATCATGGTACCACCCTCGGGACATCTCCTTTCTAACAAAAAAAGAATCATCAAAATCGGTTCATAAACGACGAAGTTATCCGCGAACACACATAAAAAAAAAAATATATACGGTCGAACTGAGAAACCTCCTCCTTTTTTGAAGTCGGTTAAAAACTACACTAAAATAAGAAAAAGAACCATTAATGTAGCATGAATATGAAAATACGCACCGAGCGGGATAACGTTCAACTCTGCGAAAAATGGTTCTTCCATTTTCTCATCTTTTAACTACCCTCGTTAAATCATTTTTAGTTTAATTATGAATTCTTTTTCACTTTGGTTATCACTACATAGTATAAAACAAAGTCTCTTCCCGCTGTCTGTCTGATGCTTAGATCTTTAAAACTACGCAACGGATTTTGATGCGTTTTTTTTAATAGATAGAGTGATTCAAGAGGAAGGTTTATCTTATATTAGCATTGCACCCGTGCGAAGCCGGGGCGGGTCGCTAGTAGTTTATAAATTTTACGCAACTTAATTTTATGCAACTTTTATGCATTTTAACTAAGAGCGGTATTACACAATATCCGAATTGACACAATAAACCACACAAATCAAGTATCCGTGCTGTTGGGTGGCACTAATATTTACCACGGACTATTTAATCGTTTATTTATAACTAACTACCTTACGTCGTACTTATGATTAATAAACTCAGTAGTAATTGGTAAAAACTGCCATTTTTGGAATGTTGATTGCGAATGTTGTTCTGTTATACATAAATATAAGATATGCTTAGCCCAGTAATAACTAACATCATAATAGCCTTATGAAACCCATTATATATTTTCTTCTTATCGTGTGGGCAGAGCCCTGGCGTCAGAGTTTTTTCAGACCGCCTTACGGCCTCTGACGTGGTTTTTATGTTACGACTACTACCACCAGAGAAAGGTTTAGGTATTTTAGGTATACTTAGGTAATGAAACTACACAACTTTCCCTAAGGAACATCACATCACATTCACACGGTTTTTTAAGGGGTTGATCAAATCATCAAGCTAAAAATCTTTCTATATGGGACTAACACCGTAATCTCGAAAAACTTGAACTTGACATTTGAGTCTAACAAAAATTAGATGAATCGAAAAATATTTTTGAACGACCTGTCCAACGATACCCCACACCATGGGATAGACAAGAAAAAAATGCATCCAAACTTTACTTGTGGGGGGTGGGGGAAACGTACACTAAAAATATATAGGTATTTGAATCTCTGAGGTAAGCCGCGGACAGAAAGACGGACCCTACCTGGCAAATCTATAAGGGTTCCTTGTTGGTTCCATACAAAACTGCATACCTACTCGACCCAGTATTGTAATAAGAATGCGTCAAAAACAGTAACTGATCGGCCGTGTCACAAACGTTGTTCACACTGTCTCATACGTCGTCGTATGGAAACCTAATGGGTTTTGGTAATATGGAACCACAGACCATGGGACTAATTCTCAGAGGAAGGATCTCTTTATTTGCTTGGACTAATTAATATAATGTAGCGTTGACGAATCGAACGACAAAACAATGGTTGATAAAATAAGTATTTTATTTTTTAGGGTTCAGTCGTTGCCGCCGCGCCTGCTCTAAGAGAGGTGGCAGGGAGATGTGAGTACAGTATCCACATAATGTGGCGTCCCACACCAGCGATCTGCCACCTTTCCAGGGAATGAGCGACATCCCGTCGGGTCTCTTGCCATCGTCACGCACGATACCGTTCGGCTCGAGGATGGATGGCACGTTGGCGCAGGCAAGGGCTCGGTGGATGACGTCATTCAGGCAGGCATGGCGGGAGTTGCTACCGGCACTAAACCGGCATGAGAGGTCGTGACGTGGTGACCAACGCTGTCCACTCCCACCCCACACTTGCAGCGCTAGCCAGTTGAAATTTTCACAGAATGAGCGTTATTACGGCGGATTTGCCTACGTAGGGATTTGCTAAAAAATAATGAAAATGTCAAAAAGTAAAGAATTAAGGGGGTCCTCAATTCCACATACAAGAAACTAGTTTTTATCAAAGTTTTTTCTTTTCGCTCTATCGTAAAAATGGTAAAACATACAAGCATCAAACTTGGTGTGATTAATAAAAAAGATTATAGAGAAAACTCTACAGTGCAGTATAACCACAAAGAATAAAAACCGGCCAAATACTAGATCGACTCACTCTTTTTTTAAAAAAAGGTTTGTTTTCTCCAAGAGTGCTAAAGGTCTTGGAGAAAACAAACCTTTTTGGTATAAGTTTATATGTTATGTGGTGGTGTAATACGGAACCCTCGGTGCGCGAGTAGCCCGACTCGCACTTGACCGGTTTTATTTAATTGCATCCTCTAAACGCTCAACAGATGCCATGTTCATCACTCCATAGAAAACCCTGAAAATTATCACAGATCTAATAGTTTACGATCACGAGGTTCGTGGTAGGTACCTACCTATGTTGTTCTTTGAAAAAATAAAGGTTGAAAATAAATACTTTGTTGTGGGTACAGTACGTAATATGAATACCGCAAGATCGACTTGAACTTGTATTTCTAGTGATATTAAACAAAAAACAATTTATAAAAGTACCAACATATGAAATTCTTGTTTGAAAGAACTCACCACTTCGAATAATCTTTTTCTCTTTGAATACCAGCTCTGTGAGAATGTTCCAAATCATTGACTTATTTATTCAACTAAAGACCGACAAAGTCACCACTTTTTAAGCAAATTCCAGCAAATTCCAACCTTAACTAAGGATACGTCGACCCATTCCAAAAAGGTTTCAAGATGGCATCTGTTTACTATATTATTGACATCTCGCTTAGTTTAATGGACGGTTAAGTGAATAGACGAACTTTTTTTTCTTATTTCTCCTTCTACGGATAAGTGTGAATGGATGTCAATCGCCGTCTTTTTGTCTTGCTTCATATTATTCATCTGCCCTGTACTACATCTAAGCGGAATAATTTTTTTTATTCAATACATATCACATAGATAGCTTTCTGACGTCATTTTTTGACTCTACCACCGCGTAGGAAGCTAGGAAGGTGTTCCGTTGTAGAGAAGATGCGACCAGAAACTCTCTTGCGCAATCAATAAATCCAAAACATACATACAAAATTTCCACATGGGAAACTAAAATTAATTCTTCAATCATAAATCAACTCTGATCCAAGGAGCTAAGGTTTTGTTTGTATTTGTAAATACTTTTCCTATGTCGAAGATTACATCGATTGGGGTAGAGAGCATTAGTGGCGTATATCTGTCGAATGTGTTCTGATAATAAGCAAACTTTGATCGGATTAGGTCAAATGTTGGGCGGTGATGGTCGAACTTTATGTACACGATGGTTAAGATCAATGGTCCTTCGAACTTTTTCATCCTTAGTAGTAGTGAGAGTTTTATAGTGATATGGGAACAAATCAGTCAATACAATTGACTGTTAATGTTAAAATTGTTAGTTTCATTTATTGAAGCAATGAAATGCTACGTAAGTATAAGTACTTTTCATATAGGCTCGGCGAAAGCGAACGACCGACCACAGCCACCACCGGTGGCAAGCGACAAGCAGTTCAAACGCCTTTTTCATACATAATTGTAGGGACCACACGAATTTGAGAAAACGAAATGACGATCAGTTCAACCAAACCAAACACGTTCCGTGAAGAATAAAAATACCTCAGTGATCATAATATTCAATTCAATTAGCTGGTATGGTTCTGTTTTACTGCTGCTTTTTGGATAATTTCGCCATTTTACTAGTAATTTCTGCTAGAGATAAGGAAGTTTTTTTTTAAAATACTTAAGTTTTTTATGTTTAAAATAATTATGACCCGGCAGCAAGTAATAAGGCATTTAGTTTTCGTAAAAACCTCAAAACGTCCACGTTTCACTGGTAATACGGAAACTCTGTCCAGTGTGACGGGGAGTGAGCCCGTCGCCACTTGTAATGGACAGTGGATACAATACATGCCTCGAAATTGAAACATGCCTGTTTCCTCATGATGTTTTCCTTCATCAAGCCAGTGGTGTTACAAATCGTACATATATTCCGAAAAACGCATTGTACGAGTTGGTCTGGCTGGACGGGGATTGAACCATCGCCTCGCCTCCTGCAGGGCAAGGTTACTGGACCACCATGGCTTGAAACATAACATCAATTAAATACCGATTGTTTATTTGCACATCAAAATGCCCGTATGAACTAACAAACACGCTTAGTATACGCGCCGGGCGGACGGAGCGGGTCGCATTTTTGCGCTACGGATTTCCGTCAGTGCGATACGGCCGGCCTGCCCCGCCCCGATGAGGCCCACCCTAATATGCGCTTACCTTATAACGTGCCACACACGTATGGAATTTAGATCCAGAACTACGAATCAGATTTGTTATTTTGTATAGGTTGATTTGATATCTCCACAATTCCGAACGTAATTAAGGAGGGGGAAATTTTCCCCCTCCTTAATTACGTAATTAACCTTAAGGTCCGCCACATACATCGGGAATTCCGATTCTGGATTACGATTTCGTATGAATTTTAAATTCATACGAAATAACCCATAATCATAAGCAAGTCTTGTAAACATATTACACCCAGAACCCAGACCTCACCGACACTCGCTTGACCACAAAATCCAATTATACCTACATAAGGTATCGGCTTTGAAAGTACATAACTAGTTATTAACTCTGGATTTTGCTACACTAGTTTAATATTGTTTGAAGTAGAGGTTACCTAATGAGATATTTTATTTATAACGACTTCGTACACGTTCGATAATATAAATTTTCTCAAACATGCTTGGAAATGTGAGCATTATTTTGACAACCTTCTTCGAGATACATCGAAATTGCAGTACTGGCCAAATACATGCGCGCAGCGGCCGGCAATGTTGTATGAAAATCCATATCTGTCGTGTTTAGCGACCAAATAAATTACATACTAAACTCATATCTGTCGTGTAATTTAAAAATAGAACGATATTTTTCTCTGAAACATGGTACCCAAGGAGGTAACTTATCAAAGGTTTTATTTAAATTTCGAACTGGCTTGCAAATAGAAAGCTTAATTTTTTTTCGCTTGCATCATAAGAACATTAATTTGTTTTATTGAAGTCGCTGTCAAGCCGGTACGATTCGCGACAGGGCATATATTTTTTGGCTTGGCTTGATACCGACTTCTTTAAAACAAATTAATGTTCTTATGATGCGAACGAAAAAGTCATCGGCTGCAATATTATTTTTTAACTTATTAGTTTTTTTGAAGGCGGTTTTAATTTTTTGTTAAACTTTTGTTTATTTCGAAATTTTCAGTAGTGAATTCAGTAGTTCAATAGTAGTGCTTTAAATTAACTAACGCACTAGTCGGCACTACGATTTTCGAAGGTTCCCCTCGATTTCTCTGGAATGCCATCATCAGATCCTGGTTTCCTTATCATGGTACCACACTTGAGATATCTCCTATCCAACAAAAAAGAATCATTAAAATCGGTTAAAAACATTTAAAAAAAATTATATATACTGTTTGAGAAATGGCGGAATTGAGAAACCTCCTCCTTTTTTGAAGTCGGTTAACTAATAAAAATTGGCACATGCAAGGCACATGAAATAAAATAAGATTACGCTTACGACTCTATCCTGAGAGTTTTCCCAGAATAGAAAACATCAGGTGTCCTCAGGGAATAATATCACTGGGCATGAGATTATTTACGCTTAATGTATCATTAGAATAAGTTGTCGATCCACCTCAAAGGTGTATTATTTTATTTAGGAAGGTCACAACTAAAATGTTTGTTTGCTCTTATTACCACATGGGTATTACTACCCTTAGGCGAATAAACCACTACCCCATACAGAGAGAGACCTTC
This sequence comes from Agonopterix subpropinquella, assembly GCA_922987775.1. Classification (NCBI taxonomy): domain Eukaryota; kingdom Metazoa; phylum Arthropoda; class Insecta; order Lepidoptera; family Depressariidae; genus Agonopterix; species Agonopterix subpropinquella. The sequence goes on from OV277693.1 coordinate 33,934,380, forward strand.
GAACAATCTCGCTAGTTTGACAATCTATGCCCCTGTACCCGGACTTTCGATTTTCTATATATCGCGAGTTGACATTGGAACGAAAACGGTCACGTAATTGCGAAGTTCGAATGTCCGCGTAGACCTCCAGGGTGAAATTGATATCATTGGCATCCTATTAAACTAAGAGGGAGGTTACACGTTCAGTATTTCGTCATTCTGGTCCATCAGTCTGGTCAGAATGATGGGAGAGTGACGGACTGACGGAATGATGGTCCATACTGATGGAATGATGGTCCAGACTGATGAAAATTAATTCCGTCACTCCATTGTGAATGATGAAATACTGATGGGAAACTGATCGTGTAAACCCACTCATCATTCTGGCATCATTCTGGCGTCATCTGGCGTCATTCAACGATTGACCGATTGATGGACCAGACTGATGAAATACTGACCGTGTAACCTCCCTCTAAGAGTATTACCCATCAAACCGGATAACTTTTATACAAAAAAATCTGTTGTTTCATACAATTCGAGTAAGAATTGCAATTTAGTAGGTATTGAAAATGGCTTTTAATTTAAAATTAATGGTAAAGATAAGAACCGTTTTTCCTTCCAACAATAGAAAATACATAAAGGTAACCGTATCGAAGAAAGTAATGTCACAAAGTGATTTTCTAGTCGAGAAAAGATAAAATCTTTTCTGTTTCAGTTTTGATGTCGTCACTGTGGAGGTGGATAAAATAGGATCAATTCATATACAATACAATATTTTGTTCGGTAGATAGGTATAAGCCGCGCGGATAAAGAAACAATCTATAAATGGCGGCCGAAACGTCAAAAAGCGTTTTTTTGTATGAGTGCGAGTATAGACAGAGCGACGATGTGAGCGAGATAAACCGAGGCCGTCCGCCATTTATAGATTGTTTTATCCGCGAGGCTTATATATCATTTTAGAATCAATCTCTCCTAGAAAGAACAAAAGAAAGCAAAAATTTCGTCGGCAACAGCCCATTGATCTAAAAATGCTTATGGCAGAAACATTTTTAGTACATTTTTTAGGCTTTACCTTTATACACACTTCTATATTATGTAGTAATAAATAGATACTCTTCCTTATACTGTGCTTCTACTTAGAAAACATTGAAAAATAAATAAGTAATTACTGTTTAATAACTGAAACGTTTTTTTTAAATTCCAAATGGGCATTTTTTGTTTCAAATAAAATTATTTAAAAATGAAGTATTGAAAATTAGCGCATTCGAATTTTTTTTATCGTATCGAGATTATTCGAGATATAGCAGCGATGTATTTTTAAATTCTTTCCAAATTAGATATTTCACTAGAGATCGGATATTCGGATGCTATTTACCTAATCTTCATTTTTCACAAGAATAATGTCTTAATTCATTTATTTTATAAAACAAACCCAGGATAGTTCGCAAATCCTGGGATTGTTAAAATATCGTAGAACTTGGACAACATAAACAACTCGGACAGCATAAAAACCCCGATAATTTGGTCAACTTATACAATGTTGTGTGAGGTGACAGAGTTGTCCGAGTTGACAAAGCTGTTCATGTTTTCCGAGTTGACCGAGTTGTTTATTTTGTCAGAGTTGTCCAAGTTGACCGAGATGTTCATGTTGTCCAAGTTGTTCTAACTACTGTTGACTACCTACGAGATCCAGAATGACAAAACGGGTGACCCGATTTTTTTAATTAACTTTATTGAGAAAGGCATATCCATATTATGTTTTCGTGAGGAAAAAAGTGAAGTTTAGGTAAATATGCATCCCATTATCCGATCTCTAATAATAACTTTCCACCCCTACATAGGTACAACATTTCATGAATGAACTAGGCTAACTGTAAAGATCAAAAGACGTAAAATATGAACGTAATCCTCTTGTTGAAAAGCACCCAGTAAACCACAGTTTGTTTAAAGTTTCAAGTAACAAGAACAGGCCAAGGATGCAGAAACATGGCGCCATTTGATATATTAGGTCAAAAGTCAGAGAACCCAGTAAGTAATAAGTAAGTAGAAGTTGTTAGTGATAAGTAGGATGAAGAAAATTGATAGGTACAACAGTGACCTACGCAGTTGTAGGTCAACCACGAGTATTGGCGTTCCGTACCAGTATGAGAAAAACTATAATGAATTATGCCCGCGCGACATCGTCCGCTACGCACTGGCTCTTGTCATTGATGAGCCAATTTTTACGTCGAATCACAAGCTTGCACAAAATGCTACATACCTACGTCAAAATTTCTGTAGTTTTTGCGTGATGCTCGAACAAACAAAGAGACAGGCAAAAAGTAAAAAATATCTTTGAAACTGACACGCTTCTGTTACAGTTTAAAATCTTAGGGTTATAATAATATGATAATTATAGCATAACATAAATAGGTAAATATTCATTGTGCATCAAAAACATACAACAGCAAAAAATTTTAAGACGTTTTCAAATAGGTGCTACTTAGTTTAGGTAATATAATTGCATAAAAATAAAAGCAACAAAGGAGTAAAGTATTTTAATAGTACCTAGATACAAATCTAAGATTGATTGATTATAATTGTTGTTTGTATTTCATATATTACTGATTATTAACACGTTACAGCCACGTATGTTTCAATCTTTAATTTGATAGTACATACCAAGTTAAGGCTATTCTACCGTTGGCCACCACCGGTGGCAAGCGACAAGCAGTTCAAACGCCTTTTTCATACATAATTGTAGGGACCACACGAATTTGAGAAAACGAAATGACGATCAGTTCAACCAAACCAAACACGTTCCGTGAAGAATAAAAATACCTCAGTGATCATAATATTCAATTCAATTAGCTGGTATGGTTCTGTTTTACTGCTGCTTTTTGGATAATTTCGCCATTTTACTAGTAATTTCTGCTAGAGATAAGGAAGTTTTTTTTTAAAATACTTAAGTTTTTTATGTTTAAAATAATTATGACCCGGCAGCAAGTAATAAGGCATTTAGTTTTCGTAAAAACCTCAAAACGTCCACGTTTCACTGGTAATACGGAAACTCTGTCCAGTGTGACGGGGAGTGAGCCCGTCGCCACTTGTAATGGACAGTGGATACAATACATGCCTCGAAATTGAAACATGCCTGTTTCCTCATGATGTTTTCCTTCATCAAGCCAGTGGTGTTACAAATCGTACATATATTCCGAAAAACGCATTGTACGAGTTGGTCTGGCTGGACGGGGATTGAACCATCGCCTCGCCTCCTGCAGGGCAAGGTTACTGGACCACCATGGCTTGAAACATAACATCAATTAAATACCGATTGTTTATTTGCACATCAAAATGCCCGTATGAACTAACAAACACGCTTAGTATACGCGCCGGGCGGACGGAGCGGGTCGCATTTTTGCGCTACGGATTTCCGTCAGTGCGATACGGCCGGCCTGCCCCGCCCCGATGAGGCCCACCCTAATATGCGCTTACCTTATAACGTGCCACACACGTATGGAATTTAGATCCAGAATTACGAATCAGATTTGTTATTTTGTATAGGTTGATTTGATATCTCCACAATTCCGAACGTAATTAAGGAGGGGGAAATTTTCCCCCTCCTTAATTACGTAATTAACCTTAAGGTCCGCCACATACATCGGGAATTCCGATTCTGGATTACGATTTCGTATGAATTTTAAATTCATACGAAATAACCCATAATCATAAGCAAGTCTTGTAAACATATTACACCCAGAACCCAGACCTCACCGACACTCGCTTGACCACAAAATCCAATTATACCTACATAAGGTATCGGCTTTGAAAGTACATAACTAGTTATTAACTCTGGATTTTGCTACACTAGTTTAATATTGTTTGAAGTAGAGGTTACCTAATGAGATATTTTATTTATAACGACTTCGTACACGTTCGATAATATAAATTTTCTCAAACATGCTTGGAAATGTGAGCATTATTTTGACAACCTTCTTCGAGATACATCGAAATTGCAGTACTGGCCAAATACATGCGCGCAGCGGCCGGCAATGTTGTATGAAAATCCATATCTGTCGTGTTTAGCGACCAAATAAATTACATACTAAACTCATATCTGTCGTGTAATTTAAAAATAGAACGATATTTTTCTCTGAAACATGGTACCCAAGGAGGTAACTTATCAAAGGTTTTATTTAAATTTCGAACTGGCTTGCAAATAGAAAGCTTAATTTTTTTTCGCTTGCATCATAAGAACATTAATTTGTTTTATTGAAGTCGCTGTCAAGCCGGTACGATTCGCGACAGGGCATATATTTTTTGGCTTGGCTTGATACCGACTTCTTTAAAACAAATTAATGTTCTTATGATGCGAACGAAAAAGTCATCGGCTGCAATATTATTTTTTAACTTATTAGTTTTTTTGAAGGCGGTTTTAATTTTTTGTTAAACTTTTGTTTATTTCGAAATTTTCAGTAGTGAATTCAGTAGTTCAATAGTAGTGCTTTAAATTAACTAACGCACTAGTCGGCACTACGATTTTCGAAGGTTCCCCTCGATTTCTCTGGAATGCCATCATCAGATCCTGGTTTCCTTATCATGGTACCACACTTGAGATATCTCCTATCCAACAAAAAAGAATCATTAAAATCGGTTAAAAACATTTAAAAAAAATTATATATACTGTTTGAGAAATGGCGGAATTGAGAAACCTCCTCCTTTTTTGAAGTCGGTTAACTAATAAAAATTGGCACATGCAAGGCACATGAAATAAAATAAGATTACGCTTACGACTCTATCCTGAGAGTTTTCCCAGAATAGAAAACATCAGGTGTCCTCAGGGAATAATATCACTGGGCATGAGATTATTTACGCTTAATGTATCATTAGAATAAGTTGTCGATCCACCTCAAAGGTGTATTATTTTATTTAGGAAGGTCACAACTAAAATGTTTGTTTGCTCTTATTACCACATGGGTATTACTACCCTTAGGCGAATAAACCACTACCCCATACAGAGAGAGACCTTCGAACAATCTCGCTAGTTTGACAATCTATGCCCCTGTACCCGGACTTTCGATTTTCTATATATCGCGAGTTGACATTGGAACGAAAACGGTCACGTAATTGCGAAGTTCGAATGTCCGCGTAGACCTCCAGGGTGAAATTGATATCATTGGCATCCTATTAAACTAAGAGGGAGGTTACACGTTCAGTATTTCGTCATTCTGGTCCATCAGTCTGGTCAGAATGATGGGAGAGTGACGGACTGACGGAATGATGGTCCATACTGATGGAATGATGGTCCAGACTGATGAAAATTAATTCCGTCACTCCATTGTGAATGATGAAATACTGATGGGAAACTGATCGTGTAAACCCACTCATCATTCTGGCATCATTCTGGCGTCATCTGGCGTCATTCAACGATTGACCGATTGATGGACCAGACTGATGAAATACTGACCGTGTAACCTCCCTCTAAGAGTATTACCCATCAAACCGGATAACTTTTATACAAAAAAATCTGTTGTTTCATACAATTCGAGTAAGAATTGCAATTTAGTAGGTATTGAAAATGGCTTTTAATTTAAAATTAATGGTAAAGATAAGAACCGTTTTTCCTTCCAACAATAGAAAATACATAAAGGTAACCGTATCGAAGAAAGTAATGTCACAAAGTGATTTTCTAGTCGAGAAAAGATAAAATCTTTTCTGTTTCAGTTTTGATGTCGTCACTGTGGAGGTGGATAAAATAGGATCAATTCATATACAATACAATATTTTGTTCGGTAGATAGGTATAAGCCGCGCGGATAAAGAAACAATCTATAAATGGCGGCCGAAACGTCAAAAAGCGTTTTTTTGTATGAGTGCGAGTATAGACAGAGCGACGATGTGAGCGAGATAAACCGAGGCCGTCCGCCATTTATAGATTGTTTTATCCGCGAGGCTTATATATCATTTTAGAATCAATCTCTCCTAGAAAGAACAAAAGAAAGCAAAAATTTCGTCGGCAACAGCCCATTGATCTAAAAATGCTTATGGCAGAAACATTTTTAGTACATTTTTTAGGCTTTACCTTTATACACACTTCTATATTATGTAGTAATAAATAGATACTCTTCCTTATACTGTGCTTCTACTTAGAAAACATTGAAAAATAAATAAGTAATTACTGTTTAATAACTGAAACGTTTTTTTTAAATTCCAAATGGGCATTTTTTGTTTCAAATAAAATTATTTAAAAATGAAGTATTGAAAATTAGCGCATTCGAATTTTTTTTATCGTATCGAGATTATTCGAGATATAGCAGCGATGTATTTTTAAATTCTTTCCAAATTAGATATTTCACTAGAGATCGGATATTCGGATGCTATTTACCTAATCTTCATTTTTCACAAGAATAATGTCTTAATTCATTTATTTTATAAAACAAACCCAGGATAGTTCGCAAATCCTGGGATTGTTAAAATATCGTAGAACTTGGACAACATAAACAACTCGGACAGCATAAAAACCCCGATAATTTGGTCAACTTATACAATGTTGTGTGAGGTGACAGAGTTGTCCGAGTTGACAAAGCTGTTCATGTTTTCCGAGTTGACCGAGTTGTTTATTTTGTCAGAGTTGTCCAAGTTGACCGAGATGTTCATGTTGTCCAAGTTGTTCTAACTACTGTTGACTACCTACGAGATCCAGAATGACAAAACGGGTGACCCGATTTTTTTAATTAACTTTATTGAGAAAGGCATATCCATATTATGTTTTCGTGAGGAAAAAAGTGAAGTTTAGGTAAATATGCATCCCATTATCCGATCTCTAATAATAACTTTCCACCCCTACATAGGTACAACATTTCATGAATGAACTAGGCTAACTGTAAAGATCAAAAGACGTAAAATATGAACGTAATCCTCTTGTTGAAAAGCACCCAGTAAACCACAGTTTGTTTAAAGTTTCAAGTAACAAGAACAGGCCAAGGATGCAGAAACATGGCGCCATTTGATATATTAGGTCAAAAGTCAGAGAACCCAGTAAGTAATAAGTAAGTAGAAGTTGTTAGTGATAAGTAGGATGAAGAAAATTGATAGGTACAACAGTGACCTACGCAGTTGTAGGTCAACCACGAGTATTGGCGTTCCGTACCAGTATGAGAAAAACTATAATGAATTATGCCCGCGCGACATCGTCCGCTACGCACTGGCTCTTGTCATTGATGAGCCAATTTTTACGTCGAATCACAAGCTTGCACAAAATGCTACATACCTACGTCAAAATTTCTGTAGTTTTTGCGTGATGCTCGAACAAACAAAGAGACAGGCAAAAAGTAAAAAATATCTTTGAAACTGACACGCTTCTGTTACAGTTTAAAATCTTAGGGTTATAATAATATGATAATTATAGCATAACATAAATAGGTAAATATTCATTGTGCATCAAAAACATACAACAGCAAAAAATTTTAAGACGTTTTCAAATAGGTGCTACTTAGTTTAGGTAATATAATTGCATAAAAATAAAAGCAACAAAGGAGTAAAGTATTTTAATAGTACCTAGATACAAATCTAAGATTGATTGATTATAATTGTTGTTTGTATTTCATATATTACTGATTATTAACACGTTACAGCCACGTATGTTTCAATCTTTAATTTGATAGTACATACCAAGTTAAGGCTATTCTACCGTTGGCCACCACCGGTGGCAAGCGACAAGCAGTTCAAACGCCTTTTTCATACATAATTGTAGGGACCACACGAATTTGAGAAAACGAAATGACGATCAGTTCAACCAAACCAAACACGTTCCGTGAAGAATAAAAATACCTCAGTGATCATAATATTCAATTCAATTAGCTGGTATGGTTCTGTTTTACTGCTGCTTTTTGGATAATTTCGCCATTTTACTAGTAATTTCTGCTAGAGATAAGGAAGTTTTTTTTTAAAATACTTAAGTTTTTTATGTTTAAAATAATTATGACCCGGCAGCAAGTAATAAGGCATTTAGTTTTCGTAAAAACCTCAAAACGTCCACGTTTCACTGGTAATACGGAAACTCTGTCCAGTGTGACGGGGAGTGAGCCCGTCGCCACTTGTAATGGACAGTGGATACAATACATGCCTCGAAATTGAAACATGCCTGTTTCCTCATGATGTTTTCCTTCATCAAGCCAGTGGTGTTACAAATCGTACATATATTCCGAAAAACGCATTGTACGAGTTGGTCTGGCTGGACGGGGATTGAACCATCGCCTCGCCTCCTGCAGGGCAAGGTTACTGGACCACCATGGCTTGAAACATAACATCAATTAAATACCGATTGTTTATTTGCACATCAAAATGCCCGTATGAACTAACAAACACGCTTAGTATACGCGCCGGGCGGACGGAGCGGGTCGCATTTTTGCGCTACGGATTTCCGTCAGTGCGATACGGCCGGCCTGCCCCGCCCCGATGAGGCCCACCCTAATATGCGCTTACCTTATAACGTGCCACACACGTATGGAATTTAGATCCAGAATTACGAATCAGATTTGTTATTTTGTATAGGTTGATTTGATATCTCCACAATTCCGAACGTAATTAAGGAGGGGGAAATTTTCCCCCTCCTTAATTACGTAATTAACCTTAAGGTCCGCCACATACATCGGGAATTCCGATTCTGGATTACGATTTCGTATGAATTTTAAATTCATACGAAATAACCCATAATCATAAGCAAGTCTTGTAAACATATTACACCCAGAACCCAGACCTCACCGACACTCGCTTGACCACAAAATCCAATTATACCTACATAAGGTATCGGCTTTGAAAGTACATAACTAGTTATTAACTCTGGATTTTGCTACACTAGTTTAATATTGTTTGAAGTAGAGGTTACCTAATGAGATATTTTATTTATAACGACTTCGTACACGTTCGATAATATAAATTTTCTCAAACATGCTTGGAAATGTGAGCATTATTTTGACAACCTTCTTCGAGATACATCGAAATTGCAGTACTGGCCAAATACATGCGCGCAGCGGCCGGCAATGTTGTATGAAAATCCATATCTGTCGTGTTTAGCGACCAAATAAATTACATACTAAACTCATATCTGTCGTGTAATTTAAAAATAGAACGATATTTTTCTCTGAAACATGGTACCCAAGGAGGTAACTTATCAAAGGTTTTATTTAAATTTCGAACTGGCTTGCAAATAGAAAGCTTAATTTTTTTTCGCTTGCATCATAAGAACATTAATTTGTTTTATTGAAGTCGCTGTCAAGCCGGTACGATTCGCGACAGGGCATATATTTTTTGGCTTGGCTTGATACCGACTTCTTTAAAACAAATTAATGTTCTTATGATGCGAACGAAAAAGTCATCGGCTGCAATATTATTTTTTAACTTATTAGTTTTTTTGAAGGCGGTTTTAATTTTTTGTTAAACTTTTGTTTATTTCGAAATTTTCAGTAGTGAATTCAGTAGTTCAATAGTAGTGCTTTAAATTAACTAACGCACTAGTCGGCACTACGATTTTCGAAGGTTCCCCTCGATTTCTCTGGAATGCCATCATCAGATCCTGGTTTCCTTATCATGGTACCACACTTGAGATATCTCCTATCCAACAAAAAAGAATCATTAAAATCGGTTAAAAACATTTAAAAAAAATTATATATACTGTTTGAGAAATGGCGGAATTGAGAAACCTCCTCCTTTTTTGAAGTCGGTTAACTAATAAAAATTGGCACATGCAAGGCACATGAAATAAAATAAGATTACGCTTACGACTCTATCCTGAGAGTTTTCCCAGAATAGAAAACATCAGGTGTCCTCAGGGAATAATATCACTGGGCATGAGATTATTTACGCTTAATGTATCATTAGAATAAGTTGTCGATCCACCTCAAAGGTGTATTATTTTATTTAGGAAGGTCACAACTAAAATGTTTGTTTGCTCTTATTACCACATGGGTATTACTACCCTTAGGCGAATAAACCACTACCCCATACAGAGAGAGACCTTCGAACAATCTCGCTAGTTTGACAATCTATGCCCCTGTACCCGGACTTTCGATTTTCTATATATCGCGAGTTGACATTGGAACGAAAACGGTCACGTAATTGCGAAGTTCGAATGTCCGCGTAGACCTCCAGGGTGAAATTGATATCATTGGCATCCTATTAAACTAAGAGGGAGGTTACACGTTCAGTATTTCGTCATTCTGGTCCATCAGTCTGGTCAGAATGATGGGAGAGTGACGGACTGACGGAATGATGGTCCATACTGATGGAATGATGGTCCAGACTGATGAAAATTAATTCCGTCACTCCATTGTGAATGATGAAATACTGATGGGAAACTGATCGTGTAAACCCACTCATCATTCTGGCATCATTCTGGCGTCATCTGGCGTCATTCAACGATTGACCGATTGATGGACCAGACTGATGAAATACTGACCGTGTAACCTCCCTCTAAGAGTATTACCCATCAAACCGGATAACTTTTATACAAAAAAATCTGTTGTTTCATACAATTCGAGTAAGAATTGCAATTTAGTAGGTATTGAAAATGGCTTTTAATTTAAAATTAATGGTAAAGATAAGAACCGTTTTTCCTTCCAACAATAGAAAATACATAAAGGTAACCGTATCGAAGAAAGTAATGTCACAAAGTGATTTTCTAGTCGAGAAAAGATAAAATCTTTTCTGTTTCAGTTTTGATGTCGTCACTGTGGAGGTGGATAAAATAGGATCAATTCATATACAATACAATATTTTGTTCGGTAGATAGGTATAAGCCGCGCGGATAAAGAAACAATCTATAAATGGCGGCCGAAACGTCAAAAAGCGTTTTTTTGTATGAGTGCGAGTATAGACAGAGCGACGATGTGAGCGAGATAAACCGAGGCCGTCCGCCATTTATAGATTGTTTTATCCGCGAGGCTTATATATCATTTTAGAATCAATCTCTCCTAGAAAGAACAAAAGAAAGCAAAAATTTCGTCGGCAACAGCCCATTGATCTAAAAATGCTTATGGCAGAAACATTTTTAGTACATTTTTTAGGCTTTACCTTTATACACACTTCTATATTATGTAGTAATAAATAGATACTCTTCCTTATACTGTGCTTCTACTTAGAAAACATTGAAAAATAAATAAGTAATTACTGTTTAATAACTGAAACGTTTTTTTTAAATTCCAAATGGGCATTTTTTGTTTCAAATAAAATTATTTAAAAATGAAGTATTGAAAATTAGCGCATTCGAATTTTTTTTATCGTATCGAGATTATTCGAGATATAGCAGCGATGTATTTTTAAATTCTTTCCAAATTAGATATTTCACTAGAGATCGGATATTCGGATGCTATTTACCTAATCTTCATTTTTCACAAGAATAATGTCTTAATTCATTTATTTTATAAAACAAACCCAGGATAGTTCGCAAATCCTGGGATTGTTAAAATATCGTAGAACTTGGACAACATAAACAACTCGGACAGCATAAAAACCCCGATAATTTGGTCAACTTATACAATGTTGTGTGAGGTGACAGAGTTGTCCGAGTTGACAAAGCTGTTCATGTTTTCCGAGTTGACCGAGTTGTTTATTTTGTCAGAGTTGTCCAAGTTGACCGAGATGTTCATGTTGTCCAAGTTGTTCTAACTACTGTTGACTACCTACGAGATCCAGAATGACAAAACGGGTGACCCGATTTTTTTAATTAACTTTATTGAGAAAGGCATATCCATATTATGTTTTCGTGAGGAAAAAAGTGAAGTTTAGGTAAATATGCATCCCATTATCCGATCTCTAATAATAACTTTCCACCCCTACATAGGTACAACATTTCATGAATGAACTAGGCTAACTGTAAAGATCAAAAGACGTAAAATATGAACGTAATCCTCTTGTTGAAAAGCACCCAGTAAACCACAGTTTGTTTAAAGTTTCAAGTAACAAGAACAGGCCAAGGATGCAGAAACATGGCGCCATTTGATATATTAGGTCAAAAGTCAGAGAACCCAGTAAGTAATAAGTAAGTAGAAGTTGTTAGTGATAAGTAGGATGAAGAAAATTGATAGGTACAACAGTGACCTACGCAGTTGTAGGTCAACCACGAGTATTGGCGTTCCGTACCAGTATGAGAAAAACTATAATGAATTATGCCCGCGCGACATCGTCCGCTACGCACTGGCTCTTGTCATTGATGAGCCAATTTTTACGTCGAATCACAAGCTTGCACAAAATGCTACATACCTACGTCAAAATTTCTGTAGTTTTTGCGTGATGCTCGAACAAACAAAGAGACAGGCAAAAAGTAAAAAATATCTTTGAAACTGACACGCTTCTGTTACAGTTTAAAATCTTAGGGTTATAATAATATGATAATTATAGCATAACATAAATAGGTAAATATTCATTGTGCATCAAAAACATACAACAGCAAAAAATTTTAAGACGTTTTCAAATAGGTGCTACTTAGTTTAGGTAATATAATTGCATAAAAATAAAAGCAACAAAGGAGTAAAGTATTTTAATAGTACCTAGATACAAATCTAAGATTGATTGATTATAATTGTTGTTTGTATTTCATATATTACTGATTATTAACACGTTACAGCCACGTATGTTTCAATCTTTAATTTGATAGTACATACCAAGTTAAGGCTATTCTACCGTTGGCGCGCTCCATACAAACGTAGTATGGTGATATTTTCAATACTATCCAATTAATGTCAATGAAATTTTTCAAAAACAATCTAGTAACTAATTTCTATGTCGGTATGAAGTCAGATTTTCGATAAAATTTATAGTTTTAAAGTTACAGTGCCACAAATATTTCCATACAAATCTTAAATTAATTCTAGCATTGAAACTGTATATTTTAATGAAAATCTGACTTCATACCGACATAGAGATTAGTTACTTGATTGTTTTTGAAAAATTTCATTGACTTTAATTAGATAGTATTGAAAATATCACCATACTACGTTTGTATGGAGCGCGCTCCGAGTAGAATTCTCTTAAGTAAAATTTATAAAATGCTCATGATTTGAAAGGGAGTTGCCCGTAGTATAGGGAGAAAGCTACTTTTAATAAATTATTAGTCCATTTTGCGTGGCATAATTGTTGGGATGCAGCGTTCGATTTTTATTTACTTTACTAGCTCCCCACAATAATATGATTTAGCCTTATTTTTTCCAAAATTTGATAGTCTATATTATTAGAAATGCACGAATTAAACACTCATGTGCCAGAAATGAGTAGTTTTTGTAATCTGATGTTTTTAAATTGTGTAATTTTTATTTTTTAATAGATATTTTAACATTGTTCAGACAAAATATGTTAAGCTATATGGCTATGTCCATTCAATTATAACGCTATATTTTTATCAGTTGTAGAAGAGTTACAAAAGTTAACGCATGTTCAAAAATAAATTTATAATATCCAGGACTTTTCGAGAAAAATAAAGAAAACTAAAATCAAATATTCCTCAATAACATCGAAAGAAATTGTTGAAGAATTGTTGAAAAGGCGATGTCATTTTTTGAGCCTCATACTTCAACCATACGGTGTTGAAGTATTTAGTATACAATAATTAGCCTCTCTCTCATACTTCTAACGTACAACAAAAATTTAAAATCGCGGTACTTTAAAAATGGATAGGTTCGTTTACCGCGTTTTTAGCTGCGGTTCTACATTCATCCCGTGATCATGACAGTTGTACAAAATATTGGGAACTCCAAAAACAGTAAAAAAATCATAAACTTTAGCTCAATTAATATTATACAAATAACCGCGTAACTCTCAAAAACTGTGAGGCTAGTTAGATTAAATTTACTTACATCAAATTTGCTTTATTACTTATATTGACCGGTCAACCGGTTAATAAGTATGATATACTTCAGATCAGTCAGAGTACTGAAAAAAATGCGAGCCAACTAAGAAGTATAATTTCTCTTAATTAGCACCAAAATCATTGAAATGACGTTATTATTGTTTACAAAAAACAAAAGATGGTTAGTTGTAACAACAAGCCGAATTCGTTTAACAAAGTTCTCTTAGTCGGAGAAGTCATGATGTTGACAGGCTCATAATATGGATTCATGATGTTGGTTTAAGTAAACAATTTTTCGTGCACGCAGCAATATACTTCAGATGGCATGCAATCAGCAGCCTACTGTAAAGCGACATTCCATTCGCTTTTATTTTAACACTTAAACCACATAGTTCGTTTTCCTTGTTTTCACAAATCGCGCTCCCTCCCCGAAGCGACTTGACAAAATACTATTGAGAGTTAGCGATACGTATTCGTTTATTGTGAATAAAATAGCGAACGTAAAATGTGTATTTACGAGGACTTCCTTGAGATTTTCTCGACGCAACTTTATTCTGTATCGAGACGTTGATTTGATATTTATTTAAAGGCGCAGGGGAGCCTTCACCAGAATCAGAAGGTGGTTTGTTCCATACTAAACTGTACTTCCATACTAAATCTACTCAATGTATGAGACCGCCATTTTTTTTTTGCTATTTCAGGTTTGCGCCCATAGTGGAGGTTGTTCGGTTTGATGGTCTGAGCCGCCCCTGAAAGTATTGGAGCAGTGGGGGAAATCATCTGGTAGGATATAGGGTCCTTCTTAATAATGCTGACGGTTTTTGGAGGAGATGATTTGACCATCAAACTGATCAACTTTCGTAATGGGACCAACACTGTTTTCGCGAAACGATCAGCTGTCTCATAGAAAACTGCAATCCTGCTCGACCTAAATGTATGCAGCATATTTTTTCGCGAATGCGGTGCTGGTCCCATTGAGAGGATAGTTTAGTTTGATGGTCTAAAAGAGCCCAAGCATGGTTTACTATCCTACGTGCCTCCACATATTTTCCGATGATGTTGTTCTGCTTCATCATCAGACCCTCAGCAGTTTATGTACAGACGCTACTCATAGCTCTATCAAAAGAGCTCCATACGCCTCATACGCCTACTAATTTCGTGTTGGTTTAACCATAGTTTCGCTTCTGTTATTATCTATTCATATTATGGTTGTGGCGATATTTGCGCTTAGAGAATTGCATTGCAGGACTCAAAGGAATAGAGTCAATACAGCATACTTTCACGCTTCAAATGTTAAAAGAGGGAGAGCAGTGATTCGAGAAAAAGCGACATGTCCTTCTGAGCAATTATGTTACCTCAGCGCTTCCTGGTTTATTTTAAGAAATGGTCTGCGTTGCCGATACCTAGCTACAATCATAGTAAAAAAAAGAAAGAGTACTAATACAGGGAGTTAATTAAAAATGCGTTACTTAAAAAATACGTTGCTTTCGATCATCAAACTGAAAAACTGGCACTATAGTACCAAAATTATATTAGAGAAAAATATTTGCTTTACCTACCTATAATTATATCGAGTCGATATTGACGATTTTTTTTCGCGATTTCAGTATTGGTCACTCCCAAAGTAAAAAGTTATTAAGTTTCATGGTTTGAAGCACCCTAAAAGTATGTGACCCATGGAAGTTTACACTCTGTATACTGACGTACAATACTGACATTCGCTGCCCTCCACCAATTTTGACCTCACCCCCTTTCGGTGGCACGAGAGGTGGACGACTGTATAAGCAGTGTATAATTATCTCTCATTCAGCCATTGACTTACCAACTTCTAGTCGTAGGGTCCAATCCAAAAGAGAAACAAACACATAAGAAACAATTACGCACCAGTCTTAGTTTGATTGAGGGACGTCTGCATGCCGTACTGCTGTGCTGTAAGAATTTGTAAAAACTATATGCAAGCAAAATTTAATTGAGACTATTGAGGTTTAGTGTGTTTCAGTTTTGCAGATTGTTGGAACAAGTATTTGTAGCAATGTTTCTGACTACCCTGAAAGGGAGTACGGTCGCGGGTTTATGTTATGTAAGTATGAAGTTTCAGTATTTTTAGTTGGATTATATTACGAACACGTACTCTCGTTTATATAGGTTAGCCTGTGACAATTTTTTCGACAATTTTGTATTAGACCCGGCGCGCCGTCCATAACTTAGTAAGTCCAATGCATCCAGCATAATGCTGCTAGTTAGCCTTTTCTTGTCATTGCGAGCTGGTTGGCATGAAGTGTCCGGGTGTGCTACAAGTGCACGCTTCAAAACAAAAGGCAGTGATATCATTATTTATTTTCTCCATAAGTATCTGTGATACAAGAAATGAATATCCACTTAGTTTCGGAGAAAACCTTCTGTGACAAACAGATGGACAAACCGAACTAATTCCATAAGTGTTCCGTTTCCAATTTTGTTACAAACAAACACTAATAATAACGTAACTTGAAGATTTCGGGTTCGTATTCTGTAGTAACCCAGTTTCTATTTGCCAAGAGTTAGGGTATGTTTACACGAATACAGTGATAATATTGTTGTTTAGGTTTATACGGGTTTTCGGTTAGACTTTGTAAATACGGGTTGATGTATAATATGGAGCGTGGTAGGTATGTAGGCTCAGAATGAATATAAACAAACGCACTTTGTCGTTTGAATCTTTTGCAAAACGGTTTTATAAAGAATTTTGGCGACCGGCCCTGTAATTTGAGACCCAGACTTAGAGGTCCCGTACATGAAGGAAACTTAGTAATACGTGTAGAATGAAACAAAACTAACAAAAACGTAAATTAGTTGTTGTAGCCTGTAAAAGTTGGGGGAAAGGTATGGTCCTTATGATACCTTTTGTAGCAAGTGTGTGAAAGTCATAATCTTTCTTATTAGATAGTCCATTCATCTTTTACGAATTCATTATGTTTATTTTAATGAAAATTCACGATGTTTTTTGATAAACTTCCACATCTCCAGAAGTCCGGATTCAAAAGTAGAAATTACTAGTAAAATAGACAAATCATCCAAAAAGCAGTAGCCAAACGCTACCACGACAGCTATTTTCATCTAATATTATCACTGAGGTATTTTTTTGGTCGTTACGGCTTGGTTGAACTGATAGTTCATGATTTCTTTTTCTTCCATTATCATAATGATATTATTATAAAAAATGCCTTATTTTTTTCTGTTTATAATAATTATGATCGCCGTCCTGAAGACCTTTTAGTTTTCGTAAAAAATGGCTGGTTCCAAATCTGCCCATCTTCTTTTGTTTGCGTTGCAGAAAAAAGACACAGATGTTGTTCTGCCTGTTTCTAGCATCAAAAATTTGATTATAGTTCTAGATTTCTTATCGAACGATGCGATGAGATGCTTCTACCTCTGAGAGAAACGTCACGTAAATACATAGGTACATCCCACATATTCGCACTAAACGCCTTTCAAAATCTTTTATAATGTGCACAGCCAAGGAGTGGAATGCCCTGCCTGCGCTGCGTCGGTATTTCCGAACGCTTACAACCCGAATTCCTTTAAAGTACGAGTGAATAGGCTTCTTGGTAAGCTCGGTACATCTTCGACTCCACCTTTTGTTCTGAGGACTAGACTGAGGTCAAGAACAAACCCGCGCGACTCGCCCGATCCTCTGCGACCGCAAAGTGTCGCTCGTCTGTAAGAGCACTAATATGTTTTGTCCCTTACTAAAATTGTTCAGTTTAATGGGTAGACTATGTGGTTTAAAGGTTAATGATACTTAAAACTATTAGATTAAAAGAAATTGAACAAAGCATAGTTATGTGAGGCCATAGGTAAACAAAGGCAAGTAATATACAAAAGTAATTTATGTACTACCCACTCCTGGGTCAGGGGTAATTACCCACAAAATGGGCATTTTTACCCAGCAAAACGGCAGGTGCCTTGTTACCGGTGGATTACCAACCGCGGCATTCCACCTACTATAGAAATTCCCTAACAGAACTCATCATATTCTCGTTTATATTTTAACTCACACTGTTTTGGATAATTCAAAAACTAAGAACCAAACCAAGGACTTGGTTTGGACTAGGACGTCCCACTGCAGGGCACAGGCACTACCCTCAGGGAGGGATGCCCTATGGGCATCAGTCCACCACGCGTGCCCGGTGCGTATTGGTTTGCTAGACTACAAAACATCAGAATTCAAAATGTCTACTTCAACTTCACAAAGTTTTACTTACTTTGAAGTTTGAGAGCAGTCGGTATTACGTACCTACATAAATCTGAATTACTCATTGGTCTGTCGTCCATGCGGATTGGAACTCGTACCCTATATGTTTGAGTGTGAGCTTACTTCTCCGCAACACCCGCCACCGAAATCGAGATGTTCTTTACGTTTTAAATGATGATCGTGTCAAGAACAATTAAATGCAGTCGCCTTGTTCGACAGCCACGGAAAGAAAATGGGGATATCCATTCTAAGCCCATAATTATGATATGTTATGTTTTATAACTACTGTGATATTATGGATTTGCCACGAAAGATCATAATACCTAATACCTATGCATATCTGCGAAACGCAACGCATTCTATACGGCAGAATAAATGGTGCCAATTTTGACGCGGCTTCTTATAGTAACATTTCGCGCACCATCCATTAAAAGCTCTGTCTATTCAAATGTAAACTATTACAATTTAATAGCTTGTGC
This sequence comes from Agonopterix subpropinquella, assembly GCA_922987775.1. Classification (NCBI taxonomy): domain Eukaryota; kingdom Metazoa; phylum Arthropoda; class Insecta; order Lepidoptera; family Depressariidae; genus Agonopterix; species Agonopterix subpropinquella. Next base: position 33,952,890 of record OV277693.1, read on the forward strand.
CCGTGTGTGCTGAATAATCAGAGTATTTTGTTAACAAAGGTCTGATAATGAGAGTCGGCGGTGCTCGGAGTACGGAGCATTTTAATTGAGATCCTTTTGGCTTTGATACTTGGGATTACGGAGATTTTTTTCGTTTAAATCCTAAATAAAGCGAAGAATTTTTTTCAACAAACATTTTATACCCCAAAGGGTGTATTTAGATAGTGAAACTAAACAACTTTATCTAAGGAACATGCGTCGAGAATGAATATATGCATCCCTTTTTTGGACCTCCCATCAATGATATTTTATTGTGTTACTATCTTCTAATTCCATTGAAAATACATCGGCTGAACCACAGTTTTGTACAACGTGTTAATGTATTAACGCAAAATTAGAAAGTAGTTTATGGTTTCAACATAGGAAATTTTTTCAAAATATTAAATAATGTGTTTGCAAAATTTAAATTTTTCTGAACCCGATGACAACCCACTGCACGAGCACACTCACCCTACTTACTACCAAAACAAGATAATAAAAATGTATCCATGAGTACGTTAGCGCTTTCTTTCAGTGCTGAAAACATCACAAATCATTTTTGCCTCAAAACTTAAAATGTGAATAACTTTAAATTTTAATTATCAAAATAATTAAATTATTGTTTCAATATCATTATTTTGTTATTTCAATCAGTTGGTTGTATGAGGTTTTGCGCTAATTCATTAACACGTTGTATTTTTTTTTTTTCGTTTTTTGACTCTAGCATACAAAATTTCCAAACAGCAAGCTTACGCTGTGTCTGAATCTATCACCAATATTCGAAAAGCAATCTTCTTAAAAATGTACATTTTAAAGTGTCCTTTTCGGAACATCCGACTAAGTTACGTCGTAAAACCAGACCGGAATTATCAAAGTGCGACCCTAAGAATAAAACTTGGTTTTACATGGGGTGACATCGTAAAATAGCGGTTGTAAAGAACTTGTGGGACGCGAAGAAGAATGTCTCGGCGTGTTTCATAAAGAGTGAAATACAGGGCTTACATCGCATGGAATACGAGCTGACAGCTAAATTCAATGCATTTCTTGTTATTTTTCTGCCAGCTCCGTAGTTTTAGATTTGATTTTTAGACAAAATGATGGTCTTTGCTTATACTCGACCGCGGTGAAGCCGGGGAGGGGATTGTTTTTATGTGACCATTATAAATATTAACTTTCGAATTCTCGAAAATAGTGTCCTAGACTAACTTACATTAACGTAAGTTCGTGTTAGTAATATAAACCATCTAAAAACATTGATACAGCAGTTCATTTTGCTTACATAGTTTTTTAAAATTATTACAGAACCGTGCCACGGCATTATAGCAGACGTGCGCGTAGTCGGTGGATCAAATAATGACTGGCGTGTAATTGTTTCTCTTCATACGGATTGTTAATCTTTTGGTTCAGACACTTTTGAGTGCGGACCCGACAGACGTCCAGTAGTTTGGTAAGTAAATGATGGTAACTCAGCTGTAGCGGAAGGATAGACGGACGGACGGCCACTTAAATTATGTATCTATTCCAGAAATGTTCCGCTTTCCCTATTTTGATACTTTTACTGATCTATTTTCAGTTCGATTACAAAAAAAGGAAAAATCCCCATACACCGCCGCACGTTGTGACGTTAAAACATTTCTCCTCCAAGTTTTTAAAAGTTCGAAAGGAAAACACATAAACTTAACATTAAAGTACAACATAAAATATGTAAATCCAAATATACATTACCGACTTGCTGAGTTGTCTCTCGATTTAAAAGTTAAAACAGTTTCCATAAAGTTTGTCCGAAGGGAACAAGACAAAGAAAACTAGATTCACATTGGTTCTACAACAACATCATCTGTTAGAACTCTAAAGTTCAGTTTTAGTTTGAATAATCCCAACTGCAGGGTAAAGGTCACCTTCCTTTATTCTAATTAATGTAAGACGGAGTGGATCAGAATTAAGTCCGCATATTATACTTAATATTATAAATGTTTTTTATGCTTTCACGTGAAAACTACTCATGAAAATTTGTACACATATTCTTGGAGGTATTAGAAGTAGCATAGGGTACTTGGGGTTTTCCAAACTCCACGCGGACGAAATCGCGGGCAAAAGCTAGTACAATATAAATATAATTATGTCTGTCTGTCTGTTTGTGCAATGAAACTTTGGTGGGTTGTTGTGCGAGGGCCTGCGATGGTTTCACACAAAACATATTTTGTAAAGACGCTTGCAACAAATACCGGGCACAAATAGTGTGCTTGATAAATACAAAGCACATCACAAAATAGAGTATAGAATTTCCTAAACACGAATATATTATGGTAACGTCAGAATGTGATTAACCCTATTGAATGTATGCTTTGTTAGTTTCATGTTTGGGTGCTATGTGTTGCTATTTATCTACCCGTTAGTAGGCGTAACTAAATGTCCGATGCATTTGCCCAAAATTATTGCCTTTATTAACAAATTAGACCAAACCACATAGGAATGTGTAGAATTTGGCAACGCAGAAATCAAATATTCATCATACAACGCATCGACTCCGCTCGTACACAAACAACTCGCGCCGTTTGGAGAGAGGCGATTAGCCACATAATAAATTAGCGGAAGATATGTGACAAATGGACCTGTTTTTCATGTATAGGCAGCAGCAATAAGTTGTATACACTTTTGTTCTACTATCAGTTTAAAATAACAATGTGCATGACCTCGCTCGCAAATGTGACGTCATACTCAATCACACGAATTTCACCCGAGTCATTCAAATGAGCCCTTCAAGGCCATGCACATTGTTATTTTAAACTGATAGTACGTTGTAGTACTAAAGTGTTATTGCTGCTGACTGTATTTCCGAGTGAAAAGTATGATTGTGTGATTTGTCTTTTCTTTTTGAATGATTTGTACAACGAGTTTTTTATATTGGAGGATTTTATATTGGAAGAAAACCATGCCCGACCCAATTTGAGGAGAATTGTCTCCTGTCCACATCCTGTCCACCCTAAATTCGCAGTTATTGTCATGTAGCTACAGAATCGGTACATTTGTTGAAGAAGCAATATACTTCCAGTCTCTTCCTCAAATTATACAGAGCGTAAGTTTCTGATTTTTTTTGCCTTTCCTGTGGGTGGCTCCACATTGAAAGTTGTTCAGTTTAATGGTCTTAATTTCAATTTCAATTTATTTATTTGTGAATCACAGGTTATAAAGATGTTACAAAATTGTTGGTTCCATTGTGTTCCGCCAGAAGGCATACAAAAGATAATCGCATTAATTCGCCGTTTCAGTATTTTGCTAGGCTGTCACTGACATCATGTATATGTGGGCGTCCACTAAGGAGGGCCGGCATTTTAACCCACTTTTTTTATGACTGATCTAGATGCCGAATCTAACCTTAATTCAAAACCCGACAACGGGACTCTTTTTGCGTGGACGCCCACTTATAGTGGCGCGTTGTGGAGAGGTATGTACACCTAATGTACACTCAATTATGAGTGTTCATATCCGCACAGACGACATCGACATGCCATGAAAAGAAAAAGGGTAGACGTATATATAGGCTGGTGATGATGAGACTTTCCCCCCCCCCCCCCCCCCCCCTAATTATTTTTTTGCATTCATCTCAATGTACGACCTCTTTTATTCTATGTATAGATATAAGTATCTTTGGTTAAAACGTTAGTCAAGGATTATGTATTCAAATGCGCATGATGCAAAACATCTAAAGTGGATAAAACTGGTTTTTTTTACACCTAGGCTGGTTCTTGTTCTGGTTCCAAAAGTGGTTACACAAACTGTATGGCAACGTAATTGGTTCCAGCCGCGACCTACAATATTTTCGACTGGCAATTTCGTGCTCTGCATAGAATCCGTTCGTGTGCAAGTCCCAAACTGATTCCCTCGTTAGATTGACGGCTAATCAATACGGCAGCGGTGATAAATTGACGACACTCCCTCCAGCTAGAGCGTCTGTTGGTGATTTTTCTTGCGTTCCATTGGATCAAAATTAATTGGACGATCAGAGAAATTATTGTGATTCGTCAACCTTTGTCAAGAGTACCCATTTTTACTTTTGTGCGAGTTTTTTTAGTCATTCTTTACTATAGTAAAAATATATTGCTTCTCTCGTTTTTGTGTGGTTGCGAGACGATTCGAACCCGCTTTGGAAAACCATATCCGAGAGAGGAATTAGTTCGACAGTCTGATCATGATCATCCCTCAAAAACGAACAAAGAGAGTTGTACGTATAGGTGTTAATACTCCTTATACTATGAACGGAGGTCAGGAGATGAAGTTTTCTTGGCGGTTTGAACATAATTAATAGGTAGTGGCGTCCGCGACTTCGTACGCGCAGACCGTTGCGTTGACTCTAAATACTCATAACTTTTGAATCGATTCCTATGAAATAAAACCTAAATTTTAGCCAAACCAAAAATGTTGTATGTATTGTATAAAATGTTCTTGAGCCAAACTAAGCGCCCTATATTTTTGTGGAAACCCCATCTAAATCGGTTCAGTGTTTTTTGCATTGCACAAACAGACAAACAGACGAAAATTATAAAAATAGTCTCAATGCATTCCATTACGTATCGTAAACGCCCCCAATGAATATTTTTGCATATTGCATCCACGCCAAGATTGCAATTTTATTATAATTGTATACCTATAGATTAAGTGTATACTTATATAGATATACCTATAGTATAACACAAGGAAGACCACGACCAGGGCCCTGTTTAATAAACGAGACAATGACAATTTGACAATGACAATTTTTGTTTTTCATTAGCTCTATTGATATTCATTTATTTATTCGACAGATTTATAAAATAGTAACATTAAATAAAATTATAAATAAAGTGACATAAAATTAAACTAACCTAGGATGTGGTGCAGGTTCGGTCCTTGTGAACGCAGAACGCTTGCCGCATTTCCTCGCTGAATGGCTATGCTGATCCGTTAAGCGAGGAAAGTGCCAGCCCTTGGGTCCCCTGTCCAAAACCTAACCTATCACACATAAAAAAAAAAAAACAAAAAAAAAAGTGGTATTGGGTGGGTGACAATTCAGAGTACATCGCTGGTTACCAATGACGCTAAGCTTGCAGTGCTTCATGTGTCCTAGCATTCTCTGCAATGTACTCTGAATTGTCATTGTCACGCTTATTAAACAGGGCCTAGAACCCGCGGGATTAGTTCTGGGGAGGAGTGGTCCTTCTTAAATTAATTAGGATTTATAAAGGATGGTGACCTTTACCCTGCAGTTGGGATTATTCAAATTAAAACTGAACTTTAGAGTTCTAACAGATGATGTTGTTGTAGAACCAACGTGAATCTAGTTTTCTTTGTCTTGTTCCCTTCGGACAAACTTTATGGAAACTGTTTTAACTTTTAAATCGAGAGACAACTCAGCAAGTCGGTAATGTATATTGGATTTACATATTTTATGTTGTACTATAATGTTAAGTTTATGCGTTTTCCTTTCGAACTTTTAAAACTTGGAGGAGAAATGTTTTTGTTTCGTCAAAGGAAAGTGGGAGATGGCGGAATTTTCCTTTTTTAGGGTTCCGTACCCAAAGGGTGAAAACGGGACCCTATTACTAAGCCTACGTTGTCCTTCAGTCCATCCGTCCGTCCGTCCGTCTGTCTTACCTATTTAGGACTGTAAATTTTGAACCATAAGAGCTAGATAGTTGAAATTTTCACAGAATGTGATTTATTACAGCGGATAGTAAACAAATAATAAACATTTCAAAAACATTAAAAATCAAGGGGGGTCCTCATACAAGGAACTAGTTTTTATCAACGTTTCTTCTTCTTGCTCTAGGGTAAAAACTGTAATATATACAAGCGTCAAACTTGGTGTGATTGTAGAACAAACTCTACAGTATAACAACAAATAATAAAAACCGGCTAAGTGTGAGGCGGTCTCGTGCTAAAGGACCCGGAGAAAAAACAATTTTTTTGTACGTCAATAATAACATGTTGTGGTGGTGTGGTGCGGAACCCTCGGCTTCGGTGCGCGAGTAGCCCGACTAGACCTTCACCGATTTTATTTGTAACGAGTATCAAAATTGTGAAAGCGGAGCATTACCGGAATACCTAAGTCTGGTTAAGAGGCCATCCGTCAGTCCGTCCTTCCGCCACTGCTTTACAGAGTTACCAAAATGCAGTTCAACAGTGATGGCAAACGTTCTATAAACGGTTACATATCAAAAAGTCAAACGTTCATTGGTCAAATTTTAAAAGAACAAAAAACGAAATGGCAAAAGTACGAAAGGCCAAAAGTTGATACGTCAAAATTTAAAAGATCAAAAAGACGATTGGTCAAATCGTTCAAAGGCCAAATGGACGAATGGTCAAAAGGTTGAAATATCAAATTTTAAATGGTCAAAATGATGATTGATCGTATCGTTTATTTAATTGTTTAAATAATAATTAGCAACCAAAGTCTAAGCTTTTCTAAACGCAATCATAATTACATACACTATTTAAAACTCAAGAACGGCTGAACCGATTTGGCTGCAAATTTGGGAGGAGGTAGCTTAGAACAAGGAGACGGACATAGGGTAGGTGTAGGTGTAGGGTCTATGGCAGGACAACGTCTGCCGGGTCAGCTAGTTGAATATAAAAATAAACTCTTGTAGGACTCTTAGATTTTAAGGAAAGCTAAATAGGAATACCGAATATTACTGTGAAAGTTATCAAAACGAAACTCAATTATATTAGCTTCGTGTTGTTATTTTTGTTCATGCCAACGGGACCCTATTCGTAAGTTTATGCTGTCAGTCCGTCCGTCCATCTGCCTGTCTGACTGTGTGTCTGTCTGTCCTACCTACTGGGTTGAAGTGGAGACATTTGCATTACCTATTTTAATGGGTTACTATACGAGACATTTGCATTACCTATTTTAATGCGTTAATATACTCAAGATACTAAATAACTTTCCGAAAAGAACGTAAGGAAATTCACAAAAAAAAACAGCTTTTCATACAACAATTCGACCAGCTGATTACATTTAGTATGGAAAGTACAATTTCAATTTCTAATTTTATACAGGTTTCAGGTTTTATACATTTTTTACAAACACACTAGTAATACTTAAGGGGGTGCTTTAGACCATCAAACTCAACAACTTTCACTATGGAGCCAAAAGCGAAATCGCGAAAAAGAAATCTGCTGTTTCATACAAAACTGGAGTACCGACTCGACTTAAATATATGGGATAGGGGGAAATGATTTCAATACTGGCTCCATAGTGAAAGTTGTTCAGTTTGATGGTCTGAAGCACTTGCTTAAGTATTACTAGAGTGTTTTATTACAGCCTGTATAGGTTTCTTAGGGAAAGTAGTTGAGTATCATGGGTACTTAACTACTTACTTTTGTTAGGTCTGCTACATACATACGGAATTCCGATCCGGAATTTTTAATGCAAGATTACGATTTCATATGGATTTCCTCCCTCCATAATTGCGTTCAGAATTGCGGAGGTATGAAATCCTATACAAAAAAATTAAAAAATACTACCTATGTAGACATAAATACTTGCATACTTATTATTATACTCGCGCCAGTGTCCCATTATGCAGAGACAATGGATCGCGATCGGCTACCATCCTGACACACTTCTTTTGCCTCTTCCACAGTCATAATAAGTCGTTTCATACACGCTCCTCGTTTACGAGTGCATTTTGATCTGACCCTTCTTAAGTACGCTGCCAATTTGTTCTGCATACGTACGTCTAGGGCAACCCCTTTTGATTGTTCCATTCACACTCGCTTTTTATAATTTTATACGTCAGTCTACTATCACTCATCTTTTCCACATGACCAAACCATCGCAGCATTCCTTTTCAATCCTTGTCACTATATCCTCTTTCAATCCACATCTTTCTCTAATTACACTATTTTGTATTCTGTCATTCAAAGTCACACCACACAATACTGCGTAAAGAACGCATTTCGACTGCATTTATTCTAGATTAATTCCTCTTCTGCCATACCCAATATTCGCTGTCATACATCAAAGTTGGTGCTAGCACACCGTCATGAACTGCCAAACGTGCCTTTTTGGATACATTACGACTTTTTTGAATGTGTGCATCACTCCATTAATCCTATTTCCCGCTTTCACTCTCCTGTCTGGTCTCCATCACACGTACCATCTCTGGTACATAACAAATATACGAATTAAATATAAATAAGTATAAATATAATTATCTTGGACTCACACACACACATTACCTAGTCACATTTAAAGTACCAGAATATTATCTAGACTTGTATTATGATGACTAGACAACGGTTCATCCTCCTGCGTATATTTTGTACTTCTCGTAGGACATAAGAAATAATAAAATCTATTTTTGGTGTTTTGGTTGGCGACTAAAACACAAACAATCGATTTTATTATTTCTTGTGTCCTACGAGAAGTACATATTTATGTACGCAGGAGGATAGAATACATAAATACAGGGTTTAAGGGTGAACAGTTGCATTACTTTGCATTAAGGGATGATTGTACCCATGATATTGAACAACCTATTGGAAATTCACAAAAAAAATTGGACTATCCTTATGAACGTTTGTATGAAAAGTAGTTTTTTTTTTAATTTCCTATATATGTTTCTTTAGCAAAGTTGTTCATTATCATGGGTACAGTAATTCAACTGTGTAACCCCTTAAAGTAATGCAACTGTGTACCCTGACACCCTGTTTAGATACAAACATCCTTGACTCGGTTACAAATATTCACATTTATCAATCATCATACAAATATTTGTCATCATACAATAATTTGTCTTACGGGATTCGAACCTCGGCAAAACAGGCAGGTTCACTACCGACTGTGCTATCAAGCCGTCATTCATTCTTCAACCTGTCCCACTTTTTCATCTCCTATCATAATTTTACATTCAGTCACTATTTTTTTCCATTCGAGAACCATAACTTTCGTCTTATTTATTCACTTTTATTCCATTCTTCTTAAATTCTCATTCATGCATGTTACCATTCTTCTGCCGATGATGCAAGTAGTACTTGATCAATTGATCATCATCATATAACAAACATTTGACGAGCAGAGCAACCCATTCATCCTTAAACCGTACTCTCTTTCTTTCAAATCACTCAAAGAGCTGTCCATGAATAAGTTGAACAACCACGGTGTCGCTACGCATCCCTGTCTAACACCCCTGGAGATGTCGAACTAGTCTGTGTATACTCCGTTTATCCTCCTTTGTAAGAACCCTCATACAAAGATTTCAGTGCCTGAACCAAGTTGCTATCCACCCCGTACAGGTCAGTCGCTATTTATTGTTTAAACGATTAAATAAACGATACGGTTCATAATACTTTTGCTCATTTAAAATTTGTTATTTCAACCTTTTGACCATTCGTCCATTTGGCCTTTGAACGATTTGGCTAATCGTCTTTTTGATCTCTTAAATTTTGATGTATCAACTTTTGGCCTTTCGTACTTTTGACCATACGACCATTGGGTCTCTTGAAATTTGGTATTTCGTTTTTTGTTCTTTTAAAATTTGACCAATGAACGTTTGACTTTTTGATATGTAAACCTATACACTAAATATTCTTCTTTTTTTAACTCTTGTTCATGCACACGTACAGACGTGTACTAAATGCTTTTGAAATGACAGTCATTTTCTCATATATTCTTGGAAAAAAAATCAAGGTCGATTAATTATAACGTGTTATTTTCCTTGTCAAGAAAAACTATAAATATAAAGGCTTAGCTTTAGGTACTGGATTTATGATGACTCACATAATATCCCTCGTGTCAATACAGAGAGTAAACTTTAATATGGTGACTTTAGAGCATCTAACTGAATAAAGGTACAAATTCGTAGACAACCGCATCCAGCAGCACAGCAGCCAACATGTCGCTACGACACGTCGTTGAGTTATGTCTCTACAGTCATGATTTCGAACCCAACTGCAGACCGCAGCAGCAGACTGCAGCGCCGTATTCCACCGTCAACTTTATCAGTACTGATATAGTAGGTATTATTTTACATTGCACCCACTGCGCCCGCCTGTCGTAATGTGAATATAGCTAAGTCGAGTGACAGAGAAGTCCGACCGCACATCAGTGTCGCGAGGGACGTGTCGCATGCTACGCAAGGTATTTCATAGAAATACAGTACAATAAACCAGTAGTGTCGCAGTGACACGTCGTCTGCTGCTGCTGAGTGAAGTCGGCTACCAACTTATTCGTTAACATTCACTAAGGGATCAAATTTAAAATAAATACGAAATCTGCTGTTTCATACATTCTGGTCAAGTAGCTATTGATATTTTCTACGGAACTGCTTAATTTTTTCGCGAGTTTTATGCAACCCGTTCAATATTGTAATGCATTTAATTGTACACTTAAGGTTTTTACGGGGATGATCAGACCATCAAACTAAACTGTCTCTATTTCTGTATAATTTAATTTATTTCCTATTTTTTTACTTTCGTTTTTATTGGGTAAAGCTTCTGATCACCACAAATTCGAATAAGGGTTTTTTCTCAAACATGCTTGGAAATGTGAGCATTATTTTGACAACCTTTTTCGAGATAAATCGAGCCAAATACATGCGCGCAGCGGCCGGCAATGTTTGTATGAAAATCCATATCTGTCGTGTTTAGCGGCCAAATAAATTACATAGTAAACTCATATCTGTCGTGTAATTTAAAAATGGAACGATCTTTTTCTCCGAAACATGGCTACCAAGGAGGTAACTCATCAAAGGTTTTATTTAAATTTCGAACTAGCTTGCAAATAGAAAGCTGTTTATTGAAAAAAAAAACAAATTGTTGTTCGTTGTTCGTCATTGATTTTGAAAAGAGTTTTAATTTCTGCGAATTATTTGAGAAAATTTACTGTTTTAATTTCCGCGCATTATTTGAGAAAAGTACTATACAAGCCTTGGCCACAACTAGGCATTGATGACTTACACGTTCGTCCATCAATGCCTCTGTTGCTGGCCGCTGCAGTAATATACTAATGTATCGTATATAGTACATTACTGCAGCGGCCAGCAACAGAGGCATTGATGGACGAACGTGTAAATGTGGGCCGAGGCGAAGCCGAGGCACACATACGTAAGTCCATCAATGCCTAGTTGTGGCCAAGGCTTGTATAGTACTTTTCTCAAACAATGCGCGGAAATTAAAACAGTAAATTTTCTCAAATAATTCGCGGAAATTAAAACTCTTTTCAAAATCAATTACGAACGACGAACATTTTTTTTTTTTCAATAAACAGCTTTCTATTTGCAAGTCAGTTCGAAATTTAAATAAAACCTTTGATGAGTTACCTCCTTGGTCGCCATGTTTCGGAGAAAAAGATCGTTCCATTTTTAAATTACACGACAGATATGAGTTTACTATGTAATTTATTTGGCCGCTAAACACGACAGATATGGATTTTCATACAAACATTGCCGGCCGCTGCGCGCATGTATTTGGCCAGTACAGCAAATTCGATTTATCTCGAAGAAGATTGTCAAAATAATGCTCACATTTCCAAGCATGTTTGAGAAAAGGGCTTTTACCCGCAACTTCATCCGCACAAGTTATATAAGTACCAGATTTAAAGAAGAAGAAAAAGTGTAATTCAAATCAGAAGCATTCAAACCAAAAAAAAAATTCATGAAAATCGGTTCAGTAATCTTTGCGTGATGCTCGAACAAACAAACAAACAGACAGATAAAAAATCTTAAAATAGTGGATTTGGAGTCAGATACCTAAAAATAAAAACCATATCCTAATCTTTTTTTCTTGTTTATATCCTTATTATATCTTCAAATTACAGTTTTATTATAGTTTTGATTGATAGTTAATGTATGTGTATGTAGTAGGCCCGATAGCTCAGTTGGTAGCTGTAGGTAGGGGAAGATTGGCACCATTCGTACAAGGGGCACATACATACAGTAGATTTTACAGAAAAACTAAGAGGAGTACGGTCATGTCTTTTCACGTGTACCTAGCCTTTGTTCGACCGCATCGTTAGACCGGTAAGCCGCGACAGCAGCGCCATTACACAGAATACGACAGGTAGTAAAGTGTTTTTGCACTTGGTGAGTAAATATTTTATGGTAATTCACGATCGCATTGTAACTACTTTTATTACATTTCTAACATGATAATTACCTTATGACAAGTAAATATCCTTAACAAAAGTGTTTTAATTACAAATATTTTCTTGTTTACACGTTTCTAGAAAACAGGTAACTTTTTTAAACTAATATATCATGGGGTACCTTCGGACAGCATGGAATGGGGCACATTAGTACGCGACAAATGGTTGGTGATTCCTGGTAGATTAATTTATTTTTACAGAAACATGGTGTAACATTACAAAATTGAAGATGAGGAGTAAGGAAGTAGAGTAGACGAAAATTTGATGCTATATCGGCTGTAGATGATTGTCATGGAGCAGGGGATCACAAACATTTTTTTACCATACCTCCTTTGGGCAAACAAAAAATATCAACGCCCCCCGTGTCACATTAGGGTACCTAGGTACTACAATACAAACGAAATGTTAGTTTCATCATCTATGTACTAAATAAAGATAATTTTCGGTGCTGTATGAAAGTACCCCATTCGTGGGGCAGATTCGTACGAATTCCGGATGAAAGGAAAATCACTTTTATTCAATAACCCTCTAAAATACACATTCATACTATTTTTTCCCTAATAGCCAAATCTATGTGCTATTTCAAGATGATTTCCATAAAGCTATTAATCAACGCGTTAAAAAGAAAAAAAAATTATTGTGAAAACTGTACGAAGGGTCCCAATCTTCCCCTATAATATCACGGTTGGTAGTGAAGTTGTTGTGAACCTGGGTCGAATCCCCGTAAACATACTTTTTAACGAAGTTATTTCGAACAATATACATTGATCACATAGAGACCAGCTAGGTACGTTTTGTTCTAATAACAATCGAACAAAATTGAACCAGATTGCGTTCCAACGGATATTTGTTATTTTTTAGTTTCTTTTTTTCTTATTCCTCATAAATTACTCCGCTTTGTTAAATACCAGAGCAAGTTATTTTGAGGGTTCCGTAGTCAAACAAGGAACCCTTATACTTTCGTCTGTTCTGTCTGTATGCCCACGCCTCATTTTTACCTTGGCAAGTAGTAACGCAAAAAACGAATAAACATTTTCTTTTCAACCACATTTCCTTATCAGTAAGAAAAATGACTGTTTATAGTTTTCCTATGAGTACAACAGCTACGTAATCATATCATGGGCCAGTCCGACACGCTCCTGGCCGGTTTTTACATGAACTTAACGAATTTGCATCCTCGACATCATAACATTTTTTATGTATAATATTGTCAGAACTTATGTTGGGTTTTGAAGTGGCCAAACCGCAGAGTTAGTTTAAAACAACTTCAAAGTTCTCGAACTCCGTCGGATCGCTGGAAGACAATGTTTGACATTCAAACTTTTCGTCCTTTGAATGTTGTTTGGGACTAAATCTTTGCATTATTTTACAAGATTGGAAAACTCAGAAATAGTAAGCCTTGTTGCTTACTGTGAGCGCGAATATCTCGAGATAGAAGCATCCCTATTCCATATAATCCCACTGATGCAAGTTTTGTACAGTCTTTGATTAGGCAATTGATTCAATATTCCAATAGGAAGGTCATCGTTTCATTATCATCATCATCAGCCTATCATCGTCCACTGCTGAACATAGGCCTCTCTGTCCTCTGTCCGCGGCCTTTCTCATCCAGTCGCTCCCCGCTACTTTTTTTAGGTCGTCTGTCGGCAGCAGTCGGGCGCCAGTCTTAAAAAGACCTGGAAGCCGAATCAAAAATGTGTTCCTGTTGATTTTTTATAAGTATCATTTCAAAATTGAAGCTAAACGTATCAATCAGCTACAGGAAAAAATAAGAATTTTGCATAATGGTGGTCGCAACGTAGATTATTGCATTATTTTTGGTCGTACGAATGTCGAAGATTTACTCGAAAACGATTGGACAGATTTTCTTATATTTTGTGTAAAGAGTAACAATTATTCCATAATCCTATTTGGGGTAATCACTAATCAGAAACATCGCTACAATTGAGAACTAAATTTAGAATATTTTAGCGTATTGAAGTTTTCAGGATCGAATGACGTGTCAAGTGGTTGGCTAGCCTTTCGTCAACTAAACCACAGTACACACAGGGTGTAAAAAAACCTTTGGATCCTTAAAGGGTTGCGATTTCAGTGTTGGCTCCATAGTGAAATTTGTTCAGTTTGATGGTCTGAACCATACAGAATTCACACGCTCCCCCGGTCTGAACCGGTCTGAACCATTAAACTGAACAACTTTCACTATGGAGCCGACATTGAAATCGCGAAAAAAAGTCAGCTTTGCCATTTTTTTTTTTCGTTATTGGTCCCATAGAGAAAGTTGTTCAGGTTGATGGTCTAAAGCAACTCTTTAAGGCTTCAAAAGGGTTTTTTTCACCCTGTACTCCTGTACATACATACAAGGTGTTACAAAAATACAAATAAACATTTAAGGGGTTGATTTAGAGTCTAAAAGATTTTTAGAAAAAAAATCTGGTGTTCTATACTTGTCTTGGTGTTCTATTACTTGTCTGGTGTTATTAGCCTTGCAGCTGATCGTTAATTTTTTACAGACCTTTAACCATCAGTAACTCCTAAACCGATTGGAGTTATGCAGATAGACCTGGTTCATCCCCATCATAGAGATGCTCGACACCCCATAAACACTGAATCAGCCTTGCTGCTGATGGTTGCAAAAAGTACTAATAGTAAATTTGTTCAGTTTGATGGTCTAAACAACCCCCTTAAAAGTTTTAAATGTTTATTTTTTACTTTTGTAACACCATTTAGAGCACCTACTTAATATCGACCGAGTTCTCACTATAAACTCGCGATAGCATATAAATTCCAACGTTGCTGGTAATAATGCGAACAGCAAATAGGCGTTAGTTGACGTTCAAAAATTAATTTCACGTTCCCCTATTAACGAGCAGAGTTCGTAACACGACAGCAATGAAATTATTGGTGCCCTACCAACTATCTTAATTCTCACTTGTATTCCGATTCGGAAATAAGGTCGTGAAATTTTGATCTTGTTATTCTATTCTAAAGTGTTACGTTGCATCAAGTGCATCGAAATACTATTGGTTCTTGTTACGTTTTGATCAGTTGTATGTTGCTGGTACCTCCCCTTCACTACATAGTATAAAACAAAGTCGCTTTCCGCTGTCTGTCTGTCCCTATGCATACATGCTTAAATCTTTAAAACTAAGCAACGGATTTTGATGCCGTTTTTTTTAATAGATAGAGTGATTCAAGGGGAAGGTTTATATCAGCATTACACCCGTGCGAAGCCGGGGCGGGTCGTTACTTCATCATAAAATAAATAACGTTCACATGCACGCACATGTTTTGTAAAAATCACACAACATTGTATGCACCTTAACTTTTCTGCGCTATCGTTCTGCGTCACTCTACGTAACCAACTTGTAGATGTTTCTGCGTCACTTCTCTGCGCTACTTGTGGCCAAACCTACGGTGTGAAGCTAAGCTTTTTGTTATAGAAACCAGACAAAAATACGATATGTGCTTAAAATCCATGAGCAAACCTGGATTCAAACCCAGGATCCTATCAACTGGGTCGTCAAACCAACAAATAAATAAGCTGTCGACTACTTGTCAGAAAATAATTATATTAAATTGTAATAAATAAAATTGGCATATTTCACGAACACGGAAGTTTCGAGTTCTATTAGTAGTAGTAAGCATTTGGTATTTACTCAGAAAATTAGTGAGTTAAATACCTGTATATTGTTTTAAGATATTTTGCAAACTTCTCCGTAGCAAATAATTCTTAATAGATTTAAACTTTGTTATTATTCATTGGATTGGCTTTGGGTTTGGTAAGACTTACTTTTGCGAAAATTTTGTGGAAAAGTATCGACTCGTGTAATATTAGCTGTGGTTGAAACTTTATTAATTTTAACCATTAATACAGGAAGTAACAAAACACCTACTACTAGTTATACTTAAGAGGGTGTTTTAGACCATCAAACTGAAGTAAAATTGACTTTACGTTACCGTTAGTCTGATAAAATCCAAAGCCAACCCATTACGAATAATATTTTAAGAGGTGGTTTAGTTTAGACCATCAATCTGATCAAATTTCAATATGGAGACAGAGGCCTCGATTCGGACTGTGCCACGACTTAACTTAACTAAATTTATTCCTGTCACTTTCTAAAATAAGATTAAGAAAAGAGACAGAAAACCAACAGCTGACTTTAGTGCTGTCAAAGTGACGTTACACGCCCAGATGGCGTACATTATGATGGCATCTTATTTTGGGCGTGTAACGTCACTTTGATAGCACTAAAGTCAGCTGTTGGTTTTCTGTCTCTTTTCTTAATCTTATTTTAGAAAGTGACAGGAATAAATTTAGTTAAGTTAAGTCGTGGCACAGTCCGAATCAGTACCAGAGTATCTTTTTTTATAACCTGCTGTCCCATCCATACATGTGAGTCAAGCTGGTAATGTAGTTTTCCGAAACAACTGTTTCTTTTAAATATAAAACAATACCGGTATTTTAAACTCTGGGGCGAAAAAATATTTAAATGAAACAGTTGCTTCGGAAAACTACATTAGCAGCTCGACTCAAATGTATGGATGGGACAGCAGGATAAAAAAAAAAGATACTCTGTCTCCATATTGAAAGTTGATCAGATTGACGGTCTAAATCTAAAGTCTAAACCACCTCTTAAAATATGATTCGTAATAATATTACGCGACAGCGATCGACGGTTTGTCCATAGAAAAATCACGATTAGTATGGGACGCCGTTCGCCACGTCGGCGTCCCATTCCCATACAAATAGCCTAATAGGCTTTTGGTTGTATGGATAAACCGTCGATCGCCATCGATTACCGTGTCGTAACCCTTAAAGATATTCAACCAATAGTTGTTGTACATTACCGATGCAAAAAGTATGTTGTGTGCATTATTATAATAACAATTTATACTAGTATATGCCTGATCGTATGTTTGCAGCTTATGAAAACAACCTACGGATACGAACAGTTTAGATTAGTTTCTAACAAGTTATCCTATAGTTTATTCTCATCTAACTTAACATCAGCTTAACATACATAAAGTAAAGTGCAGTAGGGTTACTATTTTGGTAAAATAAAGCGTTCTTCGAATAGAAGATAATTTAACCTGTTTAAAAAAAAGACAATTTTTGAAAATTTAAGTTACGAGTACCTACTGACTAACATACGTTTTTCACTGAACACCATCTTGATTCATGTTCATAGTTTAATTTGATCTAATTTTAATACAATTAGCATACAAATGCTCCGAACAACCTTATTTAGTAGTAGTGCTGCAGATTTTTTTTGCATCACACAAACTGCCTTAATAAAAACATAATTTTAAATGTTTCGACGGTTAATTCCCAGAAGTACCTTTTGACAGTTCCTCTGAAGGGACTAATGGGACATTTTATTCCCATTGTTCCTCTGCCACATCCCAAAGGAACTATACATACATACATACTGGGACATACTGGGACTTCATTTTGTCCCTTTAACCCTTTGTCATTGTAGTGGTGGCGACGGAACCTCTACTAAACTACGTCATTTTAGTAGGTATACCTATTTTTGACTAGCTTGTCCTTCATTATGTTACTGTAGTGCCTGCTAATCTAAGGAAATCAAATTCGAAAATCATAAAAATAATATATAATTATAAAAATTGTATTTGTATTTATACAGATTTTTTCAAATACTTCATTGCAAATAAAGCCGAGATTATGAAGATCATTGCAATATTTTTCATTAATTTGTATGTTTTTCAAATAACGAGAAGATAACTTCTAAAAAAATCAGCAAAATATGGCCCGGGCCAGCGTTTATACATAATAACATAACACTGCACCCGTAACTTTATAGGTAAGTAAATTAGGGTAGACTTATTCTCTAAACTGTAATCATTTAATAGCTTATATACTTACTTGGTTTCCAGTTTCATATTCGATTTAACTTAATCTCAAACATGAATCTTTCAGAACAAAATTTAACTGCCATTAGAAACTTTACTCGAATTTCAAATCCTATTGAATTTGTTTAAGAATTATTTTGAATTGCACCAAAATGGAAAGAGAAAGTAGGAAATTAACTAAACTTAAAAAGCAAAATGTTACTAAATCCCACGTTCCCAGTTCCAAAACACCCTATACAATGCTTGTGCGGAGCTCCACAAACGATGGCCCATCTCACATCGAGCCCTGCGTGCCCTAACACCTGCACGCAGGAGGAGCTCATGACCGCTAGCGATGGTGCAGTATCGGTTGCCCAATTCTGGCAAGGTACTATTTAACGACTTTGTTGTGTTGAAGTCGACACGATAAGCAAGCAACGTGGGATTTTGTGATAATATAATAGTCATACACCATCAAACAGAACAACTTTTACTAAAGTTTTACTATGAAGCAAAACTGAGTTCGTAAAAAAGCAATGACGTTTTAAAACGTGCAGTCACTAGACCGCGCATGACTATGTGAAAGCCGGGCAATTACCTTGCTTATTTATTGCCATTTTGGAACGCGGGCAAAGCATTTTTACATAATAGAAACATATTAGCCAGTATGTATAAGGTGATTGTTTGTTTACATACTATTCTCGTAAATATTAAAAAAAAATTCACAGACACATATTATTACTAGATATTTTTCTATAATAAAATTTTCTGAGTGTAAATAGGTGTAAATGTTTTTGTTGTTTGCTTTGGTGGTTCACCAATGCCTTGAAATATTTGTCTTTAGCCGTAAAATCGCATGCATCGCTGGCGATCTCAGACGATTTATATAATGGCGATACATGTATCGGTTTTCATAAACGCCAGCTACGTGGTCTATAAATTAATTCCACAATAGTGTAGTATCGGAAATTGAAACTACTATTATTAATCTACACCTACAGTAGGTACTGCAGACTATAACTATAGATACCATAGTGGCATAGATACCAACTATAATAAGATAAGTAATTAAATGGTTTGCCGTTATTAAAAGACAATGCGGGTTTTGTATTGTAAGGTAGGCGCCTTATTTCTCGCCGTTGTTTTTAGCGCGGCCAGCAACCAAACTTGAATATTTTATTTCAGAATAAAGTAACAAACAAAACTTATTAACATGTATATACCTAAACTCAGTCCGGACGGAGATATAAAGGCTTGAAGTTGAAAATATTACCATATATTAACCAATCAGGAGCAACGCAAAGGAAGGATAATGTGTTTATCAGCCTATGTATTATGTATGTAAGTTTGTTCCTTTGTGGTACACTAGAAACCAAATGCGTGGGCCGATTTTGATGATTCTTACGTCAATCGATTTGTCTTATTCTTGCAAGTGTCACTAAAGACATGACAATAATCAAAATTCAATATGGAGACAACCAGACGCCATATTGTGAAAAATAAAAAAATGAAAGTTGACGGACTATGTTGAGTGGGGTATCATTGAATAGGTATTTGAAAATCATCTTTTAGTTCCTCTTATCTTTTTTTTTGAATGATCATTTAGGATTTATAACCATCTAAAGTTGAAAAAACTAAAAAGTCTAAAATAAAACAGTTAATTTATAAAATCAAAAAACCCGTCGGCGTAAAAAGTGAACTTTAAATAAAAACGGAAAAGAAAAAAGCAAGTCCAGTAGTCTATAATTCTGTTATGTAATATTGAAGCGACTTCAACATTGTTCAGGACCCATTATTGGTAAAATTTCATCCGGTCTAGAATTTTTAAACGGGTTTTTGATTTTGTATTGATTTTGTAATTAACTTTATTCTGAACTATAATATTCAAGTTTGATTGATGGCCGCGCCAAAAAAAGAAAAATGGCGCCATTTTTAGGCAAAGGCTTTTGGTTAGCAACAAAAATCAGTCGTTAAATCATTTGGACAGCATACTACGAATTTGCTTGCAATAAATTAAAATCAGGCCATCAACCCTTGTTGTGAAAACAATCTTAAAAATGGTCAAAAATTTAACCAATATGCAGGCAGCTTGTAATAATATTAAATCAACAGTCGCGCTACAAAATTATTACTTGGTCAAAAAGATTTAACTGGTCGTCAGAGAAAACATTTCTAGAAGCAGTTTATCTGATAGGTATACATTAGGCTTAGGGATTAAAGTCTGGCCCAGAACCGACTCAGAACACCCGACTTCATTGGGTTAGGTTAGGTTAAAGTTAAACTAACTGAGGTTAAAATGACTCAGACTTTATTTGCTGAACAAAATTAAACATTGCACTCAATGCAGCTTATGTATTTAATTGGCTATACAATAAGTTTAAGAGAGCTGTCCAGTGTGACATTAATTGCTGACTGATTTGGAAATGTTTCGGTACTACTAGTGAAACGTGGATGTTCTGAAGTTTCAGAATATCTCTGACTAACCCCTCGGGGAATATAGTCGTGAGCATATGCTTATGCAGATTTGGAAATGTTTGCTGGCCATAAGTTGCTAACCAACTAGCCATTTTGGCTGACCGAATATATTTTTCTGCTCACAAAAGTGCGAATACTTTTAAATGATATTATAATAGTATATCGAGTATCTGACTGAATAACGCTTGTTGGATATGAGACAGAAATATAATTTAAATATGGTTGCAAGCGAAAGCGAGCTGACAGTTAGTGGTAGCCGGCAGCCGAATAGAAGTGCAATGTTAAATCAGTTTTACCCATTGGCTTTTACCACCTTATGGACGCCGGGTCAAATACAAAATAGTCGAAAAAAAATCCAATCTAACCTACATAAAAGTAAGTAGATACGTGTTATTTAAAAGAAACCAAGTAAAATATTGAGACTTGAAATTCTTCTCATTTTGCTGACATGCGCGTTACGTAGTCGGTGGATTAAACGAAGACTACCTCGTAATTGATACTCTTTACCTATGCGTTTTGTTGTTCTTTTGCGGTTCTGACACTTTTGACCGTGGACCCAACGTCCAGTAGTTGGCAAGTCAATGATTTTACCGTAATAAATGCTATTCGTGCGTTAATAGTAATCGTACCATCTGATATTTCACAGAATTATGTAATTTACTGTATGTTTATGTACTTAATTTACAAAATAATACATAATTTTCCGCTTGTGAGTTATTTTTCGGTCTACCTCCATGCTTTTGAAAGGTTATTAATTTAATAGTTAAACCTTGATAATTTTACTTTATGAAGTAGGTAGGTACCTAATTAATTAATTACGTTATTCATTAATTAATCTTCAATTGAGTTTACGATTCGTCGAAATCAGTTAAAATCGTTCGTGATCACATGTGACCTTTGTGGAGGCGTCGAAACATGGAGCAAATTATCTAGTAGACAAGGACAGATGCAGATGTGACAAATAAGGCAAATATTTATTTTAGCAGACTTTACTAGAAAATAGTAAATTTTTAGGGTTCCGAAGTCAACAAGGAACCCTTAATAGTGTTGCCATGTCCGTCCGTCTGTCCGTCCGTCCGTCCGTCTGTCCGCGGCTTAGCTCAGAGACGCTTAGTACTGGAAAGCTATAATTTGGCATGGGTATACATATTAATCACGCCGACAAAGTGGTAGAATAAAATCAAGAATTTTTTTTTTTTTAGGGTGCCTCCCCTACACGCGAAGTGGGGATGATTTTTTTTTTCTCGTCTATCCCATGTTGTGGGATATCGTTGGATAGGTCTTTTAAAAATGCGTTTGTGAAAACCATTTTTCGATTAGCGAAATATTAAGCTTTAAAGCGAAAATTTTGGTTAGAGTCAAGTGTCCCCCCCCCTCCCGGCTAGGTTGTAGTTGGAGATGTACAAAAATTCACAGCAATACAATATATAACGAATTTAAAAGGAAAACTATCACCGCTAAATAGGCTTTACAAGTTTACGAGTGATAGTCGATCAACTTATAAAATGTACTTTTTAGACTTTATTAGCCGTTAAACCGTAGCATAAAGCAAGAAGCCTCCTTCTAAGTCCATATTATATTGTGATGCGCAACAACGGAACCCTATCCTGCGCGTGCTTCGACACGTACTTGGCCAGTTTTTTGTTATTAATCCTATTCAAGTGTTGATAACTATAAAATCGACTTATAACAACACATTTTTAGGAAAGTCTGCTAAAATACATAGTTGTCAAATAGGTATACCTACTAGTACCTACATATTTGTCTCCGTGCTTGGCTCATCTTATCTCTCTAAACATATTATCTTTCTTTCGATGAGGATCGACGCTCCTTGAAAACAAAGACAAAGAAGTGAAAATAAAAAATTGCAACTTGTTAGATATATTCATTGAGTTTCAGAACTTTGGGGTTTGTCTTTTATTCTTTTGAACCCTGCGGATGATGTTGACCTTTACTCGCAGGTTATTTATCTTATAGCTCCATTAATAAAGTTTAGGCTAACAGCCAAGTCAATAGGACCATAGAAAAGAGAACCAATAGAAATAGCATCAGCAGCAGTACCTACTATTTTGATACAGGATCGCGCTGTGCCAAAATATCTTTCTCTCGGTTTAATCAAAAATAATCCATAGCCCAAACACATAAAAACTATTTGGCACGCATAAAGTAGACCATGCTAGAAGAAGAAGGCATGAGTTGTACCCGGTGTCCCATTCTACAGTGTACTGGTGTTGCCATATGTATATGTTATGATTTCAGCCGAATTGGTAAGATCAAATGAAGCAAAAATGTATCAAATCTTTTTAAATTATTTGTGTGTTGCAAAGCCGTGGTAGTAAAAAAGAAAAAATTGACAACCTAATCTGCCATATTATTTGAAATTGTCGCTAGCCGTCAAATTAATTTTTATTATTTTTTATCCACATTTTATGTTAAAATGGTTCGTATTTGCTTAATCGATATTTTCCAGATTGTGGCTTATCGTATCAAAGGTTTGTATTTTTAGTATGTTTTAGTTTTGAAAATGTTAAATTAGTTAGGGTAACAACAAACATAGAAGGTAAGCATCGGACTCATATATTATGATAAAAATTACGAAGATAAAACTGTTCTAATATCTGTGATAAAACATAGTAGGAAGGTAGGTACGCGCGGCCAGCTTATTTTGGTTTTGTATAGCTTGATGTGTCGCCGTGCGCACCTACCTATGGGTTTAGGGTAAGAGGTTGTTTGTTTGTTTGTGTGTGCCAACGAATGTTCCCATTTATCTCCAAAACGGCTTGACCAATTTAGATACGGTTTTCTGTAAAGGGTTTGTGATTTGATTAACGGTGGTTCTTAGATAGGTGTTACGGTTTCATTTGCCAGGGGGCGCTGCAGTAAATATTTTTCTTTCGTCAAAATGAGTTTTTGCGCATTTACACCGAAACGGCTTGACATAAGGTCAAGCCGTTTCGGTTCGGCTGGATGATTTTTTTACCGTTTCGAAACTTTCAGGGGTGGTTTAGACCATCAAAATGAACAACTTTTACTATGGGAGCAAATCTGAAATCGTAAAAAGAAAATCATAGTAAAATTTATTCAAATTGATGGTCTGAACCCCCTAAAAGTTTCGGAACGGTAAAAAAAAACAAAAGTGCGATTTTTGAACATCATACAAGTGACTTGGCAGTAGAAAATGTCAAAATTACTATGGAGATTATGCATCTTTCTACTGCCGATTCGCTCGTATGATGTTCAAAAATCGCACTTCAGGGTGTTCGCGTTAGGTACGCCACACACATACGGAATTGCAATCCGGAATTCCTAATCAATTATGATTTTGTACAGGATTTGACAGCTGCGCAATTCCGAATGCAATTGTGGAGGGGGGAAATCCATACGAAATCGTAATCCTGATTCAGGATTCCGGATTGCAATTCCGTATGTGTGTGGCGGACCTTAAGGTACCTAGTCCATAGAAAATTCTGCTATTGTGAACCTTTTTAGTCACATACAGGTGATCCAAAAGGTTATGGTAGGCTGCCATACCTTTTGGATGACCTAGTACTATCACGTCTTTGCTCACTTCTATCTATTTACACGCGCAACATGCTCCGGTTTCAGGATTATTTTAATGTCAATAAACAGTTCCTTAATAGTGCCTAGTAATTAGTGCCTAGGTCAGATAAAAATAGTGCCTTCTACGAAATGAAGTTTACGAAATATTTATTTTTTTACCATAGTACGCTAGTTTGATGTCAAAGTAGCGTAAATATGTTAGGTATAGATATATAGATACACATTTTCTGTAGCAAAGCAAAACGACTACACAAATAGTGAAAATATAATAAAAGTCCTAAAAGCATAATCGCATTGTCACCCTACCAAGGATAGGGACACCGCGTCCAGGCTGCTTTATCCCGCTCTTCACAATATTCCGAGAAGACCGCATTCCAGGTGTTACGTAGTAAATTAATATTTCTATGCTATTTTGTTCTGAAACGGGCGTTTCCGAAAAAATAAAAAATCTATAATTCAATTCAACCTTATCTTACAAAAACAAAATCTGCTTTGCCATACTAAACTGCAATACCTACCTACTCGATTCAAACGTATGAGATTTTTTTGTTTAGACAGGTTTGCTCCCATAGTAAAAGTTGTTCAGTTTGATGGGTAGAGTATGTGGTTTAAAAGTTACGTTTCTTTACATCCTGTATATGCCCACTCATACTGCTTGTACTAAGGCCAAATCGGGTTCTCTGTTCTGTGAATAACACCATTAACGCAAACACTTTATTTAGTGAATAAAAGGAAAGAACTAGAAAGTTAATTGTTGATAATTGAACGCAAAAGCTGAAAACCAGTTCTACATACAACACAATAAAAACCTGATTTTCATTCGAATATTAAATCTGTTTTAGAAAAAGTTGTAACGAAATGATCCCCTACGTTGTCACAGATTGTCTCGAACTATTAAAAGTACCTACCAGAATCTTTTATTTCACCATTGTTAATGTAATGTATGTAAATGTATGCAGATACATTTGAGTCGAGTAGGCGTGCAGTTTAGTATGGAACGGCAGATTTCTTAGTTGCTCCTATCGCATCGGGTGCTCCCATAGTAAAAGTTGTTCAGTTTGATGGGTAGACTCTTAGTTTAAAAGGATGCTAATGATATCAATTTCACCCTGTAGTGTTACACATTGAATATTCCACCACCTCTCTAATATAACCATGCTTCATCGCATCTGCCTAGCTAGCTTGTTACACGTGATACGGCTATATTACGCCTTTTATCTCGTTCGTTCGCGCGCAAATAGAAAGGGAGCGAAGGTGCTATAGCGCTGTATCACAGTGGCATACTACGGCGGCAGATGTTCTACGCTTTCTTGCGATATTCAATGAAACCGGCTCCGACGTTCTATCTCATTTATCAGCAATGTTAGACTATTTCAAAATACAGGGCGATTAGTGGAACGAACTGCCACATAAAATTATTGGAATATAATTATTAGAGTACGACTTTTGCCTTCGACTTGGTCCGCGTGGAATTGATTACGGCGCTGCAGTGATTTAATCCCGGGATATCAGCTAAGCGTCAGTCTTTTTCCAGAAATTACAACTATTGTTTTTCAATTACCACGGTACCAATTTATGGTTACCAGGCAGGACTGCCAAACCAGGGTCCTGGGGTCGAATCCCGGTTCGGACATGGATGTTATATGTTCGTGCCGTTGTTGTATGGTTTCCATAGGTATTAAAAAGCTTATAGTGCTTAACTTGGGATCATTACAATGTATGTGCTTGTGAACGTTATATTAATTAAATATTAACCCAGAAGCGGGCATTTTTCAGCATCGCTGTCGTCGCATCACCCTGTATTTTGTAGACTCGCCAGCATTTTTCTCAATGTCACTTAATACTGGGCAAACCGTATTCTTTCAACCCTCCACTTTTCGCGTCGCTTCTTATAAAAATAAATGGCGGTCTCAGTGATACCCGCTGAAGGCGAATCTGTTACTTTCCCACAAATTACGACCGGAAAAAAGTAATCTGGACTCTGGAGTAGACAAGTAAGTATACCTATGTAAAATATGTGTCTTCATAAAGTTAATAAAGTGGGGGCTGTGGGGGTGGCATAGACAAATTAACTCAAAGACTGCCAACATTTCTACCTATCCATGGACATAGAATGATAACAATACCAATGCCAGCTTCCTGTACCTACCTATCCATGAACTTCCCATAGTCAACCAAAACGATAAATTTAGAGTGTATGATGGTGGTATGATGGATTTTTTTTAAACAAAGAATTAAAACCGACTCCAAAACTAAAGTCATTTACATTTAGAAGTCTGCATGTCTTTAGAAGTTGACCTGTTAGTAAATTAAATTGTCCAAAAATTTCCACTTTTGGCGGTTTTAACGAACAACAAGCATAAAACATAATAATCCCTAATGTTTCGACAAATTGAAAACCAACAATGACTACGATGTGTCACTCTTGGTTTTTGGATATGTTGAATGTTTGTTAAGAAATAAAAAAAATACGATTGTAGGCAGCACTATAGGCTCGGTACTCTCTTAAGACAACGAGCTCTTCAAGAATAACAACCATTAAATAAACGAAAAATATACCTACCTATTGGCTATGTGCGAAGTTGGTGTTGGAAACTGTTAAGTCGATCGCAGCGCACGCCGTGGCAGAAATTTGTACTACTAACGGCGAAGCTGTGTCAGATTTGCTTGAATCTATGAAAATCAGCACACTAACTTCACACGAAATCTCCAAAACTGTCAATACCACAAACATAAAATTTGGCATGGAAGTTTATATTGGCATCTAGATGCTCACTTAAATAAAAAAGGCTTGTCGCATTTTTTCGCAAAGGTGTTAAAACTGAGGTAAAAGTTTGTATGGGAATTCCGATACAAATTAGATTTTGTCCGTGGCTTCGTCCGCATCCGTTCCCGTCATCGTACCGGAATAAAATATAAGCTAAAAAGTTTTATCAAATTCGGTCCAGTAGTAGTTATGGCAGAATCCTCGAACAAACACAGACTTTTACAGTACTTTAATAGTGTAAATTATTCACGGCTGCCCGAAAAAGTTCTGTCATTTTTAGTGTCGTGCACATAGCCCCTTGCATAGCACCTTTTAAATAGAGCCAAGCATGAAATAATCATTACTTTTAAGTATAGCAAGATTAATGTATTTTTTCATTACGCAAATGAGGTGCATTATGAAATATGGTTGCCTGCTACCACACGGGACTCGGTGGAGAATGTCAGGTGGAATGAATGAATATACGAGTTAAGTAGTAACCATTTAGTCTTAATTCTGAATTCCTTTCAAGTTTACACGGTTGAAAAATACCTTTGTATACATTATTTGTATGCTACGTAGAAAAAGCATAGTATAATAAAAACTAATAGTGGTTAAGGTCAGCGGTCGCGGAGGGTCTATGCTCGCGCGTACGTTGGCGTACGCTAGGCTTACCCTAATTGAATTCTTATTAAATAGTTCTAACAGTGTTGACCAATTCTTTATCAATTTAAACGTCATACACTTATAATTGTCTATAATCATCGATATTACGATAGAACCATATTATTATTTTGTAAATTATAATAGAAATATGTATAATAGAAAATCTCATTCCATTTTGCGTGTTCAATTACTACCGATTGCACAAGAGAAAAGGCGGCGAGCGAGTAAAGCGTGCGAAGCGAAGGTAGCCCAGTCATTTTACGATTTGAACCTGGAAATGAAACAAAAGAAAAAAAATTACGTCAGCAAATTAAAAATATTGCGATTATCTCGGTCTAAACAAACAGATGGTAAATTTTGCACATTTATTAAACATCTTACTTCAAACATGGTGTTAATATTTTTGTCTTCTTAGAAGGCTTTGAAAAATACATTCTCATTTTCTAATGAATAGGCATTTTTTAAATTTTGATGCTTTTTTTACTGCTCAAAAATAATGTATATTGTTAAATCTAATTAAAATATCAATAATAATTATTAAGTTAAATTAAAAGCCTTCTGGGAGATACAATTTTGATTTTTATTTTGCGTGGCGATTTTTTTTAAATATGTTTTTAGATAGTATTTTTGTTACTTAGGCCTGATTCGACCAAACGCAAGTAAATTTTTTTCTTAGATTAAGTCGCCGGTTACTCTAGAAACTGATTTTGCGTTTTACCAACCCTATCTATGAATAAGTTAAGAGTAAATTTTACACGGCCAATTTTGACGGTGTTTACACCGTAAATTGGTATAAGCTTGTCAACACCAATACAGTGTAATTAGCTTTAGCTTATACCGAGACTAATGAAATGTGAATTTCACTTATTTAAAAAAATAAAATAAAAAAAACCTAACAAATTAAAACTGTATAATCTAACATTGCAATAAGTTCGGATACAACTACTAACATTCGTTCTTTTAGTGTGGTAGAAGAAAAATGAAGTTATTTCTGAGTAAACACTACGAGTAAAATTTTTTCTTGTATAGTTACTCTTCTATAAATCAAAGTTTGGTCGAATCCGGCTTAAATGGTGCCAGTTACAGTTTAAAAGTCCCATTCATAATTACTCCCCACCCCTCCTAAGAAAACTCCGTAAAATGACTGGGCGAAGGGAGATGAAGCTTTAGCAGTATCGAAATGAGTACTTCCTGGCACGTGCTAAGTACATCAGCAAAAGTTTGCAGACTCATTAGTACTGCTCAGTATTTTTAGGGTTCCGTACCCAAAGGGTGAATACGGGACCCTATTACTAAGCTTACGTTGTCCGTCCGTCAGTCCGTCCGTCCGTCCGTCCGTCTGTCCTACCTATTTAGGGCAGTAACTTTTGAACCGTAATAGCTAGATAGTTGAAATTTTCTCAGATTATTACGGCGGATTTGTTAAAAAGTAATAAAAATGTTAAAACGTTAAAAATTAAGGGGGGTTCTCAACAAGAAACTAGTTTTTATCAACGTTTTTTCTTCACGATCTATCGTAAAAACGGTAATACATGCAAGCGTCAAACTTAGTTTAATTATAGAGCAAACTCTACAGAATAACAACAAATACTAAAAACTGGCCAAGTGTGAGTCGGTCTTGCGCTAAAGGTCCCGGACAAAAAAAGTTTTTTTTTCTAAGTTAATAATGTTGTGTTCTGTGGTGGTGTAGTACGGAAACCTCGGTGCGTGAGTAGCCCGACTCGCACTTGACCGTTTTTATTATATAATATACATAATATATCTCTGCATCGTATCCGCTCGTTTACTTAGCACACAAACAAGTTTTCCGATGATTCGTACGTTTTAATAAGAGTGCTGTCCAATAGTTTACTTTAGTACCCATATAGCAGCACACAACTCACATCTTATGTCATAATATGAATAATATGAAGTAATAAGTCACAAGTCACTTAACAAAAGTTAAGAGTCTATAGATACTACTTCAGCTATGAAGTGGCTTGACAATTATTTTGTAGCAATTTTGATTAAAGCAAATTGAGGTTTAAGGTGGAAATATGACGTGTCAAGTGGGGAGTAAGGGATAGTGGCTGGCGTAGCGTGGGTTTCTGCCGCCCGGGGCAAAGACCGATTTTGCCGCCTCTTTATCTTTATAAGAAGACCTAAAAATAACGGAGCGAGCGAAGGGAGCTCGACATTTTTTAGCACAGATAATAGTTATTCGAGTTGTGGTCAGACATCTTTTGATTTATAAATGTACAATACAAATATTAATTTGGAGCGCGCGAAGCGAGCTCGGACTCGGCTTATGTGTAACTTGAGCGAGCAAAGCGAGCTCGACTTTTCTCCAACCAATCGGTTATAGACAGAGCTCAATCAATCTACCTATATTTCATCCGAATTTGCCGCCCCTAGTAAAGTGCCGCCCGAGGCATTTGCCCCCCCTGCCCCCCCCTCGCTACGCTACTGGTAAGGGAGTTAGCCTTTCGCCCACAGAAACACTTTATAAGAATACTTAGTCCACCACGGCTTTAGTTCAATACAAAAGAAGAAAAATTGGGTCACCATTCTCAATCTCTATAAAACGGAACTTCGATGTTGCAGTCGAACGAGAATGTATCTTTATTTTAAAAAACAGATTAGATAACAAACTAAAAACCTTCAAACATCTAATTAGAATAAATGGATATTGGACACAAGGTAGACAGAGCTGGGATAGCTACAGTAGGTATAATTGAATACAATTGAAGTATCCATTCGTATACAATCTTCATGACCATCGAGACTATAAATACTTGCCATTGAGATTGCTTGTTAAATTACAACATGAAAATGTGTGTCTGCACCTTATCCATGTCATGTGTGTTTTTAAGCCCGTCCTAAGAACAAGAACCTTAACTATAGATTCTTGTTCTTAGGTCCCGACCCTCACAGTATAAGAAAGATTATTATAGTCCTACACTTCTTCATGTACACTCCCCACACAGCACAGAATATCTACTAGATATCTATTAGATATTTTGTAGACACTAAGATATTTTGTAGATATCTATTAGACATCTTGTAGATATTTGTGCTGTTGGCCCTCCACCAATTTTAACCTCGCCCCTCTCGGCGGTACAGGAAGAAGCAGACAGCAAGCAGTGTTGCGTAGTCCTCTCTCACTCGCACTATAACCTATGTAAACCTCTTATTGTCTCTCTAGCCCGTTTGTATGAAGTTTTAGGGTGTGGTCGCACCAAGTAAGTTTGCCGAAACGATGAGGAACACATATGTCTAAATAGGGATGAGCGGGTGTTGAGAGGAAGGCATTCTGCCAACGTCGGAGTGACCGAGATATATCTGGCATGTATAGGAGGTATATTACTCGTATATATGTTTTGCAGCATTCATTGTAATAGTAAATTCACTGTAGATATATACGTTACGGTTGGGCTGCTTTTTGCGGTTGTACCGTCATATTTCAAAGTTACGACTTTGTGACGTTGTAGGTACCTACTTATAGTCAGCTTAGTATGTAGGTATAATATGTGTACTAAAAGGCCTAGCTACTTGTGAATTATGAACCTGGGAAGTCTCCCGGAATGGCCAATATTTTTGTAATACCTAATATTAGGAGATAGACGAGATTGCCGTACGGAAGACTTCGGTCAAGTTTATTTATACTCAAGTTTTCATTCGTCGATCAATGTCTAGCTCTAGATAGTTTTACGTACAAAGTAAAAACCAACCAAGTGCGAGTTGGACACGGAAGGTTTTCCGTACCAGGATACAATATAACCAAAAAAAAAATTGTTTTCACCAGGATCCTTAGCGCGAGCCCGACTCACACATGACCGGTTTTTATTACTTTTAGTATGCACTATAATGACTCCAAGTATGACGCTTGAATGTATTACTGTTTTTGTAAAAAGATAACAATATGTTGAAAAATTAGGGTTCCGTACCCAGAGGGTGAAAACAGGACCATATTAGTGTTCCGTACCCAAAGGGTGAAAACGGGACCCTATTACTAAGCATACGTTGTCCGTCTGTCCTACCTATTTAGGGCTGACTTTTGAACCGTAATAGCTAGATAGTTGATTTTTTTCAGATTATGCGTTATTACGGCTGATTTGTTAACAAATAATAAAAATGTCAAAAAGTTAAAAATTATGGGGGGTTCTCAACAAGAAACTAGTTTTTATCAACGTTTTTTTCTTCACGCTCTATAGTAAAAACTGTAATACATAGGTAAAAGCATCAAACTTAGTGTGATTATAGAGCAAATTCTACAGAATAACAACAAAATTACTAAAAACCGGCCAAGTG
Organism: Agonopterix subpropinquella; assembly: GCA_922987775.1. Classification (NCBI taxonomy): domain Eukaryota; kingdom Metazoa; phylum Arthropoda; class Insecta; order Lepidoptera; family Depressariidae; genus Agonopterix; species Agonopterix subpropinquella. Next base: position 33,984,626 of record OV277693.1, read on the forward strand.
TGAGTCGGTCTCGCGCTAAAGGTCCCGGACAAAAAAGTTTTTTTTCTAAGTTAATGTTGTGTTCTATGGTAGTGTGGTACGGAACCCTCGGTGTGCGAGTAGCCCGACTCGCACTTGACCGGTTTTTATTTATTACGTGTTAGGAAATCCGCCATAACGCACATTCTGTGAAAATTCAACCGTCTAGCTATATTATGGTTCAAAAGATAAAATACCAACAAACACACAGATTGACGGACGCACAGCGTTAGGTTTAGTAATACAGTCCCTTTCTTAGCATAATTTAATCCTATCCTATTGTATTATCATTTACAAAAAAAATAATTAAAGAATAGCTTGGCTAGGGCGACACCTTGAGTGAAAGCAAGAACTTTAATAATATGTCGGCCACCTTAGTTTCGGCTTGCAAGTCGCTGTTTTCAATGTTCAAACTTTGAGGACGGTAGTTTTAATAAGGCCAAGATACTAAGTTTGTAGTCGGATTATTTCAGCATTGTTAGTCGAGTCGAGTGGCTAGGGTTTATTTAAAGATTTAGAAGAGTTCCTCTTTTATCTGTCGATTCCTCGATGTTTATAGTCCGAGGCTTTAGGACTTTAGGAGTAATGTGATTTAGAGGGCCTTGCCTTGTTTAGGAAAAGATGATGGGATTGGCTTGTGGATCGGCCTACCTGCAGTTGTCGATTAAAACTTATAATACACACTGCAACCACAGCTACTAGAAGAATTAACTCTAAACAAAATAAACATAATTTTTGGCACCTCTTGAAAAATTACATTGTATGAGTTTTGGCAGCAAGGTAGAGTTTTTAAAGAACAAATGTTTTTTGGTGCCATTTTTTGAGATTGATTTACATTTCTATACATTCTACATTCTTATTCGTAGGTTGACAGCGATTTTTTTTTCTGTTGTTTCTAAAAGTCGCCTGCACCTCAGACAAGACTGACCAACTCTCAACAAAAAGTATGACGGGACGGAACGTTTTATTTTGTGAGTAGTAGAAGTACATACACGTAGGAATAGAAATTACACGCTTCCCTAGGGCACCCACTAAGAAAAGATTTTCCCCAACTGTAACACATACATGTACAGGTACCTAAACATGTGGAATCGAGGAAATGCTTCATTTCCACCTCGGCTTTGAATTCCGTAGATATTTGATCGATTTGATTCGGACAATGCGGCAGATTCCGATTGTATGCAGTTCGTTACGTGGCTAGATCGGCCTTAGCAGAAGAATAGTGAACTGAACAATCAGTATAATCGCCACCATTGTGCACCGACATCGACAGCCCCTACCACTGAACCTCTTTTAAAAAGAAGACCACAAAATATCTATTCCACGGAAAGTCTGTTTATATTCTACGAGAAACGCCGCTTTTTTTAGTTTCGCTCGCCAACAGCTAAAAGCCTATTTTTAGAAATGGCGCCTTTTTCTTTTTTTAGCGCGGCCATCAATCAAACTTGAATATTATAGTTCAGAATAATGTTAAAAACAACACTTGTTATTACAATTATCTCGGAACTCTGTCCGAACTGAGATATAAAGGCTTGAATGAAGTGCACGTAATGGTAATATTTTCAACTTCAAGCCTTTATATCTCCGTCCGGACTGAGTTTAGGGATATACATTATACATGTTAATAAGTTTTGTTTGTTACTTTATTATGAAATAAAATATTCAAGTTTGATTTCAGGCCGCGCCAAAAACAACGGCGAAAAATAAGGCGCCAACCTTCCATACAAAACCCGCATTGTCTTTTATTTACAACTACTACTAGGTACTTTGTCTAAAGGGTGGAACCACTCCGAAATTCCGAATACACATAACTGACGAAATGTTATTAAAAACGTAGTTTAACATTGACTTTATTTACTTACACTAAAACTACAAAAACCATAGCTAAGTACTTGCCTGAAATATTTACTAAAAAAGTTTCTTTTTTTATCGTGTAGGAACATTATCTTGCATACAGTTATCAGTTATCACATCCGAAAGCGTCTTAATTTTTGTAAAACAAATGATTTTCGGATCACTAAGGTATGGGTAACTCGAAATTCTTATAATTTTCTACAAACATACCAAGAAATTTGGAAAAATCGTATGCAACAAACTTAGTTATTTATCATACCAGTAACATTACAAAAACTTATTTCAAAAGCGTTTTGCATTTTGTATGGAAACTGGCTAGGCTACGGTAGTAACTATTAAATAATCTATGGTTACACAAGTTTTTCAATTCATCCATTGCTCATTACCATTTACCACTAGCTTAGATTACAACGAAAGTCCTACATTGTAATTCGAATTCTAAAAACTTTGTAGGCTCAAAATGTTTTCAAAAGTGGTGTAGTGTCGAGAATAAGTAGTAGCAGCCTAAAGCGTACTAACAAAACCGGCAACATTTGCGGAAAGATCGCAGGGATAGAAACATCACTGAGTCGGAATTTTTAGGGTTCCGATACGCCCAAAGAAAAAGAAAATGTTATGTTATCTTTTCATACATATTATTATGGTCGCGAATCTGCGGTTTTCCCAGACACCAGAGTTTAGGCTGTTTATAGCGTATACAATAAACCATAATACCACATAGTTATGCCAAAGTGAATTTGTATTTACGCTATGGTTATGCTTTGATAATACATAGTTTATTAGGTACCTACACCATCAACACATAATTTTTTTTAAATTCACAGATTATTTTTTTGTGCTTTTCAGTTCTGCAATTTTTTTTTCATAATATTCAGTCCAAAACTTTAATTATATGTATAAATATAACACACCCTTATCATTTATATTCAAGGTTTTACAAAAATAAATGTCATTAAGTAATTATGTAGGTGTGTTTGTACTGGTGCTTATCACAAACATTTGGAAAATATTAGTGTAATAAGAAGAATATATAAACTATATTTATTAAAGATGTTGTGCGGCACCCTGCGACGCAAACGCTCGTACTTGACATGGATTTTTCCTGGCGTCCCTACTCTCTTTGAAGGCACATAATTGTTCGCTTTTCCGTGAGTTTTGCTGCGACTTTGAAGTGTTATTGTCTGGCGGGACTATGGTAGGGGTTTTACGGATTTTATACGGCTTTGTTGTTATGAATGATCGCGTGTGTACTGAACGGTATTTTTGGACGACATTTTGAATGGATTAAGCTGTTATTTATATGTCCACGTTTGAAAATAAAGAATACAATATACAATTCACTAAAATATCTACATGCTTCATAATAACAGAAGTAGTAAAAAAGCGGTACCTGCAGAAACATAATCTAGAAGTGCTTGTGACAACTATTAATTTTAGCAGACTTTACTAGAGTTTTTGTAAATCTAATCTTTTAACTAAAATCTACTTATCACGATAACAACCAATTTTCTGAATATGACTGCTAAAATAAATAGTTGTCATTGTCACATATACTACTAGGTAGATATTGTATCCCTCTTATAATGTTTATAATGTTCTGTGGATAGTACCTTTACAGGATATTCCTGCGAGCGCGCTCCAAAGTTTGATTATTTTTGGATATTAACAAATTGCACACAATGATTTTTTTCAAACAACGGTTCTTGATTCTAAAATCGGTGTCCGTGGTTTTAGATTTCCATTAAAGTGTACTTATAGTTTCAATTTTAGATACTGGCTCAATGATCTCTAACATTATTCAAACCTTATATCATTGTACACACGGCGACACATCAAGCCATACAAAACCAATATAAGCTGGCCGCGCGTAGGTCGAATAACGTATAATGTCGCGCACCGCTAGCTTATGTTGGTTTTGTGTAGCTTGACGTGTCGCCAAGTTTGCTTACCTCCGCGTCGCGTCGCGAAGACATCTTTTTATACCAAGGAATATAACTACTTTTATACGGAGAAAATAACGAGAATAATAACGCTAGAAATAGAAAGAGTTATTTAATAGATAGAGCAAGATATAGGATCGCAAATCCATTAAGCGATTGCTTTAAAGTTGACATCCATTCTGATTAAATGAAAAACAAGATGACTTTAGGATCAGTGTTTCTCAGAATAGCCGTCCCTAAAATCATTAATAACCCACGCTGTCACTTTGACGGACGGCGCCATCCATCTAAAACATTGAAAGCCAATTATCACATTAATTTATCATCAGCATGGATTTAGAATGATAAAGGATACCAATTACCAATCCTCTTTACAAGCATGGAAACATGAAAATTAGCTATTGCGGTCGGTAATGTTGCACCTTCTTTCGTATCTACGTCAATGTTTAAAAACTTTAGGTTCGTCCCAAAGAGATTATACCTAAAGCAGACCTAAAGGCATAGAGAGAGCCATATCATTGCAGGCAGTGCAGGAATGTCGACTTTTTTGATGTTTGTGTTTGAGTGTATGGTGTCAAGTAGTATGGAAAAAAGAGACCAATTAGACCAAAGTGACATTTGCCCTAATGTTTACGGTCACTTATCACACACAGAAGCACGAAAAAAGTGGACAGCCGCATAAACAAATATCTATAGTTTCGTCTCCTTCTACTATTAAAGGTACGTCATAAGACAAAAGAGACGAACTACTATCTTAAATTGATGCGGTCTCTATGCTTTAGAATAAAGAGATCATTCGTCTGAGGGACGTCTCTTTTTTAACTCTTTCTTAAAATTTTCCTAGTTGGATTAGAAAGGGACAAACCAACAACGACGATGAAAACCTACGAAAAAAGGAAAGAAGGGAACGAGTATTTTGATGTTTCACCGCCAGATAGATTGTCACCATCATAAAAAGCCTATACCATGGATCCACATGTAAAGTCCTGCATAAGGGCCAACTCACCAAAGCAATTGAAGTCACAGCAGGCGTAAAGCAGGGGTGCTCACTGTCTCCGCTATTGTTTCTCATCGTTTTGGATGATGTGCTGTGTCGTGTAACATGCAAATGTAGAAGGGGCTTACCCTGGACACAGGAGAAAGATCTTGAAGATATCGATTTTGCTGACGATCTATGTATACTCGCCACAACACAGCATCATCTACAGACAAAAGTGGATGATTTGATCCGGGAAGCGGCCGAAGTAGGATTACGCATAAATGTCTCCAAGACTAAAGAGATGCGTCTAAACTCATCCGACACGGCTCAGACGCGGGTCCAGGACGAAAGCATAGAGCTGTTGAACAAATTCTGCTATCTTGGTAGTATTGTGGATCCAGGCGGGGGTACAGAAGCCGATGTGGAGACACGTATAAATAAAGCTCGAGCAGCGTTCGGTCAACTAAAACCCGTATGGCGGTCGTCCACAATCACTAGGACGACAAAGCTTAGGCTGTTCAACTCAAACGTCAAAACGGTTCTACTATACGGCTGTGAAACTTGGTTCGTCCGAAAAGCGGTCACAGATAGACTCCAAGTCTTTATTAACAAATGCCTCAGGCAAATACTAAAGATCTTCTGGCCAAACATCGTCTCAAACGAAGAGCTATGGAGACGGACGGGTGAGCAGCGTATAGGGAAAGTGATCCTTACTCGAAAGTGGCAGTGGCTAGGCCATGTATTAAGGAGGCCTGACGATCACCCATCCAAGACAGCCTTAGAATGGCACCCACCAGGCAAACGTAAGAGGGGACGCCCTACAACAACCTGGCGCCGCTCTGTGGAAGTAGAGGCTAAAAGTCTCAACATGACCTGGGAGGATATCTACAGCGCTGCCCAAGATCGCAACCGATGGAGAGCTATCATCCGAGCCCTATATCCCACGTAGGGGTAACAGGAAGAGAAGAAGAAGAAGACCGCCAGATATAGAAAATGCCTATTTCCAGCTTCCTAATCATCAGTTAGGTACGTTTTTGTATGAAGTAGTTTATGTATTATTATTATTTGGGGTTCGGCCTAGACAGGCCACATCGACCATCGCGGGTTTCTTGTGAATGCCCTTTATACAGTTCCCCACTAATCCCTACTGCAGTCAAAAATCTTTGTTGAATTTAATCGGGATTATTATTTTGGTTGTAAGGGCTTGGTCAATGACCAATAGCTACTGCGACCTGAATAGATCTATTGTAGCTGTCACCCTAGACCTAAAGGTCGTTTCCTAGGCCCACGGACTTCATGAACCGTGTTATGCTTTTGGAGGGGAGGTCCCTGTTAGGTATCGACGTAATGATAGACCGGCGGTGGTTTAATAACTGATTTATTCTCAGAGTGTGACACTGAAGGTAAACACAGAAAACGTTTTACTCAAATACCCAACACCTCCTTATCTAATTACTACATAATTAAATCATTGATTATTATTAAACGGTAGCCTGTTGCGACGTGGACGCAAATGGTGCGTGCTCTTTGGGACAGGTGATGATGAAGCAAGCTCAAACGATTCATCATCCTTATCGAGGGCCGATCGGTCCCTATCTAACGTGCCTGAAGCGGCAACCCGAACAGGCACTGCCGCAACGCCCGCAACAGGTCGCCGAGATACATTCACGACATTGGAGTCGGAGGCAGGGGCTGGCTGCTCCAGTTCTACAACATTTTGTTCGGACGGATCGCCGATCGAGCTAGTATCCGACTCGGTCTCGCTAGAAATCTCAGTGTCCGCGACGTCATCTGAACTCGAATCTTTTGGTTGAGTAATGCTATTGTTTACAACACGCGACAGTGAGTACCTATTCTTCGGAGTCAGCATTTGGTCGATGTGACGTCTAGTCGAGCCTCCGGCCATGCGTACGGTATACGACGAAGGACCCACTTGGTCGCTGATCCGCCCTTCAACCCACTTATCTCTATTCTTAGAATAGTCTCGAATGAAAACATTATCACCTATAGTGACCTTGCGCTGCGTGCCACCGGCGCGCTCGATCTGTTTCAACTGTTTAGCCCTCACGCGCTCCGCGACGTCTGGCCCTCGGAGGGCGTCGAGTCGGCCCCTAAGCCTACGCCCTATAAGCGCGACCGCTGGCGCTACACCGGTAGTCGCTTGTTCGCAGTTTCTATATTGGAATAACATTTTACTTAACGCTTGCCCCACATCCACTCCCTCATAACATGCCTTTTTAATACAATTTTTCACCGTTTTGACTGCATTTTCGGCTGCACCATTCCCTTTAGGCCTGTAAGGACTAATGAGATTATGAACGATACCATTTTTATCAAAATAGTTCTTAATCTCCGCAGATGAAAATGGTGGTCCGTTGTCAGTTACCATCTGTAAGGGCAAACCGAATCGTGCAAACATCTCTCTAAATTTTGAAATTACAAACTTGGCCGCAGTACTGTCCATTTGAAAGACTTCAATCCATTTACTATGGGCATCGATTACAACTAGATAGTGTTTACCGCCGTATTCGGCAAAATCAGCATGTAATCGCTGAAACGGACGAGAGGGAAATTCCCAAGGGGTGAGACGCGCATGAGGGGGTGCATCGCGCTGCTGGCGGCATGCAACGCATGCCTTACATAACTCTTCGATAGCTGAATCTACTCCAGGCCAATACACATAATTTCGTGCAATGCTTTTCATTTTAACAACCCCTAAATGGCCCTCGTGTAATTCTCTTAAAATATATTCCCTTAATCTTGGTGGAATAACAATTCGGTAATTGAAAAATATACATCCATTTTCCATATACAAGTTTTCTTTTCTATAGAAATAAGGCTTTTCTTGCACAATATCAGTATCCTTTGGCCAACCGTACACTATATATGCCCCGATCTTTCGTAAAATGGGGTCTACTTCAGTCGCATCTGCCACTTCCTTGTGACTTATCGGGAATTCATTTTCTAAATAAAATAAATAATTAATCGCGCGATCCTCAGTGACATCCGTGTCGCGGGACAATGGCAGACGCGACAGACAGTCTGCCGGTGCGTTGCGCGCCGAGCTAACCCATTCAACTGTGAAATCGTACGCCGCGAGCCGCGCCGCGTATCTTTGCAAACGACTAGCGGCCGTTTGCGGGATACCTAATTTATCCCCAAAGATATAGGACAAAGGTTTATGGTCTGTCCGAATAATGAATTTGCGACCATATACATATTGGTGATTTTTAATTACACCATAAAAAATTGCTAAAGCCTCTTTATCTAGTTGACTGTACGACTTCTCGGCTTCGTTCAGGGTGCGTGACGCGCAACAAATCGGTCTTTCTGATCCATCAGGATACCTATGCGTCAATATCGCCCCAATACCATACGCACTACTATCCACACTAAGAATTAATGGTAGCTTTGGATTGTAATGAGCCAAGAACTGACTACTAGTTAATACACTTTTTATTTTACAAAATGCCTGTTCACACTCTGGATTCCATGTCCATGTACTGCTTTTCTTTAGCAGCTGATAAAGTGGTTGCAAAATTGTACTCATTTGTGGCACGAATTTTCCATAATAATTAACAAGCCCCAAAAAAGCCTTTAATTGATGCACATCAGTCGGACGGGGAGCATTAGATATAGCTTTGACTTTCTTATCATCTGGATGTAAACCGTCTTTATCGATGACGTGACCCAGATAACAAACACTCGGTTTGAAAAACTCACATTTAGCCAGTTTGATTCTCAGTCCTACGGCTTGTAGTCGTCGTAGAACTTCTTTCAGATTGGCCAAATGTTCCTCTTTTGACTCCCCTGCCACACAAATGTCATCGAAAAATACTACAGTTTTTGGGACACCTCTGACCACTTCTTCCATCATCTTTTGGAATTTTTCCGGGATACAACTTAAACCGTAAGGAGTGCGGATGTATTGAAAGGTACCAACATGTGTACTTATTGTTGTACAGGGCCTCGAATCCTCAGTTAAGATAACCTGCTCGTATGCGTGTGCCAAATCGATTTTTGAAAATATTTGGCCACCGCTAAGACCCGCATAAAGTTCCTCAATTCGCGGCAAAGGATACGGTTCGCGCTTCAATTTTGAATTTATCGTGACCTTGTAGTCTCCACAAATTCTAATACTCCCGCACTTCTTAATAATTGGCACGATAGGCGTACCGTATTCGGAGTTCTCAACTTTAACAACAGTGCCCTCACTAACGAGGCGCTTAAGCTCCTCTTCAACGGGATCTCTCAGCGCAAGAGGTAGGTTACGCGCCTTATGGAATATTGGCTCATTGTCCTTCAACTTTAATGAGAACTTTTTAACACACGTTCCTAGACCAGAAGCGAAAACATCGGCAAATTCCTTTTCTAAATTATTAATTATCTGCTGTCTTTTATAATTGTCAACTTGTTGAATATGATTTAAATTTATATTGATGTTACTTAGTTGTAAACAACGCAACCAGGCGCGGCCCATCAGCGGTGGTCCGCCGCCAGGTATGACATACAGCGGCAGGTCGCTCGCCTCGCGCCGACCGCCCGCGGCGCCGCCGTCGTACCGAACGCACACCCTGATGAAACCCAGCGGCTCAATCATGTCCCCAGTATAAGACCGCAATTTCAAATTACTTTGATTCATTTCTTTATTTTTAAAATGTTGTTTGAATTGATGCTCATTAATTGCCGATATTTTGCTGCCAGTGTCTACCTCGAACGTTAAAAGCACCTTTTCTACAATAATGTTAACTACATACGGTTTATCGTCCGCCCCGTCCACCTTCATGTTGAAGAAGTCACTGTCCTCCGATTCCGAATCCATTTCTAGATAAAACTGGTTTCGCTTAGGCCCATCGCCCGACGATCGATACCCGGCACCTTTTTTACACATGGCCCTCAAATGGCCTTTAACGCCGCACTCATCACAAACGAATTGCCTGTACCGGCATCGATCCGCCGTGTGCTGCTTGCCGCACCGCCAGCACGAGCGGCGCGTGCGCTCGCGATCGCGCGGCCGGCCGCCCGCCGCCGCGCCGATCCTGTGCACGGCCGCGCCGGCGCCCGCGCCGGCCGACGCACCCGCGTCTGCGCCCGGCCCTTTGCCGCCCGAGCCGCTCACCCCCGCGTGCCGCTCAGCAGCCTCTAAGGCCAGCGCCAACTCCACCGCCCGCTTATAGTCTAAGCCCATTTCGGCGAACAATCGACTTCGCATTTCATCACTGATCAGGCCCGATACGAATTGATCCCGCAGGTTTTCCTCTAATTTCTCTGCGAAATTGCACGTACTCGCTAAATGCTTAAGATCCTGGAGGTAAGCATTGAGTTCCTCGCCGGGCCTTTGGCGTCGTTGCCGGTACACATGCCTTTCTGCGATTTCCGAACGCCTGGGTTCGAGGTGCTTTGCAATAATCGACACCAGATCGTCAAATGATTTACTTTTCGGTTTGTCCGGAGCACATAAATCACACATTAAATCATATGTCGCTTCACCCACTACCGTTATGAGCGTTGCCACGTGCAACGATTCTTTTATTTCGTTTAACGCTATGAACTGCTTGACGCGATCCACATAAATCGACCACTTGCGCGACGCTAAATCGAACGGATCGATTTTTCCGAAAGGCATCGTACACGAACTAGCACTACACACGCGTATTTCGCGAAAATAAGCTAAGGTTTTCGTCGAAAACCTAAATTTCCTCGTCGCTGTTAGGTATCGACGTAATGATAGACCGGCGGTGGTTTAATAACTGATTTATTCTCAGAGTGTGACACTGAAGGTAAACACAGAAAACGTTTTACTCAAATACCCAACAGTCCCTAATGTCAGTAGGTGTTACTACGTATCCACCTAGATGGCGACTCCTGCTGTGAATTAGCACTTCGCATTCGCAGAGGAGGTGCATGGGCGTTTCCTCTGCTTCACAGCAGAATCTGCAGGTGGGTGAATCTACAAGCCCCATTCTGTGTAGATGCTTGTTTAACTTGCAGTGTCCTGTTAAGGCTCGGACTAAGAGCCTTAAATCGTTGCGGTTTGAATTGATGGCCTCTGAGGTAAGTCTGTTTGAAAAGCCGGTCACAAGTTCTTTTGCGTGCCTCAGTCCTGGTGTATCCGACCAGAGCTTACGGCTTTGGTTCACGGCCCATTCCTTCAGCACACGTCTAGAGGTGTTGCGAGAGATTCCGCAGTAAGGCTCGGGGCCTATGGCGTCCTCTTCCGCCTCTCTTCGTGCCAGCTCGTCAGCAGCCTCATTTCCATCAATACCGCAGTGTCCAGGCACCCAGCCTAGGGTGACAGAATTTGTCGAACCTAGCTGGTTTAGGGCTTGGGCACATTCTAGTGTTAGTTTCGACTCTATTTCATCAGATCCTAGCGCTTTCAGAGCCGCCTGGCTATCTGATAAAATAACAATGTGTTTCCCCTTTGGGTATCTTTGTAGATTCTCATGTACGCAATCTATGATAGCGTACTTTTCTGTCTGGAATACCGTGGCATGCTGGCCAAGATGAATCGCCTTTTTAATCTTGGGATTGCCACCACATACTCCAGCTCCAGCACGGTTGTCCTTCCTGGAGCCGTCTGTAAACCAGACGACGTCTCCAGCACCGAAGGATTGTGGGGTATTCCCGTTCCAGTCCTCTCTTTGGGGTAGGATTACCCTGTATAACCTGTTAAAGTTATACGGGATGTATGATATATGTTTAATCGGGATGGTTTGTATTTGTATCTCATCAGCACGTCTAGCATGATTTCTTTTCTTGCGTGCGACTCGGCTTGATTCCATACTACGTGGCAAGCGCGGCTTTCGGTCTCCGAAAAGCGTGGTAGCAGGTTATTTTAGATGGAACAAAGGCACGTCGCGCGAGTGTAGAGAAATCATACTAGACGTGCTGTGGGGCTAGCATGGCAGCGCGACATAAAAAAGACGCACCTGAGTTATCTCTCTTTCACTTACAGCGTAACAGAGTAAGAGAAAAGGCCCGGGATAACGTTGTCGCACGCATCATGCAAGGCCCTCTGGTGTCAATAATTTGTGTGTCTAGGATTGATAACAGATATAATGAGTGCCTTTTTTTGGCAGGTGTCAATCAAATACACAAATACTCTGCACAAATACCTAAGAGCAAGGATCTCCTTTATTCTAAAGGCATAGAGGGAGCCATACCATAGCAAGAATGCCCACTTTTTGACGTTTGTGTTTGAATGTATGGTGTCTTGACACCACTACTTGTAGTATGGATAAAAGAGACCAATTAGACCAAAGTGACAACTGCCCTAATCTTTACGGACACTTTTCACACACACTAGCACAAAAGTGACAAGTGAAAAGTGGACAGCCGCATAAACAAAGATCTATAGTTCCGTCTCCTTCTACTATTAAAGGTTCGTCATAAGACAAAAGAGAATAACTACAATCGTAAATTGATGCGGTCTCTATGCTTTAGGATAAAGGAGATCTTTGCTCTTGGACAAATACCAAAGAGTTTGTAATGTATCAATCAATCAAATCAGCCCACATCAACCCACTATTGGGCATAGGCCTCCTTTTTATTGTGCCATACTACATACACTACTACATAACATAGTAATATCAAAGTAAAATTAAATTGATGGGCATACTCCTCACGGTAACCAGATGTATAGGTATCTTACTATAGTTAATTATACGTTCTTTTTTTTAGTATCTAAGGAAAAGTACTTGTGGAGAAAATAAACATAATTTTATTCATTCATAAAGATAAATACATAATACGCACATGCAAAATATTATACGGAACCACTTGACATAACTCAGTTCGATGAAAATTTTTCAGTTTAAAAATTAAATCCTGATCACTCCGAAAGGGCATTATGGTAGTGAGTTTAATTATGTATGCATATCAAAATAAAATTATATTCGCATTAATGACCATTTAATATTTGAAAATAATTTATCGTTTCGCTGGACAATTTTTCTCTCACATGTAATATTTTACACGGAATTAACTCAGATTTCTAGAGGATGCAGTGGCAAAGCCGCGGTCTAAATCAACTTTATAATATTTTCTAAAAGCTTCTTCGAAAGTTCTAAAGTTTACTGGAGTTAGCAGACTGCGGCGGCATAATGCACTTTATAAAGTCAACAGCAAAGTAGATAATGCAATAATATTTGCGGGTCATTAGTCCTCCAAGTGACTTGGCTACACGGAAATGTAAAATAAATGAGTGGTTATAATTATAATTCTGCCTAAGCCCCATAATTCTGAACTAACCTAAAGTGCTTACGGGTTTTTATTCAGTAGAGGTGGTTAGATTGGAGGTCAGGTGGAGTTTGTTTAACGGACCATAAAAATCGATAACCAATGGTTTATCCACATTACAAGGGGCCGTGCAGGAACGGGCACAGCGAGTTTAATATAAAATAATCCCTACTTTTATATAGATAAGGAAATACAGGGTGTAAACTGGTTGCACTGTTTCAAACTGTACTTTAAGAAACAAATACCTAACGTTTTTTAAAACCTAAATTTATGTTACAATACTTACTTAAAGGGAACAATCGATCTGAACAACTTTCACTATGGGACCAAAGGTGAAATCGTATCGTATCGCTGAATTTGTGAGTTAAGTTTGGAAAATTTATTTATCTCTCATATTATGTAGAATGCTCACAAACGAACAGTTCTTGCAAATAAATCTCAAAGAAGCTGAGAGGACACTCACCACAAGTTCATTGAGTATTTTACGCCATTTTTGTATAAAATGCTTCCAAAAGGAAAAAAAGCTTCTCCATTTCAGGAAGGCTGTTCAAAGATAACGATCGGTCCCAAAATGCTTATTTCGCCAAAATGCTTACTTGGCAGCCCTATTAATATGCAAAAATGGTTTGTGAACCCTGAAGTGGACACTGTCAATGTAAAATAGTGTTATTTATTTTGTGGAAGTAGCGTGTGACGTAAAATTGCACTAGCAGCAGTGGGTCGTGAAATACATGTATGAAAATGGACGTATCTTGTGACACTGAGTAAAGGATTTTTATATTACCTATATGATGGTAGTCTCTGTGATGATGATGAGATGTGAGCTGAATTGATTGATTGTCTCTCCCTAATACAAAGCACTTGTTTGCATGCTGATTGCTGGCACATATACAGTTTTAGAAATATAAAATAATATTATGTTTTTAGTTCGTTCTCACAATTTCATACCCAAAATTTAAATTTTTGAGCGTAGGTAGGTGTCGCATCTCGTTAAATTGAAGATATTTGCCAACATTTTCATTGGGGGCGTTTAGGACACGTAATGCATTGCGCATTGAGATGAACTTCTGTCTGTTTATTTTAATGACATGTTAATTTGTTTGTTTCTGCACGCATGACTTGAAAACGACTGAATTGATTTGGATAGGGTTTTCACAATATATGACTTACTTTGGATTAACATTTAGGCATTATTTCATCGCGATCGGTTCGTTCAATAAAAAGTTATGGGTATATTTAAACCCAGTGGTCTGGGCGTACGAAGTCGTGAGCGCCGCCCGCTAGTCTCTTATAAGAGCTTTTCCAGAACCGTCAAACTGTTGAAGACTATTAAATCGGATGCTAAAAGAAGGAACATCTGATAAAAAAATCGACTGACAAATCCCGTGAGTGCTGTGCTTCTTTGGAGATCCGTACGCCGCGCCTAGGAGAAAAACCTTAAATACGAGCTTTGATGTCACAGTTAAATTATGTCCTCGGAGCATTGGGAATTGAGATAGCGTGTAATAGCTTTTTCACGCACATTGAGTAAATACAATATGAACTCTCAATATAACTTTTTATCTCAAACGTGGCCCAGCTCAACCGTGTCACTCCCTACAGCTTCTCAGCATCCCAGCATAGGTACACAAAATTTAAAACAGAAAATAATACTTTTCAGTTAGTAGGCACGATATTTTTTCAATAGCAAAACAATATTTAACTTTCTTTGTAAAATCACATTGGACACAGCCCAGTTAATTAAGTATAATCTGATGTAAAAATGTCACTATGATTATTTTGATTCGACAGAAAACAGAGCAGAGGTATTTATAAAGTAACGTATCATAAGGAATGGTAAGACCTCCTATTTTTCTACTTTCTGTATTTCCTGTCTGTTTACTCTCTGTAGTGGCCACGGGCTCACTCCCCGTCACACTGGACTGAGTTTCGGTACTAGTAGTAAAACGTGGATGTTTTGAAGTTTCAGAATATCTCTGACTACCACCTCTACCCCCTCGGGGAATATAGTTGTGAGCATGCTTATGCTTAAACTAGTATTTTTGGTATACAGGATGTTAGGGTATACAGTTATATTACTTTAAGGGGTGATTGTACCCATGATACTGAACAGCATTCCCTATGAAGCCGAAAGGAAATAAAAAAAAATTTTTGCACTATAAATGCAATCAGCTGATCGAATTTTTGTATGAAATGTTGAAAAAAAAATCCGTAAGTATTTCCTATAGGTTTCTTAGTTAGTTAGTAGTAGGGAAGTTGTTCAGTACCTATCATGGGTACAATCACCCCTTAACGTAATGCAAGTGTTTACCCTAACACCCTGTAGTATAAGATTGATCGAATGGTTTTATGAACTTAATCTTGTTTTACTACCTATGGCTATGCTATGGTCTACATTTCTTTCCCCTCTAGTATGATTTCTCTACTTGCGCGCAACTTGGTTTTTTCCACGCTTTTGCTCTTTGAAAAGCACGGGAAGAGGTAATTTTCCATGCAGAAGCCGCGTCGCGCGCGAATACAGAAACCGTGCTAGAGGTGCAGCCCACAGTGTATAAACGGATTTTATTTAAAAAAAACACCCGAATGAAATAGCTAGAAAACGTAATTTAAATGAATGCAAGATTTTAATGACATAAAAACAGTAAACAACCGCACAATTATCTAGGGAACCCCGACAATGCTTTCAACGTAACCTTATTTTTTATTCTAACCATAATAACTGTCTTCAAAGGGTTTCTGCTACCCAATGCTGTAATGATAAAATTGCGACTAGGTATTTGATTTCTTTTATTCTGCTAGCACAGCTTAAAATGTAGGTAATTGGCTCAATCGTATCGAAAATTATTTTGCATCGTATCGTCATCTTACAAGGTGGCTTATAATCTAAACTATTATAAAACTGTAACAGAAGTGTGTTGAAGATATTTACAAAAAAAAAGATAACGTTTTTTTGGTGATAAAGGTTTTTTAGGTGTCCCTGATTCCAAATCACAAATTTTTGGATTTTTTGTCTGTTTGTTTTTTTGTTTATTTGTTTGTTTGTTTGATCGAGCATCACGCGAAAACTATAATGAACCGATTTTGATGAAACTTTTTTTGTTTGATAACTTATAATCTGGTAAGTATATAATTTATGCGGACGAGGTCGTCGATTGTCGATGACAAAGATTTTTTTGGGAGCGCAACGAAGACCAAACAAAATCTTTTTGTCGATGAATTTCATGCAGGAAGCTGGAAAAGGTATTGGTAATTCATGTCATTTGCCAACTAAAAAAATAATTACTAAACGTTGCTTCACCGAAATGTTCCCTTTTTTTTCCAAGCCTATTTCATCCCACTGCTGGGCAAAGGCCTCCCCTTTAATCCTCCAACCATCTCTGTCTTGGGCATGCTCTGGCCACGCGTCATCGAAAGAATCCAGATCGTCCTGCCACCTCTTCCTGGGACCACCCGGACGTCGACGACCGTTTTCTGGGAGCCAGGGCGTTAAAATTCTTGCCCACCTTTCCTGGTGCATTCGACAGACATGGCCGGCCCAACCCCACTTTGTCACACCACCAATGTCCCACAGTCAATGTTCACTGCAAATAATATTTTAAAATATACCTGTGTTTTAATCTAACAAAGAAAGTTAAAGCACACATGAATATAATATGGAGCAGATTTTAAATAGGAAGCTGCCGAGAGCGACTACGACGCGAGACGGGGAGAATAATCATCTTCTTGTTGTATCAACAAAATTTTTCACGACGCCTCTGGGAGTACATTTTTCATTGAGAAAATGGAAATTGGATAACAGAAATAATTTAAAGAAAAAACAACGCCTCGGGCGATAAGCTCCTATATACTCGGTATACTGACAACTTCTGAGATAAAACCAATTAAATGTTATCTTCCTTTCGTACAGTACAAGGTTTGAGGATTCGGCAGATATAGTTAATCAAATTATCCCTCATTGTGTTGTATTCAGGTTGCTTTATCGTTAAATGGTTAAATGTAATTTAACTAACTATAAAATTTTCACTGTTTCTTCAAATCACCTGCTGGATATTAGAATCTACTATTAATTTATAGCTGATATACGATAATGAACTAATAAATAATAAAAAATAAAAAAAACGTTATTTGAGCACAATTGGGTATTTGACTACATTCAATATATTTTATTTTTATCTACTTAATAAAAAAAGGGTTAGAAAATAACGCTAAACTCCAATTTTCATTGAGTTTTTAGCTTGAATACTATTTTTAATAACAAGATAAACTATAAAAAGTAATAAAAATGATGATGACGTCACAACTCAATATTTAGTACAAATCTTCATACAAAGCGCATGTTTTGACGTCCGATAAAGAGTAGCTGATTTGACTAGTTGTCAAGTAGCCAATTTAGTGGTATACAAATGATTGAGTCCTTTGACTCCCAAAGTCGGAAAACCGTGTATTGGGACACAACGGATAATGGAGTAGTACAGTATTAATATAGCTTGGGTTTTGTAGATGTATTTTTATCTACCTTTAGACATTTATGAAGGCTGTCGCCCCGAGGGATGCCAGTTGCAATTAATATTTTGATTTCCTTTCTGTTTTGCAGGTAAAATAATTATGCTGAAAAATACGCATTCCGAAGTTACGTAAGTAATTATGTTTCAAACGAAACAGTGATATACAGTAAAGTGTACTGTAGTTTACTCCTGGGAAAGCCAATAACAATACGTATAATACCTTATATGTAGCAATTAAAATTGACATAATAAAGTAGGATGCATACATAATAATTAATAATTGCTTCTTATTTAGCATATCGAATTATTTCGTATTTAAGCGTCGGGTCTTTCACAAACATTAGATGCTCCTATTCGTAGCACGACTAGCACACCAATGACGAAACGAGAAAAATGTGAACACTCTCTTTTTTGGCATAAGTAAAATAAAAAAAATGGAGGAGGCACATCTAAATTTTTTTATAGTTTTCTCGGGGTTGGCATTAGAGGCATCTGAGCTAGGTATACAAATCAAAACCGGAGAATCTCAATACTTGTAAAAGTCATTTCATAATTTTGTAAATCCCAATAATGCCTGCGTACATTGGGTTAAACAAACAGCTATTCTAACAACTCTTCCTCCCATACGCTTCTTCGATATTCATGAACCGTTTTTTCGCATAACGTTTGACTTGACTTGGCCCATCGCCAACACGTCACCGATTTGGTCTCAGGAAGTGGTCTTTTCTATCTCTTCCACTCTGATTTGACCTTATAAAATGGTACTGTCCAGTCAAAGAAAATTGGTCCAGTAGCGTAGCGAGGCGGGGCAGGGGGGGGGGGGGGGGGGGGGCAAATGCCCCGGGCGGCACATTACTATGGGCGGCAAATTCGGGAAAAATATAGATTGATTGAGATTGTCTACGTGTATAACCAATTCGTAAAGCAGAGAAAAGTCGAGCTCGCTTGTTCGCTTAAGTTTCTGTTTTAATTATTGTACTAAGTTCTGGCTAAAAATTTCGTGTTTTTTTCGCTCAATCCATAGCGCGTTACTTTAGGTTACTTTGCACATGTCATATTGTACGTATAAAGCGCTCTGACTCCAACTGATTCGTATTTAGGAGAGAAGTCGAGCTCGCTTCGCTCGCTCTTAGTTTATATTTTACATTTATAAATCGAAAGATGTCTGACCACAACTTGAATATACTTAATGCTAATAAAGAAGTTTGGCGGACAGCCATTTAATTTGAGACCCAGACTTAGAGGTCCCGTACATGAATGAAACTTAGTAATACGTGTAGAGTGAAACCAAACTAACAAAAAAGTAAATTAGTTGGGGGAAAGGTATTTCTCCTTATGATACCTTTTGTAGCAAGTGTATGAAAGTCATAATATTTCTTATTAGATAGTCCACTCAATCTCGTACGGGTTCACTATTTTTAGTTTAATGCTACTTCACGGTAATATAATGATAATGGAAGAAAACGAAATCACGAACTATCAGTTGAACCAAGCCAAA
This sequence comes from Agonopterix subpropinquella, assembly GCA_922987775.1. Lineage (NCBI taxonomy): Eukaryota > Metazoa > Arthropoda > Insecta > Lepidoptera > Depressariidae > Agonopterix > Agonopterix subpropinquella. The sequence goes on from OV277693.1 coordinate 34,003,661, forward strand.
TACATTCCGTAACGACCAAAAAATACCTCAGTGATAATATTCGATGAAATTGTCTTGGTTGCGTTTTGCTACTGTTTTCGGAAGATTTGTCTATTTTTTACTAGTAATTTCTACTTTTGAACCCGGACTTCTGGAGATGTGGAAGTTTTTTTAAAAAATGCCTTAATTTTTTCTATTTATAATAATGATGACCGCCAAGCGGAAAGCTTTTAGTTTTCGTAAAAATACTGGGTCCAAATTCGCCCAAATTCTTTCGAGCTCGCTACGCTCGCTCCTTTATTTTTTGTGTAGGTCTTCTTATAAAGATGAGGGGGCGGCAAAATCTGTCTGTGCCCAGGGCGGCAGAAACCCACGCTACGCCACTGGCACTGTCAGTTTGCTCTGACAAATCACGGATGAATCTCTTATGTTCTCTGCATGTTCAAGATATTTTTTGAGCCTCATAACAAAAGAAAATATACGGCGCGTAAGTTCACCACGCGTGCCCGATGCGATTGGCTAGACTTCACATTCATATCAGAATTTTCTTCAGAGTAGATGAAGCAAAAAGTTCGAAAAAAAAAGCACGCGGTTTCGGGAGAGTGCTGTATTTCGATGTTTCACATCTGCCGGGCGTCCCGCGACGTCCACTTTTTTTATTTTCTAAGCTAGGCAAAATAGCATTATAATTAAAATCGTCATCATCATCATCTCAGCCGACAGACGTCCACTGCTGAACATAGGCCTCCCCCAAGGATCGCCGTAACGACCGGTCGTACGCTGCCCTCATCCAACGTTTTCCCGCCGCCTTCACCAGGTCGTCGGTCCACCGTGTGAGGGGCCTACCCACGCTGCGCTTTCCAATACGCGGTCGCCACTCGAGAACTTTTCGGCCCCACCGGCCATCGGTTCTGCGACTTAATTTTAGCAATTCTTTGGGCTATGTCAGTTTCTCTGGTTCTTCTGCGGATCTCTTCATTTATGATTCGATCTCGCAGGGAAACTCCGAGCATAGCCCTCTCCGTTGCCCTTTGGGTGACATTCAGCATTTTTATGAGTCCTTGAGCCTTGATAATTAAAATGATAGCCTATAATATTAAAATAGGAGCGTCGTCGGCGTCGGCATCGGTGGCGTGTTCTGGAGAGGTGTGGTCACTCGACCATACTCATGAGGCATGTTATGTATTGTGGGTACCAATGAGTATGTAGATACATAATACGGACTGCTCTCAAACGGTGAAGGAAGACAGAAGGTTAGGGTAAAGTTGCATTACTTTTAAGGGTTTATTGTACCCATGATCCTGAACAACTTTCACTTCGAAAAACAAAAGACTTTTTATACAAACGTTCGATCCGAAACGAAACTCCAAAATGCTAATTTTAATTAAGGTAATGCTAGGTTAAGTAGTTTCATAATAAAGTAGGATGCATACATAATAATTAATAATTGCTTCTTATTTAGCATATCGAATTATTTCGTATTTAAGCGTCGGGTCTTTCACAAACATTAGATGCTCCTATTCGTAGCACGACTAGCACACCAATGACGAAACGAGAAAAATGTGAACACTCTCTTTTTTGGCATAAGTAAAATAAAAAAAATGGAGGAGGCACATCTAAATTTTTTTATAGTTTTCTCGGGGTTGGCATTAGAGGCATCTGAGCTAGGTATACAAATCAAAACCGGAGAATCTCAATACTTGTAAAAGTCATTTCATAATTTTGTAAATCCCAATAATGCCTGCGTACATTGGGTTAAACAAACAGCTATTCTAACAACTCTTCCTCCCATACGCTTCTTCGATATTCATGAACCGTTTTTTCGCATAACGTTTGACTTGACTTGGCCCATCGCCAACACGTCACCGATTTGGTCTCAGGAAGTGGTCTTTTCTATCTCTTCCACTCTGATTTGACCTTATAAAATGGTACTGTCCAGTCAAAGAAAATTGGTCCAGTAGCGTAGCGAGGCGGGGCAGGGGGGGGGGGGGGGGGGGGCAAATGCCCCGGGCGGCACATTACTATGGGCGGCAAATTCGGGAAAAATATAGATTGATTGAGATTGTCTACGTGTATAACCAATTCGTAAAGCAGAGAAAAGTCGAGCTCGCTTGTTCGCTTAAGTTTCTGTTTTAATTATTGTACTAAGTTCTGGCTAAAAATTTCGTGTTTTTTTCGCTCAATCCATAGCGCGTTACTTTAGGTTACTTTGCACATGTCATATTGTACGTATAAAGCGCTCTGACTCCAACTGATTCGTATTTAGGAGAGAAGTCGAGCTCGCTTCGCTCGCTCTTAGTTTATATTTTACATTTATAAATCGAAAGATGTCTGACCACAACTTGAATATACTTAATGCTAATAAAGAAGTTTGGCGGACAGCCATTTAATTTGAGACCCAGACTTAGAGGTCCCGTACATGAATGAAACTTAGTAATACGTGTAGAGTGAAACCAAACTAACAAAAAAGTAAATTAGTTGGGGGAAAGGTATTTCTCCTTATGATACCTTTTGTAGCAAGTGTATGAAAGTCATAATATTTCTTATTAGATAGTCCACTCAATCTCGTACGGGTTCACTATTTTTAGTTTAATGCTACTTCACGGTAATATAATGATAATGGAAGAAAACGAAATCACGAACTATCAGTTGAACCAAGCCAAATACATTCCGTAACGACCAAAAAATACCTCAGTGATAATATTCGATGAAATTGTCTTGGTTGCGTTTTGCTACTGTTTTCGGAAGATTTGTCTATTTTTTACTAGTAATTTCTACTTTTGAACCCGGACTTCTGGAGATGTGGAAGTTTTTTTAAAAAATGCCTTAATTTTTTCTATTTATAATAATGATGACCGCCAAGCGGAAAGCTTTTAGTTTTCGTAAAAATACTGGGTCCAAATTCGCCCAAATTCTTTCGAGCTCGCTACGCTCGCTCCTTTATTTTTTGTGTAGGTCTTCTTATAAAGATGAGGGGGCGGCAAAATCTGTCTGTGCCCAGGGCGGCAGAAACCCACGCTACGCCACTGGCACTGTCAGTTTGCTCTGACAAATCACGGATGAATCTCTTATGTTCTCTGCATGTTCAAGATATTTTTTGAGCCTCATAACAAAAGAAAATATACGGCGCGTAAGTTCACCACGCGTGCCCGATGCGATTGGCTAGACTTCACATTCATATCAGAATTTTCTTCAGAGTAGATGAAGCAAAAAGTTCGAAAAAAAAAGCACGCGGTTTCGGGAGAGTGCTGTATTTCGATGTTTCACATCTGCCGGGCGTCCCGCGACGTCCACTTTTTTTATTTTCTAAGCTAGGCAAAATAGCATTATAATTAAAATCGTCATCATCATCATCTCAGCCGACAGACGTCCACTGCTGAACATAGGCCTCCCCCAAGGATCGCCGTAACGACCGGTCGTACGCTGCCCTCATCCAACGTTTTCCCGCCGCCTTCACCAGGTCGTCGGTCCACCGTGTGAGGGGCCTACCCACGCTGCGCTTTCCAATACGCGGTCGCCACTCGAGAACTTTTCGGCCCCACCGGCCATCGGTTCTGCGACTTAATTTTAGCAATTCTTTGGGCTATGTCAGTTTCTCTGGTTCTTCTGCGGATCTCTTCATTTATGATTCGATCTCGCAGGGAAACTCCGAGCATAGCCCTCTCCGTTGCCCTTTGGGTGACATTCAGCATTTTTATGAGTCCTTGAGCCTTGATAATTAAAATGATAGCCTATAATATTAAAATAGGAGCGTCGTCGGCGTCGGCATCGGTGGCGTGTTCTGGAGAGGTGTGGTCACTCGACCATACTCATGAGGCATGTTATGTATTGTGGGTACCAATGAGTATGTAGATACATAATACGGACTGCTCTCAAACGGTGAAGGAAGACAGAAGGTTAGGGTAAAGTTGCATTACTTTTAAGGGTTTATTGTACCCATGATCCTGAACAACTTTCACTTCGAAAAACAAAAGACTTTTTATACAAACGTTCGATCCGAAACGAAACTCCAAAATGCTAATTATCTATAGGTTTTTCTTAGGGAAAGTCTGGGAAAGTTACATTGTAATGTTAAATGACATGAAGCAATATTTTTATTGTACTTTCCTTTATATGAAAAAATAAAAAGTTATTCAGTACAAACACCCCTTAAAGTAATGCAACGCCAACACACAGGGTGTTATAATAAATTCTTATGTGTATGTGAAGTGTACCAATCCGCATTGGGCACGCGCGGTGGACTAACGCCCACACACCCTGAGGGTAGGCCTGTGCCCTACAGTGGAACGTATAATAGGCTGATGATGATGATGATTGAAGTTTATTCGTTACGTGCCAGTGTAAAAGAGATATAAATAAAGGTTCAACTTTCTACGGCAGCCCTACGTAGGCCGTGATTAAATTTTTACACATTAATCATACCGTCTCTGTTTATGTACAGATTTTCCCTTAAAATCGTGAGTAGCGTTGCGTCGTATTTTTATCGTGACTCTTTTATTTTGTGCCAGGATTTAAGTGGAGTCGGGCTCGGGTGTCGGGCAAAATTGGATGTAATATTTTTTTTATGACATTGCTTAGGTACATTTTAGTTGTATTCATTTATTTTAATTAAACGACTGTATCTGTAGGAGAACCTTGGGTCATTTAAAGTTTGCTATAAAGGGTGTAAAAATTCGTTATAACTTAACAACTTTTACTACGGAACTAATCGCGAAAAGAATCAGCTGTTTCATTATATTTCCGTGGTGCATTTAAGTTTATACTCTGTAGAATACAAGTGGCATACCTACTTTTTCGCTATCATTATTAAATTGTTTTTCTGCCAATATCAAAGCTTGTAGCTAGATGAAAACAAACCGAAAATGTACTTTAGTAAAATCTCCTAAACTGCCACTGCTTTAATATCTAAGTTAATAATAATATAAGTATTGCAAGCAAAAAAGAAATCTCACAAAACCTCATAGAGAACAATAACACCTTTCGAGCCAATAAAAAAAGAGCGCATAAGCCTAGTCTGTAGACCCAGGATAATAACGGAGGTCTAATATCAATAAAGGTTCTTGAACCTGACTAACCCGTTTTTTACCCGTGTTACTACTAAGTCGTACTACCAGTAGTAAGACGGGAATCTCTGATAGAGGCTAGCTGCGTGCCGCTATGCTTAATATTGTATGTTACCGGAAATGTATGAAACCTAGGAATTGTACCTAGGTACCTAGGTATACATACGGTAGGTAGTAATTTTATAGTACTCTGTGCCTATACAATGCCGAGTCAATTTAATAAACGAGCACATACGTAATAATTTGCATAGTGGTCCACCTTGCCTGCCGTGCAGGAGGCGATATCGTTCGATCCCCGTCCAGCAATGCAATTCAGTAAACGCAAACCAAGGATTATAATACTCCCTAGCGCAAACATCGTCACAACCTTCAATTCGTCGTTGACATATCGGTGAGCTGACAATGTCCTCACATTTTGAAGTTTCACTTCAAAAATGTAGCTTAAATACGATGTTGGCACTTTGGCCTTAATAACTAATTTTACACCCTGTTTACAATAATACATAATACCGCATTGACACCAATTCTGTAACAATTGCAATACCTATAATTGGTCAGTTACTGTAACTCAATAAAATAATACTTCCAGGAAAGCTTGTGCGGAAATGTTTTCTGTAATTTAATTTCGCTCTCAGACTGAACGTTTTTAGTTTATTACATCGTGAAATCATCTCGAACAAATTAAACGTTAATTCCATTTGAGAAATGAATATTGTCATTGTCATTTCATTAGGTTTACAAAGTCTACTTTACAAATTGAATTATAAGGTAATTTTATGAAAGTATTTTGCTAACACAGAGATCAGTAGGTATACACTACACAGGGTGTAAAATTAAATGGGACACTTAAACGAAAACTTCAGAATATTCTGTACCTACTTCTGCATTCCACCACCAAGTATCCTCATCTATACCTATCTATATAACCTTTGCCTTTTATTTCTCCTAAAACATCCTTGCTACCATTCTGATACAACTTGCCATCTGACTCCAACAGTCATTAACAGATGATTAATCCATATTCATTTCTATCTATCACTCTTTCCTGAATTTACTAGCATACTCATTCTTATCTAACATGTGCCATCTTATTTTGGGCGGGGGCCGTTCTCTGTTTTTCTTATACTGGACAGTAATTTTGACTTCCATGATTAGCAGTCTATGCTGTGAGACTTGTTCCTCCCCTGGAAGCACTTGATAGTCTTTGACGCAATTAATTTTGTTCCTCTTTACGAGGAAATAATCAATCTTTTTTTTTTTTTTTTTATTAACTATGGGTTTGCTCTTGACCTCAATCCAGTCCTCAGGACGAAGATGGGGTCGTAGATGTAGCGAGCTTACCCAGAAGATGCCTATTCACTCGTACTTTAAAGGAATTCGGGTTGTAAGTACTCGGAAATACTGACGCAGGTAAGGCATTCCACTCCTTGGCTGTGCGCATTATAAAAGATTCAGAAAGGCGCTTGGTGCGGATATGTGGGATGTCAACCAAGAAGGGGTGATATCCCGCGGTGCGTCTGGAAGTCCGATAGTAGAAAGGGGAAGGTGGGATGAGCTCATGCAGCTCTAGGGCACACTCACCGAAGTACAATCTGTAGAAGACCGACAAGCAGGCCACTCTGCGGCGGTGGGCTAGGCTATGAAGCTTGGCCTCCACCAGCTTACTATCGCCAATGAGCCTCCTGGCTCTGCGTTCAACCGAGTCGAGTGCGGCAAGTTGATACTTGGCTGAGCCATCCCACAGGTGGCAGCAGTACTCCATACATGATCGGACCTGAGCTTTATACAATACTAAGAGCTGTCCAGGAGTGAAGTACCGCTTCACCTTGTTTAAGATGCCCAGCTTTTTGGCCGCAGTTTGAGCCTTAGACTCGATGTCAGCGCCGAAGTTGAGTTTTGTGGTCAAGCTTATACCCAGAAGCCCAAGACTGTCGGAAACAGGGACAGATGTACCCCGGAAAGTAGGAGTCAGATTAAACGGACTCCTTTTTGCGGTGAACAGACAAGCCTGTGTTTTGGTGGCGTTGAAGTTGACTAAATTATTGTCACCCCACTGGGAGACAACACTTAAAGTCAAGTTTGTCCGCTCAACCATGGCCTCCCTCTGCGAGCGTATTTTATCCCCGCTGGCCCCTGCGCCAGATACATATCTCTCCATGACAGTACTGTCATCTGCATACCCAACAATACCTGACACAAGGAGGTCATTGATGTGCAGCAGGAAAAGTGTCGCGGAGAGAACAGACCCTTGAGGAACTCCAGCATCAATTGCCATAAGGTCAGAAGAGCAGCTGTCAATGACAACTCTAATCGACCGTTCTCTCAAGAAATCAGATATCCAGCTGCAAAGATCAGCGGGGATGCCATAAGCGGGAAGCTTGCTCAGCAAACTAGCGTGCCATACCCTGTCAAAGGCCTTCGAGATGTCAAGTGATACAGCCAGTGCTTCACCGTGCTTCTCGATGGCCTCGCCCCAGCAGTGCGTCACATACACAAGAAGATCCCCAGTCGATCGCCCCCGGCGGAAGCCATATTGGCGATCACTGAGTAGATCATTGTCTTCTAGGTATGACAGCAACTTACTGTTAAGTACTCTTTCCATGACTTTGCAGAGAATGGAAGTAATGGCGATAGGGCGGTAGTTGCAGGGGTCGGCACGACTGCCCTTCTTGGGTACCGCGTAATCTGCGTCGTGTTGTGGAATCTTTTGTAGGTAATTAAGTGTTCATTCCTCTTTTCAAATCGTATTTGTTATAGCCAGGTTAAAGGCAGAAGCTGCTTGTAACAATGTCTCGCCATCGTCGTTACGAGTCCCGAACTGGGGGTTCAGGACCCCCATGCACTTTTTCATAACCATCATTCTTCCTTCCTACGTGAACGTTAAACTCTCCACCTATGTAAACCTCCTCATTGTCCGCTATCCCCATCATCACATCATCAAATTTTTCCCAAAAGAATTTTGGCGGCCGGCTCTGTAGTTTGAGACCCAGACTTAGAGGTCCCGTACATGAATGAAACTTAGTAATTCGTGTAGAGTGAAACAAAACTAACAAAAAAGTAAATTGGTTGTAACCTGTAAAAGTTGGGGGAAAGTTATTCTCCTTATGATACCTTTTGTAGCAAGTGTGTGAAAGTCATAATCTTTCTCATTAAATAGTCCATTCAATCTTCTACTAATTCATTATGTTTATTTTAATGAAAATTCACGATAACAGTATAATATTATGATAATGGAAGAAAACGAAATCACGAACTATCAGTTCAACCAAGCCAAATACATTCCGTAACGACCAAAAAATACCTCAGTGTATTAGATGAAAATAGCTGTTGTGGTAGCGTTTGGCTACTGCTTTTTGGATGATTTGTCCATTTTACTAGTAATTTCTACTTTTGAATCCGGACTTCTGGAGATGTGGAAGTTTTTTAAAAAATGCCTTAATTTTTTCTGTTTATAATAATTATGACCGCCGTCCTGAAGACCTTTTAGTTTTCGTAAAAATGGCGGGGTCCAAATCTGCCCATCTTCTTTATCTTTTATGCAATCTTTACTGTTACTCTGAGGTGCATACGCACAAACTACATTCAGAACCCAATTCTCTAACATCACTTTTAGGCATAGACGAAGAATTTTTCGCTTACTCTGGTAGACGGAATGTCAGAGTAACCGTGACACGTGCTTCCATCTCTCAGAGGAAGGATCGCTTTATTTGGTTCTTACTAGTACCTTCTCTTTTTACTCTTTTAGGGCTATCAATTTGTCGCTTACTCTTCTAACATCCGTCACGCACTCTTTTATTTAACTTACTATCTAGCACGATTCCCAAACCATTCATTTTACCATCACTCCCACAGTAGCAAAATTGATACCCTTCACCAATCTCTCAAGCTTTTGACCCCTTCCATTTCGTTTCTTGCAACGACGCCACATTTATCCGTCGCTTTTTCAATACTTCCGCTAACTCTCTTCCTCTTCCAGTCATCGTACCAATGTTCCAACTTGCACACCTTAATCTTACTTCCCTCACAGTCCGGGCTCGCTTCTTACGTCGCACCCGCCCGGTTTGATGCGACAACCCTGGTCCATTTCCCACAGGAGCTGGGTCCCTGTCCCTGCGCGCCACATCGGGGTTACGCCCTAACCCTATCGCTATTTCCTATTATACATTATTTGATCAATAATAGGATATAATATAGGATGGAATAGGATCCAATGACATGCCATCAACTCAACCGAAAAAAAATGCCTGTGACAGACGGACGGAGAGCTACCGAGGTGATTCCATAAGTGTTCCGTTCTGACAATTTTGGTACGGAACACAAAAAATACAATACTCGCCCTAAATTGTAGGTATTGGACATGTTTTTGTAGTTTTATATACAGGGTGAAATTGATATCATTAGCATCCTTTTAAACTAAGAGTCTACCCATCAAACTGAACAACTTTTACTATAGGAGCAAACCGATCGGAGCAAAAATAAAATCAGCTGTTGCATACATTTGAGTCGAGTAGGCATTTCAGTTTAGTATGCAACAGCTGATTTTATTTTTGCTCCGATTGGTTTGCTCCCATAGTAAAAGTTGTTCAGTTTGATGGGTAGACTCTTAGTTTAAAAGGATGCTAATGATATCAATTTCACCCTGTATATAAAACTACAAAAACATGTAAAATACGCATACAACAAGTTGTGTCCGGTTTTGTCCAAACGTATCTGAAAGGAACCGAATTTCCCGCGTATTAATCTTTCATTTTCGATGCGGGGACAGAGGCAGCGGTAGGTGTGCATGGACGATTTATCGATTTATCGTAGAATTTCTGAAGAATAGTCCCTTTTTGTTACAAAAGGTGTCACTTCACTCTTGCATCTATTATACTATTATGAATAGGCGCAGTCTAGCAGTTTATCAGATGAATGTTGAGTCGATTTCACTTACAGCCAGGTATAGTATAACTAAACAGAGAAAGCCTGTGACTTATTGTAAAAATAATGCTGCTTCATACATTTTGGTGTTGAGTAAACATTGCAGTATTTGCAGTTTACATTTTTGTGTTGAGTAGACATTGCAGTATTTGCAGTTTAGTCACAGATTAATGTTCAACATTTTCCCGATGGCGACCGACGGCTTATTTATTCATTTTTAGGGTTCCGATGTCAACAAGGAACCCTTATAGTTTCGCCATGTCCGTCCGTCTGTCCGCGGCTTAGCTCAGAGATTGTAAAGCTATAATTTGGCATGGGTATACATTATTAATCACGCCGATAAAGTGGTAAAATAAAATCTTGAAAAATATTTTCTTTAGGGTACCTCCCCTACACGCGAAGTGGGGATGACATTTTTTTTTTCTCGTCTATCCCATGTTGTATCGTATCGTTGGATAGGTCTTTTAAAAATATTATTGGTTTGTGAAAACCATTTTTCGATTTAGGGATCCGTTAGCGAAATATTAAGCTTTAAGCTTTAAAGGGAAAATTGGTTAGAGTCAAGTGCCCCCCCCTCTCCCGGCTAAACGGGTGTAGACGGAGATGTTAAAAAATTCACGGCAATAGCATATATAACCAATTTAAAAGGAAAACTTTCACCGGTAAGTAGGCTTTACAAGTTTACGAGTAATAGTCGATCAACTTATAAAATGTACTTTTTAGACTTTTTAGCCGTTAAACCATAGTATAAAGCAAAAAGACTCCTTCTGAGTCCATAATATTATATTGTGACGGGCAACTACGGAACCCTAACCTGCGCGTGGTCTGACTCGCACTTGGCCAGTTTTTAATTATACCAAATACAAAGACATTTCATTCCTAATCAACGAGCGAGATTGCATATTAACCTATTCTAAATAACTGTACTTAGGTTTGACGAAAAGCGAATTTGACGAAAAAAGGACTTGATGAATGTAGTATTTGACAAAATAAGAATTTGACGAAAGAAGAATTTGCCGAATGTCGTGGCTTCCAAAAAAATCTCATCCCCACTTCACCTGTAGGGGAGGTAGGTACCCTAAATATATGCCAAATTACAGCTTTCTAGTATTAAGCGTCTCTGACGGACAGACGGACGGACACTATACGGGTTCTAACTATAAGGGTTCCTTGTTGACTTTGGCACCCTAAAAACCGCCATTTGTACCCTTACGTTTTTTATTCTGTTTTTGTTGTGCAAATAAATAATATTTATGTTATGTTAAAAAACTATAAAATTGTCAAAGGTTCAGATTGTCTGGCTACGGGACTAGTTCTAGGAAACGGGAATGTAAAACTACACACTATTAGTTATTCTGTATGACACGGGGTCCCGCTGAGTGTAGATACACACAACCAATGGCGTATACATTGAAAATAATTTTAATGTTTATAATACTTTATTCACCTAAAATTTTATAGTAAAATTAAAATACAGTGATACAACTAAAATTAATTTACTGGCACATTAAATACCTATACATATTAAAGAATTCTGATACTTAATTTTTATCATGATAGTGCGTGCGTTTTACTTCTGTAATTTTTATTCATTTATTAAATTTTGGTTTAAAACTACCTACCTTTGGTTTACTACTACTTTCTTTTAAACAAAAATATATTGTTCAAAATGCTATTCTATTTGGACATTACGAAAATGAAACATTTACCACATACCGCCAAGAGTGTTCCAACCAATTTAACAATAGTACCTACGTGCTACTAGATGACATCTTCATGATCACTCTCCTATAAGATCGATTACACTTGCATAGACACCAGAAACTAAAATAGCCATTCCAATTATAATGATGCCGAGGCTACGGAACAACTTAATCTTGCCGACGCCGTAGCCACTCGGTTCAGCAAACCACACGCACAAGTCCATAATACCAGGGAACACCATCGCCAGCAAAGAGAGGCATAAAGCACCAAACAGGGCAATGAATGGACCCAATTTTGGAACTGCTATCGCAAGACCCCCTGAAAAAAATGTAGGCATATGAATGTAGTTATGGAATTTAAAAAAACACATAGCGGAGAACCTGAAGGTATTTATTTCGGAACCGGTAAAAACAAACTAATCTTTAAAGTTAAAAATGAATAAAACATTGTAACCCAGTAAAATTAGATAAATCAGAAGAAATAATTTCCGGTGTTTTGGAACTTTTTTTAAACGTTCCTTTGGTACGTAATATTGAAGAAAAAAAAAAGTCCTGGTGGGGGGGTGAGCTCGAGGAAGGGGGGGGCTCTAAAGGTGACTTTTTTCAGTTTTTCGCTTATTTCTTGAAATCTGAAAGTCGTATCGAAATATTTTGTACAGACAAATTAAACCTAACAAAATTTCCTACAAAACAAGTGTTATGCACTTTTGTCATAGGACTTAACCTTTGAGGGCTACGGGGCCGAGAAAGTAACGGAATTTCAAAAATTATGAAATTTGTATGGCGAACCTCATGAAAGTTAAAGATAAAAACAAAATGATTTCATATTCTTAATCAGCAGCCCCGAAAACCCCCAGATACAAATTTTCAGTCGGTTCGGGGAACCCTTAAAGGCTGCATTGGCGTTTGAAATTTCCATTGGAGCCATCTTGGATATCGCAATTTTGGATTTTTTTCACCGGCAACCAAATCTGACCAGGGTCCTATATGACATTTGTTCGAGGTCCATAACCCTATCTGTCATAGTTTCCGCGGGCCGTTGACCTCATCCATCAGGAGTCGACCTTCCGAGGAAGTCAACGTTTTCCCTGTATCACCAAGGCATCCATATGATGATCCCCAAATGTCATCCTTGTACCGTAAGGGGAACCCGGAGATCAGTTGGAGGTATCTGGTTGACCCCCACCTCCCCCCCCCCCCCACATAGAAATTAGATAAATACCCGTATAATTGTTCACCGGGTTTTCCCCATTCAACGCATAGTAAAATTATTTTAGGGATCCTCATAAGGATGCCCTGGCGATAAAAATAATATTTCGACTTCCTCAGAAGGTCGACTCCTGATGGATGAGGTCAACAGCCCGCGGAAACTATGACAGATAGGGTTATGGACCTCGAACAATTGTCATAGAGGACCCTGGTCAGATTTGGTTGCCGGTGAAAAAAATCCAAAATTGCGATATCCAAGATGGCTCCAATCGAAATTTCAAACGCCAATGCAGCCTTTAAGGGTTCCCCGAACCGACTGAAAATTTGTATCTGGGGGTTTTCGGGGCTGCTGATTAAGAATATGAAATCATTTTGTTTTTATCTTTAACTTTCATGAGGGTCGCCATACAAATTTCATAATTTTTGAAATTCCGTTATTTTCTCGGCCCCGTAGCCCTCAAAGGTTAAGTCCTATGACAAAAATGCATACCACTTGTTTTGTAGGAAATTTTGTTAGGTTTAATTTGTCTGTACAAAATATTTCGATAAGACTTTCAGATTTCAAGAAATAAGCGAAAAACTGAAAAAAGTCACCTTTAGAGCCCCCCCCTTCCTCGAGCTCACCCCCCCCTCACCAGGACTTTTTTTTTTCTTCCATATTACGTACCAAAGGAACGTTTAAAAAAAGTTTCAGAACTCCGGAAATTACTTCCCCTGATTGGTATATTTCAGCTTAATTTTACTGGGTTATTGAACCTGTTAATTTTGTTGAACTTAGTAGTGAAAAGTTTATCCATTGGCAACACACGAAAGGTAGTATAATAATGTCTATGGGCAACACAGAGCTGTCAACATGATGATGACAAAATATTGGTATAGACGAGGTAAAGATTTCCACCAAGTAAAGAGAAGAAAATTTCAAAAACCTGTTTTTACGATGGTACGGTCAAAGTAACAGGTTTTTTTCTATTTTTAACCGACTTCAAAAAAACCGCCTTAAAAAAAACTAAAAATTAAAAAATTATATTGCAGCAGATAATTTCTCGTTCGCATTCTATAAGAACATTAATTTGTTTTATCGAAGTAGCTCTCAAGCCGGCCGGTACGATTCGCGACAGAGCTTCCAATAGTTTTTTGGCTTGGCTTGACACCGACTCCAATAAAACAAATCAAAGTTCTTATTAAAATAATATTGCAGCTTTGATTGACTTTCTCGTTCACATTCTATAATGTGAACGAGAAAGTCAATCAAAGCTGCAATATTATTTTTTAATTTTTAGTTTTTTACGGCGGTTTAAATTTTTTAAATAGTTTCGGAGAAATGCGTGGACAAACATACATACAATCATACATAAAAACATACATACAAACATTCATACATACACCGTAGTAACATTAATATCATTGCATCGTCATCAGCCTATCATCGTTCACTGCTGAACATAGGCCTCTCCCAAGGCACGCCACAAAACTCTGTCCTCGGCCTTCCTCATCCAGTCGCTCCCCGCAACTTTATTTAGGTCGTCTCTCCAGCGGGCAGCTAGACGTCCCACACTACGCCTACCAGTTCACGGTCTCCACTCTAGAACTCTGACACCCCAGCGGTTGTCAGTTCTTCGGCAGATATGACCAGCCCCTTGCCACTTCAAGAGTGGGCTGCTTTCGGGAAACTCCGTCATACATTCTCCTCGGCTATACCACAATGCCTCAAGACGAGGGTGTTCAATCAGTGCGTCCTGCCAGTAATGACCTATGGTGCGGAAACATGGACTCTGACGATAGGACTAGTTCATCAATTCAAGGTCGCTCAGCGAGCAATAGAGAGAGCTATGCTCGGTGTTTCTCTGAGAGATCACATTAGAAATGAACTGATACGTCAGAGAACTAAAGTGGTTGACATAGCTCAGAAAATTAGCAATATCATTGCATACACCTATGAAATTTTGTATATTTGTTTGGAAGCTCTAATAGATTATCATATGGTTCACCCTATTGTTGCATAACTTTTTAGCGCATAATTTTATCCTCAATCTTACTGGTACCATAAAGATCTCATCGCAACAATTAAAAATGAGACCAAACACGAGTGTTTTGCTATAATACATTGAGGAGATCCCTTGACCACCTTTCGTCTCCATCATCAGACCCTTAATCTTACCGGTACCATAAAGAATAAATAATATAGAATCAGATTATATCTATCAACATTCATTATCATTATTAGAATGAATAATTGTATATAAAAGAAAAGGAAAAGTATATTTACATGGTATTAAGACGAGTACAACACGCAACAGATAATCAGGTAGACACTGCCTTGATTCTGAGATTTTCTTTTGTAATCGCCGCCAGATAATGTTGTATGCGACAAAGTTTTGTAAAGGAAATGAGAGAAAAACAGCAAACGCAATCATCAATTTGGCTGTTTGCGCTTTCCTGTAACGAACGTAAAAAATGTAATTGTCGAAGAACATAACTTCATTCAATCTCAAATAAGGTCCGCCACATACATACGGAATAAACCTTATTCGGAATATGTTCCGAATGGAGTGTTGCCACTTTCAGAGACTTTTTCACTAGATCTAGTGATTTTTTTATGTCTCAGGTGGAATTTTTTTAAATGAAGTACATTTAGTATGGCCCTTTTCTTAAAATGCCAACCAAATAAAAAACATGGTACGTATTGTTAGAACTAGCTATTAGGAGCAATAGATAATATGGCACGAAAGTTGTAGTCTCAAGATGTGTACAATTGGGGTGGGCTGCTTTCGGTAAGCTAGTCGACGTGCTCCGAGACAGAAAAATGCCACAATGCTTGAAAACCAAGCTTTTTAATCAATGTGTCTTGCCCACCATGACCTATGGTGCCGAAACATGGACGCTCACCAAGGAAACTATGCATACAATCAAAGTAGCACTGTAGCACAGAGAGCCATGGAGCGCGCCATGCTAGGCATCACGCTTCTTGACTAAGTCAAATCCGACGTCGAACTAAGGTTCGGGACGTCGGCAATCGAATAGCTCGCTTAAAGTGGCGGTGGGCAGGACACGTAGCTAGGCGAAATGATGGCAGGTGGAGCAAAGCCTTGACAGAGTGGTGGCCGAGATTAGGCAAAAGAGGAATGGGTTGTCCGGCAGCCAGGTGGGTTGACGAAATCTGGAAAAGTATAGGCAAGACCTGGATGCGACTGGCACAGGAGCGAGAAGAATAGCAAAACAGGGAGGAGGCTTATGCCCTGCAGCGGGTGGATACGGGTTGAAAATGACGAATGATGATGATGATTAGTAGTTTATGAAACCATAATTGACAACACTGAATTAAGAATCAGGTTTATTCCGTATGTGTGTGGCGGACTAGGCGGACCTAAGACAGCAAAATGTAATTTGATAGTAATTATAAAAGTAATAAAAAGGGCGTTGAGTCGAGTTGAGTTATATTACAGATATTTGAACTTACTTTTGATCTTCTGGCAAGTTCAACGTTATTGAGGACTTGATATTGTCTCCGTACTTGAGATAACCAAATACTCCTACCAAGAGATATAGAAATGCAATAAGCGCCATGCCCACGCTAAATAGTCCACACACACCCCCAAATTGTTTTGGGTGTTCCATATTGTATTCAAGTGCCAAGACCTGTAAAAAGAATAATGAAAATATGATAATCTAATAAAATCCAATAAAATATTAGAAATAAAGAGATTCGCAGAATCAGAGTAGGAGACATAGCCCAAAAAATTGATAAACTAAAGCGGCAAAGGGCGGGGCACGTTGCTCCTAGAACCGGTGGGGCCGAAGAATACTAGAGTGGCGACCGCGTACCGGAAAGTGCAGCGTGGGTAGGTAGTCCCCACGAGGTGGACCGACGACCTGGAGAAGCCGGCGCGGGCGCGGCACTGGCGGCGGAAATCCTTTGGGCAGCGCAGCACCGGTCTCTATGGCGATCCTTGGGGGAAGCCTATGTCCAGCCAGCAGGGGACGTCTATCGGCTGATATGATGATAATGATGATGAATCTAATAAAATAGTGGATCGATATGAAATGCCTCCGTGGTTAAGAGCATTGGGCTCTTGAGACGGAGGTCGTAGGTTCGATTCCCGCGGGGGACACCTGGTCGTGGTATGTCACTTTTTGCGTTTGTCCCCAGTTGGTTGGGAGATTGCAGGCTGAATCACCTGATTGTCTAAAAAGAAAGATGATTCCGTCCTTCAAATGGCACGTTTAGCCATTGGTCTCAGCTAATTATCTCTGGTGGGTAAGTAGTCGTTACATAAAAATACGTCAGAGGCCATAAGACGGTCTGAAAAAACTCTCGACCAGTGTTGCCAGATCCAATTTTTAGAAATCCGTAGGTCAAGGTTGAAAAATCCGTAGAAATCCGTAGATTACCTCTTGAAAAATCCGTAGATCTACACACTTTTTTAAAATGGTTTATATGACTATTTTAAAAAATCGCTCTAAATTGAAGACGAAATTAGAAACTTTGACACGTTTAAGCACAGACAACATGAAAATTTACTGTTTCTTTTCTGTTCTAATTTAACTTTCTGTTTCATTATCACCATCTGTGTCAGTACTTTAAACTTTTGTCATACATGTTACAGTTAAATATTTCTGTCGTATGTATGGACTGAAAGTAGAAGGAAGGAGATAAATGGAAAAGAGTAGGGACGAGACATATTTTAGGAAACACAGTCCAATACATGAAAAAAGTGAACTTGAATTGATTTATTTGCGACTGGGAATCATTTCATGTAGCAAATTGACCGGAATTTAAAAGATTTCTAAAAATCCGTAGATTTGCCATAGAAATCCGTAGATCCGTAGGCCAGGCCAAAAATCCGTAAGCTACGGATAAATCCGTAGGTCTGGCAACACTGCTCTACACACACTGCTCTGCTCTCGACCCTATTGGGCTTGCTTGCTTCCCACAGGATAAAAAGAAGATATTAAATGCTTAGATTTTAAGAAATATTGTACAACTCACCACTCCGACCGCTTCAAGGGCAAAAAGTGCCGTGCCGATATATAGCGGTATCTCCGCCCAATCTTTCATCTCATTCATTTCTGGTGTAATCGCTAAGTCGTCTTCAGCCAAGTAAAAAAACACCAGAATGAGTCCAAACGTCGTCACTATATTTGAAATCGTTGATATTGGCGTCATTAGTTTGAGATTTTTAACTAGATTCGCTATTATGGTGGGTGGCAATAAAATGCACAGGAGAATTCGCAACTCTACTTCAAATTTGTTATGGATGCATACCTAGAAATAGTGGTAGGCGTAATTATGTATGATTTTGATAAAGTTTACATTTGGCACTTTATATACTTATAATTCTTTTTTTCTTTGAAAACTGCACTTGCACATTGAATAAAAAAAATCAAAATGATTTTGCAGCCGACGACTTGTACGTTCGCATCTATAAATATATTAAGGCGGTTGCAGAGGGGTCAATTTTATACAAAACTTTGACGCACAATACGCGTAGACGGTATTAATATAAGTGACTTCGTATACATGGAAAAATAGTTTAGAAAATCTAGATGTCGCGTATCAAATAACATTTGCAATTTATAATATAATTACGAAGATATAAAGCTTTGAAATTTTTTATACATTTTCAAAGCTTTATATCGTAGTAATTATATTATAAATTGCAAATGTTATGTGATACGCGACATCTAGATTTTCTGAACTATTTTTCCATATATAAAATATTACTTTTATTAATTCCGTCTACGCGTATTGTGCGTCAAACGTTTGTATGGACTGAAACCACCTTAAATTGTTTTATTGGAGTCGCTGTCAAGATGTGCGTATGCATGCACTTGTTTTACTTTACAAATAAACAAGTATGATTAATAAAATTTGCTCTAAGTCATATCGGAGCCGAGATATACAGGATGTTTTTTTTGGACGGGGTAGTGGTAGTGGGTAGGTACCATAACCGTTGTTGTAGCTACAGGAAAACGTTCTTAAAAGACTATCCTTAACTTCTTGAAACATTTAGACCTGCATTTATAGATTTTTAACTAAATGTACTGTCGGCAAGAAAATGGGCAATTTACAAAAATCTTTTTTTGATGCCAATCGATCCTGTTCCTGGTGAGGATCAAAAAAGTACATTCGACAAAACAGGTCAGAGTATTTGAAATGTAAGAAATCGCAAAAAACTAATCCCATATATTGACCTTGATTTTAATGCCTAAGTAGGAGTTTCGTTTCCTGCGAAATTAAATTGTTTTATTGTTTTATCTGCGTATAAATACTTTTCTCAAACATGCTTGGAAATGTAAGCATTATTTTGACAACCTTCTTCGAGATAAATCGAAATTGCTGTACTGGCCAAATACATGCGCGCAGCGGCCGGCAATGTTTGTATGAAAATCCATATCTGTCGTGTTTAGCGACCAAATAAATTACATACTAAACTCATATCTGTCGTGTAATTTAAAAATGGAACGATCTTTTTCTCCGAAACATGGCGACCAAGGAGGTAACTTATCAAAGGTTTTATTTAAATTTCGAACTGGCTTGCAAATAGAAAGCTGTTTATTGAAAAAAAAAACTAATTGTAGTTCGATGTTCGTCATTGATTTTGAAAAGAGTTTTAATTTCCGCGAATTATTTGAGAAAATTTACCGTTTTAATTTCCGCGCATTATTTGAGAAAAGTACTATACAAGCCTTGGCCACAACTAGGCATTGATGGACTTACGTATGTGTGCCCTTCGCCTCGGCCCACATTTACACGTTCGTCCATCAATGCTTCTGTTGCTGGCCGTTGCAGTAATGTACTATTGAGCAATTGTTTTGTTCACTTTTTGATCATTTATAATTCGTTCTCGACCTATTTGTGCTATTTTTGAATCTCATACGCTGAACTGAGTTGAAAATGTATGGAGATACGCATCTCTCTACTGTTGATTTGACTTTCAAAAATCACACTCCTGGAGTACGATTTTTTAATGTCAAATCAGCAGTAGAAAGATGCACGTCTCCATAGTAATATTGACATTTTCATCTGCTGAGTTCAAAGAATGAGTTTAAATAATCGGACTCCTGTTCGACGACTCGACGGTGTTCGACTATTTAACTTTCGGTACGGTACGTTTTTTCAAAATCTGTTAATGTTGGTCTAAATTTCTTAAAAAGTTGAAGACATTCGCCTAAGAACGTTTTCCTGTAGCTACAACGGTTACGGTACCTGCCCTACTGCCCCTTCCAAAAAATTCCATTCTGTATAATTATCTCGGTCCTGATTATAACTTAGCTATGTGCTACATAGTAAGATTAGTTTCCTTTAGTGTCCTCATCTAAATTACACAACTTTCATCAATGGCCGCGAAAGTAGAAAACGACGCCAACTCTACACATACCCCTTTTTTTTTAGTTTTTTTAAGGCGGTTTTATTTTAAAGTCGGTTAAAATAAACTGCACAATCTATTGCAAGGAATTAGATACCTAAGTGAATGTGTTAAATATTTAGTCTCCATAGATAACATGTTTTAATACTTTACCTGTCTGACGTTTTCAGCGACGAAGACAAAGTAGATGCAACAAATGCCAAGCTGCCACAGTATAAGAACTGAGTCGACAAAATAATAGAAAAACTTAGCCGTCCATCGAAAGCACGGAGGTCCATCTTGGATCGCAAGCTTCATAGACTTTGGGTAGGCCATGTAACCTTTTTTCCATCGCTTACAAATTACATATTGTGCTGAAATCTATATTAAAAATAAGCGATCAACTTGTGTACATTAGACAACACCCATTCGAACTTATTTTTTCTAATCAGCCAAATAATGCTAAGCTTTTATTTATAAACTACTTACCTAGATACGAAAATATTTACCAGCAACAGGATGCAGTAGGTGGCAAATACGGCTATGATGACAAGAGCAATAACAGAATAAGTCACGCCGAGACGTTTGACTGCTTCTGGCATAGCAAGAATACCAGCACCTATGCTTCCTTTCAACAGATGAACCATCGTGTCAGAATATCTGCAACGCCAACATTACGATTAAGTGCATTGAACGTTGGGGTGTCAGAGTCAATATTATGCCTGAACACACTGATTTACCAACTACTGGACGTAGGGTCCCACGCTCAAAAGCGTCCGGAGACTCCGGACCAAAAGAGTTACAAAACGCATAAAGAGTAACAGTAACACACCAGTCTTCGACCGACTACGTGCACGTCTATAAGGTCTGACAAAATTAGCTGAAACTATTTTAAGGAGATGATTAGACCATCAAACTGAACAACTTTCTATGATGGGACCAATATCGAAACCGCGAAAAAAAATCAGCTGTCCCATACATTTCGGTCGAGTTATGTTTGCAGTTTTGTATGGGACAGCTGTTTTTTTTTTCACGATTTCGATATTGTTCCCATACAGACAGTTGTTCAGTTTGATGGTCTGATCATCCCCTTAAAACAGTTTCAGCTAGTTTTGTTAGACCTTATACAGGGTGTAAGGAAAAGTATCATTAACCTTTAAACCACATACTCTACCCATCAAACTGAACAACTTTTATTATGGTAGCAAATCGTTCGGAGCCAAAAAAAATGAAATGAAATGTATGAGACAGCAGATTTCTTTTTGCTCCGATCGGTTTGCGCCCATAGTAAAAGTTGTTCAGTTTGATGGGTAGATTATGTGGTTTAATGATTAATGATACGTTTCCATACACCCAGTATAATGCCGTGCCGCTATGATGTAAGAATTTGTAAAAACTATTCAAGCAAAATACAACAGATTTTCCCAACGAACAATTTCATGGTCGAGTAGACATTCCATTGTAGCTACAGCGAAACGTTCTTAAGATACTATCGTAAACTTTTTTAAAGATTTTGAACTGCATTCACAGATTTTGAAAAATGTATACAGTCAGCAAGAAAATAGACAAATTATACAAAAACTTTTTTTGATGCCTATTGATCCTGTTTCTTATAAGGACGTACCAACCGAGATTCGAGTACTAGAAATGTCAGAAATCGCAAAAAGCTTTTCCCATACATTTCGTAGGAAATGAGACTCCTACTTCAGTTCGGTTAACTCCATAAAATTTTAAAATTCAAAATTTTTTATTCAAAATAATATCATATAGATAGCTTTTTGACGTCATTTTTTGACTCTACCACCGCGTCGGAAGGTGTTCCGTTGAGAGAAGATGCGGCCAGAAACTCTACTGAGTCATCGGCTGCAATATTATTTTTTAACTTTTTAGTTTTTTTGAAGGCGGTTTTTTATGTGACAGTTGAGGGGTTTTGCGACAGTAACGTTAACACGACTAAAAGTCATAATAGAACGACATTTTAACGTCGCCGTGAACACCACTTATAATTATAAATAATAATAGTGGAGTCAATACACCGTTTCACCTCGGAACCCAATTAATTTGAGTAAACTTTGGTGGAACCTTCTGCATTATGTGAGTTACATTATAATTAATTATACGAAAATATTTACCCATTTTTTTTTGCCGCTCTTCATTATTTCGAGGATTCCGTACTACCAAACAGTACAGGATAGTGTTTTTTAGGGTTCCGTACCCAAAGGGTAAAAACGGGACCCATTACTAAGCCTACGTTGTTCGTCCGTCCGTCCGTCCGTCCGTCCGTCCGTCTGTCCGACCTATTTAGGGCTGTAACTTTTGAACCGAAAGAGTTAGATAGTTGAAATTTTCACAGAATGTGCGTTGTTACGGCGGATTTGCTAACAAATAATAAAAATGTGAAAAAGTTAAAAATTAAGAGGGGTTCTCAACATGGAACTAGTTTCTTCTCGTTCTATGGTAAAAAAAAAACGGTAATACATACAAGCGTCAAACTTCGTGTGATTATAGAGCAAACTCTACAGTATAACCACAGTATAAGAAAGAGTATCTATTACTAGATACAGTACGGACACTCCCTTCCTCCCACCAACTTTTTACCTCACCCCCTCTATCGCCCTCTGGTTACCGCGCACTGGTTACTCGTTATCTAAGAAGAAGACTTAAGGTTCAATTTCGTTGGTTTTGTATGTGCTGACGTCATCTTGTCAATTTCAATGCGGTGTCCGGGCTGTGGTACAACAACAAATAATAAAAACTGGCCAAGTATGAGTCGGTCTCGCGATCAAGGTCCCGTGAAAAAAAATTTTTTTACGTTAATATGTTGTAGTGGTGTGGTACGGAACCCTCGGCCTCGGTGCGCGAGCAGCCCGACTCGGACTTGACCGATTTTATTTAACAAGGACAGTATGGGGAAATCCACAACCACGGGAGATACAGGCTAACTGTTTTAGGAACCCTTAGGTCTTTTGTTGTGAACCCAATTTTGGCATAATAAATTTTTGCTCAAGCGTGAGTTGTCCATAAATGTGAAAAAATTAAATCTTTTTTATATTTATGCTGTTCGACCCATTTTTATGTAAGGATCATTTCATAGTAAAGGAAGTAAATAATTGGGACTGCATAAGTTGGTAAAATTTAATAAAATAATTGTTCATACAATTTAGCGCGAGCCCGATACACACTTGGCCAATTTTTATTATTTTTTTTTTACGTTAAAGTATTCACTCCTATCACGCCAAGTTTGACACTTGTATGTATTACCGTTGTAAGGATAGAGCAAAATAAAAAAAGGTTGAAAAAATACGTTTCTTATTGGAGTCGCTGTACTTATCTTTTGAACCGTAATAGGTAGCCAGTTAAAATTTTCACAGAATATGTGTTATTATTTTGTATTTATCTACACTAATATTATAAAGAGGAAAGATTTGTACCTATTTTTGTATGTTTGTATGTTTGTAATGAATAGGCTCAAAAAGTACTGGGCCGATTTAAAAAATTCTTTCACCATTAGAAAGCTGCATTCACCCTGAGTAACATAGGCTATATTTATTGCTAGAAAAGATTAGACGTCTACCCGTGCGAAGCCGGGACGGGCCGCTAGTTAACTAATAAAGAAAAATACAAAAAGTAAACATTACCCCGTGTACTGTACAAGTGTTTATTTTTTTACCTTGTTTGTTTTGCTCTATCGTTAAAAGGGAAATACATACAAGGGTCAACCTTCGTGTAATTATAGTGCATACTTCAAAGTAAAAAAACAATTAAAAAAAATCGGCCAAGTGTGTGTCGGGCTCGCGCTTTAGCATACAATTTATTGTATGAAAAAACATTTTATTACAATGAAATGATCCGTACATGGTCTCTGCCTACACCCTTGGGACAATGGCGTGAGCTTATGTATGTATGTATGATCCGTACATAAAACTGAGTCGATGAGCATAAAAAAAAGTTGTAATTTTTTTCATATTTTTGGACAACTCACGCTCGGCCAAAAATGTATTATGCCAAAATTGTGTTCATAAAAAAAGACCTATGGATTTCCCAGACAGTTTCCCTTTATCTCCTGTG
This sequence comes from Agonopterix subpropinquella, assembly GCA_922987775.1. Lineage (NCBI taxonomy): Eukaryota > Metazoa > Arthropoda > Insecta > Lepidoptera > Depressariidae > Agonopterix > Agonopterix subpropinquella. Next base: position 34,027,949 of record OV277693.1, read on the forward strand.
GTTGTGGATTTCCCCATACTGTCGTTGTTAAAAAATGTTTGGTGGTACGGAACCCTCGGAATAATGGAGAGCGGCAGAAAAAATGGGTAAACATTTTCGTATATAATGTAACTACTTCGATAAAGTATAGGGTAGATTTTGAAACGCCGCTCGGAAAATGGCACCATCAAAACAAAGCACAATCTGGCAGTGTTCCTTGTTTCGCTCTCAGTCGCTAATCGACCGTGCCTGCAAAAACAACTCACGAAAAGTGCAAAAAACAATATGTAGTGTCATACTTTCAGTAATTATCGCTTTGTAATCACATTATCTTCAATATTTGTCATATATCATGGCATTTAATCGCATTTTTTCAATATTTTTGTTCATTTACAACCACGCGGCAAGCACGCAACTATCTCTTTCACTCTCGCCTACGCGAGTATAAGCGAAAAAGAACCGATGATTATGTCGCCGTACTATTCTAACGCACACCAAATTAAATGAGCACGTCTCGCTCCGCGTGTGCTGTTCTCCGCGATGACCTTGGTTCCGCAGTTCCAAAATGACGCTACACGCATATCCTTTGAGACGATTTTGTGCTTTATTGCTATAGCAGTAAAGGTAATTTCAAAATGAATATTTTTTAATAAGTAAAAACTAAAACAAATGGCTTATGACGTTATTACTGAGCATTAAGGTCTATATATGTTAAAATAAAAGGCTGAGGAGGTATATACCGTAGTTATATCGGTGTAAGTATGAATTGACGCGGTGCCGCAGATTGGATGTGATTTTGTATAAGACTGTTTGTCTATCCTATATTTGGTCGCAGTCTAACTAACATAGTTTCACAAAAGATTACTCAAAGTAATTGGGTTCCAAGGTCATAGCATTATTAGCCCTTCATTGACTCCACTATAACTGTCGTATAAAATTCGTTAACAGAACGTCTGTATGATATTATTATAATTATAACCAGACGTATAAAGCACCAGTACATGACGAAGAGTAACAAAAATTCCTGTAATATAACTTTTATAGAACCGAATAGTCTTATGAATGTTTGACTATACGACCAAATTGTTTGTTGGGTTGTAGTGTTCCAGTAATGTTTTTAGTTTGTTTATACTAATAAAACGTATTTGGTATCAGTCTAGTAGGTACTGGTACACTTTTTTAGACCCGACGTCCATTAAAGGCAAGTCAATGCCCGAAAATAAATAAATTTCATACGTGGTCGGGTGTTTTATTACGCGATGATTGTGTGGATCATAAACTTCGTCATTTTCACCTGAAGAATAATGGAAATGAATAATTTAAAATTTTATAAAATGTTAAATTCTGAGACTAAGATCATTTTTAGGGTTCCGTACCCAAAGGGTGACCTATTACTAAGCCTACGTTGTCCGTCCGTCCGTCCGTCTGTCCGTCTGTCCGTCTGTCCGTCTGTCCATCTGTCCGTCCGTCCGTCCGTCTGTCTTACCTATTTAGGGCTTTAACTTTTGAACCGTAATAGCTAGATAGTTGAAATTTTCTCAGATTATGCGTTATTGCGGCGGATTTGTTAACAAATAATAAAAATGGCAGAAAGTTAAAAATTAAGGGGGGTTTTCAACAAGAAACTAGTTTTTATCAACGTTTTTTCTTCACGCTCTATAGTAAAAACGGTAATACATACAAGCGTCAAACTTAGTGTGATTATAGAGCAAACTCTACAGAATAACAAAAAATACTAAAAACCGGCCAAGTGTGCGTCGGTCTCGCGCTAAAGGTCCCGGACAAAAAAAGTTTTTTTTCTAAAGTTAATAATGTTGTGTTCTGTGGTGGTGTGGCACGGAACCCTCGGTGCGCGAGTAGCCCGACTCGCACTTGACCGGTTTTATTGTTATAATTTTAGGTAGGTATTGTAGGTTATAATAATTATGAACTTAGTTTAATCGTAAAGTCCGTATACCTACCTTCGAGATCAGCATCAACCAAACCAGCCATATACTTGATAATAAACATGATGATATATTTTTCTTCTTTTTCAATTAACTTAGCACTAATTTGTAGTTAGTCTTGCTCGACGTACCTGTTATGTTTTAAATTTCCTTCTTTATTATGCTGACGGTTTTTTAAAGAGATGATAAAGACTATCGAACTATCGCAATCGCGTATAAAATCAGCTGTTCCATACACAACTGTAATCCTACTCGAACCAAATTTATAGGTCGGCTAATTTTTTATTGCGATTTCCATTTTAGTCCCATAGAGAAAGTTGTTCAGTTTGATGGTCTAATCATCCTCTACAAAAACCGTCAGCATATTAATTTCAAGTACCTCACAATATTATTATTATAAATTGATTTAAAAATTACTTGAAATTACAAAACTGAATCGACAAAGATATTGCTATTAATGTCAGTGTCACAAAAATAAATCTTCTTTTTCTGAAGCTTTTCATAAATGATAAAGCGGATAAAGCAGTTTTTTTAGGGGTTTCATAGAGAAGTTTGGATGGCATTTCTGTCTATTTCCATAGAGATAGTAAGTACTGTGGTAAGTACTATGGATCGACCAAAGATTTTTTTTGGTCTATACGACTAGATTCCGCCCTTCCTAAGAAGAAGGGCTCCTAAAATGCGGCAGTTAAAATTCGAACTTCAAAAAATAATGTTGCCTACTCTAAACTTTTATCCGAATTATATGAAAAAGACAACCACCAACTCGGGCCATTTTTGTACTACCAACTTTTTCTACAGCGTTATAAAAATATGGGAATAATAGTTCGCATACTCATATTACTAAAACTAATTATTTCAACGTTATATTTTATGGTACAAACGAGATATCTTGAATTGAATTTGGATATTTTAGTTACGAAATGTGAAAAAATGGCGAAAAAAACACAGAACAAGTAGTCACAAACTTTTTGAAAAAAGAAGGCCTTGACAATAAATTGATTGACATATTTTGACATTGACCACTTGACATTGACATAATTTTTTTTTAGGTTTTATTTCTCTAATTCTCTATTAAGGCCCCTCACACAGGTGCGATTTCATCGAGCGATAATATCGCTGCGATTTTACAATTTTTATTTTCAGTACAGCATTGGCTTCTAATTTTTTGAACACGATTGGGTTTAATAGCAAAACTAATATTTAAACCAAGATCTGGTCCTAAAGCCAGGAATGTCTCCATATGAGGGAACTCTTTCTTTTTAGGAAAGCCTTTCTAGCGACAGTTACCAAACGTATGTCTTTCTCAGACTATACTTATTCATTCTCATTGGTGGGGCGGACGCGTGACGCTGATCGCAAAATCGCACCTGTGTGGTAGGAGTAGGACATGCGACGCGGTCACAAAGTCGCCGGGATATTATTGCTCGATAAAATCGCAACTCGTGTGGGGGAGCCTTTAGTATAGGTAAATGGTGAAATAAAACAGTATTTGATTAAAAAACATAATAATTATTCATTTTCCACATCTTCTTTAACAATTATTTATCATCCAGATATATGCAGCAAGAGGCTCAATATTTGTCTGGTATCGTGCCCAACCCATGAACCAGACTACCTTCAGTATGCACAACACCCCACAGTCCTTTTACCACTAACACTGCTACAATAATAACACAAATGCTATCTTCCTACGACTGTATCACACTTTCATTAATAAGTAGGTATAAAGCAGAAAAACACAGAAAAACTAAAGCGCAGCCGAATCGAACAAAAACATCAGATAATTCCACTGGATAATTCAGAAAAAGTACTCTTTGATCATAGATTTATATATTACTAGCGTAAGGATAGGCCCGTCAGAATGTTTTACAAAAACCTTCTTCATAGAAAAAAATTTGCGCCATCTGTCATAACTCGAATACGAACTATATCGTGTCATATATTTACGAGTGCTCTAAACTGACATTTTTCCTTGCATTTTAGAGCCAACGAACTGGGGACAATAGTCAAGCTCATAGGCCATGTCCTTACGCTAGTAATATATATGTCTTTGTCTTTGATTCAGTGCCATTTCAGAGCAAAATTCAGAGTGCGCTATCCATAAAGGAAGTAATGTGTAGTTTCACCTCCTTGAGGATTACCTCCTTGATGACGCTATCATTAACCAAGAAGTTTTACTACAGTAAAGATCGCTTTTTTATATTGCTAACTGCGCTATTTGTAATTACTTCGAGCTGTCATCATATTACTTTAAATATTTTGTAACACGAAACGACTTTATTTGTAGCTATTATAGCAATTGGTTTGTATTTTTATTATATTTATCTATATTAAAATGCGTATATAAAAGCTATCACATGCATATGCATGCATATCACAAATTGGCCTGACGGCCCATACATTGGTGAATGATGTCTTTTATAGTAAATTTATAGTAGTTAAGCCCAGTAGTTAAGTTACTTTTTTATTAGGGTTCCGTAACCAAAGGATGAAAACGGGACCCTATCCATAAGCCTTCACTGTCCGTCCGTCTGTCCTACTTATTTAGGGCTGTAACTTGTCAAAATCTCGATATCTGGGGGTTCGCGTGGACTCCGAACACGAATCCGATGTTAAATTTGAGAAAAGTGGCCGCCATCTTTAACTTTTTTGTTTCTGAATCGATTGCTTCCAAAATCAATATCTGAGGTTCCGCGTGGACTACGAACACGAATCCGAAGTCAAATTTGAGAAAAGTGGCCGCCATCTAGATCTTTTTTGTTTCTTAACTGATTGCTTAAAGAATCGATATCTGAGAGTCCGCATGTCCTCCAAACACGAATCCGATGTCAGATTTGAGAAAAGTGGCCGCGATTTTGGAGGCAATCGGTTAAGAAACAAAGAAGTTCAAGATCGCGGCTACTTTTCTCAAATCTGACATTGGATTCGTCTTCGGAGTTCACGCGGACCCTCAGATATCGATTTTGGAGGCAATCGGTTAATAAACAAAAAAATACAAAATGGCGGACTCTTTTCCCTAAGTCCGACATCATCTGTTCCCTGTTCGGAGTCCACGCGGACCTTCATTATATCGAATTTAGGAGCAAACCGTTTAGTAACTAAAATGTTCAAGACAGTAACCACTTTTCGTGATTCTGACGTTTCTAAGTTACAGTTTATGTTTAAAATACTGTTAAATTACGTTTAAATTAAAAATTAAAAAGTATTTATTGGCGGATATTAAATAAAATACAGGTTAGTTACGTATGTGCGTTTACGACTGTGTTGGGGCTGTGTGGAGGTGTGTGTCCACCCAGAAGTGCGATTTTTGAAAATCATACGAGCGACTTGGCAGTAGAAAATGTCAAAATTACTATGGAGATTATGCATCTTTCTACTGCCAAGTCGCTCGTATGATTTTCAAAAATCGCACTTCTGTCCAGGTTTTCGGTGGATTCTTGGACTAATTTAAAAATACATGGTAAACCCTTTAATTAATTTTAATCGTGAATAATTCAATTTAAATTAATTTAATCTGATTAAAACTATTTAAATTAATTAATTAATTAAAAAATTAATCGATTGATGCCCACACTGTATCGTACCCTATAGCACAGTATAAGAGTATCTATCCTAATAGTATAATATAGATAGGGTATAGAGTATAGGGTACGATTTCCTTCAAAATATAACAACAATATAATATTGTATAATGAACTCGATTTGATCGACGATTTCAAGATTTCAAAAAACGTGTGTAATTATTCCGTACGATTTCCGAGATCATGCGATTGGCAACACTAGTTGCTAGGAGACGGGAATCAATACGCCTCACTAGGTGTAATATTTTTTGCCGCATTTTATTTGTACGTCGGCGGTATCTAGTCGTATAGACCAAAAAAAATCTTTGGGAGTGACAAAAACGTTTGTCTATCGCATGACTGTATCGCTACCAGAGATTTTGTAATCTCTGTTCGCTACATTAGCAATGTAGTTAGCAATTAATAGGCGTTTGTATCGATTCAAACCATAGATATAGTAAGTAGATGAAACTGAAACCATACCGTGGCCGCATATGAAACAGCAATAGTGTGACTTTCCCATACAAAATGGTACTTCCCGATTGTACTTCTGATCCGGCGGGAAAAAGACGGTTTGTTTGGCAAGATGTCATCAACATTCCATAGGTTTAACAATGGTTTGACATCTTGCCAAACAAAAAAAACCGGCCACGGTGACTGAAACAAAAAATTATATTTCTGTCTTTTTTGTTTACATAAGTTTTCATAACTTGCTATCTCGCTCTCTCATTTCTTGGCTCCATCTTTCAGCGTAAGCGAAAAGTTTTTAAACTAAACGCATGATTATAGTGATGCACACACATGTTTGTATTCATGAAAACGCGCATGTGCATTGTGGCAAAGGCTGTCAACAAATAACTGATCAAATATTACGAAAGTTTTGCATCGTGCGTGGGTGTACCGCGTTTTCATTTATGCTTTATCGCGTTTGCATGGATGCTGCATCGCGACTCAATCGATGCTTTTTGCAGCACTTCTGCGCTGCAAAAAATCGCAGTTTGTCAACGATATCAATGTACTGCAGTTTGTAAATGGCCCTAATCCATAGACGAAGAATTTTTCGCTCTCTTTCTACGCCCTAATCACTGACCTCTATAATTATACTATAGAGGTCCAGTAGAGGTCAGTGGCCATAGACGAAGAATTTTACGTCAGTGGCCCTAATCAGTCTCTGCCCTAATCCAAAAAGCTTAATATTTCATTGACGAAAAATTTTACGTTATATTTATATACAACGTGTTAATGAATTAACGCAAAACTAGAAAGTAGTTTGTTTAGAATCGAGAGCAGAATCGAATTATCATGGTTTCAACATAGGTTTTTTTTTTTCAAAATATTAAATAATTTTTTTGCAAAATTTAAAATTTACTGAACCCGATGACAACCCACCGCACGGGCACACTCACCCTACTTACTATCAAAACAAGATTATAAAAATGTATCCATGATTACGTTAGCTCTTCTTCGTTCTTTCAGTGCTGAAATGATAACAAATCATTTTTGCCTCAAAACTTAAAATGAGAATAACTTTAAATTTTAACCATCAAAATAATGAAATTAGGTATTGTTGCAATCTAATTATTTTGTTATTAATCAGTTGGGGTGTATGAGGTTTTGCGCTAATTTATTAACACGTTGTATAAGCTTCTTACCCAATTCTTGCCCGAATCAATTTTTTTTTTAAGTTAATGGCCTGGTAACCTTTGCCTTAGATTAAAAACTTTTCGCTATGACCTTTGCTAATTACCTACCCCAGTGTTGCTTACTCTAAAATTTGATTTCCCTATTTTTCATGAGATTTTGGTCCACGTTATATTTATTCTGTGCTTAATCTAAAGTAACCTATATACAATACCCACAATACCTTAGTAACAGATATCTTAGTAAGCACAGACTTTTGTATTACAATAGCTAGTAAGTTATTTCGTAACAGATACATCACTTCATTAGAAAACCCTACCTACACCCAGATGGTACGCGAAAAAATGTACTTAGTGAAGCTTTAGTACCTCGTATGGCGTGCAGCGTATGGGTCGTTGCCGATGCCGTCTAGCGCAAGTGGCAGAAATCAGTCAAGCGCATCGATTACGATGCGTCAAAGTTTAGGTGCCTATCTCGATACCTAAGCCGAGTGAAGGAGGCCTAGCTTAGGGCCTTATCATACTAGCGGTTTGCGAGCGGCTTCGGGGCGGAGCGGGCGCGCAGCGAATACGATGACGTTGCGGACGCGCAACGAATACGCCGCGCATGCGCAGTGAATACGTATAGCAGCGTAGCATGTCCGCCTGTCCTGTCCTGTCCTATATCTCAAGTGTGTTTCTTCATGTCTTAAGTCAGTTTGTAGCAGATTAAACAACTCATAAAATTTAGGTCTTGACATTCGCAGGCAGAACAAATTTATTTTGGAAAAAAAATTATTCGTTTGTTAAACAACACGAAGTGCCTAGTCGCTCTCTGCCAGTCGATTAATTGATAATGGATCCTCCCAAATTCGTCGATGCTTTGATTTTCGTCTCATGCATCTCACTCTCAAACTCGCTGCGAACACGCGACGAAAACGTTGCATAGTCGCCACGCGTCCTCGACGGCGAAAAAAATCAGCTGCTCCATGTAAACTGCAATGCCTGTCTACGCAAATGTATGCAACAGCAGATTTTTTTTCTGCTCCGATTGTTTTGCTCCCATAGTAAAAGTTGTTTTGTTTGATGGGTAGACTCTTAGTTTATAAAAGGATGCAAATGATATAAATTTCACCCTGTAGATGGAAAAATTATATTTTAATTTTATATTATTAACCTTTTCCCTTTTCACCGGCATCGAGGTGCTGTTGCCCGCGACTTCGTCTGCGTTACCCGGATAAAAAGTACTCTATGTGTTAATCCAGGCCACGGTCTATCTGTATGCCAAATTTCATCAAAATCCGTTCAGCAGTTTTTGCGTGAAAGCGGAACAAACATCCATCCATACTTACAAACTTTCGCGTTTATAATATTAGTAGGATTATTCTTAATGTTATAGGTACCTAATCATTTAGTATCTCCAACAGTTTCCCGACTCAATACGTCAGCGTGCCTCAATCCTACCTAGTCTGAGGTTGTTATGAAGGCCTACTAAACTAGGGTCTAGGTACCATGAACTATTTAAAATCAATTTCGATATTATTTTATGTACTCAATTCAATATTATTGTATTTCGTAAACAAACATTATTATTTATTAACGAGCTTTTACCCGCGACTTCGTCCGCATAAATTATATACCAGATTTTAAGTCAGATGTTACGCTACCAAACAAAAAAAGTTTCATCAAAATCGGTTCAGTAGTTTTTGCGTGATACTCGAACAAACAAACACCCAAACAAACAAACAAACAAACTTAATTCTTTTTTCAAAAATTTACAGTTTTATAATAGTCAAGATATTGGTTATCTAAGTATTTATAAAAGTAAAAAAAGAAGTAAAAAAAAAAATTGAAAAGTAAAAAGTAAGTAAGTTAAAAGTTAAATAGTCATTTATTTGGTCATTCCATCCATACTGTATGTAGTAATAGATACTCTTTCATACTGTGCTCACGCCACGTCACCCGCCACAATATGCCATAGCCACGTCTCTTTTGTATAAACAGCACCTTTGATATAAAAAAAAAACAATTAAGGGCAATATAGGCTCGGTACCCTCTTAATATAATTTGTAGTCATCACCTTCCTTTGTAGGTATTGTGTTCGGTACACGTACCTACCGCAGAACAAAGTTTGTTTCACAATCTTTTTAACAGACTGCTCAGAAGGAGGGTTATGTTTTTCGAATGTATGAATGTATGCTCGTTATGTATTTATGTACCTACTGTGTGTATTTACGTATGTAGGTATCTATGTTTCTAATAACATTAAAATTATATTGCCTCAAACAAAGTTTTTATGATAGAGCTTAGGTTTTCTCTTTTCGGTTAGTAATTTTGTTTTTATTGTGTCCTAGCAAAAACAGGATAACATAACCAGAAACTTCCACTAAATAGAACTTAGTTCAATACTATGCCTATATCCTACCAAACATGAAGCAAACCTTATCAACACAGGCCTTGAATCCCGGCCTCGATCTCTGAAAGCGCCTGGATCTCCCGCTCAATTAAACTTCGTTCCGAGATACGGACATATAATACTATGAACCATAGAGAATTCACACGCTGTTAGGTTTACTGAGTAAGGAACTTTTACATCTATTCATAACTAGCTGTTGCCCGTGACTTATTCTGCTATTCGGGACGGAGACAAATACAACAAATCAAAAACCACGAAAATCGGTCCAGCCGTCTTCAAGTTATAATTATAAGTGTTCGAACAAACCCGACTTTGTTTTATATACAACGTGTTAATGAATTAACGCAAAACTAGAAAGTAGTTTGTTTAGAATCGAGAGCAGAATCGAATTATCTTGGTTTCGACATAGGTCATTTTTTACAAAATATTAAATAATTTGTTTGCAAAATTTAAAAATTTCTGAACCCGATGTCAACCAGCACACGGGCACACTCAACCTACTTACTACCAAAACAAGATTATAAAAATGTATCCATAGTACGTTAGCGCTTTCTTTCAGTGCTGAAATGATAACAAATCATTTTTGCCTCAAAACTTAAAACGGGAATAACTTTAAATGTTAACTATGAAAATAATGAAATTATTGAGTCAATCTAATTATTTTGTTATAAATCAGTTGGGGTGTATGAGGTTTTGCGCTAATTCATTAACACGTTGTATATAGAGAATCGACCATCTAAAATGGGGCTGGACAGGACACATGTTAAGGTGCAGAGCGAACAAGTGGAGCCAACAGGTCACGTTGTGGTATCCGAAGGATGGTACAAGAGAACGGAAGCGTCCATTAAGGAGATGGGAGGATGATCTTCGCCTGACCCTGGGACCGTACTGGACAAGTTTCCCGGCAGACAGAGAGCAATGGAAGCAGTTGGAGGAGGCCTATGTCAAGCGAAACACCGAGCTAAGGGTCATTTTATAAACCACAAGACCAAACAAAGAGGAACCAGCTCGGAACAAAAGGCTACATCATCATCATCATATAGAGAATCTATCTTAGTATCTATACATAATTGTAATACAATTCTAAACTTGGCGTGGATTTACCTACACTGAAGATAATTTCAAAAAAAAATTGGGTGCGTTAAGGATACGTAATGGAATGCATTGAGAATTTATTTTGAATTTTTGTCTTTTTGTCTGTGCACGCATCACTTAAAAACGACTGAACCGATATGGATGGGGCCTTCACAAAAGTATAGAGCTTAGTTTTGATCAAGTTATAGGCAATATTTCATCGCAATTGGTTCTTTCAGTCCAAAGTTACGTTCCGGGACATTATTAGTGTTTAAAGACAGTCGCGAGCGCCACTGAATTTAATGCACGCATAACTCTAAAACTCCTAAAAATGTACGTCTGTAAAGTGGACCTTCCATTTGTACCGTCCTTGCCCTTTTACGATCCCACTGTGTTTTCGATCATCCACCCTGCATGCATATGGCCTTCATTAGCCTTCGATTATCTAGTCCCCTGCGAATCCTGCGATCGAACACGTTCCGATGCTCTACAATGATTTACATTTCAATTTGGGGAAATTTCCAACTCTGCCTATTTTTATTTTGTGATCATTATTATTACCATTTTAAAAGTGGTTACTAATTAATACGTAATTATAATACTCTGTGTTAATAACCTCATCATCTTATTTTTATTATAATTATAGGTATTTATTATCCTTTATGTAGCGCAGTTGATGTGGGACTGGGTCGGACATGTTGTACCTAAGTAGGTACGTCGCATGAATTCTGAGAGTTAGATCTAATCACCAGAATAGGTTCAGGAAAAATATATTCCTTCGTGTTGTACGAGTTGTATGATGATGATGATGATGATACCATGTACATCATCATCATCATAATTAAAAAGACGGTAAGAACATAATATACTTAACTAAATTATTTATTAAATTTTTTATTATAAGTTCTTTCCTGTTCTGGCAACCTGATGTCCGATTATGAATGAGGTAAAAATACATAGACTTAAAAATATTGTTTTAAACCATCTAATCTCTTACATAGAGTGTTCAATGCTTACATCTCACCATCTAGTCTTCGGAAAACGCAATGCTGCTATAATATAATAATTTAGTGGGTAATATATTTTCTTGCGACCTTTTCATGTCATCTGCGTCATAAAGGGGTATGTGTAAAGTTAGCGTCGTTTTAATACTTTCGCGGCCACTGATGGAAGTACTGCAATTTAGAAGAGGATACTAAGGGAAACAAACTTACTATGGCACACATATAGCTATGTCATATCGGGGCTGAGATATACAGGGTAGAATATTTTAGATAGGGCAGTACGGTAGGTATCTTAACTGTTGTAGATACAGGAAAATGTTTATAGAAGACTATCCTTAACTTTTTGAGACACAGACCTGCATTCACAGATTTCGGAAAAATATACTGTCCGCAACAAAATTGACAATTTGCACAAACACTTTTTTTGATGCCAATCAATCCTGTTTCTTATAAGGATCAGAAACTCTAATGAACCAACTGAGATTCGAGTACAAAATTATCCTTTTCGTAGAAAATGAGACTCCAAAATACCTACCACTTGTATGCTAAGTGAGTGTGGAAATCCCTCACATGCGTCCGAATGCGAGCCTTACAGAAGGTAGTAAGGAATCTGTCATTTTTCATACTGTAACCTCGATTGGTCTGATAGAGTTTTTTGACCCTTATCAAAAACTGAATCGATTAGCAACAAAATAAATTTTTGTGTAAATTGCCCATTTTCTTGCTAACAGTACATTTTTTTAATCCGTGTATGCAGATTCAAATATTGCAAAAAGTTAAGGATAGTCTTCTAAGAATGTTTTCCTGTAGCTATAACGGTTAAGGTATCTACCCTACTGCCCCGTCCAAAAAACATTCGGCCTGTATATCTCAGCTCCGATATAACTTAGATCTTAGATAATTATATTAGTCATACATTTGCTTGTGCCAATGTTGCAAAACAATAATAAAATTATCGATGGCTGCAACAACAAAATTTGACGCCATTGGTCCATATAAAGTTACACAAACCCCTCTAACTTTCTCGAATCAAACCACGTATGCGTATGCCTCAGTGTAGTTTTTAGTTCAAAGGATCCATTTAGCACGTTCATAACGATAATGCAAACCATCTGAAAGATTGGCATTTCCATTCCGTGAAATGGTCAGATCAGAATAACGAGTAGTGTATAAGCATAACGTATAAGCTCCAATACTTTTTTGACAAAATAAATTCTGTCACAATTTTTCTCCCTCAGCTATGATTTTAAGGAGCAGATAAAAGGAATAAAAAACAATTTCACAATTTATTTTTCCTAGCACAAGAGCAATGTCCTTTTCCATTCGTTAAAAATCTTGTAAATAACACCCGGCGCCTAAAACCCATAAAACATTCACAATAGCAAAGTTAACTTTCGCCATTATCGTGGGAATCCACTTTCATTTCAACGAAGTAAACATTTCAATTCTTTATAAGTGGCAGCCCTAGACCTGGCCCTCACGACGCCTCGCGAGTGAATTATCCAAGAAATTGAACAAAAGTGGAACAGTCGGAGTCACTCGACACGCCCTGTCTCTAAACACTTGTCCTATATAACTAGAGAATACCCATAGATTATAAGCGGCAGATACGACTGAGGTATATAAGGTCCTTCTTAATAATGCTGACACTTTTTTAAGGGGATTATCAGACCATCAAACTGAACAACTTTCTTTATGGCACCAACATCGAAATCGCGAAAAAAAAATGCTTGTCCATACTAAACTGCAAACCTACTCGAGCCAAATGTATGGGACAGCTGATTTTTTTAGCGATTTCGGTATTGGTCCCATACATAAAGTTGTTCAGTTTGATGGTCTGATCATCACCTTAAAAAAGTGTCAGCATATTAAGAAGGACCGTGTATTTTATTAATCGTTTGATAACATGCTGTTTTTCTATATTCTTGGCCAGTTATTGTTTTAATCTACGGCAATCTAAATATTAACAATGCCACTGTTAAATATTTGAAATCTTAAATCAATGACTGCATTTTCCACTAGTTAAACTATAGCGTTTGAATTTAGTTTCAAACAACTAAGTCATTGAATTAAAATTTTATCAAGTTCAATGATGTCATTAACTATGTAGTTAGGACTTTCTATGAAAAATAATAGGTAGTACAAGTAGCATTAGAGAAAAATATTCTAAATGCTATGAAAGATAAAATAGTTCAAACCTATTCAAAATTGAGATTTGACTATAAGGCGGTCGCAGTCCTTCTATTCGACCAAATCGAACATAAATCAATTAACTTTTCGAAAACTTCGTGTAGTATCTTGAAAATAGATACTGAACTGCGGATGAAATAAGCAGGGTTCCAAGGCAAAAGTTTTACCTATCTATACAAAGGTAAAGATTTGTCAAGACCTCAACCATTTCCTATCAAACGTCCTTGAAACCTCCCAGAGACAATATTTTGGTAGGCAAAAATGTTTATCTGTTATTCAGACTACCTCTAATTACTTTTTAAAGCTCCTTCCTCAGACCTTTATTACGTATTCCACAAGAGCCCGGGATTACCTGTCCCTGTCTCCCTGCGGTGACAATGTTGTTCTAACCTTTCCCCTCTCCTTCACACTTCAGTAACCTCGTATATATACTTCTCATCGAGGATACCTGGTAGAGTGTGTTTGACGTATACGGGAGTAAAATAATAATTGCGACCTGTAGATTCGGTTTTGATGTCCTATAGAGCGTTTTGGGAATATGTAGTCGGCGCGTTTGTTTTTATATTGAGAGAGGATTATTTGAAACAAACTTTGCAGTGAATAAGGAATTGCGAGCAGGCTAGATTTAATTAAAAGTACTCAGTCATCAAGTAAGTCTACTTTGATTCTCTTGAAGAACTCTTAGCAATGTACCTACAACTACATGACTTTGTATAGGTACTCTTAAATATGTCAAGCGTAAACCAAATAGTTTATTGTTAAATAAATTTATTTTCATGTCAGTTAACAGAGCTTGTCAGGTGGTGGCCGGACTTTATACTTTATGATCACCTTTATGTTCCCGTTAATTCGTCAGCGTAAAATTTGTACGCCTATGCTCTTTCCCGGGGATCAGGCTATCTCTAAACCAAATTTCATCAAAATCGGTTTAGCGGTGGTTTAGCCGCGAAAAAGTAAGCCATGTGAGAAGTATGGAAGTATGGATTATACCGGTAGATTTTTTTTACCGTTCCGAAACTTTCAGGTGTGGTTCAGACCATCAAACTGAACAACTTTTAATATGGGACCAAAAAAAAACAGCTGTTCCATACTAAACTGCAATGCTTAGTAGACTTAAATGTATGAGACAGCCAATTTTTTTTTACGAATTCAGTTTTGCTTCCATAGTAAAAGTTGTTCAGTTTCATGGTCTGAACCATAAATCGGAACGGTCGGAACGGTAAAAAAAATCAACCGGTATTATGAATTATGATCGAACCTCAGAATAAAGATTGATCGAAGATAAACGTATGCAGATGATGTCCTCCACGAAGTATCCGTCCACAGCGACTCTCATTGGATCCTGGCGTGAGCTCGGATGTGGCTGGAGACTCCAAGCTTTGTCTTGAATAATCTACAGGATGTCCGGGTAAACAGTTGCATTACTTTAAGGGGTGATTGTACCCATGATATTGAACAACTTCGCCAAAGAAACGAACAGGAAATTCGCAAAAAAAATGTATTTTTATACAAAACTTCGATCAGCTGATTGCATTTAGTATTTTTTTTTATCGGGCATAGGTCCACCACACATTCCCACCGCTGTAACTCCTGTAAGCCAGGATCAACAGGATTGCATTTAGTATGGGAAGTCCAACATTTTTTTTACGAATTTCCTAATGTTTCTAAGGGAAAGTTGTTCAGTATCGTGGGTACCAACAGTCACCTATGGAACAGTTCACCCTAACAGCCTGTATTACACGCAGCACAATGTACAGTCGAACGGTTTTCTTAGTGATCATTATTGTCTGTTGCAGTAAGAATGACCAACCCGTGTGAGAGGCGCGCGATCGCCTGTGTCCTACTGGCCGTGACCGCAGTTGTCGCGGCAGCCTCTTTTGACCGCGAACGTCTTGAAACCGCTAAGGAGATCCTCGGACAAGTTCCACTCACTGATGGGTACGTAATAGTACATTACACACGGGCAGGAAAGTAAGAAAGGTCTCAGATCTCATGTGATCAAACATGTGATCCTGAGGCTTTCTTTTTTACTGCCCGAGGTTAGTACACTATTTTTCTCCCCGACGGAGGCGGAAAGCGCAACTTCGTTTAGCGCAGCGGGACGAAAGTTGACGCTCTCCACCCGGAGGGGTGAAAATTAATTTTAAATTACCCACAAACATTTTGTAGTCTGGATTATTTTTGCTGGGTGATTTTTTTACCGTTTCGAAAATCAGGGGTGATTCAAACTAACAACTTTTACTATGAGCGCAAACCAGAATTCGAAAAAAGAAATCTGTTATCTTATACATTTGAGTCGAGTAGGCATTGCAGTTTCGTATGGAATAGCTGCTTTTTTTGCGATTTTAGAATTACTCCTATAGTACAAGTTGTTCAGTTTGATGGTCTAATCTGAACCACCCCTGATTTTCGAAACGGTAAAAAATAACCCAGTATTAGAGATCAATAACTTAATATCAATCATTTGCCCATAAAAAATCCAGCCAGACTACAAAATATTCGAAAATTTCGAAACGATAAAAAATATCATCCGGTTATGAAGTAGCTTATGTACATCACGGAACTTCCATGGACACAAACTTAAATTTACTATTTATTGTTCTAGTCATAAAAATATCTAAAATATTGTTGAATTGTGGCGTGATACGGAATGGCCCTTAATAAGCCCTTAGAATTGAGGGACTTTACCCTCTTAATACACTACTAGTTTTTAATTACTAACATAACTTTAAGGGTGTATTCAGACCATGAATCTAAACAAACCTAAAGAAACATGAGTCGAAAAATGTGAAAATTTTTTGGACCTCCCACAGAAAATCGATCGGCCTATGATCCTACATATTACCCCCAATAGATACCGCATACCAGTAGGGCTCGCATGCCACCCCCGAGAAAACGATAAAAATCGAGATGTGCCTCAATCTTTATTATTTTACGTATGTCAGAAAGAGCGCGCATGACGTTTTTGTCGTTTAAACGCTTTGTCGTGGGTGGCATGCTAGCCATGCAGGCCGCCGACGCGCGTCGCTCATCTATGATTTTGCGCTGATATAAGCAACGCGAGTGAGCGAGCTCGAAATAGTGCGACCTTGAGTTGGCCAATCACGTTGCATCATTTTGTACCCCGCTACCCGCACCTACCGCCAAAAAATGTGACTTCATGCATGTACAAAATTTCCATCATGCGGTATCTATTGGGGGGTAATCGGGTTCCCTACGTTACTGCGAAAGTCAAAACTTAGTTTTCACACCACCCGCTCGAAAATGGAACATTATATGTCATGTAACTCGAACCTAAAGCAAGTCATTATAGCCCTGGGCCTAGCCGGGCAATAATATTGTACTGAATTTCATTATAACCCGCTGGTCAATAATGAGATTTGAATATGGAACCGCATCCACAGATTATTTATAGTTACTACGATCCTTACTTAAAATTCGTATGAAAACCTGTGATGAAAACTAATTATGGAGACAGGCACCAAAAAGAACTTAATTCGAAATTTGAACTGGCCACCACGAGTATTGAACACAAAAAAAGAAAAAAAGGCGCGAATCATAAAGGTATCATCTTTATGGCGCGAATACTGCATATCTCTGTACTTGCTCTGTACCTATTATTGCCTTCCTATTGCTACGAACAAAGTAATAAAAAAATATTATTAATAATTTACATTGTCTTTCCACGACTGGAGTGCGATTTTTGAATCTCATTCGCTGAGTTCAGCAGTTGAAAATGTCAAAATTACTATGGAAATACGCATCTTTCTACTGCTGATTTGACTTTCAAAAATCGCACTCCTGGAGTATGACTTTTTAATGTCAAATCAGCAGTAGAAAGATGCACGTCTCCGTAGTAATATTGACATTTTCAACTGCTGAGTTCAAAGAAAGTTTCAAAAATCGCACTCCAGGAGTGCGATTTTTGAGTCTCACTCGATGAGTTCAGCAGTTGAAAATGTATGGAGATGCATATCTCCATAGTTGCTTTGACATTTACAACTGCTGAACTCAGCAAATGAGATTCAAAAATCGCACTCCTGGTCTAATGTTTCAAATATCTACTTTCACTTTTAATATAAACTATTGAACACTAATACTTTGTTATAAACTCTAATAAAAGAATTGGTTTCTAACCATAGAGAATTTACACGCTCCCCTGGGTTTCTAACAGTATTGCTTTTTATTTTCTCGCGGAGGGTGTGAAAAGTAGAGTATGGTCCTCGGGGATAAACGTGTTTTCATCTTGGGCGAGCTTGAACCCCTCGCTTCACTCAGGATTCTAGTCTTAACTCCCTCGCTTCGCTCGGGAGTTAACTCTAAACTCCCTCGCTACGCTCGGGAGTTAACCCTAGAATCCCTCGTTACGCTCGGGATTCAATATCGCGCCCGTGATGAAAGACACTGTTTTATCCCCTTGGTACATAATCTACTATTGTGGCCGATCCGCACTTTTATTTGGAAGGTCCAAAAATTTTTCACATTTTTCTTACCCATGTTCCTTAGGGAAAGTTGTTTAGATTCATGGTCTGAATACACCCTAGTTATGTTAGTAATTAAGAACTAGTGGTGTATGGTGAGAGCAGGCCTTTGCCCTGCAGTGGGATCGTACAAGCTGAAATATCTCATTTACTTTACATCTTATTGGGTTAAAATAAGCCTGCCTGTAATTAGGTATATATGTAACGTCAAGTCCTATATACCAGACACAATATAAAACAATTGTTATCGGGCACAGACGTTCTGGGGTCTGACTAGTTAAGCTTCCGTGACAGATTGCACCTACCTACCTACATACTGTTCACATAGATATTTTGTAATTTGGAAAAGATATTACATTGCCTGTCGTCACTTTCGAAAATTCTTGGCGCCAGTACCTGTTCGACACGTACGTGAAAATTGTCTTTTTAGGACACGATCGAAAAATTTTTTTTTCCTTGTCATACAATCACTAAGTAACACCAAACCAATTTTTTTTTATAAATAAAAATGAATGTAGTTTTTAATAATACATTATCTCTTACCCCAGACACAACGACTTACCGTGGAACATACGCAAGTTTCTTCGAAACCAGATCAATGAGTTTGAGTTTGACGCCGATCTGACCAGAGTAGAGCCTTGGTCTATCTCCAAGTATTCGCACACAGACCTCCCGAGGCTCCGGGAGGGCATGGTCGGGGCCCAGGTAAGTGCCTTCATACTTTATTACCACTTTAGATATACAGGTTGTCCCGTAAATAATGGTCCAACGTTAAGGGGAAGACAGCTTACTTAATTAGCTAAACCTATTTTAAAATGTTTTTAAGAAATATGGTTACCAAGAATATTACAATATAGAAAAATATCAATCGAAAAATTCGGCCTATCTGAATGTTTGGCAGAAATGTAATACCTTTACAGTGGCTAATTTCAAAATTCTTTATGTGTTAATGGGGAGAAGGGACGAGGTACCCACTGGTACTCTTCGAAATACCGAAAAGAAGAAACAGAATGATATAGGTTCCTTACACAAACATCGTCAATCGTCATCTTAATACTGACGGTTTTTAAACGGATGATCAGACAAAAAAAATGAACATCTTTCTCTATGGGACAAACATCAAAAACGCGGAAAAAAAAGTGATGTTCTATACTAAACCCAATATATTCCGTGACTAGTACAAACAGCAGTTTTTTTGGTAGGTACCGGTCATTTCAATGTTTGTTGGTACCGTTCGTGGTTGGTTCGCTATGTCATGTCAAGTAGGTACAATTTAGGTCTGCAGTTTTGTATGGAACAAATTGCTATGTTGGTCCCATAGAGAAAGTTGTTCAGTTGGATGGTTAGAGTGCCAATCGCGCAAAATAAATCTCAACTGATCCATGATCGGACCACATACGAACCACAACTTTTACACATCATTCGGTATTGCGCTAGTCATTTGACAGCCGTTAAGAGCTGTTTTGACAGATCGGTCAGACGTTATTAAAAGCTGTCAGTCACATAGAGTTTAGCGCGATGCGGATTTCAGTACAGTTGTGTGAGCCGGTCTCACACAAGGTCCCGGAGAAAACAAAACTTTTTTGTAAGTTTATATTTTGTGTGGTGGTGTACGTAACCCTCGGTGCGCGAGTAGCCCGACTCGCACTTGAACGATTTTTTTAATGATTTGTCTGAATGGACCATCTTATTTGTCGCCATAATTGTTAGTTAGTTTAGTGATTGGTTGTGGTGATCCACAAACACAATTTCGACAAATTGTAAAAATAATTGCGTTCAGACGAATTAGACCGACAAACATGGACCCTACATTGCCCTACAAGCATTATAATCTTTTTTTTATCGTGTGGGCAGGGCCCTGGTGTCAGATTTTTTTCAGACCGCCTTACAGCCTCTGACGTGGTTTTTATGTTACGACTACTACCACCAGAGAACTATCTCTGCTACTAAGCCGGGACCAACGGCTTTACGTGCCATCCGAAGCACGGAATCATTTTTCTTTCCAGACAATCAGGTGATTCAGCCTGCAATGTTCTAACCAACTGGGGAAAATGTACAATAGTGACATATCACTAGGTGTCCCCAGTGGGAATCGAACCCACGACCTCCGTGTCGAGAGCCAAAGCTCTTAATGGTGGCAGTTATTTTAATAATAAGAAATAATGAGGAATTAATGTATTAAATAAACCAAAACACAAACAGCATAACACTAAAGTAACTCATATAGCGCAATAAATAGTCTGAGTGTCTAACATTGTGTTTTTCTCATATAACTCTCATTTCGTTGGGGGAGCACCACTTACCACTACTATAACAATACGACCCCTACCTCCCCTAATTCACATAACCCTAGAGCCTGCCTTTCGAATAATATATTACGACCAATAATTCTTTCGATGCCAGCAAAAATTTATCGCTAACATAAATTCAAATTTACCCCTACTTACCCATTCGGGGAACAAAAACGCCAATCGGACCAACACTGAATTTTTACCCTTCATTTAATCCCTGCTAATATGGCAACGGTCTCTCTTTTTTATTTTGTTTTGATTTGTTTGCCGAATCGAAACCGAATTCGTGATTAATTTACTAAATCTCGTAATTTTGTCGAAGATGGAATATTTTTTCATAGGTGGTTTAGACAAACAAACTGAACAACTTTAAAAGCAAATCTTAATTAGATTAAAAAATCTGCTGTTTCATGGATATTTTCAGTTTAGTATGCAACCGCTGATTTTGTTTTTTTTGCGATTTCATGTTTGCTCCCATAGTGATCGGCACCACCCCGAAAAGAGAAATGTTTACAAAATCACCTAGTGTGTTCATCTATGTCTATTCATAATTGATAATTTGTATTTTTATGGGATCTATGACTCCGTCATTGTAGAGTAAATAGGGAAGAAACGATCCACTCTCCAAGACTCAACAGCATAAAAAATTATAGGTTGAAAACCGTAACTTTTTGTAAGGCCAGCTCTATGTTTGAGTGCACTTTTGGTATTTTATACCGTCGGCGTCGAATCCAAATGCGAATGAATCCCCTTTTTAGGGTTTCGGCCGTCCGTCTGTCTGTCCGCGGCTTAGCTCAGAGACACTTAGTACTAGAAAACTGTAATTGGTATACATATTTATCACGCCGGCAAAGTGGTAAAATAAAATGTTGAAAATTATTGTTTTTAGGGTCACCTTCCCTACACGTGAAGTGGGGATGATTTTTTTTTATCTTGGTATCCCATGGTGTGGGGTGTCGTTGGGTAGGTCTTTTAAAAATATTGTGGGTGTTTTTCGATTTAGAGATACACGTTAGCGAAATATTAAGCTTTATAAAGCGAAATTTTTTGTTAGAGTCAACTAAGTATACTTCATTCCAAATAACGGCGACAAGATTTTCAGATTCCTGTTTAGCTTTCTGGCCAATTCTGATTACCAAATGTAATATTTTTATTAGAAAGATATACTATCCGACATATCTTGGACGGTACAAAAGCTGTTTTAAGAATAAGTGAGAGTAAGTGTTTCATATCTCTGTTTCCATAATGCAAAATAGCCTTAAAATTTCGCTGCTATTTGGAAAGGAGTATAGAGAAATTCATGATCTTTTTTTATTAAACTCATCATCAGTAAGCACCTAATATTTCTACATCGAACTCGGCAAATCGTGATTCAAATTATCGCATAAATTGAGGAATCTTACTTGAGATAAACATACTCGTAATTTGTTGTTCTTATCGTGTCTGTCTGTCGCTTACATCTTTACTAAGCTCTATCTTTCTGGTTCAAATATTTTGGCTTGCGAATTTTTTTCTGATTTACATGTTCCTGGAATACCGGGTTGGCCCAAGATAGCATTGCAAAGAGAGGATTAGAGAAGAATAGGGGAGGTCTTTGCCCAGCAGTGGGACTCAGAATAGGCCGTAGACTGAATATTTAACTTGTTAAGCTGAGCGCGTATACTTGAGAAGGATGGAGATAATGACAAAAATTATGAAAAATCGTGCCTTGATCTGACTAGGTTGACATAACATAGATTTTATCTCGCTCTCACTTAGATTAGTATTATTTTATAGTTCTACTTATTATCTTTCTACTGAATAGGCTAAATAAAAACAAACCCGTTCCCAGTAAACGTTGCGTTGATCAATTAATAAATAATAATAGAACTCAATTGAATCTAGTCCAGCTAAACCTATTAAAACCGAACCGAACTGGAAATAATCCGACCTAAACACACATAATACCTTAATTGATTTCGTTGAACCGTCGATTGAGTGCAAGCAAATTCATATACTGGGATTAACGTTTTGGACCAGTACATTATGTAATCCAAAAGGACATACCTACATACAACTGTATTCCTTTTTGGGGTTGTTAGAAGTTTTAGCATCATCACCTTAGGTGAACTTATATTTAGGTATTTTTAAAGTGAGTTTTGGCTTATTTAATGTTTCAGGATGAAATGTACAGGATGTTAGGGTACACAGTTCCATTACTTTAATAGGTGAACTGTACTCATGATACTGAATAACTTCCCCAACGTTTTTTCGCGATATTCATCATCATTTCTTAGTGCACCCCTACTTGTCAGTCAGTCAATATTTCAAGTCAGTCACGGAACTCTTTTATATACGGCGTATAGATTGAAAACAATCTGGTATTAATTTTAGTTTACAGAGAAATAATCCCGAATAGATAATCTGATAACAGTTAGTTTAATGCGATTGTTGATTCATTATGGAGAAGTAGGACATTTTCGAATTACGCACTGCGACACATCTATACAAAACACAAACAATATACAAAACCAACATAAACTGGCTACGCGGCGTTTTACATTACTCGACCTACGCGCGGCCAGCTTATGTTGGTTTTGTATAGCTCGATGTGTCGCCGTGTGTACGTCATTTTAGAACGTTGTCATCTTGGCGGTAAATAAGAGGATTACTGGATAAGTAAAGAATCTAACTGCTCGGGAAAATGCAATAACCTGTTCTCTTTTTTGAATTGCCTGTTAACCACCTTTGGGCTAGAAATATTTCGAGGTCAATTTTTTTTTAATACATAGAGGTTTCAGTTTCAAACAGAAGTCAAAATATCGGCCGTGCCCAAGCCGTGCCCATGGATCGGTGTATCACTACAAGAAATGAGTTTGAGGAAACTTGGTGTGATTATAGTGCGAACTATACAGCATGACAACAAAAATAATTAAAACCCGGTCAAGTGTGTGTCGGACTTCAGCTAAGGTTCCCGGAAAAAACAAAATTTTTTGGTAAGTTAATATACCGTGTGGTTGTACGAGCCCATGCGCGAGTCCGATTCGCACTTAAGTAGCCGCTTTTTTTATTTTTTGCAATGCATTCGTTATTCTTCACGTTTTCGCATATAAAATGCAGGTAAAACTGATCTAAGGTTGAGTCGAACGAATAACTCAGATTTTAGGCCGGGTTTGTTTAGGACCAAGATAATTTATTAAAGGTAATAGCTACCTTCATATATCATTCTGAACGTTTCACCGTAGTTAATGGATTTTATCTACTTACGATATTGTTGGTCTAGGTTGTTTTATGCAGTGAGGCCTGAAAGGAAATTGTATACAGGGTGTAACAAAACACCCAAGTGACCTAAGACAGTACATATAATAGTCTGCAAAGAGAATATAATCACTACGTTTTAAGAGACGGGACTCCTTGGAGCAAAATAATCGTAAAAAACGTCAACTTGTATGACTTGAAGCTACCATTCCATAGCCAACATAGAGCAACATGTTGCCAATATTGAAAACAAAATGACAGTGCAAAGTAGTGATGTGCTGTGAATATTTAACGATATCGATAGTTGCAGAAAAAAAAAATTGCCATATGATATTGATATTTAAAAATTGCAGATTTTTTTAGTGATGGATTGATGTTAATCCAATCACTAGAATAAAACAAACAATTAGCCACCTACTAATAAGTCTGGGAATGTCTTGAGATAAAGAAAAGACATTCGTAGGTATTAATAATTATAATTAATTTACATAAAATTATACCACATTGAAATAATAGGTTAGATTGGCTATCCTAACTGTTATGAAACTCTTAAAGAAGACTCTATGTACATTTAAGATATTTTATTTTATTTTATTTTATTTAATATGGCACACCAACAGTATACATATTTAAACATTTACAATAACATAGGAACGCTAAAAATCAATTTCTAATACACACACATATAACAGGCGCACACAGCATTGGCCAGTAACACAAGTAATCTACAAATATATATAAATCAATACAATATCTTACAATATAGAAAATTTCAACATTCAAACCATCACCGCAAACGAGTGAGGATTGCGGTGCGTTCCTGCACAAAATGTGCGTTATGATATCATAAATAATTAAAACTAATAATTCTGGGCTGTAAAATAAATAATGTGTGGTATAAGACCCAAAACGAGTTACTTTTAATGACTTTTGTACAGTTAATTTTTTGAAACTTTAAAGTTAAATATCTCCGAAACGTTACACCGCAGGAATTTTTTTTTTGCATAACAATGTAAGGTAATATTCACCCTAAAATACCCACAACATTTGGTACCTGGCCGCTTAAAAAAAAGACGCCAATATTAGCCGTACCCCATTTGTTTTTTTTTTTAAATGTTTATTCATTTTAGGAAAACTTACGGACTAATTACAGGATAGTATGCAGTGAGCCGTATGGATATGGAATGGCAGTTGGTTTCAATTTTGTCATTTTTTATGAAAATCTTCCAGGCAGGAAATATTTCTCGCAAATAATAATTGGTTCATTTTTCGATTGGTATGTAGGTACGCTAGATCTTCATTTCCAGTAACTTGAACCCATTTTTTGCATCTGAAAATAAAACATGTGTACAAAAGTGTAATCTTATCATATCATCAAAAATATGATGGATGATTTTTGTATGGTGGATGTTCTGATGTTTCAGAATATCTCTGACTACCTCCTCGGGGAGCATAGTCGTTCGTATCCGTATGCGTCTGCATGTATGTATCAACAATTATATCGATATCGACATTTCTCCAAATCCCTCACTTCTTTACAAATACTTCCCGCTCTTTACGAAAATGATTGCCTAAATATAAACCTGGGCTAATAAATAGGATAAATTTATGCTTACCGAGCTTCATCCAGTGGAAATCTTGCTATGAAGTTACGTTTTTTACCATCCTTTCTTTCCGACCTTTCACAGCATATTTCGCATTTCTAGTACTTAATTTTAAGCTTTTATGGTGCAATATCACGTAATACACTGAATTTACTTGTGTTTTATGTTTTATATTCACGTTTATTTATTAATTCTAAATATAATAAACACCCAAAAACATTTTAAATAATTTAGACAGAGTCTGTTTCATAACGTGTGAAAAACATCTGAATTACGTCACGTGACATTTCATGAAAGAGAGGGTCAAGAAAAGAGACGAATATAGACGCCCATTCAAGTTCTACCACATCCCATACATTTTCTCGCATCTATGCAGTTGCGATAGACTGATAGTCTGTGCACTGAACAACGGAGCTAACATAGAAATGGCGAAGAAAAAACAGCTGACAATCAGAGACATTGTCTCACCATGTAAGTCTTTGACCAATGACAAGTGTACTGCCAGTGATGACATTATAGAACTGAGACGTGATCGCTCGTTCAAGGAGTCATTAAAAGGCTGAAGTCACCCAAAGGGCAATGGAGAGGGTTATGCTCAGAGTTTCCCTTGAGAGATCGAATCAGGAATAAAGACATTCGAAAAATAACCACAGTAACCGACATAGCTTAAAGAATTGCTAAACTTATGTAGCAATGGCCGAAGCAGCGTAGGAGCGGTCGTTTTGGCAAACCTTGGGGAGTCCAATGTCCAGCAGTGGACGTCCATTGGCTGTTAATGATGAGCAGGTCTTATATATACTTATATTATAAACTATTGCACTAATTGGGCGGGCCATCATAAGTCACAGTACCTTACAAAACACACCTTTATTTTTAAATCTGGGGGCTCGGTAGTGCCTGGCCTTGACCAAGGCCAAGTGTCCCGCCCACCTCTACTTCAGAGTCGAAATCCGCTTGCCGATATCAACCACCTTTGTTCGGCGTCTGATCTCGACATTCGGAACTCGATCCTGAAGTGTGATTCCCAGCATAGCTCTTTCCATTGCTCTTTGTGCTACTTTGACTTTGAGCACTGCTTCCTTAGTCAGAGTCCATGTTCCGGAACCATACGCGAGAGTGGGCAGAACACATTAGCATTAGTTAAGTAAGCACCTTAAGGCTCTGTGGGATTTTGGATTTCAGCAAATCCTCTAGCTTACCGAATACGGCCCACCCCAGCTGAATGCAACGAGCGATATCCGTTTCCTGACCTGGTCCAAAAGATAAACAATGTCCGACAACTTGTCGACCAACTCGATGGAACAGTTCTGAATATTAATGCTGCTAGCGTCTATGGTGTTTTGAGACATGATTTTGGTCTTGGACATGTTAATTTTCAGACCCACATTCATGGATGCTTGTTTTGGATGCTGTTGGATTACGTGACAAAAAAATATGTGAAAAAGAAAGTTGTAATCTGTGGCGATTGTAATATTAATAGGAATATTATAACAAAATACCTTCTCAAAAAATCTTGGCAAAACGAAAAAATACGTATTTTGCTGAAAATTCGACCGAAATACCTATTCAGTCCTACGAACTTCTTTATTTGCCGACTTTATTTAAATTAGCATCTCTACTAACGTACAAGCTGACAATATGTTGTGCACTTAGACTATATACATATAGACGGAGCAACCAAACGGTCCCAACAAAAGTAGTACTCCTTTTGAAAACCCTCAAACAGTGTCAATAATGACGCGGAACGATACACACCTCCTGAATCCAAGATAAAAAATTCATAAAATATTACTTACGTGATGAAATTGTGACAAATTCACAATAATATGCACAATAAAAAAAATATGAATATGTTTCATACCTAAAACTTATTTTTTCACCATGATTTGAGAGGGAGTCATAATGCAGTTTCGAAAACTGTCGTAGCGAAGCACGATGGTGCGAAAAACTTTTTAACTGCATCATACGTTCGATACGATAAGCTGAATGAAAATTTTGAAAACTTTGTTTTGTTACGTAGGCCATTTTTAAAGTGTGGTCAGATTTTCCTTTCGACCCACCATTTTTTTTTATACGTGTATGTATCCTTTCGGAAAGGCAATGGGAATTAGCCCTTACACTTCTTTAGTTATATTTTTCTATGCTTCTATTCTGAACCCATTCTGAACCCAACTTTTCAAATGTGACGGTGGTTCACACATTCCAATGTTCAAGGACGTTTTACGTGAGGATCAATCCGAATCAAACGGGAGCGCCTAACTTTAGTTCTCACTTTAATCTAAGAACACAAAATATTTTTATTTCAATATAAGACCTAGAATAGGTACTAATTTGTTTTTGGTTGAAGACACAAATATTGTCTACGGTCAAGAGTCACTTATCAACACACAAAAAAATTTACAGAATCAATTCAAGATTTTTTTTTCCTTCAGATAAAAAATATTAGTTTAGATATACAGGGTATAATATAACAAAACACCCTAGTAATACTTAAGGGGGTCCTTCAGACCAAAAAATGAACAACTTCACTATGGAGCCAACATCGAGAATAAATAAAAAAAATCAGCAGTCCCATAGGTATATTTTAGTTGAGTCGGTAGTCGGTACTGCAGTTTAGGAAAACAGATTTTATTTATTTTTCTCGATGTTGGCTCTATAGTGAAAGTTGTTTAGTTCAATGGTCTGAAGCACCCCCTTAAGTAGTACTAGGGTGTTTTGTTACACCCTGTATAAGATCGAACAAAATTAGCTGAAACCATTTTAAGATGATCAGACCATCAAACTGAACAACTTTCTCTGCAACGAAAAATCTGCTGTCCCATACATTTCAGTCGAGTTATGTTTGCAGTTTTGTAGTCAGCTGTTTTTTTTCGCGATTTCGATATTAGTCCCATAGTGCAATTGTTCAGTTTCATGGTCTAAACCACCTTAAATGTTTATTTGTAAATTGTATTTTTGTAACACCTTGTATATGAGAGCGCCATATTCTTGGTTCAATGCAATTTGCTTTCACACAAGACAGTATATAGGTATGTCTTATTTCAAGAAATCCTTTTTATCCGTGTACTTGTTAAAGTATACATAATGAATTGATTCATTGTTTTTTCATATAAATAGGTAAATTGTTCTCTCTTGCCTCGTAATTAATTGTTGATTTTCGACATAGAATCATGTTTACTATTATTTCCGAAGAGATCTTTAAATAGGTACTCAAAAACAACAAAACCCGAACGTTACCGAACCTTGGACTACATCTACAACAAAGTAAAAGTGCAACCTTACCTACCATTGAGTTTTCTATATCAATCAATGAACGGGTATTGGCTGAATTGATTCAGAGTCCGGGCCAATAAAATATGTATCCCCTATTTCGAGGAAAAAAATTGATCGCTGGTAACATTCACACTCACATATTGAAAGGCTAAAACTTGTGTAGGACACAGCACTCACACACACATCTAGAAAAAAAAGGAACCATTTTTGTGTTCCATTTGTAAAGCGACACTCCATCTAGATTATCTAAGGTTGTGTAAATATTATGAGACTAGGTAATCATCCTGAACATTACAAAACTCTGAGCTATTAATTGAAGCTTAGATTATAAACTTTTCGCTTACTCGTAGCTAAGAAATAAGAGAGCGAGATAGCCAGTTATGAAAACCAGAATGAAAACTGTGAAAACTTATGTAAACAAAAACGACAGAAATATTATTTTTTGTTTCAGTCACCGTGGCCGGTTTTTGTGTTTGGCAAGATGTCAAACCAATGTCAAACCTATGGGATGTTGATGACATCTTGCCAAACAAATCTTTTAGTATGGAAAAGTCACACTATTGCTGTTTCATGTACGGCCACGTTATGGTTCCATCTAGTTACTATATCTATGAATTGAAGACATTTTCTCTTTATTATGCACTAAACAAAGTAGGTAGGTATGGTTCAGTCGGCGCCTTGGCAGTCGTCCTGTTGGAGGCTGGTTTCCCTGTGACATCTAGGAATATCATAGACGAAGAATGTTAGAATGTTTCGAGTGCGCTGGTAGACGTTAACCGCGTATGAGATAGCGATAGTCATAAAATCCAATACAATTTATATGAAGATAGGCGACTGACTCCGGAGTCAGACAGCTGTCGTAGTACAAAAAAGTGGTTACGTCTATGGAGGTGCTACTTGGGAATGTTCCTCCATTGAAAAGGGAAGTACTTCCGCCAGGCTAGGTGTGATGCCTGGGGACCGGCCGTGGTCCAAAAGTTCTTAGTTGGACCTTGTATATATATCGAATCTCTGTGATTATTTCTCTTGCGCGATTTATGTCTTGATTGTGAACCTTATTTGTAGTAGGTTACGAGTTACGTATTTACGATGAACGTTGTCTTTGTATGGAGCATATTTCCGCGAGCGACGGTATCGCCATCTGTTGGCATCTTTGCTATAACTTGTGGGTGCTGACCATCTGAAGTAGTTCCCCACAGGACTCCCCCCTCAGACCGGAGGTCGTTGAGTAGTTCGAAGTGTGCAGTCTGTATCCATGTAGTGTAGGTGCAGGGCTCCAGTCAAGTGAGTCTGACGAGCGATGTGCTGCGGTGTGTGCATCTGTCAGGGAGACCAGTCCTGATGTGATGCGGGCGAGTGACAGGCGTGGAGAAGGTGAGCAGAACTGCCACGTGGAGGTGAGCTCAGACACGTGGGCTGCGGGAGATCCTTCTATGCAGACGCTGACTGTCGTTGAGGAAGCTGCAGGCCCAGGAAGCGGTGTGAAGACAGCTGCGATGGACCTGGTGCGGCTTCGGGTTGATGGTGTGACTGCTGCTTGTTTTGACCTGGTCGAGGGGTGTGAAGAGTTGGTTGAAGCTGGTTGCTGCTCTGTGCTGCTGGTGCTGCTCTGCGGTGTTCAGGTTGCGATGTTCTTTGTCGAGGGTCACCAATATGGAGGTGCTACTTGGGAATGTTCCTCCATTGAAAAGGGAAGTACTTCCGCCAGGCTAGGTGCGATGCCTGGGGACCGGCCGTGGTCCAACAGTTCTTAGTTGGACCTTGTATATATATCGAATCTCTGTGATTATTTCTCTTGCGCGATTTATGTCTTGCATTCGATTGTGAACCTTATTTGTAGTAGGTTACGAGTTACGTATTTACGATGAACGTTGTCTTTGTATGGAGCATATTTCCGCGAGCGACGGTATCGCCATCTGTTGGCATCTTTGCTATAACTTGTGGGTGCTGACCATCTGAAGTAGTTCCCCACACGTCGATAAGGACAGCAATAGGTAGAACTTGTAACAGTCTGAACGCTTTCAGGCTGCATCAGGAAGCTGTTTCTTAAATTCGGATCGGGCCGCAAGAAAGTGAAGTGCGGGCCGCATGCGGCCCGATGCCTGTTCTAGTACCTTCAATTTCTACGAGGAATATACAATCTGTGAATAAAATTTTTAACCAGTAGCCAGCAGGTATTATCCGTTCGTTTATGGTGCATGTACGGCGCATGAATCATGAAGGTTTATCTATAATCTACTCTCAACAGAGATGGGTGTTCTTTTTGTTAAAATGTGGGTAGGTACTTCAGAAACATTAAACTTAATATGAAATCACCTGATCATTTTCAGATTATTTTTTGGTCCTTCTTGTAAATAATTATCTGAACTATTTCATTTATGGAATACTATGGCAATATAAGTGCATACATGCATAATTAGAATTTTTGAATTCTGAACACCAATTAATACATGCATGCGTGTAATTTTAATTTCTGAATGCATGCGTACACCAATTATTTGGCTGATTAGTCTCACTTAATCTAATCTAAACTATTATAAAACTGTAACAGAAATTTGTCTGTACATTGAAGATATTTACAAAAAAAAATTACGATATGGTTTTTAGATGTCCCTGATTCCAAATCACCAATTTTTGGATTTTTTGTCTGTCTGTTTGTTTGTTTGTTTGTTTGTTCGTTTGTTTGTTTGTTTGTTTGGGTGTTTGTTTGTTCGAGTATCACGCAAAAACTACTGAACCGATTTTGATGAAACTTTTTTGTTTGATAGCTTATCATCTGACTTAAAATATGGTATATAATTTATGCGGACGAAGTCGCGGGTAAAAGCTCGTATTCTATAAAATTAGATGATTTGATGGGTTTTCAATTTCACAGTCGAGTCTTTCAATTTGTCGAGACATGAAAAGTAAATCTTCGTTATTTTTCAATAAAGCACATTCTACTATAAGTGTAGGGGTTAATAACTCACGAAATTTTAAATTATTTAGAAGTAGGTTAAAATCGGTTTCCTAGATTTTCATACATTCATACTGGTGAAGCTAATATAAGCGTGTTAAAAAAGGAGTTAAACGATGAACATTTTCATAATTTATTTTCTGGTGACAATTTCAAGTTTCATCAAGGTGAGTTTTAACTATTTATAATTGATATACAATAAATACCTCACGATTTTTCTAAATTAAAAGTTGTTACTTTCTAAAACACATAAATTATATTTTATTCAAATTACAGAATTCGGTCGATGGTGCAACGTTTAAATACCACATAATGTCAGGAAAGAGAGTGAGTATTATGCATGCACCTGTATTAGGAGATTTTTATTCATCAAAATCATCTTATAATTATTATATAATAAGAGTTAAATTAGTTTATTTAGAATAGCAATATAAGCAGGATACCTGGTTATATATTTGAACGCCCAATTTTACTGGACGAACATTTTCATCTTGTTTATACAAAAAACCGGTAATTTTTTTGTTTTTGCTCTATTCTTTTATTTAATTTATTCGTCAATTTTCCTATATTTTTAATAGTTATTTAGCTATTCGGGACAGAGACAAATACAACAAATCAAAAATCATGAAAATCGGTCCCGCCGTTCTCGAGGTGTTCGAACAAACCCGACTTTGTTTTACTTATTGTGGGTGCGAGCCTTCGACGCGTGTTATCGTTGGTCTGGTCACGATATGCCCTTGACGGACCCCAAGCGGAACCCTAGTGGCCCATAGCGGACCCCTAGCGCACACCAGCCGACCTCTGGGCCTCAATTGCGCAATTTTATACGGTTTAGGTTTGGTTTTGGTTAAATCGCACAATACAGAAAATTCGATCGAACGGACATTAAACGTTACGCCAACGTATCTTCCGAAATAAAGCTAAATCGTTACCGTTAATATAATAATTTGCGCGATACGAATTGTGCATAACGTTACGTTTTTGGTTGTGGTTTTGTTTTGGTAGTATCGTTCAAACTTAGGGCGATTGAGGCCCTGGTCTCGTTTCCACTAGGTGTTTGAGGTAAACACTTTAGGGGGTTATTATATCCACGTTTCTGGACCAATTGCTTCTTTGAAACTAGATATATGAGGGTCTGCGTGGACTACGAACACAAATCCAATGTCAAATTTGAGAAAAGTGGCCGCCATCTTGAACTTTTATATTTCTGGACAGATTGCTACCAAAATCGCTACCTGAAGGTCCGAGTGGACTCTGAACACGAATCCAATGTCAGAATTGAGAAAAGTAGCCGCCATCTTGAACTTTTTAGTTTCTGGACCGATTGCTTCCAAATTCGATATCTTGAAGGTCCGCGTGGACTCTAAAAACTCCGGTTTTTAGAGTCCACGCGGACGCGTACGCGGACGCGTCCGACGACGTCCGATTTGAGAAAAGTGGCCACCATCTTGAACTTATTAGTTTCTGGACCGATTGTTACCAAAATCGATATCCGGAGATCCGCGTGGACTCTTAACACGAATCCAATTGTCCACCATCTTGAACTTTTTAGTTTCTAAACCGATTCCAAAATCGATATCTGAAAGTCCGCGTGGACTCTGACTACTGATCCGATGTCAGATTTGAGAAAAGTGGCCTCAATCTTGAGCTTTTTAGTTTCTGGACCTATTGTTACCTAAATCGATTTCTGGTGTCCACGTGGTCTTTGAACACGAATTTGATGTCAGATTTGAGAAAAGTGGCCGCCACCTTGAAATTTTTAGATAAAGGTCGTGTTTGGTACCTAATTACAGAAACCCCCATAGATATCAATTTTGAATTTAATCGGTATAAAACAAAAAGTTCAAGAAGGCAGCCACTTTTATGAACTCTAACATCAGATTCGTGTTAAGAGATCGCAGAAACCCCAAGATATCGATTTTGGAAGCAATCGGTAGAAAAACAAAAAAGTTCAAGATGGCGGCCACTTTTTTAAATTTCGCCTTCGGATTCGTGTGAAGAGATCGCAAAAACTTGCATTTATCTGACTTACACTCAGTTGCATAAACGTTCATTAAAATTAATCATGCATTAAATCTCTTACTGCCAATTTTGGTCTTGTTGACGTAGTAAAAGCTAGCAAGAGATTTAATGAAGGATTAACCTTTAATGAGCGTTTCTGCAACTGAGTGTTAGTTACAATATTTTTATTTTGCATGCAATTTCAACTAAGGGCTCTTACAGACAATCACACTTTTGAACTTGTTTGCGACAGCTGGAGACAGCTGTTGCAGACGCAGAGGGTCGCGGTCCCAGACTCGGTCGCCGTGGGTCGCTCAGGGGTGGGAGCTCTGCGACCGCAAAGTGCGTCGCTCGTCTGCAAACAACATTTAATTTATCTATATTGGATATCAAACAGCAAATTACTTAATTTCTAATACAACAACATTTAAATTATACAGCGCCAATTACATGATAACACGTTTTAAAAACTGTTTAAATATCGTCTACACCGAAAAGGACAAATAACATAGATTTTCTCTCGCTCACTCTGTGTATTTAGATTACAAAAAGCGTATAATGTTTTTTGCGATTTTTAAAGTCAGTTCTACAATAAAAAAATTTCTATTAATTTCTATTAAATTCTCTACATTTTTCTAATTTCCTGAGAAAAAGAAAGACTTGATATTAACTTTTTAAATAATTGCTTGCAGGAGACATTTGTTTGTGCATTCATTCATGAAGTATTTGAGGATGAATATGAAAGTTGGACATGCGCGGGCTATTTACATCGACAAGATGAAGATGTGAGAAACAATTTACTATCTTATTTTGACACGATTTGGTTCAGGAAGATAAAACTGCGGCAGAGTGTGTCCAGCAGAAAATTGGACCCATGATTACGATCGTAGGGTTAGGCAGGTTTAGCGGTTTAGCTTAATTATTAGGACGTACATTAGAAACACACTCACCTCCCCACACGATATTTTTTTAACTAGGAGATTTGCATTGGAATGACTATCATAATTCATAACAATCATAACTTGTAAGTAAAGGAATAATTTAATAAAACAAGAGCGTGTCGGACTCGCTCAAGATAGGATTCCGTAAACATTACAGGAAAAGCTTAACATGAGCTTAAGAGGGCTATCGCAGTCCAGTCCTCATCACATTAAAAAAGATTTTTTAATAAAGAAAGCCTAAATTAAAAAAGTGCTCAACAGATAAACTACAAAAGCCTTCAAGCCATTTTCATATAATACTTTTATAGGTTTTTTAAAGGTACATACAAATTTTGAAAAAAAACGGCCGCTTTTGTTTTTATTCGAAATTGTCTAAAAGTGGAATGTTTAGAACCTATTAAAGTATTGTATAACAATGGCTTGAAGGTTTTTGTAGTTTATCTGTTGAGCACTTATTTAATTTATGCTTTCTTTATTGAGAAATCTTTTTAAATATGATGAGGGCGCTACTGGACTGCGATAGCCCTCTTTACTAACCTAAGAAATTTTCAAAAGCAAAATTAAGTCAAAGTAATTTATTGAATCATTTTCTTTATGACTACCTCATTTCTGTTTTTGGGTTTCTGTTCTCTGACCTCATGCCAAATTTCGATTCAATATTATAAAACTGAGTAATCGATGTGATAGGTACAGACAGACAGACAGACAGAATGCACGAAAGTATAAGGGTTCCTTGTTTGACTACGGAACCCTAAAAATTTAAACAAATCGAGTGAAGTGTCGTTAGATATATCTTGTCCAATGGAACAAAACTCTTATAAAAACTAAATCGTTATAAATAACTTATAATCTTATAATGCTTCTGTCTCGCTCAGATTTACTATGCTAAGCTTTTCATTTAAGTAATGACTACGGAACCCTATCTTGGGCGAGTCCGACACACTCTTGACCGGTTTTTTATCATGTCGATACCTACAATGACATTTATAATTTCACGAGCTTTTACCCGCGACTTCGTCCGCATAAACTATATACCAGATTTTAAGTCAGATGATAAGCTATCAAACAAAAAAAGTTTCATCAAAATCGGTTCAGTAGTTTTTGCGTGATACTCGAACAAACAAACACCCAAACAAACAAACAAACAAACAAACGAACAAACAAACAAACAAACAGACAGACAAAAAGTCCAAAAATTGGTGATTTAGAATCAGGGACATCTCAAAATCATATCGTAATCTTTTTTTTGTAAATATCTTCAATGTACAGACACACTTTTACAGTTTTATAATAGTTTAGATTTTAAACTGAAGTGGTTTCATGAAAGAAAGAATAGAGGAGACTAATATTGTAAAAAAAAAGCTTTTAAACTATTTAATTTTGAGGAACTAATAATTTTTTTAAAGATGTCGTTAGACCCGTGTTTTAACTTAAAATATATTTTGGATCACTTTAAATGGGCTGCTTAAGATTGCGCATAAGAAATTTTTAAAGATTTTTTTAATTGTGAATTTTCATTCATGCGTGTTCATGTCTAACAGTACCTAGTTCCAAGCCCAGATTTTATGACATAGTAAAAATTAAAAACTATATACCTACCTAATAATATGATTTCTAAATTTTATTGTTTCAGGATTAAGAAAAGAGCTAAAATTGGATGGGGTGACCGGTAGCCTCAGAAAGATGTTCAGTAAAATTACAAAGGTTTAAAAATTTGGTGCTTGTGTTTTATTTGATTATGATTACACGAATGTTTTGTAATTACATATTTATACTTACAACATTTAAACGGTATATTCAGACATTGAAACTAAACAGCTTTCCATAAGAACACGGGACGAAAAACAAAAAAAATATTGGACCTCCCATTGAAAATCGATCGGCTGATCCGCACTCTTGTATGGCAGATCCAGAAAAATTTTTCGTTTTTGGACCCATATTCCATAGGTAGTACACACTTAAAGGATCGTTCTCGCGTTTCGTGCAAATCGGGCCAGTTCTCTCGAGATCTTTTTTTTTTCGTGAAATGGTAACTCAGCGAATCATATAATTATTGACACCAAAATGAACACCATTTTGTTGAAGGCACCTTATAATCTCTGGTAGTTTATAAGAAAAAATGGCAATAGGTAGCGAAAGCTCTAGATGGTAGTGAATCGTATGATAGCTGAAATTATACACAGACTATCCTGTGAACCTGTGTATCTATGTACTCCAGTAAAGTTACGGTGCGCTTGCATGGAGACCGTAAATAATTTGTAACAACCGTTTTTTTTTCTTTTATACTTTAGATTATAATTTTACTTATCATCAGGATTGAAAATCCTCCAAAAAACAAGGTAAACAATTTCAAAAAATTTAAAATATCATGTAAATTCGAAAAAAGGTATTAAACTACTTTCTTTATACAATTTGTTAGATAAATTTCGATTCTGTCAGATAGTAACTAGATCCAACTAAAATCTTTACGGGACTATTTATAAGAACAATAAAACTGACTTAATCGCAGTTTTAAAAAACTATCGATAGTCAATAATAATTACACTTCAATACATGCAGAATTACCGAAGTTATGACTGCGCAAAGTTTCTACACTTTTTTAAATTTCCGAGGTATGGCCTACGGTATAGTTGTGACGTGAAGTCACAAAACGAGCGCGAGGGCGGTGACCAGCGGCGCAGGTTGTATGTGTATGAGACCGCGGAAAAAACTGTTTTTGCAATTGATATGTAATTATGTATTATAAGCAGTATATTTTGATTAGATTGACCTTTTAAGCTCAATACCTAGCATTGGGTAGTGATAAATAAAAAATTCGTACGGCTTACTAGGTTGAACGGCCCTGAGCTAAGC
The DNA here is from genome assembly GCA_922987775.1 of Agonopterix subpropinquella. Taxonomy (NCBI): domain Eukaryota; kingdom Metazoa; phylum Arthropoda; class Insecta; order Lepidoptera; family Depressariidae; genus Agonopterix; species Agonopterix subpropinquella. The sequence goes on from OV277693.1 coordinate 34,065,377, forward strand.
AGCTACAAGCTAAAATCTAAATCAGTTAATATTATAAAACATAAGGATATCGTTTTATTAACAAAACATAAAGTTTACTCACATCGAAATGATCCTCAAAAAAGTTTAAGTGACATTTAGGACTTAGAGGATCCGTTCTCTTTACTACTATCATCCACTTCTTTCTGACTTTCTTATGGTATTTATGGTACATTAAAAACAGTTTATTTGGTGTTTTTTTAACAAAAATTGTAGCAATAGGGACGGCACACCATTTATTTACCATTTTAAGAACCAAAACTGCAGTAGGTAAGTGAGAGAATTCGTACGAATTTGTGAGAGCGTTGTACTTGCGCGCGAGTTTCCAACTTTTTTTTTTTTTTTTTTTTTTTTTTTTTTTATTAACTATGGGTTTGCTCTTGACCTCAATCCAGTCCTCAGGACGAAGATGGGGTCGTAGATGTAGCGAGCTTACCCAGAAGATGCCTATTCACTCGTACTTTAAAGGAATCCGGGCTGTAAGTACTCGGAAATACTGACGCAGGTAAGGCATTCCACTCCTTGGCTGTGCGCATTATAAAAGATTCAGAAAGGCGCTTGGTGCGGATATGTGGGATGTCAACCAAGAAGGGGTGATATCCCGCGGTGCGTCTGGAAGTCCGATAGTAGAAAGGGGAAGGTGGGATGAGCTCATGCAGCTCTAGGGCACACTCACCGAAGTACAATCTGTAGAAGACCGACAAGCAGGCCACTCTGCGGCGGTGGGCTAGGCTATGAAGCTTGGCCTCCACCAGCTTACTATCGCCAATGAGCCTCCTGGCTCTGCGTTCAACCGAGTCGAGTGCGGCAAGTTGATACTTGGCTGAGCCATCCCACAGGTGGCAGCAGTACTCCATACATGATCGGACCTGAGCTTTATACAATACTAAGAGCTGTCCAGGAGTGAAGTACCGCTTCACCTTGTTTAAGATGCCCAGCTTTTTGGCCGCAGTTTGAGCCTTAGACTCGATGTCAGCGCCGAAGTTGAGTTTTGTGGTCAAGCTTATACCCAGAAGCCCAAGACTGTCGGAAACAGGGACAGATGTACCCCGGAAAGTAGGAGTCAGATTAAACGGACTCCTTTTTGCGGTGAACAGACAAGCCTGTGTTTTGGTGGCGTTGAAGTTGACTAAATTATTGTCACCCCACTGGGAGACAACACTTAAAGTCAAGTTTGTCCGCTCAACCATGGCCTCCCTCTGCGAGCGTATTTTATCCCCGCTGGCCCCTGCGCCAGATACATATCTCTCCATGACAGTACTGTCATCTGCATACCCAACAATACCTGACACAAGGAGGTCATTGATGTGCAGCAGGAAAAGTGTAGCGGAGAGAACAGACCCTTGAGGAACTCCAGCATCAATTGCCATAAGGTCAGAAGAGCAGCTGTCAATGACAACTCTAATCGACCGTTCTCTAAAGAAATCAGATATCCAGCTGCAAAGATCAGCGGGGATGCCATAAGCGGGAAGCTTGCTCAGCAAACTAGCGTGCCATACCCTGTCAAAGGCCTTCGAGATGTCAAGTGATACAGCCAGTGCTTCACCGTGCTTCTCGATGGCCTCGCCCCAGCAGTGCGTCACATACACAAGAAGATCCCCAGTCGATCGCCCCCGGCGGAAGCCATATTGGCGATCACTGAGTAGATCATTGTCTTCTAGGTATGACAGCAACTTACTGTTAAGTACTCTTTCCATGACTTTACAGAGAATGGAAGTAATGGCGATAGGGCGGTAGTTGCAGGGGTCGGCACGACTGCCCTTCTTGGGTACCGGTTGCACATTCGCAAGCTTCCAGGATTTAGGCACCGTTCTTGTTCTGAGAGAGAGGCGATACAGGCGTGTTAGAACAGGAGACAACTCAGGCGCACAATATCTCAACACTCTTGCAGGTATACCATCAGGACCACTGGCCTTATTCACATCCAGACTACGCAATGCTCTGCGGACCTCTTTTGTATGTATTGTGACCTCCGGCATCGAAGAATCACAACGAGGGATGGTTGGCGGCTGTTTGGCACCAGCGTCCAGACGTGAATTGCTCGCAAACAGAGAAGCAAATAAATTAGCTTTCTCAGTTGCGGAGTGAGCCAGCGACCCATCAGGCTTCTGCATGGGAGGCAAAGTGGGACGGCAGAAGTTGGATTCGACCGATTTTGAAAGGGACCAGAACTGTTTACTACCAGAAGGGTAGGATGCCAGTTTGGCTCCAATGCGGCTGACATGGTCGAATCGAGCCCTCCGGATCACCCGTTTGCAGGACTTGGCGGCAGAATTAAAGGCCCTCTTCTTCGCGCGAACCCTACGAGCTCTAACTTTGCGGTCGCGAGCTTGGACCCATGCTTGGTAGGCGGCTTCTTTTTTAGCCTCAGCGCGAGCACAATCCGCATTGTACCAAGGTTGGGCTTTGTGACCGAGTGAGATGTCGGAGAAAGGAATATAATATTCCATTCCCTGTCGTATCACGTCCGCAACCGCATCAGCCGAACTAGCAGGGTCACTCGAAGAAAAACACACTTGCCGCCACGGGTAAGACGCAAAGAAATGCCGCATCTCATCCCAATCTGCCGACCCGTATCGCCAGACTCGCCTCGTGCCCTTAGGGCTATCATCGGGAGGAGAGCAGATCGACACGGATTTCACCAGACAGTGATCGGACGTTCCCAGCGGGGCAGAGACCGATACTGAGTGCCTGTCTGGATCTGAAGTCAGCAGAAGGTCCAAACAATTGGGCGTATGACCATCAACATCCGGTACCCGCGTTGCTTGATTCACCAGCTGGGTGAGATCTAGCGATAATGCAAACTTGCGCGCCTCTCTCCCAGCATGGTCAGTTAACTGGAACGGGAACAGCCACTCGCTATGGTGGGCATTGAAGTCCCCCAGAAAAACAAGCTCCGCCGTTGGATACCTTCGTTGGGCTGTCTCTGCCGTCTCAGTGAGATACTCCATGAGCCTGGTTGTCTCCTGGTCACCGTCGTGCGATCGATAGACACCGACGTAGAGAGATTTCTCCATTCCGGTGTCTACAAAAAGCCATAATACGGAGAACCCGGAAACCTCAAAGCAACGGAGACGCCGACAGCAAATGTCGTCGCGAACATACACACAGACCCCAGCTCGCCTCTTGAACTTATGTTCCAACGAGTATCCTGGGTAGTTGAGGTACGCCGTATCAGACGGGGTTGCTATCTGCGTCTCCGTTAAAAAGAATAGGTGTGGCTTCTCGGTCTCGAGGTGGTGGTGGACCGGATCGAGATTTGAGTGCAGACCTCGTATGTTACTGAGGTGCACTTTGAGTGGGAGGAAGTGCAGCCGTTGTCTAACCATTTTCTTTTTTGTGACTTTGTTTTTCATAGTTTGTCGAGTGGTGGAGAGGTGGAAAAAAAGTCGAGATGCCACTCAGGTACCCTAGAAGACCTCATGAGCTCGACTGACTGGTGGGAAACTCATTTGGAGACTGCGGGGACGCCCGAACCCCCCCGCAATGGCCACCGGGTCCTCCCTTCCAGTCGCCAACTGGCACGGTGGAGCATTGCGGGATTTTTCGCAAGTTGTGTGGGGCAGCCTTTCACACGTGGCTAGCGCACTACTTGGGCCCCCTACTAACTGCGGTCGGCCAACGACTGTCACCGTGCTTCGGATCCCGCTACCCTCCAAAATGAGTTTCCCGGTACAGTGTTGCTCAGAGGTCAAGACCGGTTCCGAGTAGCGCAACTGACTTTTTCCCATTCCCCAATGGCGCTGGGACTCCTGCACACCGACGGAACGCAGCAAGCTGCTTGGCGCCGGACTCCGGCAGGAGGGTGGTCGCGAGCCAGGCGGCTCCTTGCGGAGCCTACCACCGCTGTGGGGGATCGTTCAGCCGACACCACGAACTTGTTGTAGTCTGTGGCGGCGTTGCCCAGGGTGGACCACTAGGAGGTAGATCCCCAACCACCCCAACTGATGTGTGACGTCGCGCGGCCGGTCGCGATCTGAGAAAACTTTGGAATGAGCACTTTGGTGTTAAATATCTCAGCCATTTTTAAAGATAGAAAAAAAAACACCGTTTTCCTCGTGATTTTTTATGCCAAGAACAAAAAGTGTTGGTCAGATTCAAACAACACTACGCACGCATGTCACTATGATATGAGTCAGACGCATCCTTCGACGAAAGTATCTGTTCATATTTTTCTGCTTTCTTAAAAACTCGAATTTTAACAATTTTATTTGTATTTGCAGACACCTATGCAACGTTGCACCTCCATCGTCATCGCGTCAACACCATCTTTCGAGCTATTTTGTATATTTTCTTTTTAATTGGGTTTTGGAAAAGCCTTCATTGACCGAGCTTTAGAACCATCAGATGTGAAGGTTAGATCCGTCGTTACCAAACAAACACAACGGGCGAGAAATTACGGAATGGCAGCGGTTCTACCATTACAAAGCCTTTTGTGCTATCATTAGCTGTATATGAGTACATTTCAAATTTATCTACAACTGTTGTGCAATTGATAAGGAGGTCCTAACGCCCTTTCCGTACCCAACTAAATGACGGCCCTGATCGATTTCTCATCGAACGCTGGAACGTACAATATATGGATTACAAAAGGTCTACGTCCTTCGTAAAGTTACACAGAAGCCCACTAATACGCGCCTTCTCAATTCAAAATTAAAAAAGCGGTCAAGTGCGAGTCGGGCTACTCGCGCACCGAGGGTTCCGTACTACACCACCACAGAACACAACATTATTAATATAGAAAAAAACTTTTTTTGTCCGGGACATTTAGCGCGAGACCTGCCTCCGTGGTCTACTGGTTAAGAGCATTGGCTCTCGATACGGAGGTCGTGGGTTCGATTCCCACGGGGGGACACCTAGTGATATGTCACTTTGTGTGTTTTTCCCCAGTTCGTTAGGACATTGCAGGCTGAATCACCTGATTGTCCGAAAAGAAAAATGATTCCGTGCTTCGGATGGCACGCTAAGCCGTTGGTCCCGGTTACTATCCTGGTAGTAGTCGTTACATAAAAACCACGTCAGAGGCCGTAAGGCGGTCTGAAAAAACTCTGACACCAGGGCTCTGCCCACACGGTAAGAAGAAAAAGCGCGAGACCGACTCACACTTAGCCGGTTTTTAGTATTTGTTGTTATTCTGTAGAGTTTGCTCTATAATCACACTAAGTTTGACGCTTGTATGTATTACCGTTTTTACGATAGAGCGTGAGGAAAAAATGTCGATAAAAACTAGTTTCTTGTTGAGAACCCCCTTGAGAGTTAATTTTTAACTTTTTGACATTTTTATTATTTAAGAGCTTTTACCTGCGACTTCGTCCGCATAAATTATATACCAGATTTTAAGTCAGATGATAAGCTATCAAACAAAAAAAGTTTCATCAAAATCGGTTCAGTAGTTTTTGCGTGATACTCGAACAAACAAACACCCAAACAAACAAACAAACAAACAAACAAACGAACAAACAAACAAACAAACAAACAGACAGACAAAAAGTCCAAAAATTTGTGATTTGGAATCAGGGAAGCCTAAAAACCATATCGTAATCTTTTTTTTGTAAATATCTTCAATGTACAGACACACTTCTGTTACAGTTTTATAATAGTTTAGATTAACAAATCCGCCGTAATAACGCATAATCTGAGAAAATTTAAACTATCTAGCTATTACAGTTCAAAAGTTACAGCCCTAAATAGGTAGGACAGACGGACGGACGGACAGACGGACGGACGGACAGACGGACAGACGGACTGACGGACAGACGGACGGACGGACGGACGGACGGACGGACGGACGGACAAAGTAGGCTTAGTAATAGGGTCCCGTTTTCACCCTTTGGGTACGGAACCCTAAAAACGTAGCTGCGGTTCAGGACGTCAGAGATAGAAAGTGGCAAGACGGCAGATAGAGTTGGCTCTATCTGCCGTCTTGCCACTTTCTATTCAGGGCTTGGGCCCTGACCTAATGATTGTCAAGATCAGGCAAAAGTGGTTGTCCAACAGCAAAGTGGGCTGATAGTGATGATATTATGAAGACGGAAATAGGGAGAGAGACATAACGGGCAGGGCCCTATTTAATAAACGTATGACAATTGTAATTTACAATGACAATAATTCAAGGTAGGTACATTTCTGAGAATGTTAGTGACACAGTCATAACCTACTGCATGTTTAGCGTCATTAATATCCAGCAATATACCCTTGTCATTGTAAATCTCCCTCCGTATGGTGTCGGCTAAGAATAGCACTATCCCATTTTCTCCCGTGGGTGTCGTAAAAGGCGACTAAGGGATCTACCGGAGGATGGGCAGCAGCATCCTCTGAGTGCATACATACATTCAATCCAACTGCGATCGCCAACCCGCCTGCCAAGCGTGGCGATTATGGCAAATCCCCCCCCCCCCTTTTGAGGGAGGCCTATGTCCAGCAGTGGACGTCTATCGGCTGATATAATGATGATGATGATTGTAAATCTGGATGCTTGAGTATAAGCAGTGGGTAGACAAAAGCTGGTAATGATGATAGGGATGCACAGACGCGCTCGTGATGCGTAGTTGAGTTTCGGAGCTCGAAACTATTGTTAAAGACGGTACATTAGCATTCGTTTTTCAACATGCTCTGAAGCTACCTACTTTTTACTTTGAATCACATACAAAGATCTTTCTTTTCCGTCTGTAGACTTGTTCAGAATTCAACAATAAGAGGTTACAATACGCATGACTTGTCCCATTTGAGGGACGAATGCTCCCGGTGTGAACCGTCCATTAAAGCTAAGCAACGCCGCAAATACACTCACGCCAGAAGTTCACTGACTCCCACGTACTAAGAAACGTTTTATTCATAAAATTTTCACTCCTCAAAAGGCCCGTTTTCATTTTTCTATTTTCTAGGTCCCTTTCCCGAATACGAATAATAATTTTTCACATAAATATGAGGAGTGAAAAACAAAGTATTTTCTCTTTTCGCAATGTGATATTAAAGTAACTCATATAATTCCAAAACAAAATTGTCAATTTTAAAGAAAATTCAACCAGCTCAAGTATCTAAACGCGAAAGCTTATTCAGAATTAATGATCGAAGCATCTAGCCAGAGTTTGTACAGTCTTACAAATGAATCATGACATAAAGTTTCATGCTGAAAAGCAAAGAAATCAATAGAACCTCTATAACCTCGGAGTAGAAAAATATACGAACATTACCAAGGATATTTAGCGAGAGACCGCGCTTCGTACAAAGAACTTGGTCTATTTCATTTTCATAATAACGGAGCTGTATTATTTATCTATCTTTTTACTTATCTATAACCTTTCTAACAAGATTACCTTTGAAATGCTAGAATGAGAGCACCCGTTAAGTAACAACCTATCGGGGGCCTTTCGTGGATGTTTCGAAATTTAGTACACGGCAAGGTAGGTAGGTATGTACCCCTACCCACTTATCTTATCTTTTTGTGGGGGTAGGCAAGCCAGCAACACTTCGACCCAGTGGGATCTTTTGTGTTAGCCCAACTACTTTTTGATTTCTTCACCCTTCAAATACATCGTCAATGAAGGAGGTAATATTAATCTCGATTTTGTTATTTCCTACTCAATGTATGGGAATTTAATTTTGCGTTTTTACTGATAGTTCTAATACCTAGACCGTAGTTGACCCCATAGAGACGTATGTTCCTTATCAGTAAGGGGATCGAATGGGATGAAAAAAAAAGTTTTGCGAAAATTGCAGTTTATCTCGATGACTGTAAATTTTAAAAAAAATCTGTGAATGCAGAAGTAAAATCCTCTAAAAGTTTGGGTTAGTCTCCTAAGAACGTTTCTTGTAGCTATAATGCTTCTGGTAGCTGCACTTTGTACCCCCTCTCAAATTTCCACCCTGTCACAACCCTGTATACCTACTTACTGAATTTTCACAAAGCTATTTTGTCAAACATTTCTCACTTTATAAAATCTATGAGTCAATAGTACTTAGAAACAAATGAAGTGGACCTTCTGTCCAGTATATCGTTTGCCGGCGGGCACCATCCATCACCGCACGGACATTTACCGTCGCTCTATTGAATGTTTTGCGGCCATTTTAGCAGTAAATGGAATTTACCTCCGTATTTGGTTTCCAATTTCTACTGTAGTGCGTTTAAGCCGCTAGTAACAGATTAATGACCGTAACTTAATGTTGTACTCGAGTCTCGGGAGTCCTATTTGTTAAGACTCTGTAGATAAATAACAATACTTGACTCATTTTAACAGGACTCCTTAGACTCGAGGACTCGACCTAATTCGATCATGTCTGAGTCTTAAATCGAGGCTAGAATTTAATTACGTGTCGTAAGATAGTTCATTAAATTTGATTTGTTCATATTTTTGTCCTAAATTGTTGATTAATTTTCTTGTGGTTATGATAAAAAAAAGTATTTACAGCGTGTATTGTCGCAAGCTTAGAGAACCAACATGGCAGAAGAGCAGGAGTGCGATTTTTGAATCTCATTCGCTGAGTTCAGCAGTTGAAAATGTCAAAATTACTGTGGAGATACGCATCTTTCTACTGCTGATTTGAATTTCAAAAATCATGGAGTGCGATTTTTGAAAGACAAATCAGCAGTAGAAAGATGCGTAATTATTACATTTTCAACTGCTGAACTTAGCGAATGAGATTCAAAAATCGTACTCCTGATCGTTCGCCATGAAAACGTGTTATTGTAAAAGAATACAGATGAACATTCGCATTTTTAAAAAATCTTTAGTATGTCTTTAATTAGGTGTTTTCGGGACTAAAGTCCATTTCAAAGGTTAGATTTTGTTTTAGAAAAGATTCGTGAACAGGGGCGGGCTTTAAAGCCCGGGAGCACTTGACATTTATTTGTTAATACGAGTCTGCGAGTTGAGTTTACAATATATTCACTGAAGGAATCAGGTCTTTCGCAAATATAGGGTTGCCAGATGGTATATTAAAGGATGATATGTCCTCCTTTTCCATAATTTGTCCTCCCTTACCGTATGTATGTCCTCCTTCTGATATACGTCTTTAATATAAGTATACTGGCGCACCCTGGTCTCTGCCTACCCCACTGGGAAAGAGGCGTGACGTTATAGATAGATAGATTTAAGTATACTGATAATGCCTTGCGTCGTGCCCAAACTGCTCAAGATCTGCGGGGTGTACAGGGCCGTTTTACCGGGGGTGCAAGTGGTGCGTAGCACCCGGGCGCAGGGACCTAGGGGGCGCAAGCCGATCGCCTTATAAACATACTATGCGTAATCTGCTAGTTTTGAAAATTATTTAACAAACATTAATTTGAACACTTAGTTTAATTTAATTTATTTAATTTATGTAAAGGTTTGTGTGAGATTCAAAAATAGCGCATCAAAGTTCTGATGCAGGTGTACAATAAAATAATAATTACTTACTTACTAATTAGTTAAGTTTCCATTGCACTTACCTGTTCCGTAGCAAAGTTTGTTAAGTCGGTAGTCGGATAAACAGCTATTTTGAGCTTAAGCCGAGTTGATAGCTAATTAGCGAAAGCTTTTAATGACCCTAATTGGAATCGTTCTCCCTGAAACATTTTTAATTGGACTCTATCGAGAGAGGGTCGCTCAAATTAAACAAAAACATCTTTTTTTATTAATTATTTTATAAATCGAATATTTAAAACAGTCTACAAAATATTCATAAATACTGTAAGGGGTGATCCGGATGTGGTGAAGTAAACACGCAGAGATTGTTCAGAGTGCTTTAATGATAGCAACTAGTGGGTATGAGATACAAGTACGTAAAAAAAAAGGTACTGCCGGACCTTAGCCCTCGGGCTAAGGTCCGGCAGTACCTTTTTTACCGAGTATAGGGTTCACAAAAAGGGCACACTCTTCAAGTCCCCACACGTATTCCAAGTAGGACGTACGGCGAGATGCGAGAGAGGTGATGTTTACTATACGTAAGTCCAGATATGTATTTCCAGCAGTGAGGACGATACAACCCAATGCATACGAATAGCAGTGCTGCCAATGTAAATTTCTTGATTCCCCGCTTCAGTTGGCTCAAGTCCCCGAATTTCCCCGATTTCCAATCAAGCATTCCCCGAAAATTCCCCGACACTGTAATATTCAAGAAATAAAGCATTTTTCACGCAAAATGTAGCTAAATGCTTCACAAAATTAGCGAATCCACTTCTTTGTCTTCTAATTTTCATCAAAAAATCTACTTAAATAATTAGAATACAATGAGTTTTATTTTTTATTTATATTTCTCCCACACTTTTGATCTAAGAATAGTTCGATTCATTAGAATTTTTTTCAATTCCTCTTCTATAGACATCCTTTGTTCGACCTTTATATCAAATGGCTGATTCCCCGAAATTCCCCGATTTGAATCATTCCCCGCGCTCTCCCCGCACGCTCCCCTCATTCCCCGAAAATCGGGGAAATTAAACCGGAATCGGCAGCACTGACGAATAGGTTTGAGGCTACACGAAGGTCCAGATGTACACTTCCAAGTAGTACGGTATACTCCACTGCGGTCGTGAGCTTGACTAATACAAATTAGATGGATTTGCTGAGCGCCAAACGATAGCGCGTTGTAAAAACGATCAGCGCCCTCTAGCGACGGAAGGAGAAAATCAATCTTGTTACAATACGACGCCATATTCACAAATCTATCGAAAATGGAGATCCAGCTAAAACCTGGAAAAGACAACCACCAACTCGGGCCATTTTTGTACTACCAACTTTTTCTACAGCGTTATAAAAATATGGGAATAATAGTTCGCATACTCATATTACTAAAACTAATTATTTCAACGTTATGTTTTATGGTACAAACGAGATATCTTGAATTGAATTTGGATAATTTAGTTACGAAATGTGAAAAAATGGCGAAAAAAACACAGAAGAAGTAGTCACAAACTTTTTGAAAAAAGAAGGCCTTGACAATAAATTGATTGACATATTTTGACATTGACCACTTGACATTGACATAATTTTTTTTAGGTTTTATTTCTCTAATTCTCTATTAAGGCCCCTCACACAGGTGCGATTTCATCGAGCGATAATATCGCTGCGATTTTACAATTTTTATTTTCAGTACAGCATTGGCTTCTAATTTTTTGAACACGATTGGGTTTAATAGCAAAACTAATATTTAAACCAAGATCTGGTCCTAAAGCCAGGAATGTCTCCATATGAGGGAACTCTTTCTTTTTAGGAAAGCCTTTCTAGCGACAGTTACCAAAAGTATGTCTATCTCAGACTATACTTAATCATTCTCATTGATGGGGCGGACGCGTGACGCTGATCGCAAAATCGCACCTGTGTGGTAGGAGTAGGACATGCGACGCGGTCACAAAGTCGCCGGGATATTATTGCTCGATAAAATCGCAACTGTGTGGGGGAGCCTTTAGTATAGGTAAATGGTGAAATAAAACAGTATTTGATTAAAAAACATAATTATTATTCATTTTCCACATCTTCTTTAACAATTATTTATCATCCAGACATATGCAGCAAGAGGCTCAATATTTGTCTGGTATCGTGCCCAACCCATGTACCAGACTACCTTCAGTATGCACAACACCCCACAGTCCTTTTACCACTAACACTGCTACAATAATAACACAAATTCTATCTTCCTACGACTGTATCACACTTTCATTAATAAGTAGGTATATAAAGCAGAAAAACACAGAAAAACTAAAGCGCAGCCGAATCGAACAAAAACATCAGATAATTCCACTGGATAATTCAGAGAAAGTACTCTTTGATTCAGAGCCATTTCAGAGCAAAATTCAGAGTGCGCTATCCATAAAGGAAGTAATGTGTAGTTTCACCTCCTTGAGGATTACCTCCTTGATGACGCTATCATTAACCAAGAAGTTTTACTACAGTAAAGATCGCTTTTTTATATTGCTAACTGCGCTATTTGTAATTACTTCGAGCTGTCATCATATTACTTTAAATATGTTGTAACACGAAACGACTTTATTTGTAGCTATTATAGCAATTGGTTTGTATTTTTATTATATTTGTCTATATTAAAATGCGTATATAAAAGCTATCACATGCATATGCATGCATATCACAAATTGGCCTGACGGCCCATACATTGATGAATGATGTCTTTTCTTAAAACGTTAGGTGTTGGTAAATCCCGTAATAACTCTATCCCTAAAGATATCGATTTTGATTCTTTAAATAAACATTTTTCTGCTGCTTCAGTTCTGGACACTACTACCAAGACTAATACCTTAAATACTCTCTCTTCTGCTCCAACACCTAACTTCCCTCCCTTTTTCTTTAGTCAATTTGCTGATTGTGACGTTAAGAGAAACATCATCACCATTGCTTCTAATGCCGTTGGGGATGACAACATTAGCCGTAACATGATCATCCCTCTCATCGATATCCTTACTCCAATCATTACCAAGATCCTCAATAAATCCGTCTCCTCGTGTACCTTTCCTTCAGTCTGGAAAGATGCACAAATCATTCCATTGCTTAAGAAAACTAATCCTACCGTATTCTCTGATTTCCGTCCCATCTCCATTCTCCCTTTCCTGTCTAAAGTTTTAGAGCGCCTTGTGCATCGGCAGCTGAGTCAATTCCTATCCACTAATAACCTCCTTAATCCTTCGCAATCTGGTTTCCGTCCTGGTCATAGCACTGTAACGGCTCTTGTCAAGATCTCCGACGACATTAGACTAGGCATGGATAATAGAGAGCTTACAGTCCTAACATTGCTTGATTTTAGCAATGCGTTCAATACAGTTGACCTTGACATTTTACTGGGGCTACTTCGTTCTCTTAATGTATCTCCAACAGCAGTTGACTGGTTTCAAAGTTATCTGTACGGGCGCCGGCAGCGTATACGGGTTGAAGACACCTTTTCCTCGTGGTGTGATACTCATGCTGGTGTGCCGCAGGGTGGTGTGTTGTCTCCTCTTCTTTTTTCTCTGTTTATTAACTCGATTACTCATAAACTATCTTCCTCTTATCATCTATATGCAGACGATCATCAAATTTATTCTAAATCAAGCTTGGATAATATATCACAGGCAGTCCAAACAACAAACGATGACTTGGCTCGTATCCTTGAGTGGAGCAAATCTTTTGGCCTCAGGGTAAATCCCTCTAAAACTCAAGTCATCATCATAGGTAGTCCACAGCTCGTCTCTAGAATCAGCTTTGAAAATTTGCCCTCTGTCATTTTCGACGGTGTCTGCATACCCTACAGCGAGACTGTTAAAAATCTGGGTATATATTTCGATAAAACGATGTCTTGGGTGCGGCAGGTCTCTGAGGTAAGTAGGAAGATGTTCGCCGCATATAGTTCTCTGAAACGACTACGGAATTTCCTTCCCACAAGTACCAAAATTGCGCTCGCACAGTCCCTCCTGTTACCCATCCTCGATTATGCTGATTCTTGTTACCTCGACCTCACAGTGGAGCTTCTTAACAAACTTGAACGCCTTCAAAACGTTGCTATCAGGTTTATCTTTGGGTTACGGAAATACGACCATGTGTCCGAATTCCGCGCTAAACTAAAGTGGCTCCCAATCCGCCGTCGAAGAGACGCTCATGTCCTGTCCCTCCTCTATTCTATCCTATTTAATCCATTGACTCCCCCCTACCTCAAAGAACGCTTCATCTTTAGCTCCCTTACTACTGGCCGTCCCTTACGTTCCTCCAACAATCTCTCTCTCAATATCCCATCCCACTCTTCCGACTTCTACACCCATTCCTTCACAGTCCAAGCTGCTCGACTTTGGAACTCGTTGCCAGAGTCGATCAGACACGCTCCTTCCGTGGATGTTTTTAAATCGAAAGTCAAAACTTTTTTTCTGGACCTCTGACCCTGTTTTTATAGTTTCCTTTCCCCCTCTGTTGTTCTATCTAAATCAATCCGGTACGTGTGTAGGTATGTTTATGTCTTATTGCAGCATGTATGATATGTATTATAGTATGATTATATTATATATATATATATTTATTTATTATTTATCTATGAACCCTTAAATATATGTATAATGTATAATGTATGTATATTTGTATAAATGTATGTATATTTATTTTTATTCTGTTGTATTAACTTCTTTAAAGTTATCAATTTTTTCTAACGCCAACCCGTTCTTTGTTATATTTCCTCTACCCTAAGGTTGTCTGGAAGAAATCGTTTTTTAGCGATAAGACCGCCTAATTTGTACCAGAATAAGTTTTATTTCCTATTGTGTAATGTAATTTGTATTTGGTGTAAATAAAGTATATTTCATTTCATTTCATTCATTCATTCATTACTCTATTTCGGCTGCAATAGGCTCGGCGCAAACGAGCCACAGGTCACAGCCACCGGAGACAGTTGCGGTCGCGAGTGGCGGCTACCGGCCACACGAGTCCGGCGAGTCACTACAAAATGTATGAAAGAGTCTGGGCAGTGGTTGCCGGTGGCTGTGGCCGGGGACTGGTTTACGCCAAGCTATGTATAGCTTGTTTACTCTAACACCCAGTACCCTGCATGGTGTTAGAGTAAACAGTTGCATTACTTTAATGGGTGATTGTACTCATGATACTGAACAACTTTCCACAAAGAACATAACAATAAATACAAAAGTTCGATCGGCATTTAGTATGGAAAGTCTAAAAAATTATGAATTCCTATAGCTTTCTTAGGGAATAATCACATTCGGGGGTGGTTCAGACTATCAAACTGAACAACTTTTACTATGGGAGCAAACATGAAATCGCAAAAAAATTGCTGTTCCATAGTAAATTGCAAGGACTAAGGTACTAGACTCCATTTTTTTTTTTGCGATTTCAGGTTCGCTCCCATAGTAAAAGTTGTTCAGTTTGATATTCTGAACCACCCCCGAAGATTTGAAGGGTTTACAAAATCATCCCTATAGGTGATTTGGTTAATTCCCCACTAAAATGTATAGAAATTTAATTTTGCGTTTTCTGAGAGTTCTAATACCTCAAACTCGGTTGACCCAATAGAGACTTATGTTCCTTATCAGTAAGAAAATCGATTTTGATGAAAAAAAAGTTTAGTAAAAATTTCAGTTTTTCTCGATTTTTTCAAAATCTGTGAATGCAAAAGTAAAATAATCCAAAAGTTTGGGTTAGTCTCCTAAGAACGTTTTCTTATAGCGATAATGCTTCTGGTAGCAGCCCTTTGTGCCCCATCTTAACTTTCCACTCTGTATAATTATTATGAGAGCATTATGTTATGTTATCATGAGAACGAACCCTAGTTTATTCTCATGATAACATAACATAATGCTCTATGGAACCTATTCTATTTATACAAAAAAATTCAACCCGCTACTTATTACGATTCAAACGATACCCTTTAAAGATAGGACAGACGGACGGACGGACGACCGCGACGAAGGCTTAGATAATAGGGTCCCGTTGGTATGGCATCCTTTGGGTACGGACCTCTAAAAACTAACCTAACCACACACTACAAGTGCCCTATAAAAAAAATAAACGGTGTACAGACAGAAAGTTTCTTACCTAAAACGCATTATCTCCTCTCTACGCCGTCGTGACTACGAGAAATACTACGGCGTAGCTCATAGCTCGTAGCACACACCTATAAGCCATACACGAGTAGTGTCCGACCGATAGTCCATTTTTTGGACGAAGTCGAATTAGACTGTTCGGCACTTGTCGTGTGCACGGCCGTTGAAAGTTCAATCGTAAGTAGAAATACTAGAAATATTATAAAATCCGACTAAAAAGTACTAAAATAAATAATTCAATATATATTGTGTTATTTTGTTGCGTGTGCGTTTGGGAAATAAAATAAGAAGAGCTAGATTTAGGATTTAGCTTCACAAGACGGCAATGTCATAGAATTATAGTAACATCATAACAATAAACATTGAAAAAATAACGAATACAGTTTGTCACGTGGGCAATATATTTTTTCTTAGTAAATGCAAAGCTTAGGTTTCTCCTAAAATTTCGGGAAATTTTGGCCGAAGCCGAAGCTTTGGATAAACATTATACGCAAGCCAATACCTATAGGCTTCGACTACAATTTATGGCTTGATCCAGCAATAGAAGGTATACGTTATGGATATGTCACGTCACGTAGTTCCATGAATAATGCAACTGGGTAACGAGCTGTTCGTTACCCTGGTCCCTAGACGCTACGGCACTACTCGTATACCTTCACTGATAATACCTACTTACTGCAGAGTTTACCCCACAAGGGTTTGAAAGCATCCGTCAAAGTGAAGAGTTTGCCGTTGTATTTTTACCACAACTTTGTAAACAATGGTGTTCCGAATAAAATAGAAAATAGAATTAATTTCTTTTTCAATTTTTTTTTGTCACCTGGCAAATATATTTAAGTAACACAACACTGCTACCTACTCTTAAGGGGTGCTTAGACAACACAATATGAAGTAACACTTGGCTTTAGCCTGGCTTTAGCACTTCCGTGATTCGCAATTTGTGTGTCGCAGCGCAGCTCCGTGATTCGCTCATTGGTAGTATCGCAACTCTGGGGTAACATCCTTAAGTGTCCAAGGTGTGCCTTTGCCCTATATAGTGAGATTTTTCGACATGATTATATTATACTTTTTTTGAACAAGTGCAAGTGCCTTAAACCCCAAACTCGAACCTTGATACATACATACATACATGCATACATATGTCCCACTACACGTTGAACCTTAATTGCCTTCTAAGGTAAGCGCATATTAGAGCGGGTCGCATAGGCGCGGGCCACAGCGCAAAAATCCGCTCAAATACCTATTCACATTATGAACTAACGCTGGGGCGGAGCGGGTCGCATTTTCCCTTGGCGTATTTCCGTCCGTGCGATGCTGCCTGTCGTAGTGAGCTAAACCAATCATTCCGTACCATCATACAACATTACCAAAAATTTTTGTTAAGATTTAGAAGATTCATAATAACTAGGTTATTGCGGGAACCCACCTTTAATTTCTATTTCTTTTTTGTTTATTATTTTGTCATCAAATCCAATATTGATAATAACATATTCTGTGAAAGTTTCAACCGGGTATAACTCGCGCGGATACAGAAACAATCTGTAAATAGCGGACGGCCTCGGTCTATCTCGCTCACATCGTCGCTCTGTCTATACTCACACACGTACAAAAAGACGCTTTTTGACGTACCGGCCGCCATTTACAGATTGTTTCTATATCTGCGCGGCTTATACCCATTACGGTTCCAAAGTAACAGCCCTCTGAATCTAGTACGGATGAACGTACAACCGTTTTCCCCAATTGGGTACGGAACCCTAAAAAGATAGATTGCAAAACGTACAAAACCTTTTAAGGCAACTCGACTGACGAAATGCGATTGCGTACCGTCGAAATATCAATCCATTCTAGAATTTAAGCCGCAAATCCTGTTCCACTCGAGTAATTCATGATGGTTCCCGCGAGATAGCGCAACGGTGACCAAAATATGAGATTTTTTTTATCTTCAGCACGTTTTTGTTGATCGACTAGCCTAAAATCATAATTTTAGGCGATAAGGTGACTTTAATTTTGAACATGCCATATTTTCCTGGTATCCATTTCGAGAGGTCCATGTTTATTTCGGGAAACAGATACAATGGTTTTAGCATATTACCTACATAATTATGTGATTTGACTGTTGAGAAAATAAATAAATATTATTATAATTCTATAATTGTTCTTTAATCTACTTTTTCAACTTGTACATTAGTCAAATCGGTAATTCGTCAAATCCTCTTTTTGTTAAACCAAATGCGCAATTGGTCAAGTCTATGCACTAGTATTGCACGGTCGATAAAAAAAGTTTGTTTCTAGGAATGTTTTATTAATGGCTATGAATAAAGAAATAATAGTTCTGTGTTTTGTTCCAAGAAGATCGATCCAACGATACCTCACTTCATGGGATAGGTAAAAGATTATTATTTTGGTAGATTTTGTTTATATCTTTACAGACACTCATCAATCCACACTGGCCTTCAAGACACATGATTGCTACTTTGTGCTTTGTAACCGGCGCTGTAGACATTAAACGTGCTGTAAATGAGTTACTCTGACACTCTGCGCCGGAATTAATTTAGCGAGGATCTGACACGGCGTGAGTAATGTTATCCATTAGCCCAGTGCACTAGTTGGACCTCTGCTGCTAAAGTAAACTTTCATATTATTATTAAGGTCGTTACGGTTCCGCTTTACGCAAACACCAATTAGATAAGTGAAATTAAGAAATGAGTACCTGGACGGATCGAGCTTTTTCGGCGTCTTTCAAGTTATAGATAGGTTTAATTCTGGCTTCAAGCCCTGGCTTGACAATCTACCTATAGCAGACCTATAGCACGGACATTTCAGCCTTCTGAAATCTCAACACAGATGGCATTCGAAAACAAGTTAGAAGAAAATATATTTTGTTTGTGTGAAAACGAGTTTTTTCAGGAATGAAACCTTTTTAGATTAACATGGAAGACGCAAAAAGGTCGGTCCGCCCAGTTATTACTTTTAAAATTTAACTAAATTTTAAATTTTTACTTTAAAAGATTTAAAAGTAGACTCTTCAAAGCACTCTACTACAATATTTCTAGAAATAAATAAAAATACGTTTCTATTCAGGAAGTATTTCCTGAGCTTTTATTGATTAAGGGCATAATAACAGCTATGAAACCCTAGTTTATAAGTTAAATCCATAGTGTTGCTATTTATCTACTAGTAGTAGGTGCCTATTACCGTTTCTGAAATCACCATAGACCTTTCATTATATAAATATCAAGATTAAGAGAATTTCATTCACATGAATCTATTTTTCACAATTCTGGCTCCCTGATCTTCGTACTGCTTTTTCGTTACCCACAATTTTTGTGATTCAGTAATGCCAGCAAACGTGGCTCCTCCCATCCAAGAGACCACATACGACTCCTCAGATGTCACCAAGTTAATGGGCTTCTGTATCAACTCTCCGATTTCGATCTTCAATCTCTCGTTTATTCCTGGTATCATTGAGAGACCTCCACTCGTAACAACAGCAGAATATAATTCTGATCTTAACTCACCGTCGCATTTCAAACAAGAAGTAGCAAACGCGTTTTGGATAGGCAAGATTTTTGTCTTTTCTCCCATCACCAAATCTGGCTGGAAAAACATTTCACCTGCCATGAAGGCCTCGTCAGAAACATCGATCTGTTTCCCTAACGGAAGCCGAAACAGTCTGTTGTGATTCTTTCTACTCATGGCTGCATCAGGAGTTACGTATAAGCATTGCGTCATGATTTTGTTAACTATTCCAGGACTTCTAACTCCTAAGTCCATACCTCGTTGGATAAGGCTCCTATTTATGAAATCGAGGACTTGAGCACCTGCATATCCAGTACGCATATGAGCGTAGTTGATGACGCCACCTTCGTAAACAGGGTTGATGTCAGTGGTATCAAAACCAAGGTCAATGGTTACGCCAGTCGTAAAACCAGAACCGTAAAGAGCCAGGGCTGGCTGGGGCTGCATGCAAAAGGCAGGGACGTTTAGTGTCTCGAAGAATACTTGACAACATCTGATTCTGGAAAATTAAATACGTAATAATTAACGGCAATAATTTCATGAAAATTCTTAATTGTGGGAACTATCATCAATCAATTATTCGTTAACACCTACGCAGACACAAGTCTCTCATCAAATACATACTTAAGATTTAACATGCTGTACCTACATATTTTGAAAGATACTTAATAAAAATACTTTATTGCACACCAAAAACAAATACACTGTCTCCCCAATGGTCATAAAAGACATCATCCACGTTTCATAAATTTTTGGTCCAAATGTGCCGGCCAACAAAATCTAATGCAATGTTCTGTTCTGCTTCATTGTAGACAATTTAAGCCTAAAAGGGTAAAATGATACTTCGACGATAAAAAATATAAAGGGGAAGTACATTTAGCTCAGCATCTAAGCCCAGATATCGATTTAAAGTTATTCAATTCATTCATCCAGAGAACGTCGTCAGCCGATTCAAAGCTCCGTATAGCTCGAACGATACGAAATAAAAAAAAATCACGTACTTGGCTAGCAAACGCTTTATAACACTATTGAAGAGATTTTAGTAGCCAACTAGAGACAGACATTAACGAGAATGTAGTTGTAGCAATGCTCACATTTAGCATTTGAACAAAAAGAAACTTCTGCACCAGAAAACTGCCTCCGTGGTCTAGTGGTTAAGAGCTTTGGCTCTCGACACGGAGGTCGTGGGTTCGATTCCCACGGGGGACACCTAGTGATATGTCACTTTGCGCGTTTTTCCCCAGTTGGTTAGGACATTGCAGGCTGAATCACCTGATTGTCTGAAAAGAAAAATGATTCCGTGCTTCGGATGGCACGTTAAGCCGTTGGTCCCGGCTACTATCTCTGGTGGTAGTAGTCGTTAAAAAATGATTTCTTTGAACCTGGAAACCCTATAGTTGCGGCAGATTGAGAGGTGGCATTAACCCCTGTGTAAACATATACTAGAATCACATTTCGTTCGCCTATCAAATAGGTGCATTTTACGGTCGGATCTCGGACTACTATGTCAAGCGGTCTCTGAGAGAAACGCGTGTGACTTGCGTGTGACAGTCGAATACTAAGGTGCCATTCCACTCCATAAGTATTCCGTTTAACGGAACAGTAATACACAACATTTTAACAAAAAATTAAAACCGCCATATAAAAACTTACATTTTAACAAAAATCTGATTGTTTCTTTCCCAATTTTCAGTGGTGATTTCATTAGTTAGACTCAGATATCAGTTATACACATGCAAAGGGTATATCGATACGAAGCAATTGTTTCAATCGCCGATGATTTGCTGTCAACTTTTGAGGAGTTCTACTGTGTAGCTCCGAAGCGCTTCATTGGATCTTCACCCTCATTTCGGTAAATCCTTCAGAACTAAAAAAGAATCACCGAAATCGGCCAAGAAATGCCGAAGTTTCCGCGTAGATACACACAAACCAGGCCATCACACTTACACGTATAGTCTATCTATATATTATAAATGTGAATGTAAGTTTGTTTGTTACGCTTTCACGCGAAAATTACTTAACCGATCATCATGAAACTTTGTACACATTCTTGGAGGTATTAGAAGTAACAAAGGATACTTGGGGTTTTCCAAACTCAACGCGGACGAAGTCGCGGGCAAAAGCTAGTAGTCTTTATTTTTAAAACTACTGAACCGATTTTGATGAAACTTGCACTGTTCCCAAGTTAGAGTAAATGTAAGCCAATAAAAAAAGAATGATCACAATCCGATCAAAAGTTTCGGAGAAATGCATGGACACACACACACCTATAAAATTTTGGATATTTGTTTGGAAGCCAATACCAAACCGAAGCAGATATGTCACTAACGCGCGCAAAGTGAAGACTCGAAAACGTCCTATGTAGGATGTATTTCAATAGTCCGCGTCAAACATACGCACCATTTTCTATGGAGGTGAGATATCTTGTGTAAAATATCAATGTTTGGAAGCCTTAATAGATTATCATTATGTGAATAAATTACAATTCCAATAATACCTACATAATAACCTCCTTTTTTTTTAATTCGGTTTAAAACAGTAATGCCGGGCACATTATTTTCCATCGGAAAACCCAAGCTCACCAATCAGAATCGCCGTAGGTACACGTCCGGAAACGCACGGTTTGCACGGAGTGCTTTCCGGCGAGCGTTACAATTTTTCTATTAGAAACTTCTCTTAATATGCAGCCGGCGTAAAAATCGCAATAAAAGAAATACATAGAACATGCAACTAAGTATTAGGAATTTATGATAAAGTTCCTAATAATTAGAAAGCGTCCGTGGCGCGTTGCGGAGAGGTATGGACACTCCATTTTCAGTTTCGAATTCGAATCCGCACAGACGAAATGCCATGTACCAATGAATTTTTCCAACCTATGTACGTAATGCCGTCTGCTCTCAAACGGTGAAGGATAACATCGTGAGGAAACCTGCATACGCTGAAGAATACATTCTAATGCGTACCTATGTGAAGTCTACCAATCCGCATTGGGCACGCGTGGTGAACTAACGCCCATACACCTTCTCTGAGGATGGGCATATGCCCTGCAGTGGGACGTATATTAGGCTGATGATGATGACTTATTAACGCATGTCAGTTCCTTCTCCGTTTGTAATAATGTTCAACTTCACAAACATCGAAGCGGAAACATTACCCTATCAGAACCGGCGTAGTCGGATAATTAGAACCCAACTTCATTACCCTGCCGTGTACACGTGTTGCCTCATTTTCGCTTCAAAATCATCTGATTGCGCTCGTCACGTCTCTCCTATATAGACTTTATATAATGCTATTGCAGATGCGACGTAAGCTTTGAAAATAACGTTTACATTTGGAATATTTTTTGTCATTTTCCGGGGGTATTGGCACAACCTATTTTTTATAGATACCACAGTTTCATCACAATGAGAAGAACGGTTTAGGAACGCCTAAGAGACGACAAACAAAGATAAAAAGAAACTTTAATTTTTATTCAGGGTCGAACTTAATTATGCTTACGGTTTTTTAAGGGGATGATCCGACCATGAAACTGGAAAACTCTATTATGGGGCCAACGTCGAAATAGCGAGAAAAATTGGCTATTCCATACAAAACCGTAATTCTACTTATAATGAAATCGAATCTTTGAAATGTAAACTGTAATGTACCTTAAATTTTCAACTAATTAAGTTTTTTTAACTACTTCACGCGGGAGCAGGGCAAGAAAGGAAATGTGTTTCTGTACTGCAACACATTTGTAATGGCAGTAATATACGATAAGTAGGTATTCCAAGATTTTTTGAGACCTACGTTCCATAGCAATTCTCAAAAAATCTTTTCATGAAGCAAAGCAATGAGCGTGTCTTGTGGGTGGGTACAGAAATAACGTCCCAATAAGTTTGTAGCATGTAGACAGAAGAGAGTGAGAAGAAATTTACAGTTCTGATTACTTTATCTGCGATTTAAATGTAATACGATTTATACCACAGAATTGGAGTAAACAGATGAAGCAAGTCCAACTTATTGCTCTATCAGTTCCGAATAAATATCCTACCACAAAAACAGCTTCATAATAAGCTCGCAGCGGCCAGTATACCCCTACATGTGCAGCGATGTTTCGTACGTGAATGTGAACGTATTGCCGCATGCTGTGCATGTAGGGATGAACCGGCCGCCGCGAGCTTGTATGAAGCTGTTTTTCTGGAAGGATATCTATTCTGTGCTGTGCTACTAGCTTAGCTTACTCCAAACTGAATCCGTAAAAGTGGTTGGTAGAAAATTATAACTTTAGTAAATGTTGGTCCTTATGCGAGTATGTTAAGGCTTGTCTATCAGAACTGAGTAAATTAACGAGACAGTGAGCGAGGAAAAAGTTCTCAACAGCTCTCATAACCACTTTTCCTCCTGTGTTGTACATGCACCCTTAAATCTATGGGTTGTCCTGTCTTCAATAATAATCTGTGACGGATAGGTACTACTAGTTATACATTCAACTTAGGTGAGAGCAATTTGCAACTGAAATTATCACCAAGCTCTCCGTCAAAATTGATCCGTGAAACGTTGTAGGTGTTTTTCTACCCTCAATTAATATGCGGGACGCGTCTGCGATACGCCCCGCGCCCGGGCCCAGGGATGCCAGCTGCTTTTCCCGGATTTGTCCCAGTTTTTAAATATCTCTAAGTTTTCGGAATGTTGGTGAATGTTTTGTTTAATTGGATTAGGAGTTAAGTTCTTTAAGAATAAAATTAGCTAGCTTTTTAAATGAAATGACGATGATTTTTTTTTCTTTTTATTAAAAAAACGTTTAAATTAGAAATATAAAGTAGACGTACAATGTTATTTTTTACTTTTTATTTTTTTTTAAGTCGGTTAAAATTTTTTGTTTGTTTTTATTATTTTTATACAATGAGGAATTTTATAAGCAAAAAACATTTTATTAAAATAAATACACAAACTTATTGGCAAATTATCTTCATACTTTATGTATTTTACGATTTCGTTCAGGTACTTAATCGGTTTTCAGGATTCGCTTTCATTGATTAAGAATTGAGTTTAGAGGAAAGCTAGTAGTCTCCTTATAAAAAGCGAAAATGTTTTTGCCCCACTTTACAGAACCTTACAGGAATATAATTATGGTTTTGGTCTCATTTAAGTCAGTGCATAGTACAGTCAATCGCAATAAGTTGTATACACTTTTGTTCTAGGTCGTAGTACTTAAGTGTATATAATTTATTGCTGCTGACTGTACTTAAACTGGAAATCATAATGAGACAAACAATTTTGACGTAGATAGTTATTTCATTTAATTTATGTTTAATGGTTATCAAACAAAAATTAAGTAATGTCTATTACAACAAAATTTAAATTTAACAGCGCCAATTATACGTTTTAAAGACCTTTATATATGATCGACGATTATTTGTATCTACGGAGTGAGCAGACTTTCTGAATCGAGACATACTAGCGTCATAATCACAATCCTCTTGACTTGGTATTAGCCTTGACCTTCTAAATAGTCGCTTTCTTATACCATTTACTACTCATTACCAGTGAAGGCAGCCCTACATAACATTGGGCAGGATCTCGGCCGGTGGTGTTGATATCGAATTTGTTACGGTAATAATTTAGTGCGGCCCCGACGCTGGGATGGAATTGAGTCGGGCAATCAAACGGCATAGAATAGTAAATAACGATGCTTTGTATCCAGACCACACCTCGGATTAATTCTATGACAGACGCCTGTTTACTTCTATTAAGAGGGGGTCATACCTATTTTGTCTGTTTTCGAACCGATTTTTGATAACCAAATGATTACATTTAATATATATAGTTCACATAACAGTATAGATACGTTCTTTCTGCAGGGCATCTAACCGTTGAAAACACGATTCTATTAAATTTTCTCGATAGAAAAGAGGAGCAAAGTAAGCTCGAGTTCAGATTTATAACCAGTTTTACAAGAATCACCCTACACCATTTCTTCTGAATATACCATCATTTGAAAGGTAAATAATTATAGCAGGGCTTCTACCCGATGGATTTTTCCCCAAACACCCAAGAGAAAAGATATTGATGAAAAATACGTTTTTTTTTTATCTTACTTTCAATTGAAGTGGGATGGCTAATTGCAAAAGTTTGCTTGTTAGAAAGAGAGGCTTGCTCTACTAATACCCAGCCTTAAGGAAACATATATCCCTAATTTGTATGCGATTCTCCTCGATTTCCTTTCATTGCGAAATGATTTTGAGAGTTCTGTATCAGAATTGGCAAAACGGAACACTTATGGATATGGAATCACCTCGGTGTCTGTCACACACGTTTTTCTCCGAGACCATTAGTTATAAGAAGCTGAAAAGCTTGGCATTGATATGGACTTGACTAATTTTGATCGTTAAAATAGTCTCGTGTGAAACCCAAACGAGATTAGATTGAAGCTGTCTAGTTTACTGATAACACTGATAATGATAAGGTATAAAATTGTTAGTAAATGCACATGATCAATTGATCGTGTAACCTGGCAGAGAGGAATACTAACGCGTAGCTGGTCCTTAGTTATAATACAGACCAAAAAAAATCTTTGGTTATAATACAGGGTCCTTCTTAATATGCTGACACTTTTTTAAGCTGAAGATCAGACCGTCAAACTTTACAACTTTCTCTATGGCACCAACTTCGAAATCGCGGAAAAAAAATCTGCTCGTCCGTACAAAACTGCAAACCTATTCGAGCCAAATGTATGGGACAGCAGATTTTTTTTTCGCGATTTCTATGTTGGTCCCATAGAGAAAGTTGTTCAATTTGATGGTCTGATCATCCCCTTAAAAAAGTGTCAGCATATTAAGAAGGAACCTGTATAGTCTAATCTAAGCAATCAATACATAAGGCGCGTATATTGTACAAGTTTATGAAAGAAATAAAAAATCGACAGCACAATCACAGATTATTTAATAGCAATGTCGACTTTGATCAAACAAGAGTTTGTAGGCGGAACCAATGTAATTATAATCAAAAGGAACCCAAAAGGAACCGTATTGAATCGATGAAATCTATCTTTATCCAACATATTGAACGAAAACAAACCACCATTATCACCATAAACCATTTGTGTTATTAATATTATTATACTCTTAATTAGTTTACCGAAACGATCGAAGTTGGGTGCTTTAATTTGATTGGTTCCCAAAAATAATGGCAAGTAGATTTTTTTTTATTACATACTTAAAGATAATTAATTTTATAAATATGTATATTCTAATGGCCATCGAAAAATAATAGCGAGCTATCGTCTATGAATTGGGCTGCTAATTAAACAGTTATCAGTCTTACTTCTATTATCTGAGGATTTTTTTAGTTTATTATATTGAGTCCGACAAATTAATAATAAATAAAAACAGCGAGCGGTTCCTCGGTTAAAAGAATTTTATGGTGCCGTAAGAAGTTTTAAAAACCGCCAAACATAGAGATTATATTAAGTTCTACTAATATTATAAAAACAAATCCGTAATGTCCCGATAAATTGGTGATTTTGACAGATCGTTTTAGAGCTATTATTTTACTTTCTGAAAATGTTTGAGTCGTTTAATTTTATGTTAAATGTTAATTAATCTTGTATATTTTTAGTGTATTAAGCTTTTACCCGCGACTTCGTCCGCATAAATTATATAATATACCAGATTTTAAGTCAGATGATAAGCTATCAAACAAAAAAAGTTTCATCAAAATCGGTTCAGTAGTTTTTGCGTGATACTGGAACAAACAAACACCCAAACAAACAAACAAACAAAACGAACAAACAAACAAACAAACAAACACACAAACAAACAGACAATAAATATCTTCAATGTACAGACACACTTCTGTTCTTCTTCTTCTTATGGTGCCATCTCCTATCGGAGGTTGGCTAACAAAAGGGCTATTCGGACCCTGGAGACTGCAGCCCTGAACAGTGAGGTTGTGTCCACTTCGAACCATTCACACAGGTTTTTAAGCCAGGACGTCCTTCTTCTACCAGGCAGCCGTCTTCCCAAAATTTTCCCCTGCAGAATAGTCTGGAGAAGCTGGTATTTATCACTTTCTCATTATACCTGTCAAAATCACAAAGCTATCTTGGACGCACTCAAGAACATCACAAACTCTTTCAATGTTGTTGTAGGCTGACAACCAAGCAAATGTTTCGCCTCGGAACACCAGTGTGTCTCTTCCTAAAGTGTTGCCAACACCCTAGTTAGAAAGGGACACACAAGTGTTCTGGGAATCTTACTGGTCTCGTTGCCAGCACTGTAGTGCACAATCTTGTTACTGTATAACATTTTTGGACGCACTATACTATGTGACATTTCATGTTTTTTTTTAATATTGTAAAATTTTTTTTGAAAAAAAAATACGATTGATGGCCTCACTATACAGGGTGTACAATAAAATGGGACAGCTACTTAAAGGGGTGCTCCAGACCATCAAACTGAACAACTTTCTCTATGGGACCAATATCGAAATCGCGAAAAAAAATTCCGCTCTCCCATACAAAACTGCTAACAAAACTCGACTGAAATGTATGGGAAAGCAGATTTTTTTTTCGCGATTTCGATATTGGTCCCATAGAGAAAGTTGTTCAGTTTGATAGTCTGAAGCACCTCTTTAAGTAGCTGTCCTATTTTAATTTACACCCTGTATATAGGCTCGGTGCTCTCTTAATTCCTACTATGCCTATGAGGCTCGGTGCTCTCTTAATTCCTACTATGCCTATGAGGAATACATTCCATTAATTCGATTGCAATTAAGATAACAATTATAATCATTGGGGCAATGTCAAACATGTTTATCTATTTTCAACCTTTTATCATCATAATCATCATCTCAGCCTTTAGACATCTACTGCTGGAAATAGGTCTCCTCTAAGGATCGCCGCAGAACGACCCGTCCTATGCTGCCCTCACCCGCCTTTACCTGCATGGGTAGCATGACAACCCGCGATAGCCGTGATACGGCTTTATCACATATTTTATCTCGTTCGTTCACGCGCAAACGAAAGAGATAAAAGACGTGATAAAGCCGTATCACGGCTATCGCGGGTTGTCATGCTAGCTGTTAGTAGCGACGAGCGACGCATCCCGTTCCACCTTGTGGGCCTACCCACGCAGCTGCGCTTTCCGTTTGGCACTCGAGACTCTTCGGCACCATCGGCCATCGGTTCTACAAGCAATGTGCCCCGCCTATTGTCACTTTCGTTTAGCAATTCTCTGAGGTTATGTCAGCTACTCGGATTCTTCTGCAAATCGCTTCATTCGATCTCGCAGGGAAACTACGAGCATAGCCCTCACCATTGCCTTTTGGGTTATTTTCCGCTTTGTGTGGGCGACCTTTACCTACCAATAATTAGATTACAAACTTTTCTGCCATCGTTGTAGTTGAAGAGCAGCCCATAATGACGGCTCGGTCTTCTGGTGCTGCTTTTAGTTCTCTGTAGAAGATATGATGCCAAATCCTCTCCATGTTGTCCCAGTGGACAATTCTTCCATTCACTACTGGAGCATTGAGATCGTAGTTATCGACTCTTGCAACTGAAATAAAAATATATTATCCAGGGTGTAAACTTTAATGCGTATTTACTTCCCTATGAAGACAATATTAAAATCGCGAAACAAAAACAGCTGTTCTATAGAAAACGGCAATAGGAATGCAGATGCATAATGGACAAACAAAAACGTATAAACATACATTTTCTGACATATAAGATACTGGCGGTGAACTCGTGCCCGTCGTAGCTCTAAAGTTCAGATCGATGACTTTAGGTTCCCTCTTTAGGGACCCATAAACGGCAAATTTATACCCTACGTCCGTCGATTACTTTCTCTTTTCTCTCACGAACAAAAACATAACAAACAGGAATAGCATTAGAAGGTTACCCACTTGTAATTAATCTGGAAATAAACCTCTACTGGGGGCAATACTGTATTCATAATTATGCAAATTAATAGCGCTCTTCTGAAATGTTTAATCCGGTATAAAAGCTTAAAGTGCCCCACGCGGACGGCTATCTTTTCCGGAATTGTTTCGAACAAAACCAAAAGTAGCTATTCAGTTTCTATTGAGTAGCCAATTCTTGACGATTTCTTAAGAAAAGAGCTTTTTTTACTAAGCTAATTAAAACCGCATGGCCTATCCTACACAGTAAAAGCCGTTGTACACTATAGCCTCTTACCACATAGTATTGTAGGCATTATTTGTAGCCGCAATAATGTTTACTCATTTTATATTATTGAAAATTGATTGAGATTGAGAGACTGATGGTTTTGTTTATACCACTATCGCAGCACCTACCTAGACAGGGATTAAAGGTTTCTTGTGGTGAAAGGCTGGCCACCTTTCACTACTTGACACGTCATACCACCCTGAAACCTTAATTGCTAAATATGAGCATTACGTGTGTACCTATAACCCAGTAAAATTAAGCTGAAATATACCAATCAGGAGAAGTAATTTCCGGAGTTCTGAAACTTTTTTTAAACGTTCCTTTGGTACGTAATATTGAATTGTCATAGAGGACCCTGGTCAGATTTGGTTGCCGGTGAAAAAAATCCAAAATTGCGATATCCAAGATGGCTCCAATGGAAATTTCAAACGCCAATGCAGCCTTTAAGGGTTCCCTGAACCGACTGAAAATTTGTATCTGGGGGTTTTCGGGGCTTCTGATTAAGAATATGAAATTTTCATTTTGTTTTTATCTTCAACTTCCATGAGGGTCGCCATACAAATTTCATAATTTTTGAAATTCCGTTACTTTCTCGGCCCCGTAGCCCTCAAAGGTTAAGTCCTATGACAAAAATGCATACCACTTGTTTTGTAGGAAATTTTGTTAGGTTTAATTTGTCCATACAAAATATTTCGATACGACTTTCAGATTTCAAGAAATAAGCGAAAAACTGAAAAAAGTCACCTTTAGAGCCCCCCCCTTCCTCGAGCTCACCCCCCCCTCACCAGGACTTTTTTTTTTCTTCAATATTACGTACCAAAGGAACGTTTAAAAAAAGTTCCAAAACTCCGGAAATTATTTCTTCTGATTTATCTAATTTTACTGGGTTACTACCTACTAATAAAATTATGAGTCTTGTTACTTGAAATAAATATATGATTGATTGATTGATTACCACAACTACATTCTTAAACAGCAAGTTGGTAGATGTAGCAATGTTTCTGACCACCTCAAAAGGGAATTACGGTCGTGAGTTTATGTATGTATCTCCATCAAATAATTTTATCAGGAAATGCAGAAAACTTGAGAGCTATTATAGTCATCATAATTTTCAGTTCATTCCGGTGTCAATCAGATCCATTTGCTGTTGGAATTTTATCTTGACGTTGTCGATTATGTTATATATGGCTGCAAAATCCACTCCTCATTGCCTAATCTCGGCCACCGCTCTGTTAAGGCTTTATTCCACCTAGCGTCACCACGTTTAACTGCGACTCGTGTTCATACTTAATTACTTTAAGCGAAGAATTTGGTCACCGACGCGACGATGTCCTGAACCTTCCTTAGTACAATCACAGATTATTTAATAGATACTACAGTAACAATGCTAGTTGGATAATGTAAAGTTTAATATACAATAGGTACAATACCAGCATCATCTCCGATGTAAACTTCATAGTTTCCAGAACGTCCGTAGCCTCCATTAAGGTAGCCTGGCCTTGCGACCACAGTCCTAAATATTGATACAGGATGGTTGTCGCATGCGAACCCTGCCTTAATAAGGTTACTGCCATTGTCGATAATCACTGCTGGTTTGTCGTAAGCCATCTTTTTGTTTGCTTCTGTGTTATATTTAAAATGTTAGATTTAAAAAGAAACATGATTAGAAAAAAATATTATTAATAATATTAATATTATTTTATCTTATGTGTAGTCCATTATGTTAAATTTTAAATAAAAAAATCGATGATATTCCCGTTTTCTAGTAATACTATGCACTTACCAAAGACTACAGTTTAATATACCGGGCACTTACTGACTGTTTGTTGTTCGCTAATAAAATTATGGTTCGCTCCACGGTGCTCTCTGCTTATCAGAGGGACATGCAGATACGCTCATCCTAGTCAGGGTTTTTGCCGTAAGCACAGATTATCTTATAGTTACCTACAAGGAACATATGTACTCTCTACCGAGAGTTACCTACTACCAATTGATCTCTTATAAGTTATAACAGTTACTACCGTAACCGTGAGGCAGTGAGATATCATAAGGATAACACTGACAAACGCCCAGGGTTGACTGATCCATCCCCAATGCTGTTCTCACCGCACATGTAGAGGTTATCTAACTTAGCACCCCGATTTTAATATATTATTATAATTTAGAACAATAAACACAAACCGCATCCGAAGATTTTACAATAACAAACAGTACTCCGTAGCTCCCAGTGCTATTCTTTGTACAAAGTGTACAAAGCAAGGAACATATGTGTACAAAGGAATAACTTTGTACTCTATGAATGACAATCTGACATGAAAAAACCATAGATATAATATCCAATACAGGATCGCGCTGTGCCAAATTATCTTTCTCTCGGTTTAATCAAAAATAATCCATAGCCCAAACACATAAAAACTATTTGGCACGCATAAAGTTGACCATGCTAGAAGAAGAAGGCATGAGTTGCACCCGGTGTCCCATTCTACAGTGTACTGGTGTTGCCATATGTATATGTTATGATTTCAACCGAATTGGTAAGATCAAATGAAGCAAAAATGTATCAAATCTTTTTAAATTATTTGTGTGTTGCAATGCCGTGGTAGTAAAAAAGAAAAAAATTGACAACCCAATCCATATAATTTGAAATTGTCGCTAGCCGTCAAATTATTTTTTATTATTTTTTATCCACATTTTATGTTAAAATGGTTCGTATTTGCTTAATCGACGGCTGCAAAAGCGAATATTTTCCAGATTGTGGCTTATCGTATCAAAGGTTTGTATTTTTAATATGTTTTAGTCTTGAAAATATTAAATTAGTTAGGGTAACAACAAACATAGAAGGTAAGCATCGGACGCATATATTATGATAAAAATTACGAAGATAAAACTGTTCTAATATCTGTAATAAAACATAGTAGGAAGGTAGGTACGCGCGGCCAGCTTATTTTGGTTTTGTATAGCTTGATGTGTCGCCGTGCGTACCTACCTATGCGTTTAGGGTAAGAGGTTGTTTGTTTGTTTGTGTGTGCCAACGAATGTTCCCATTTATCTCCAAAACGGCTTGACCGATTTAGATACGGTTTTCTGTAAAGGGTTTGTGATTTGATTAACGGTGGTTCTTAGATTGGTGTTACGGTTTCATTTGCCAGGGGGCGCTGCAGTAAATATTTTTCTTTCGTCAAAATGAGTTTTTGCGCATTTACACCGAAACGGCTTGACATAAGGTCAAGCCGTTTCGGTTCGGCTGGATGATTTTTTTACCGTTTCGAAACTTTCAGGGGTGGTTTAGACCATCAAAATGAACAACTTTTAGTATGGGAGCAAATCTGAAATCGTAAAAAGAAAATCATAGTAAAAGTTATTCAAATTGATGGTCTGAACCCCCTAAAAGTTTCGGAACGGTAAAAAAAAACAGAAGTGCGATTTTTGAACATCATACGAGTGACTCGGCAGTAGAAAATGTTAAAATTACTATGGAGATTATGCATCTTTCTACTGCCGATTCGCTCGTATGATGTTCAAAAATCGCACTTCAGGGTGTTCGCGTTAGGTACGCCACACACATACGGAAATGCAATCCGGAATTCCAAATCAATTGTGATTTTGTACAGGATTTGACAGCTGCGCAATTCCGAATGCAATTGTGGAGGGGGGAAATCCATACGAAATCGTAATCCTGATTCAGGATTCCGGATTGCAATTCCGTATGTGTGTGGCGGACCTTAAGGTACCTAGTCCATAAAAAATTCTGCTATTGTGCACCTTTTTAGTCACATACAGGTGATCCAAAAGGTTATGGTAGGCTGCCATACCTTTTGGATCACCTAGTACTATCACGTCTTTGCTCTCTTCTATCTATTTACACGCGCAACATGCTCCGGTTTCAGGATTATTTTAATTTCAATAAATAGTTCCTTAATAGTGCCTAGTAATTAGTGCCTAGGTCAGATAAAAATAGTGCCTTCAACGAAATGAAGTTTATGAAATATTTATTTTTTTACCATAGTACGCTAGTTTGATGCCAAAGTAGCGTAAATGTGTTAGGTATAGATATATAGATACACATTTTCTGTAGCAAAGCAAAACGACTACACAAATAGTGAAAATATAATAAAAGTCCTAAAAGCATAATCGCATTGTCACCCTACTAAGGATAGGGACACCGAGTCCAGGCTGCTTTATCCCGCTCTTCCCAATATTCCGAGAAGACCGCATTCCAGGTTTTACGTAGTAAATTAATATTTCTATGGAAAAAACTGAGAAAAAATTAGAAATGATGCCTGTCAATTGTAAAGCAAAAATGATTTTTCGTAAATTATTTAAACTTTTTCGACTATAAAGGGACAAGGAAATAGAAAAGTTCCTGGTTTTCATTTTGTTTACATTTTTTATTCAAAATTACACTAAATTAGCGTGCTATTTATCATTTTTATCAAAAATGAAGAGACCACTTTCTAAAAGAACTTATAATTAACTCGATCAGGCCCAATATCTTCATACTCATGTTTAGTCATCCAAAATCCTTTTAAACCTTCAAGGGACGCCAGTATGGAGCCACCAGACCAAGCAGTGCATTTTCTCGATTTCATTATATCGTCTATAGCAATTTTACTACCGGGCATTCTCTTCACTCTGCTCAATTCTGATATCAAACGATTCACTAAGCCTGGGAACATGCTAGATCCTCCAGAAATAACAAGATTCTTGTAAAAAAGAGGCCTGTAATCCTCATCACACTGGTCTACACTGGAACAGATATCATCCACAATACTTGGACATTTGAGGTTTTGAAGTGAAGGTTGGAATAAGATTTCCGGACATTGGAATCGTTCTTTTCCTAAAATGATTTTCTGGCCATCAGGGAGCATGTAGCTGACTTGAACCTCTTCAGATTTTGTAGCTTTATTCATTTCAGCATCGTAGTCACTTGCGATGTAACATAAGTCGCCCTAGAAATAATATAACAGTATTTTATTGTGTGCATACTTGCTAGCATGTGTGCTTGTTGCTTGTTTGCTTGGATGTATGTTGGGGGTGCAGCGGGCTGCGCCTCCCGCGAAGGGGGTGCGGGGGCGAATGCCCCCTGCCTGAGAAAACAAACTGGTGTTTTTAAAATTCTAGTTTACGTTAGGTTAGAATATGAATAACACATAGTGAGCGGAGCATCAACAAGCTTGCTTGCATGCTCCATGCTTACTTCCATGTTGCATGCTTGCTTGCATGCGTGCTTGCATGCTGGATGCTTGCTTGCGTGTTGCATGCTTGCTTGCATGCTGCATGCAAGCTTGTTTGCTCGCTGTACGCTGGCTTGCTTGTTGTTTGGGGGGCAGAAAAGTAGCTTCAAAACGGTTAGGTTAGGTGTGTGTCACATACATGCTGCGTTTTTGCAAGCATTATTTTTTGGGAAAAAGATCAAGGTCAAGGTCGGTGATCTTCACACGCTTCGATTGGGTTACGTTACGGTTCACTTCTTTTTTTCTGGTCTTAGTGAAGTTGCAGTAAGTTGTATGAATTTGAAAAAAATGGTTAATGGGTCAATGAACTATTTTTTGTCCATAACTAGTCCCAGTAATTTGCATCTCAATGTTCAGGCTCAGGCTCAAGCTCAGGTTTTCCTTGCCCCAAATATTAATGTTTGTTGAATAACTAAGGATTGCATTTATTAAATACATACACGGTTTTGCAAAATTACTTGAATTGTACTTGAATTTTGGCGGATCGACGCAAAGTATCTTTAGTAATACAACTGTCGGTCTCCAAGCAATACCAGTTAACAAAACTTTATACTTACAGTAAAAAAATTACTATTGCCACTCAAAAACTAATTTTACTATACTATTTCACATTATTGTTTAGTTCTCAAAAGCGTGCAAATATTTTTTTATTCTCCCCCTATCGGATAATTTCAGAATTATTTCCCTGTCCCCAAGCTTGTTGGTCTATCGGACAACTGCTAAAAACTTCTAGTAGTTCAACACAGATGGTGTAATGCGAATGCGTGTAGAAGAATCATATAACATCGAACACGTTGCCTCTACTCCGGTTAACTTGATTTCGGAGTCTATTCAAGCACCTCCAAATCGGCCTGGGCAGCTCCTGTCCTAGAGAGAGGCATATGTTAAATCAAGACTTGGCTGCAACTACAAGAAACTATAGGACAAACCTTTATCTTATCAAGTAGATCTCTTTCCGTTGGAGTAGTAAAAGAGTATCCAAGAACAGCCATCAGTTTTTGAAGTCTATCTGTTAAAGCATTTCCCGTCATAGGTGAGCACATAGTTGAATGCTTTAAAGGGAAACCTTCATAGACTGGTGCCGCATAAGAACTAGAAAAGCCATTCTCCCAAACAACTCCTGATGTTCTTCCGCTCGCGTGTAGAACTAGGGTAGGGGTCTTCATCAGGTTCAAACTCTGAACCGCAAGGCATTCGAAAAGAATTTCAGCCATTTTCTCCCTGTTGAATAAATATGCAAACGTTAATAGAACTCATAACTATAACTACAAACTATTTGAGTATGAATGCTGTTATGGCATGATTCCCTTTTATTAATAGGGTTTCAAGTATATAGATGGGTAGTAGATGGAGTGGTGGCAAAGGGACTAATTCAGTTATGTACTAAATAAGTCGTTCCACAGCCACTTCTTCGGTCTGCGCTGATCTTTGTTTTTCCCCATGGTGCTGAATGTAAAACATCGCTTGAAAAAACAATTGTAGGATCACCACGGTTCGACGGTTTGCGTAGGTACCTATGTAAAACCTTGATTACTTATTTACCTGCAGTAGCAACAATGACAATGATTACGCAAATTATGCAAAATTCGTTTATTTAAATATTCCACAACAGTAGCGATGAAAAGCTGATTGTTGATGTGGATAAATCAATTACTTTGATTCAACTTGTCAGTGGTACAATGTGAATATTCTCTACGAACAAAGGACATTATGCATCGACACCACAATTTCGAAATAAATTTAAGTCACCTAGACAAACACCGTTTGAAAAAGGGTTTGTGGGAGACCTTTGCCCAGCAGTGGGACAAAACAGGTAAAAAAAAGACAAACTCCGTGGTGATTCCATTTTGCAAATTTTTGTACGAAACACTTATGGAATTACCCACTTGTCTGTTCCTCCGTCTATAAAACGGGTTTTTCTCGGATACAGTAAGATATAGAAAGTAATTTAAAAATGGTCTGAACCTCCCTGTTCAAGACGACCCCGACTCCACGTGGTATAGATATGTAGATTAGAATAGTCTAGCCATAGTAAAAGAAAGACTATGGTATTACCACGTTCTATTTTACGCAGTACATGGGAAATTATAGATAATACATAGGTCACGAACCTGAAAAAAGACGGACGTAATGTCACTCTAAAAAGAGGTGAAGCATGCAAGGTCCTACAATTTCGTTTGTTCTACAAGGGACCTACACTCACACAGATGCACTAGTTCTAGGCGCAGGTCCAACAACTCGCCGCCATTATGTAGCGCGCGACAGGGCGATAGCACGCACACTCATATAAATGGGTGCTTTACTTTTGATTAGACGAGATTCCGTCCGTCTTTTTTTCAGGTCCGTGACATAGGTATTATCTATAATTACCAGCTAACTGACGCAGTAATATGCTCTGTGGTACTAAATAGCCCAGTACACGCGTATAGTCAATCACATGACATCCAGAGTTGGCATATCATCAAGTCTTGATAAAAACTTTCATAACTAACCTATCGCCTTTTTGAACGAGAGGATGTACAGTATGTAAAATGGCACACTGCTCAGGTGCTATTTGAAGAACTGTATAAAACAGGTGATGCCAGAGCTTCTCCATTTCATCCCAATTCTTGATAAAACCTTCCTGAACTGGCCACGTCAGGTCAGATAGCCCTCGCTTTTGGATAGCTTCAGTCCCGCAGTAGACTTCAGGGAAACCATCAGACAATCCTTGGCGACGGAATCTGGGGGGGGACCATTGGGCAGAATCACTAGTGTGTATTGTGTAATCTTAAACATTTTATTGTAAGTATTAAATTATTTCCTTTTTGTTTTTTTGTTAAGATGGTATTTTTATTAAGCCAGTTACTAAACTTTTATCCTACCTACCTTAAACCTATTAATCTCAAAAGCAAACATTGCTACGTGCTTGAAATAATTGTTGGTTAATATTGGTTATTGTAGCAAAGTTTTAACGCACCGAAGGGTAAAAAGGTCACTAATTTATGTATGTACACACGGCGACACATCATGCTATACAAAACCAATATAAAATGGTCGCGCGACGTTACCTAGGCTGTTTGATAAGTACCCGCTTATGAAAAATAAACAGTCATTTTTGTACTATTTTTGTATGAATACTTATATGCACATGCCGATGACATTGCTGCTCTTGCAGAAGACACAGAACAATTAGAAAATCTATTGCAAATAATGGACACTGTCTTTAGAGAATTTGGGTTGAAAATAAACATCGGTAAAACAAAAATAATGGTAACAGCAAAAAATGGAATAGTTAATAGTACCGTCAAAATTAACAACATTCCAATAGAACAAGTAAATAAATTTAGGTATTTGGGTAGTCTCATTACAAATGACTCCAGATGCACCCCAGACGTCGTTGCAAGGATTGCTATGGCAAAAAGAGCTTTCAACGACAAAAAAAACCTTTTGAAAGCAAAAATATCGAGCAAAATCCGAAAACGCCTAATTAAAGTGTACATCTGGAGTATTGCACTGTACGGCAGCGAGACGTGGACATTGACTAAACGAGATCGAGATAGGCTGGAAGCTTTTGAGATGTGGTGTTGGAGGAGAATGGAGGGGATAAGTTGGACGGAACGAATAACAAATGAAGAGGTATTAAGAATGGTTAAAGAAAGGAGAAACATTTTGAAGACAATAGAAAACCGGAGGGGAAAGATGATCGGACACCTGATACGAAGCGACAACTTCTTTAAAACCATACTGGAGGGGAAGATAGAGGGGAAGAGAGGCAGAGGAAGACCTAGACAGAGTTATCTAGCCCAAGTGAAGTAAAAGGTTGATGTCGTGTCGTATCAGGAACTCAAGACACTAGCTGAAAGTAGACAGGATTGGCGAATACTCCACCGACAAGAGCGTAGCTCTTAAATAAGATGATGATGATGACTTATATGCATTTATTTTTCTATATAGTCACCTTTTAACCACCACACCACACCACTACACCACTAGTTTTTAATTACTAACTAGGATGTATTCAGACCATGAATCTAAACAACTTTCTCAAAGAAATATGGGTCGAAAAATTAGTTTTTGTTTTGACCTTCCATACAAAAGTGCTGATCGGCCGATCTCTTATTTTATATTTTCTATGGGAGGTCCAAAAAAAATTCTCGTTTTTCGACCCATATTTCTTTGGGAAAGTTGTTTAAATTCATGGTTTGAATACATCCTTAAAGTTATGTTAGTAATTAAAAACTAGTGGTGTATACAACTGTTCCATCGACATTCAAGCTTCAATAAGCCATCCAAAAATATGATTTCTGAAAGTCATTAAAATAGGCCTCTGTAGCAGCAATGACTTCGTCGAAGGTGCAGAGTCCCGATGAACGGCATGTCTTCTTACTTTTATTTCAACACACGTTTTTCCTTCCAAAAACAGGAATCGAATTACCTACAGACCGATATGGTACTGTTATTTTTTCCATTTTAACCAAGGAATATACTAACTACTCTTGATTTTAACAATTTACAGTGTTTACAGTTCACGCTTTCATTGAATCCCAGGGGGAGCGTGTAATTTCTCTATGATTGAATCGCTGTCAAATGAGAAAAAAAACAAATTTGTGTTTTAACTATAAAACAGTAACTTGAGATTATAAACTACTTGACATTGGCAGAATTGCCGCGCTAAAACGTAGCGCGCTAGACGCCAGCAACCGGCCACTAATTAAGAAAAATTGAAATAAAATAGAATGCAGATTTTTATTTTTATTTCCCGCCTATTAAAAATGTCTTAAAACATTCCTATACATATTTCCCGCCCCAGTGATATCAATACATTTAGAAAACGGGTACTTATCAAACAGCCCTCGTATACGTTACTCGTACTACGCGCTTGATGTGTCGCCGTGTGTACACCTCTGTAACCTAACTGTCATCGATCAAATCTTGCAGTATATTATGTGTAGATTAATATTAAGACGTCCCGAGCTAAGCCGAACCAGCCTGCTGTTCCGAGAGTCGCGGGATCGAATCCCTTAATGAGCAAATATTTGTTGTGATAAATATTAGTCCCGGTCTTGGATGTTTGTATCTATATAATATGTATTCTATATCGTTTCTCATCATATCATCATAATCAGCCAATAGACGTCCACTGATGGACATAGGCCTCCCCGAAATGGGGGGATTTGCCCATGGATTTTGACGCTTGACAGGCGGCCAGCGGTTAGCGACCACAGGTGAATGTGTGTACTCAGAGGATGCTGCTGCCCATCCTCCGGTAGATCCCTTAGTCGCCTTTTACTTCACTCATGGAAGGAAATGGGATGGTGCTATTCTAAGCCGACACCACACGGGCTAAAAGTTCGTTGTCTAGTCATCATAATATAAGTTTAGGCTAGATTCTGGTCCTTTAAATGGGACTAGACAATTTGTGTGACATTGTCCAAGATATTTATTATGCTTGTCATTTCCTTAACACGGGAGTTATGAGTTTCGGATCTTTGGAAGGCATGCGTGGAGACGAAACCAACTCGTTGACGCCCCTTAGAAAATTTGTTCAAAATAATCTAGTAGTAGCACGGAACATATAAGAGTTTACGTAATAGATACTCTTTCTTATACTGTGAAAAAGGTGAATTTGAATATAAGGTGGAAATTGAATACACTATAGAAGTGCATCCAGCGACAATACCGGTCAGCGTAGGACTATTGCAAGGAATGGAATGAAAGATAACTATCTATTGGGTTGGGGTGCTTGTGGTAGGTCCTTGGGGTAGTTTGGTTATGGGAGGGACTACGGTGCATATTAAAATTTGCATTACGAGAAAAAATGGCTGTAAGATTTGAACAACATGAAATGAATATTTAATAACGGTACCGTCCAACGACAGAAGGGAAGACGCTTCTAGGGAAAGCTTCACCTGCAAATCCAGCTTTCGTGTTCTGTGAGCCGATGTCGAAGACAACTCCTATATTCTCGTCTTGGGACATCTTTGTAGATTCGTAGAATACTGTTGATAGTTTTACTGGAAAACCTTTACCATCGCGATTTGGTTAAAAAGTTAACATCAAAAATGCGTACGTCATTATCAATACGCAATAGCTCAGTCGGTGAACCTGCCCGCCGTGCCGAGCGACGCGGATTCGAATCCTGTGAGGGACTAATATTTGTATGATGAATATGAATATTTGTACCCGAGTCATGGATATTTGTACCTATATATAATAATCTCTCTTTTCGTGTCAATGGCTCTTCAGTGGTGTTTTTATATTTTAGTAGCCAGGTGTTCGGCAAGCCTGACAGCATCAGGAGTAGCTGTATTTAAATCCTCTCTCGTGCAGGTGTTTGGGCACAGCGGACATTCCAGCAGCTGACCCATATATAACAATATGTTCTATGTATCTGTAATGTAAAAATGTTATCGAAAATTACCATAAGCGACATCATACGCGTAGACCACTGAAATATACTTCAAAACTTTATTTAAAATTCGATTGCAATGTAATAAAAACTATATTATGTTAAGGGCCTATGTCGAAAAATAATTTAAGTGAAACGGGCAAGTGATAGCTTATATTACTGCCAGATGCGAGAGAAAGAGATGGGGCGGCGCGCGCGCCTGGAACGAATCAAGCGAAAAAACAAACTTTATTTAATTGTGATTGTACTATTTATGTAAGTTCAATTCTGCTCTAATCAAAACTTGGATAATAGCAATATCTTTTTTTTTAAATCAAGTCTCATGTTTCTATTATTCACAGTTTAGCAGTTACAAGCGTTTATAGACAAAAACGGAGGCTACTTTGGCTTGTTTTTCTATCGAGAAAATTTGTCTTAATCGTGTTCTGGCTCTAATCAAAACTTCAATTATATGTTCAATTTACACATCCGCAAATCATACTCCTACTGTTAGTACTACAAGATATATGGAGCTTTGAAGAATCCTATTTTTTTTACATAGCCCCTTAATCTAAACTAATCCCTCCCTACGCTATTGTGTAAACGCCATCCTGATTGGTTTAGAATTTTTTATTAATGTGTGCACAAACAAATAGACAAAAATTCTAAAAATAGTCTACTTTTGCGTAGCTTGACGTGTATAATTTTTATTCACCATGCATTCACTTTTTCACATTAAAATACGGCCCACTTTCACATTTATTCGTGAGGGTGAATTCTTCTGCCAGGGTAGAGGCCCTCTTCTCATGCTCCCCCTCTAACTGCAGGAGTGGTATCCCACTCCTACATACTTACATACTTATAGCTTACTTACATACGGACTCAAACACATAATAATACTTCTAAAACTTAAATTCACTGCAAACACACAATTGAGATGGTCTCGGTTACTGTTACGTACTTTGCAGAGCTTATCCCCTGCACAAGATGCCTCGGGCGACAAGAATTTTGTAGAATTCTTTGCGAACTTGTAAACGAAATGTCTATATCCGATTTCACGCAAATACATTTGCATGGATTTTTCTTGCACAATAGACCTTCAAACATTCTTTTTATAGAGACGTAAAAACGGAACGGACGGGGGTTCGGAATAACAGCAGAGAAAAGATCATTTTAAGCAATAAAGCTATTGTCTAATCTGCTGATTATGTTCGATATTGGATCGTAATAATGTTTTTGGGAACAATGAATAAAAAAAATGTTCTTCGTATACAACAATCTATTCAATAATTTTCAAGTAAAATGTAGGTATTGCATAATGATTCAACAGATTTAAAAAATACAGACTTTTCATACTTCAGCCAAGGTGGCTTTTGAGATCTTACTGTGGTGGCCTACATTTCCAATAATAGGTAGCGGCAGCGTTCGGAAAGCCACGTAGTATCTTCACGTCCCATATGCCGAAGTGTTTCAGGACGAAGGTCCTTGACCAATGTGATATTGCCAGTGATGACTGATGACATATTATTATGCTGACGTGGTTGCTCACAAAAGGCGTTCATAAAAAAAGACTGAAAGTCACCTAAAGGGCCATGGAGAGGTATGCTGGGAGTTTCCCTGCGAGATCGAATCAGAAATGAAGAGATTCACATTTAAACGGCAATTTATTGGTATAACGGTATCCATTATCTATACGTCAACTAAAAAAAATTATAACCACTGTTCCAAGCTGTTTTCACGTTGTAAAAAAGAGGAAACTGTTATATTTTTACGACGCGCATTTTCTTTAGCGGTAAATAAAATGCCTTGTAAGAGCGCTGCGAAGGTTTACGATGCCGTTATAATTACGAGTGGGTTTCCTACTTAAATTCCTGTAAAACGACCAAAGAAGGCTTTAAGAGATTGCTCTAAATCAACGGACAATAGCCAAATAGCCGGGCTTTTGTGCATGAAACAACAAAATTATTAGCGTCACATTGTCTACGGCGTAGCAAGATTGTAGCACTTCTGTAGCACGAAGCATATTGTATACCAACTTTTGTCCTCGACTTCGCCCGCGTAAAACGTCAATATGCCGTTATACCCCTCTAGGGTAGTTCTGTAACCTACGTAAAAAAAATCGAAGATGTATCTTATATCGAAAATGGGAAACTTTGAAGTTTTACGAATGATCGGCCGTACTAATGGTAGCGTGATATAGGCTGTCACACCATCTCGCTCTCTATATATTTACGCGTGATGCGAACGCACGAGATAAAAGGCGTAATATTGGATTATCGCGCGCTTCGTGCTTGCCTCTGGGATTCAAAAATAGCATGAAAATAGCCCCTTCATTAATATTTATCGACACCTGCGCTCGTTATTTTGAAAATTACTTTCGTCGTCATTTACTTTTGATGTTGACT
This sequence comes from Agonopterix subpropinquella, assembly GCA_922987775.1. Lineage (NCBI taxonomy): Eukaryota > Metazoa > Arthropoda > Insecta > Lepidoptera > Depressariidae > Agonopterix > Agonopterix subpropinquella. Next base: position 34,108,590 of record OV277693.1, read on the forward strand.
GTACCATTTTTTTTAATAAAGTAATTATAGCCGTAGCGTTCTATAGGATAATAAATGTGGCCGTTGATACAGTGCTATCGCGCTTTCGCTCTTTTTTCTTACATCTATTAATTTACCGATGATCCACAATAAATACATTTCATTTCATTTCGTATTTGCGCGCGATCGAACGAGATAAAACAAAATTTTTACAAAAAATTAAAACCGCCTTTATTTAGTAACGTATCTAAGCCCTTGCATCCAGGCAGCCTATAGGTAGACAAATCGTACAGTGTTGGTTTATATTATACCACAGTCTCATCAAATTATATACAGGGTGTAAAATTAAATGCGTTACATATCTCACATAGTCTAAAACCATCCAACTGAACAACTTTTACTTAGGAACGAAATCGCGGAAAACAAAATCTGCTGTTCCATAAAAAACGTAAACGGTTACACGTCCAAAATGGATGGAACAGCAGTTTTTTTGTAATGAATATTATAACGTGTGATTCTCTTTCTCTTTAGATATTTCATTTGATTCGTGTATTAGATTGTATTCATCCCGTTCGTGGGAAAGGTACTAAACGTGTCAACTTTGTTGCAGTTCTGGTCAGCATTCGTTCCGTGTGCGACTCAGAACAAGGACGCGGTTCAGCTAACTTTGGAGCAAATAGATGTCATCCGGCGACTCGTCGACAAATATCCTCAGTACCTACAGCTCGCCACTTCAGTTACTGGTAAGGAAAATTCACGATAACAGTATATTCTGAAAACTAAACTACCAGGCGCAATTGCCTTACGGAACGTTTTCGTTCCAACATCAACTATATTCGAATGAAGTTCTCAGAGAAACAGTCACGATATAACGAAAATCTAAATCTTAGTATAGGACCAAAGACGATCCTTAATAACAACCAAAAAAACCAGCCAAGTACGAGTCGGGACTCGGGCAATTAGTGTTCCGTACTGCTAGTTTAAAAAATTAAAAATATTTTTAGACTCTTATTTTCATAAGCTTTCAATTGATACCAGATTATTGTGGTAGAATTTTTTTTTTATTCATAAAAAATTCGCTTTTTTACTTCATTTATGATGTTGGACCGCAATTGCTATATCTGTGCCGAGTTTCAGCTTCCTATTATATTACGGTCTCTGAGAAAAATGCCTGTGACAGACGGACGGACGGACGTCTTTCCAGACACCGAGTTGATTCCTTATGGAACACTTATGTGTTCCGTTTTGCCAATTTTGGTGCGGAACACTAAAATTACGTCATGGTTGCCCTTTGTTATACTTTTTTAAGTTTGGGACTGACTTGTCCAACTAAGGTTTGTTTGCTTTATTTGTTTACCATGTCGTTTAAATGGTTAGTTTTAGGCTATTTATTAGTAATTTTTAGTTTTGATTCCCAACTTTTAGGGATGTGGAATTATTTTTAGAAAATACCTTAATTTTTTTGTTCCAAATAATTATACCCCACCCACCCCACCCTTCATTGTAGTTAACCATAATTGGTTTGTTCGTACACCATTGAATTTGTCCAGCAATGCCTTAAACAAAGATAAAGTACTTATAGCCACTAGAAGAACAATATTCAATTCATCTTTCTTAATATGCTCTGAGTCAAGAATAATAAATCTTTTCTACGGCGTAACAAAACTAATTTTAAAGTAGCAAAACATCGACACAGAAATACGGAAGGAGAAAAATTCCGGCGTTTCGTTTTCGATTTAAAGTTAAGAATTAGATAATCCCTACAGTCTTTAAAAGTTACGTGTATTTATACTAAAATTTTGCAGCGTTAATATGTATTATTTGGTTGATTAGGTAATTTAAGTATCATGTTTAGTTTAAGTGTATGGTATAGATGTGAAAAGTACTTTGAAATATTACACTGAACCGGTTTTGGGATTTGATCAAATCACTAGATTTGTATAGGGGATTGCTGAAAGAATTGTGTTATTATTTTAACTTCCTGCTTAATTTGATCAAATCACTTAGAGATTTTGACCAAATCTCTGTTTTTATCATACACGAGCTTTTACCCGAGACTTCGTCCGCATAAATTATATACCAGATTTTAAGTCGGATGATAAGCTATCAAACAAAAAAAGTTTTATCAAAATCGGTTCAGTAGTTTTTGCGTGATACTCGAACAAACAAACACCCAAACAAACAAACAAACAAACGAACAAACAGACAGAAAACAATTTGTGATTTGGAATCAGGGAAGCCTAAAAACCATATCGTAATTTTTTTTTTGGTTAATATCTTCAATGTACAGACACACTTCTGTTACAGTTTTATAATAGTTTAGATATCCCTGCTATCGCATGGTATGATAATAAGTTTATCTATTAGTGGAAACCGTCATAGATTATTCAAAATCCGATCATCAATCAACTGAAACGTCATTGGACCGCATGCAAATCAACACTTTTTTCACATTCGGTATCGCACTAATCATTTGACAGCTTATGACAGCCGTTTAACTGATCGCTCAGACGTTTCATGCTGTCAATCACATAATAAATAAGTCAAGTTTAGAGCGATACGGAATTCAGCACAGTTGAATAATAACGGGATTGCAATGTGATTAGAACTGAAATTTAATAAAAATGATTGACCTTCGATGTTTTCAATTAGCGCGATCAGGACCCAGGAATATGAATGGATAATACTATATTATTGGTATCTATTCATATGACCCAGGTTTGTAATAGCGTTTGATTGTTACAAAATCTAAACTATTATAAAACTGTAACAGAAGTGTGTCTGTACATTGAAGATATTTACAAAAAAAAGATTACGATATGGTTTTTAGGCTTCCCTGATTCCAAATCACAAATTTTTCTCTGTCTGTTTGTTCGTTTATTTGTTTGTTTGTTTGTTTGGGTGTTTGTTTGTTCGAGTATCACGCAAAAACTACTGAATCGATTTTGATGAAACTTTTTTTGTTTGATAGCTTATCATCTGACTTAAAATCTGGTATATAATGTATGCGGACGAAGTCGCGGGTCGGCTCGTTAATTATAGTTTTGTAAACATTGTGAACATTTTATATGTTTAGGCTCAAAGAGGCAATTTAAAGTTATTAAAATACATCAATTGCTTCGAACATTATTTTCATTTGTCCCAAAGCGTCATGAGACCCCAGAAAATTAAATTTTATTATTCTGAGTAAGATAATAAAATTTTATTTCGTTCTGTCGAGTTCTCAGAAAAATAAAACCGGTCAAGTGCGAGTCGGGCTACTCGCGCACCGGAGGTTTCCGTACCGCACCACCACAAAAATTTATTAAGTTACAATAAAGTGTTGTTTTGTCCAGGACCTTCAACGCAAGACCGACTCACACTTGGCCGGTTTTTATTACTTGTTATTATACTGTAGAGTTTCCTCTATAATCACACCAAGTTAGACACTTTTATCTTGTATTTTTTTTAATGTTTTGTTTTGTTTGTTTTTTGTTTGACTTAATTTTTAACTTTATGACATTTTGTTTGCAAATCCGCCATAAGAAAGCACTTTCTGTGAAAATTTGAACCATAATAATGGTTCAAAAGTTACAGACCTAAATATGTAGGACAGATAGATAGACAGACGGACGGACAGCGTAGGCTTATGAATAGGGTCCCGTTTTCACCCTTTGCGTACGGAACCCTAAAAATTAATGAGAAACTCTTGAGTGCACTTCAAATTGTGACATTGTAACAAAATATTAACTTTGTTTAAAAGAATTTACGTTACGAGGGGAGTTATTGTAATTTTTGTCTTATTAAATATTCCGTTTCGAGATATTTGACTCTGAACTTGACGACATTTTGTTAGAGTACCTTCTATACTTAGACTGTTGAATAAGAATACAACGCTTTTATTTCCCCGGGTTCTTTTTGTATCTACGAAACAAATATTCGAGCGTCAACGACGTATGAATTTAACAGAGCTTATAATGAACTCGAACAATATCATCACTGAGTTTATTTATTTGGTCTTTACATAGAGAAAATAACGCGCTCCCCTGGGGTAGAGATGTTGTATCGAACTGTGCACAGATACTCAACTGGGCCTGACGTCATAATAGCGGGAAGTAGCGTATTTAAATGTTAACCCTTCCCCTCACCCGTTTTTCACCCCCTTTGTTGGCGACAACATTTTCTATAGAAACAAGCCGATATGCCATCTCTTCTTACTCTATGGGTCTTTATCGAACAAACTGGAACGAACGCATGAAATGGATTTCAAATGTAAACGTATTTTTATCATTGATCTAGAATGCTTGCTTACTATTTTTACAAACGCACTAGAGTTAACCCGAGACTTCGTCCGCACAAATTATATAAGTACCAGATTTTAAGTCAGATTAAATCATAAAGCTATCAAACAAAAAAGTTCGTAACATTTTTTAGGGTTCCGTACCTCAACAGGAAAAAACGGAACCCTTATAAGATCACTTTGTTGTCCGTCTGTCTGTCTGTCTGTCTGTCTGCCAAGACCCTTTTTCTCTGGAACGGGTAAAGGTATCAAGTTGAAATTAATAATAAATACTAAGATCTGCGGTCCCGTGGTGGTGTAAAAAATTCAAGCTTCTAAGTCAATTCAGTCAAAAGATACGGCCATTTGTTATCCAATTTTCATACAAGCAGCTCGCAAACAAAAACCTATAGGGTACTTCCCGTTGACATAGAATCATGAAATTTGGCAAAAACCAAGGTCTCAAAGCACAAATAAGGGAAAAAATCCTAAAATAATTAATTTGTAGTTATATCACATAAAAAAAGCATAAAAACATATTTTTTCGGTTACAAACTTACATTTTCAGTTGGAAGTGTTGGAACATCAACCGTGGTATAGACCGATGTATGGGAGAAAATCTTTTCCACCGCAAAGTTAAGTTTGTCTTTCAACTCAAACTCCGAAAGCTTTATCAAACTTCTTGGTGCTTACCTTACCTACAAATACTTCCATTCATAGCCAACCTAGAGTCATTATGTCAAATTATAATGTAGTGATGTATTTGAACATCTACCGATGTCAATAATTAGGTATAGAAAATAAATTGAAGTATGCTGCCGATTGAAATAATTATTTATGTCTTGGTGATGGATTGATCTCAATCAAACCACTAAAACAGAAACAGTGGTATTTTTTGTGTTAATAATTATGCTGTAGAATTTTCAAGCTAAAACATTTATTTTAAATTACAAAGATTTGAAGCTAACATAATTTCAAATACTTAATACAATTCTTCATTTGGTAGGTAGGTATGAGTATCAGTTCTTCATTTTTTTCCTGTGATTTAAACCCACTTTCTACACCTGAAAATAAAAACATAAAATATTACGAAATTATCAAAAACATCGATATCGACATTTTTTATAAATAATCAAAGCACTATTTTAAAAAAATCACTTTCTGGAGCTTAAAAAATTTGAATTTTTGCCCTTACATGAACAAGGAATATAATACTGAACATGAACCCGGGTTTATAAATAACAATAAAATGCACTCACCTTGCTTTATTTATTGGAAATTTAGCTTGCTAGAAAATACAAATTTGAAAACCGACAGCTAAGATATGTGACATTTTCATAAAAGAGAGCATCAAGAAAGAAGATGTCTATGAACGCTCATGCCAATTTACATACTTTTTCACCAGTATCGAGTTGCGACAAGAAGTAGGTATTTTAAACTTCTTGAGTTGCGACCATAAAATTAGAGACAAATAGTATATGAATAGATAATAATAGTACACTCATCATCATCATCTCAGCCGATGGACGTCCACTGCTTGACATAGGCCTCCCCCAAGGATCGCCATAACGATCGGTCCTGCGCTGCCCTCATACAACGGGTTCCCGCCGCCTTCACAAAGTCGTCAGTCCTCCGTGTGCCACCTTCCCACTTGACTTCGCCACTCGAGAACTTGTCCGCAGAAGAACCAGAGTAGCTGACATAGACCAAAGAATTGCTAAATTAAAGTGGCAGTGGGCGGGGCACATTGCTTGGAGAACCGATTGCCGATGGGGCCGAAAAGTTCTCGAACTCTATAGAAACGAAACTCCCGCGTTAACGGTAGGTACTTATAGGTATAGACAATAATACATATTTCCAGCATTTTCCTGGTTTAACCCATAAACTTAATATACTTTACGATAGTATATTAAGTTTATGGTTTAATCAATACCTATGCCACAATACTGATGCCATCTTCCTGGGTTTGGATAATACCATAAAGATATGATACCTTACGGAATAGAGTAAGTGACATGAGTTGTCAAATGAAACCGTTTTTGGACGTTTTTTGGAGTCCTCGGCAGGGTAAAAATTCGATTTCTGTGTATTAATTCTCAATCTAACGTGAAATGGTGAATAATTTAATGAAACAGTGTTAGTATATTTTACAAAATTATCTACGATTTCACTTTAGGTTCACGATTATTGACAGAAACTGAATTTTTACCAGGACTCCAAATCCCCAAAAACGGTTCTATTGCCTCGCGTCACGTATCTCTTTCTATTATACAGGCATGCCGCTAGGTACATCTCGCTCTCTCAGCTGTCACCGTCTCTCTTACGTAGTATAATACCTTTATGGATAATACCAATCCTACTCACAAGCGGTGAAACATGAAAATACTCCTTGGCGGTCGGTAATGTTCAACGTTCTGTCGTACGTCGATGTTTCCAACTTTAAGTTCGTCCCTTTCTATCAAAACAACAATTAAACACAATTTGTTTATTAAATACAAACCACAAATATATTCTATGGTAGTACGGAAGCCTCGGTGCGCGAGTCCGACTCGCACTTGGCCGGTTTTTTGTTAATATCTTCAATGTACAGACACACTTCTGTTACAGTTTTATAATAGTTATAATTATAAGATAGTGGGCTTATGAAACAACTTTGTAGATTTCGACCATAGAGAATTCACACTTACTCCATGATTTCGACCTTATCAGAAAATAATATCAGCATTTCATATTAGCATTTCGAAATTCCTTAATGTTCAAGCTATTTTATTAAATGAGTTCCATGATAAAATTTTGGTAGTTCCCTTCACACCATCCCAAATAAACAAAGTGTGAACCCTAATATGGGCGAGTCCGATACTCACTTGGCTGGTTTTTTGTTTAGTTGTATGTTTTACGAGCTTTTACCCGCGACTTCGTCCGCATAAATTATATACCAGATTTTAAGTCAGATGATTAGCTATCAAACAAAAAAGTTTCATCAAAATCGGTTCAGTAGTTTTTGCGTGATACTCGAACAAACAAACACCCAAACAAACAAACAAACAAACAGACAGACAAAAAATCCAAAAATTTGTGATTTGGAATCAGGGACAGGTAAAAACCATGTCGTAATTTTTTTTTGTATATATCTTCAATGTACAGACACATTTCTAGTTACAGTTTTATAATAGTTTAGATATAAAATAAAAAAATAAAATAAAAATCATTTATTTCAGACTTTCGCCCATATAAGTTAGAGGTAGTAGGTACATAGTTAAAATTAATAGAATTACATTAACAATATTATAAATTATCCAATACAATTATATTAACTTAAAAAATTTCAGAATAAAATTACATAAAAAACAATGTCAATTATTACTACAATGTCAATTATTACTACTATATAAATATAGTACCCACTCTGTTCACCAGTTTGACCCAATGAGCCAGAATGGGACAGTCAAATTTATCAACAATAGCCTTCAGAATGGTGTTGGCGCTCCCCCGCGTCCTGCTCAGCAGAGAGGCCGTCTTCTTCCGCATGGTCGCGTGGAAGCCATCAGTTCGCATTTCAGCGAACATGGTCGACGCGCTGCAGAAGCGTGGGAGCCTCAACAGCATCCTGAAGGCGTTGTTATATTGGACACGCAAAGCATTGTAGGCTCGTTGCGTATACTTAACCCATAGGCTGCTAGAGTAAAAAGATTGGCAGTATGCTTTAAAAAGCGTAACCTTTACCTCGGTCGAGCATCGAGCAAACCTACGAGCCAGCATGTTGCTTCTTATAAGATATCAATGGTTATATTATATTCATTTCATGTCCGGTCTTCCCAGATATCTTGGAGGCACACAGCGCAAGGCCACGCAAGATCGCTTCTCTCATCGGTATCGAAGGAGGCCACTCAATTGGAAATTCTCTAGGTGTACTCCGTAGCTACTACCAGCTTGGTGTCAGATACATGACCCTCACCCATACTTGCAACACGCCTTGGTAAGTTACACTTTTAAAGACTTTAGGGCCTATACACTTTTAATTAAAAACCTCTGCATGTAACTTTAATTATCAGAGCTAAAACGTATAGAGATCGTTTAAAAGTCTATAGGTAAAGTAGTAAGTGGTTATTTTATTTCTGGATGAGGCTATGTGATTGTATCTATGTCAAATGCGAATTGTGAAGTATATTAAATCTTGCTGCAAAGGCTGCAATATTATCTCTTAGCTGGCTTCTTAAGGGGTTTTCCCGGTGACCTAGCTCTGTAACAAGTAACAACACGTGTGACTGCAGGGCCCTATTTATTAATAAACGTGACAGTTGACAATTGACTGTTCAGGGTACATTACTGAGAATGCTAATGGATTCTGAATTGTCATTGTCAATTGTCGCGTTTATTAAACAGGGCCCAAGTTGACGGGAGGTTCTAAGTGACCAGTCGACATGCTTGCCAAATTATTTTCTTGTGTTCAACTTTTGTCAAAAAGTTAAATCGTCTCCGCATCGCTTGATTGCGGGGCTATATCCTTGTCAATAAAGCCATTCGTGAACTGCGTAGATGACGAACAGGCCGCAGTGAATTTTAAAAGCATTGAAAAAGAACAATAATGCTCTTCACCGCTCAAAAGCATGAAGCCGGTTCATGAAATCCGTGGAATTAGGAAATGACTTTTTAGTGACAGCAGATCTGTCCAGCCGAGACGCGCATTTTTTGCTCCATCCATACCTATAAAATGGCATCTTCTCGCGCTCGAAAGCCGCGCTTCCTGCAACATGTACTATGGAATAAAGCCCAGTCCCGCGCGTTAAGAGAAATCATACTAGACGTGCTGGTCGCGGTAGCTGTTGGGCATTAACCAGGTCTTAGCGTCCAAATAATAATACTCAACGCTCAAAAATTTCTGCGACCTTTAGGTATAACATATTTACACAGAAAAAAATCCATCGTGGTCTGTCTTTATAATAGTGATATTAATATCTTAGTAAATAACGAGCAAAATGAACGTTTATTTGTACAAAAACCGATGACAAGCAAAATTTCGGCAGACTCAAATATTTTGATGAATCTCCGTTTGCCATTTCGTTTTAGCCTTTGTCCACGAGACCGTGAACATTGTACCAGAACGTTGATATTATATTTTACGAGATATAACCACAAACAAACAGCTGAATGCCCCTCTTTACTCAATAAATATGATAGGTATTGACTTTTATGCCGTCCTTTCCGGAATATCAGGCTTTTGATCTGAAAAGTTCAACAAAACGTACCTAGTGCTCCACTCGGCCACACGTTTGAAATATGATGGTATTTCCACTCTCGGAAAACTCTCGGCCATTTTATTGGTCCCTCGTGAAACTTTTGAATAAGTACATATTCTTTAAAATTCTTTTATATATTTGTCGGCAACATTTTAAAGGGGCTAGCTAAAAAATGTAGTTCTTACCACTTATGAGTAGGTACAGTCACATTTGTGAGTAGATATTTATATATTATAAGCGATAGCCTGCGATAGGATTGTTTTAATTTACTGTAGTATTTTCATTTTAAATCTCAAAACATAAACAAAACTGTAGGAAAAAGGAATATCTAATAGTACCTATTAGATAGTAGGTACCCTACAAACCTGCCGAATAACCCGCCCCGGGTCGTGTCTGTACCGAACGTACCCATTACGCTGGGTTATTATCTTCAAAAAAGGGTATTTCAAAAATCGTCGGTCTCTGACTGTATTTTCTATGGTTTCGTTGATTACCTATTATTTTATTAAGCGTTGTAGGACGTTCTGAGCATTATTTTACGATTTGACGTTAGGTTTGTGTACAGTAGTGCAATTGGATATGACCAAGCAGAACGGAAAATGTGAAAGCACCTTCTGGAAGCTTATTATAATATGATTTGCCTTTGCATTTCCTACAAGCCTTATTTATTAAGTACAGTGTTTACAGAATTTTTTTGCTATAATTGTTATGAGACCTTTTCATACAAAATTAAAATAGACAGAAAGAAGCTAGGCAGACGTGCATGATATTTCGGTTTCCGTCTTAGAGGGATCGTTCATAAATGAAACTTAGTAATACGTGTAGAGTGAAACAAAACTAACAGAAAAGTAAATTGTTTGTTGCCTGGTAATAATAATTTAAACATTCAACGGACCAAAAAGCTTCTTCGATATTATTTTTAAATCCTTTCAAAGCAATATCTTTGAAACGGTATTGTAAACGTCCATTATCCCAAATACGATCCTTTCTAATCTCTTTACCCTTTCTTATCTTATCAAATTTTCTGCCAGAAGTCGGGATTGATACTTTAATGTTAATTTACATTTTTACCTGATGTAGGTTTAAAATATATTCCGAGACTAATGTGACTTGCTTTCTCACAAAGGTAGTGTTCTGTATAATCAATATCCAAATTGTCGTGATTACGCTGCTGTCGACTTCTGATTACTTAATGAAGAAAGACTCTTCTCTCAACCAAAACAAAATGAAGCTGTATCCATGATCCACAGAGCAGGTACTATAATTACTTATAACGATTAATCGTTGCCGTTAACGGCAACGCTCGTCAATGGACGGGCGTAGCGAGATCTACAGGAAACTAAGAGTCTACCCATCAAACTGAACAACTTTTACTATGGCAGCAAACAGATCGGAGCAAAAAAAAAAACAGCTGTTACATACATTTGAGTCGCGAACTCGTGCGTCGACATTGCAGTTTAGTATGGAACAGCAGAAATTTTATTTGCTCCGATCGGTTTGCTCCCATTGTAAAAGTTGTTCAGTTTGATGGGTAAAACTGTATATATATTAGTTTATCAGTGTCACTATAATTTAGTGAAAAGAGCCACGGAGAGACGAGCCTCCTGCATTTTGGTTTACATGTTTTATGTATGTATTAAGGTTCTTATTTCCTTGGTTACATAGTCTGTCTACCTCCCTGAAAGCAAAAAAGTCTTTGTTTGAATGTAGTTCAGGCAGGTTCTGTTCTGAGCTACCGTGTAGTGACGACGAGTATTTGCGTATTTATGATCGCTATTATTGTAGGTCAACATGGATGCAGCTTTCAAATAGTAAATAGAACAAAAATCTGTCGAACTGAAACTACCTCACTGACATACTTATAATTCAACCGTTGGAAATAGTATCGGTTTGAAAAGATACACCTTTACTCTTTGTACTCTTATTCTGTGTATTAAATGCTATTTTTCACCCACAGAGGCTTTAGCGCTCTCACAGACGCGCTACACTTTGCGGTCGTCGGTTGTCGCGGAGGGTCGCGTGACCGTAAAATTTATGAGCGCGACGCTCTCCGACCCACCGCGACAACAAAGTGTCGCTCGTCTGTAAGAGCCCTTAGAATATAGAGATCCTTCCTCTGAGTTTTCCCCCCTCCTCCGGGCGGAAAGCGTCAACTTCGTTTTGCGCAGAGAAATAGAGTGTACTAGTTACATGAGATCTGAGACCTTTCTTACTTACCTGCCCTCGATGTGTTATCTACTATTGCTGCCCTTTTGCTTGAATATTCATTGAAGATATTTAAATAAGTACACAATGGAATGCATATATATATATATCTATACTATATATACTGCCTCCGTGGTCTAATGGTTAAGAGCATTGAGCTCTCGACACGGACGTCGTGGGTTCGATTCCCACGGGGGACACCTAGTGATATGTCACTTTGTGCGTTTTTCCCCAGTTGGTTAGGACATTGCAGGCTGAATCACCTGATTGTCTGAAAAGAAAAATGATTGCACGTTAAGCCGTTGGTCCCGGCTACTATCTTTGGTGGTAGTAGTCGTTACATAAAAACCTCGTCAGAAGCCGTAAGGCGGTCTGAAAAACTCTGACACCAGGGCTCTGAATTTTTTATTATTATGTCAGCGCGGCGCCATTCAGGTTGGTAATCAAATACTCAATAATATATTGCGTTTGTCAAATATAGCAAATATTTGTATAAAATATAATTTTGTAGAGCATGCTCTACAAAATTTATTTCTGTCTTCGAAGTCCCTACATGTTTACAATGAATGCAGCATAGAGAACTAAAATATTTCTGCCAGCTATGACTTATGCTACAAAGCTTCTGGAATACTCTGGTTGGACCACCTAAGCAGAAAATAGACCTAAAGCAGGACTATCTACCAAATCCCTTCTACAGTACTGTGCACTCTGTCTTAACAATGGCATTCATGTAAATATCATAACGTAAGACTGTGGAGCTTGTACAAATGACGTCACATCCGTACCCAACAGACATTCCCCCTTCCTCCCCCTTCGCTAAACGGAATGAATTCGACAAGCAGTGCGCTATGAAAATAATTTTCGTGAACAATTTATTTCATGCATAGTTTAAATGCTCGTTTTCATTGCATCGATCGCTTAGATATTTTGATTGAAATATTGTTGTTGTACCAAAAAATTGTCTATTTGTTTTATACACAAGGAATAAAAAATATTTTCAATCAATTCTGAATCGTTTTAGGGTTCCGTAGTCAAACAGCCCCGGGGGGGTTCCAAGGAACCCTTATACTTTCGTCCATTCTGTCTGTCTGTGTGCCGTTCCAATTATTTATTAATAATTTGAATTTAAATAATAATTGGAACGGTTATAAAATAAAGGATAGCCAGTATCTAAACTATTATAAAACTGTAACAGAAGTGTGTCTGTACATTGAAGATATTTACAAAAAAAAAGATTACGATATGATTTTAAGATGTCCCTGATTCCAAATCACCAATTTTTGGATTTTTTGTCTGTCTGTTTGTTTGTTTGTTTGTTTGTTCGTTTGTTTGGGTGTTTGTTTGTTCGAGTATCACGCAAAAACTACTGAACCGATTTTGATGAAACTTTTTTTGTTTGATAGCTTATCATCTGACTTAAAATCTGGTACATAATTTATGCGAACGAAGTCGCGGGTAAAAGCTCGTCTAACATAAAAACAGAAATGTGGTAGTTTTAAGGATAATTTTTTTTTATAAATTGTGTGAGGTGTCGCTTGATAGGTCTTGTCCAATGGAACAAAACTTCAATAAACGCTTACAGACACGCTCTTGGCCGGTTTTTTGTTTGTTAATTTCATGGGGCTTACTTTACTTGAGGCTAAAGAAGCCACAGAGTACTATGAAGCCGACGGACATCAGTAAAATATTATTTCGAGAATCTAAAATAGTATTAATATTTATCTGCAAACATAAATGGTTTCAGGACATATAGCCCAGTAAATGTATACATTTTACCTTGCGAAAGGTCCGGTATCCACAATTTTTTTGTATGTGGTACGGGTATAGGTCTTTATTAAAAATCCAAGTTTTCGACCTTGAGGTGCTGCCGCGGACTCTGCTATGTCCATAAAACACCAAAAATTTCGAAGCTTTTTCAGTTTACATTATTTAAAATCTAAAGTATAGGTTTTAGAGTAAAAATATGTTTAAGAGCAATTAACAGCACTAAATGCGCTACAGTTTGGTTTTTAAATCATCTTTTTATATTGTATAGTTACCGAGATACGACACTTCAAAATAAGGCAGTTAGGGCTAATTCCTAACTGCCCTATGTCTGTGGGTGCAGAAAAGCTGGGCTCAAGAGGGTTTTTTGTATGTAAGTAATCTCTGGAAGTGCCAAACCGATTCTTAAAATTCTTTCACTGATAGAAAGCTACACTATCCTTGATTACCACTGGCTACTTTTTATTTTGTAAAAAAAATATATTCGGAATCTAAGTATTTGTATACCAATTGACCGTCATTCAACATTTGCTGAAAATTTACAAGTGTCGCATCTTATGGTTCAAAAACATATTGTAGCGCATTATTTATACTTCTTCTAAACACCTTCACAGTGAAACCTAAAGTTCATAACAAATATTTAATGAAAAAAAAAACGAAATTTTAAGGAATTAGTCATACCACTCCATACTTTGAGTTGTTGTATCTTGGTAACTATTCAGTATATAAAGATGATTCAACTATCAAATTGTAGCGGATTTGGTCTTGTTTAAACCTTCACTAAACAAGTTTGCTCTAAAACCTAACGTTAAAGTTTTACTGAAAAAGTCTCAAAATTTTCGTTGTTTTATGGTCACACCAGAGCCCGCGGCAGGACCCCAAGGTCGAAAACTTGTATTTTTATTAAGGACCTCTACTTGTATAACATATCCAAAAATCCCGGATACCCGACCTTTTGTAAGGTAGGGTATCATTTTCCAAACAGATTTACTGAGCTAATAAATGAAATAGAGGCGCAAAATAAATTATGTTCAGGAAATTGAATTCACTGAACCGTTTCTTTACTAAACTTTTCAAAACTAATGACAACAGCGTACAATTAAACCGCAGTGCTTACGAAAAGTTTTCTATTAATTAATTTAAACCGAATTACCCTGTCATTTAAAAATAAACTGCATGAATTTTTGGTCAACAAATGTTACTACAGCCTTGATGATTTTTTTGCTGACGATTCCATTGGTAAACTGTAGTGCTGTGCCATGTTTTGTTGCTAATTGTCTTTTTATTTTTTTATTTTATAAACGTATCCCTTATAAATATCTCGTATGTACCGATATTGTTTTTCATGCATGCTAGGAACAATTATTGTACGCCCATGCGGCAGGACATAGTGAAACTGTAATGTAAAATACACCCTGTGTAACATCTGTAAATTTTACCTATGATTCACAATAAAATGATTATGAGTATGTTTTATACTATAATATTATATGTATACGAGCTTTTACCCGCGACTTCGTCCGCATAAATTATATACCAGATTTTAGGTCAGTCAGATGATAAGCTATCAAACAAATAAAGTTTCATCAAAATCGGTTCAGTAGTTTTTGCGTGATACTCGAAGAAACAAACACCCAAACAAACAAACAAACAAACAGACAGACAAAAAATCCAAAAATTGGTGATTTGGAATCAGGGACAGGTAAAAACCATGTCGTAATTTTTTTTTGTAAATATTTTCAATGTACAGACACATTTCTGTTACAGTTTTATAATAGTAGGTACCCTAGAAAAAAAATATATTTCAAGATTTTATTTTACCACTTTGTCGGCGTGATTAATATGTATATTCATGCCAAATTACAGCTTTTTAGTACTAAGCGTCTCTGAGCTAAGCCGCGGACAGACGGAAGGACGGACGGACGGACAGACAGACGTACGGACATGGCGAAACTATAAGGGTTCCTTGTTGACTTCGGAACCCTAAAAAAATTGGTATTGCTTGACTCTTTATCTTTCTTACCTCATAAATGGATATTAGAACTTGGCATTTGTGACAGAAATTTTCTTGATGGAGTAGTTTCTCTTTTAGAATAATAGTGATAATACACGCGATACATTTTAATTATTTAGTTAAATGCTCCTTTTGAGTTGAGCTTAGTCTCGGCAGTCCTTTAATAACGTACTTTGATGAATCGGTTACAAAGTGAAATTTAAATTTTGTGTCAATAATTAACAATCCAAACTCGTTTGAAGATAATAACTCCGGGAACATTCGCACAGGTATTTCCTTTGATACACGCGTTACCGCAGTTTTCTGCAATATTAATTAGGTGTCAGTCAGATATCGTGACAGTGAATGTAATTAATTAAGTATAGGTATGATGAAATATTATAACCATCTGTATTATTGTGTATTATAGTTTGGAAAACAAACTAAATAAAATAGTTAAACATTCTAGTGTTTTTACGTTTGTGTTTCACAAAATTTACCCTTAAACTAACTTATATCGAACCGTTCTAGACAGAACTACAGAGTACTACTACCGACCAAACTAACTTAATTGAAAAGCCCACCCCTGGTCATACCTGGACGGAAGTGCCGATAATGCTGGCCGCGTTTCCACGTTGAATCGCTAATGGTATGCGATGGGCCACGTATGACCCAAAATGGGAATCAAAACCCGCATCCCTTAATCATTTACTTAGGCGTTTGGACCCTACTATCTAGGCCTGTGCCCCCAGTTCTCAGGCACATAGAAGTCTAAGACCTCTGATCACATAGAACAGATGTCCAGTGCGTGGACTAGAGGTCCCGCAAATATTATTGGTCTGGTTAGTACGCAAACTCCCTGTACGGGTTATGTAGGTACACCTTTGTATGCTGGAGATTGATGTGTAGATAAAGATGATAAAACTCAAGAGAGAATCCCCAACAGCACAAATCTCTACAAGATGTCTAATAGATATCTACAAAATATTAAATAGATGTCTAGTAGATATTCCCATTACACAGATACGGCCATTTTTTGTGTCATTCGAAATAATGATACTGCCGTGTCTGCTAATATATCAGGTTGCCACGTATGTAAGAGCGAACCTCTAGCGAACCTCGACGAGTATCAGAAGCTAGGGGAACGTCACACGTACAATACGAGAAGTAGAAAACTGCTTAGTTCAATCCCACATTCATTGGAGAAAGCAACCAGAACGATACATGCGATGGGTCCCCCTGTGTACAACAGGCTGCCTGTTGAAATACGGGATGCCCCGAGCTTTGTTAATTTTAAATACAAGCTGCGTAAATGGCTTGTCGAGCAGTCCTTCTACAGTCATAATGAATATATGTTACTTAAAGTAACTACAAATTGATTATTTTTATATTTGACATTATTACTCTTGACATTTATAATTATAACTTTGTTAATTGTATTATTATTATTTTTTGTGACATGTAATGAATATTACGAATAAATTATGATTATGATTATTCTGTGCTGTGTGGGATATTGATTTATTGATGATATAATTACTGCTATGATTATGCTGATGGGAACGCGTTTCCGCTATAGTGTCGAAACGTGAACTGAATGTCTCTTACTAATAATGTTAACTTTAGTACTGAGATGGCAATGTGCGAACTTGCTTCGTACACCTTAGCTTCAAGATGTATTCAAAATGTCATTGAGTTTAATCTAAACTATTATAAAACTGTAACAGAAGTGTGTCTGTACATTGAAGATATTTACAAAAAAAAAGATTACGATATGGTTTTTAGGCTTCCCTGATTCCAAATCACAAATTTTTGGACTTTTTGTCTGTCTGTTTGTTTGTTTGTTTGTTTGTTTGTTTGTTTGTTTGTTTGTTTGGGTGTTTGTTTGTTCGAGTATCACGCAAAAACTACTGAACCGATTTTTATGAAACTTTTTTTGTTTGATAGCTTATCATCTGACTTAAAATCTGGTATATAATTTATGCGGACGAAGTCGCGGGTAAAAGCTCGTTTTATTTAAAAGTACAAACACCTATAGGATCAAATTTCGTGTGTGTAGCAGGGCGCTTAGTTATTAATCCCTTGATGTATTATTAATTTATTAAGCAGAACAGTAAATAAGTCAAGTTTAGCCAAAACACAGTTGAATGGTAATTTGATTGCAATATGATTAGAACTGAAATTGAATGAGTATTGAACTTCGATGTTTTACATTCTCGTCTACCTAGGCTCGTTACCCTCTTTAATATCTTGATGAACGTGATTTAATGATGTACTTACTTAATTAAAAGTGAAAGACCCTCAACAAAACACCCTGGTAATACTTAAGGGGGTGCTTCAGACCATCAATCTGAACAACTTTCACTATGGAGCCAACGTCGAGAAAAAATAAAAAAAATCTGCCGTCCCATACAAAAGTGCAGTACCGACTCGACTAAAATGTATGGGACAGCTGATATTTATTTTTTTTTTTTTATTTTTTCTCGATGTTGGCCCCATAGTGAAAGTTGTTCAGTTTGATGGTCTGAAGCACCCCCTTAAGTATTACTAGGGTGTTTTGTTACACCCTGTATATTGTATACAGACTGTAAATTTAAATGCGTTACATAACAAAGGGGGTGATTCAGACCACCAAACTGAACAACTTTCACTATGTCGAAATCCCGAAAAAACGTTTGCTTGCAGAGTTCTTTTTTTAGATTTCGATATTGGCTCCATAATAAAAGTGGAAGTGTTTAGTCTGATGGTCTGAAACAACCCCTAAGATATAATTCACCTATTTAATTTTGCACCCTGTATAATAAACCTACATTTATTTAAAAAACTTGGGTAATCATTGAGTATTCTTGACCAGAATTCTTACGAATAACCGTTTATCATTTCCGTCCTTCAGCACTACCGGCCCCTGGTTTTCAAATCAAATCAACCATCGTATTCGGTACCGTCGCGTCGGTCCGTCGGGTTAGACCGTTATTTCATATTTAGGGGTCCGTAGATTGTTCGTAAAGCCTGACCACGATTGAAAAAGCTTCGCAAAATTTTTAAGAGTTTACTGTTTTTTAGGGTTCCGTACCCAAAGGGTGAAAACGGGACCCTATTACTAAGCCTACGTTGTCCGTCCGTCCGTCCGCCCGTCCGTCTGTCTGTCCTACCTACTTAGGGCTGTAACTTTTGAACCGTAATAGCTTAATAGTTGAAATTTTCTCAGATTATGCGTTATCACGGCGGATTTGTTAACAAATAATAAAAATGTCAAAAATTTTGTAATTAAGGGGGGTTCTCAACAAGAAACTAGTTTTTATCAACGTTTTTTCTTCACGCTCTATCGTAAAAACGGTAATACATACAAGCGTCAAACTTAGTGTGATTATAGAGCAAACTCTATAGAATAACAAAAAATACTAAAAATCGGCCAAGTGTGATTTGGTCTTGCGCTCTAGCGCAAAAAACAAAAAAACTTTTTTTGTCCGTGACTTCTAAGTCACGGACAAAGTTAATAATGTTGTGTTCTGGTGGTGGTGTGGCACGGAACCCTCGGTGCGCGAGTAGCACGACTCGCACTTGACCGGTTTTTTTAAAACTTGTTACATTACACCTAAATCTAAAAAACATTCAGCTACCATTACTTACCATTTTACAGCTTTTATTTAACACTAGAGTTAACCCGCGACTTCGTCCGCATAAATTATATACCAGATTTTAAGTCAGATGTTACGCTACCAAACAAAAAAAGTTTCATCAAAATCGGTTCAGAAGTTTTTGCGTGATACTCGAACAAACAAACACCCAAACAAACAAACAAACAAACTAAATTCTTTTTTCAAATTTACAGTTTTATAATATTCAAGATTAAGATTTTGAGCAGTGTGACAGACAGTTTATAAAAAACAAAATTTCCCTAAGCGCTCTCACAGACGAGCGACACTTTGCGGTCGCCGGGTGTCGCGCGACCGTAAAATGTATGAGCGCGGGGCGCTTTGCGACCCACTGCGACAGCAAAGTGTCACTCGTCTGTAAGAGCCCTAAGAAACATATAGGAAATACGCAAAAAAATTTTCGACTTGTCATACAAGGTGTTCGATCAGCTGATTGCATTTTGTATGGAAAGTACGATTTTTGCGTTGCGAATTTCCTATTTGTTTCTTCTATAACCACTTAAATTAATGCAACACCCTGTAGATACCAATAATCTGTGTCGGTACCTTCTCCGATATTTCGTTCCAAAATTACCCTGGTAGATGTGGTTCAAAGATTTCCATATTAATCCAAGTAATGAAACTAAATATTAAATCGAAACTGTTATAAGGTACCTACCGACATAGATATTGGTTTCTAGATTGTGCTAACAACATTTTTATTATTTTAATTAGGTATGTACTAAATGTCCTAACTAGAAAGGAACTTCATTTCTATGCAACGCACTCGGGCGCCCTGACGAGTATATTCTCTTAAGAGGGGGTGATGCCTATTTTGTCTGTTTTCTGAACCGATTTTTGATAACCAAATTATTACATTTAATATTATATAGTTCACATAACAGTGAAGATACGTTCTTTCTGCAGTGAATCTTACCGTTGAAAACACGATTCTATTAAATTTTCTCGATAGAAAAGAGGAGCAAAGTACGTTCGATTTCAGATTTATAACCAGTTTTACAAGAATCACCCTACACAATTTCTTCTGAATATACCATCATTGGAAAGGTAATTAATCATAGCAGTGATTCTGCCCGATAGATTTTACCCCAAACACCCAAGAGACAGAGGCGGCGGAGGGCGTGGGCGGTGTGGGCCCCCGCCCACAGCCTCGCGGTCCGAGGGGCTTCGCGCCCTTAGATCGCGCCTAAAAGGTTTATGCAGCTTTCTTCAAACTCATGAAAAATATTTTGTGATATGGCCATTTCTGACTCATATTGCTAAAATTTTCGAGCTCGCTTCGCTCGCTCTAGAATAATTATTACACTGCATTCATGCACCATCTGATTTCTGACCACAGGCGAATCATGTTACTAAAAATTTTGAACTCGATTTGCTCTCTCTAGGATAATTATTACACTGCATTCATGCACTATCTGATTTCTAGCCACAGGTGAAACATGGTGTTAAGTAGTAGTAATAAGCCATTGGGGCTCGCGAACCTCGTCTTGCCCACATCAAATTTAGGTCTTGCGCCGCCTCTGCCAAGAGAAAAGATATTGATGAAAAATGCGTTTTTTTTTTGCGATCTTGCTTTCAATTGAAGCGGGATAGCTAATTGCAAAAGTTTGCTTGTTATTTAATTCGACAGTGAGGTACGAGTAGTTTGCAGTAATCAAACGAATTCTACACGGTCAAAGATAAGGAGAAAATGTAGTAACTCATAAACTCAATATTTTCATTACAAAAGAACGAGTGAGTAAGGAAGTTACTGGTGGAATCGCATGACGTTTCATAGATAATAGACGTTTTGTTCATTCACAGAAGGCCTTTTCTAATGGCAACCTCTTCAATAGACTAGCACGTACGTACGTTATTAAAAGCTGTCTGGCTCTTCTCTTCTCCCATGAATAGAAAATTCATGATAATAACGAGCTAGAGTCACAATAGGACACTAGGTAACGCCACTGGAAGTATAGGAATACTTAGGAAACATATATTTTGACCCTACTTCAATAATAATTTACAAATGCAAGAAATATAATTATTAATTTACTGATTTGTACTATAAACGAACACAATTCTTTTTAGTTTTTAGGGTTCCGTACCCATAGAATGTCAACGGGACCCTATTAATAAGCCTACGCTATCCATCCGTCTGTCTGTATGTCCTTCCTATGATGGACTGTATCTTTTGTACTTTAATGGCGAGATGTTGGCTAGAAGATTGAAATTTTTCACAGAATATGCGTTAATTTGGCGGATTCACTAACAAATAATAAAAAATAAAAAAGTTAAAAATTAAGAGACTCCGTACAATAAACGCGTTATTTCGAGGTTTTTTGTTTTTGCTTTATCATAAAAACTGTAATACATACAAGCGTCAAAAGTGTAATTATAGTGTTTATACTCTAAGCCCTCTAAGGTAAAACAACAAATAATAAAACCCAGTCAAGTGTGCGTCGGGTTGGCGTAACGATCCCTGAGAAAATACATTTACATATCTGAAAAGGCGTTTTGTTAATACTGGGTGGAACGTAACGAGGAACCCTCACTACAAGGGTGCATTCAGACCATGAAACCAAACAACTTTCCCTATAAAACATGGGTTGAAAAAAAATAAAAATTGTTGGACCTCGCATACAAAAGTGCGGATCAGCCGATGTGTTTTTTACGGGAGGTCCAAATTTTTTTTTTTTTCGTTTTTCGGCCCATGTTCCTTAGGGAAAGTTGTTTGGTTTCATGGTCTGAATGCACCCTTGAAGGGAGGGTCCGTCGTTCCGTTCCACCCACTATAAAAACAACTACCTTATGATCCAGTCAGTGCCAGTAACGTATAAAATAAAAAATAAATAAAAATGTTTTTATTCAAAAACAACACTTACATTACCTAAACAAACACAAAGTCATTATTATACTTACATAATACACTCATACATCGACATAGCATCAGAAATTGTATCTTTATTTTATAACATCCGGAACCATGGGCAATAAAAGATGATACACACTTGACTTCAATTTTTATAAATCTCTACGCGTCTTTGGAAAATACAATAACGCAATCCGAGTCTACCCACGTACAATATGGCGACCACGGGACGTTTGTGAGAACGTATGATATTTTTCTTATTTATTTTTAAAAGAGACATTTTACAGTAGGTACTGGGGCATGTCATGAAATTATGTTCTCGAGACGTCGTCGTCGGTTCCTTGCTGTCTCCCGCTTCTTTTTCATTGTAACTTTATTACTTTTGCTGACAATGTTTTGTTCCCTTATAAATTATGATACTTAGTCAATATTATGTTAGTTTACAGTGCCCACGACATCATATGCGCAGACTTGAAATACTCATAACTTTTGATTAAATGAACCGATTGTGATGGAAAACTAAATGTTAACCCAAACTATGCTTTTGTGAAAACCCCATCCTGACCCCATCAAAATCGATATTTTTAAGTGATGCGTAGGTATACAATCAAACAGATAAACGGAGAAAATTTCCAACAAAATAAAAAAAAAATAAAAAAATATATACGGTCGAATTGAGAAACCTCCTCCTTTTTTGAAGTCGGTTAAAAATGCATTCTATTACGAATCCCAAACGCCAATTTATATTTTTGCAAATATCTTCCAATGTACATCCACGACAAGTTTACAATTTTATTACGTGTTAAAGATTACCTACAGGGTGAATATGATATTGATACTTTTACTATGGGAGCAAACAAATCGGAGCAAAAAAAAATCTGCTGTTGCATACATTTGAGTCGACTAGGCACTGCAGTTTAGTATGGAACAGCTGTTTTTTTTTTGCTCCGATCGGTTTGCCCCCATATTAAAAGTTGTTCAGTTTGATGGGTAGACTCTTAGTTTAAAAGGATGCTAATGATATCAATTTCACCCTGTAGATAGATGAAGAGACGTAGACAGGGTGACGATCAATTTGTGACTATCTATTCGGACCACAAATTAATAAAAATTCTTAATTATGATTCTTATGTTTAAACACATTCGCGGACAGTGAACGAGACACAATAGAACTTTTATTGTTATATAGCCGGTCACTGTCCGCGAATAGGGTAAATATTCAGAGCGTTTGAACGTTGTCATTCCCCTCTAAAAGTTGTCCGTGTTGTTCTTCTTCTTATCGTGTGGGCAGAGCCCTGGTGTCAGAGTTTTTTCAGACCGCCTTACGGCCTCTGACGTAGCGTGTTGTTGTTTAAACGAATAGATATATTATTTTATAGCGCTGATGTAAAGGTCCAGGAGTTATATAAAAACACTATGAAATTGTGTACATTTCGAAAATCTTTGAGAGGGGAATGACGGCGTTCAAACGCTCTGGATATCTTTTTTCTGCGATCTTTGTAAAACAATAGTTTAATGGGAATTCATGCCCTATGCGTTCCATGTTTTTATTTCAACCATATTTTTTCGAACCTTTTTTAACCTATCAATATTTTTACATCCTCTCTACGGAAGAACCCTCGTAAAATATGCACTTCAACCTCTATATTTATACAGGGAGTGGTAGAACGATGTTGATTTTTTTCTAAGCTGATTGAGGGCACCTTTATGAACATTTTAAACCACATATAGTATTATGGCAAATTTCATAATTTTTAAGTTATGATCAAAAGTTCGTTTTTTTTTGTTTACCCAAAGGGTGAAAACGGGACCCTATTACTAAGCCTACGTTGTCCGTCCGTCCGGCCGTCCGTCCGTCCCTCCGTCTGTCCGTACGTCCGTCTGACCTACCTACAAGGCTGTAACTTTTGAACCGTAATAGCTAGATAGTTGAAATTTTCTCAGATTATGCGTTATTACGGTGGATTTGTTAAAAAATAATAAAATAGTCAAAAAGTTGAAAATTAAGGGGGGTTCTCAACAAGAAACTAGTTTTTATCAATGTTTTTTCTTCACGCTCTATAGTAAAAACGGTAATACATACAAGCGTCAAACTTAGTGTGATTATAGAGCAAGCTCTACAAAATAACAACAAATACTAAAAACCGGTCAAGTGTGAGTCGGTCTTGCGCTGAAGGTCCCGGACAAAAAAAGTTTTTCTTTCTAAGTTAATAATGTTGTGTTCTGTGGTTGTGTGGTACGGAACCCTCGGTGCGCGAGTAGCCCGACTCGCACTTGACCGCTTTTATTTTAATGATCGGTAGAGTAAAAACATTTTTACAAAAAAAAACATTTGTGACAAGTTTAAATCAAGATTTGTTAATGATTGCCTTTTCAATTATTGTTTAAACTTATTGTGATAAAAGACTGTGAACTTAGGACTGATTTCAAATCAAAATAAAACTGATTGAGGCACTAACTTGTATGTTATGGACCTCTAACCGCACCGATTCCCGCAATAAACAAAAAAACGAACTTTTAATCGTAACTTAAAAACTATGAAACTTGTCATAATACTATATGTGGTTTAAAATGTTCATAAAGGTGCCCTCAATCAGCTCAGAAAATTTCTACATCGTTTTACCAAACACCCTGTATAACTTATGATATTGACAGTACAAAAACTTTACTACCAAATGAAAACCCTATTACTTTCATTTCGTTGGCTGGCTCACACAACATGTGAAGCATTGATAATTTACCTAAAAGGCTCCTTCTTTTAAATCACAACGTCAAATCGCAAGGATAGTTTATAAGTTAACATCTTACTGTACTTTATGGAATGCAATAAATATATTGAGTATTGAGTATCTTCTTTGACAACAAAATCTCCTCTTTCTATTTCCGCCCTACAGTTTTGTCACAGTATAAGAAAGAGTATCCGATTACTAAATAGTTTTGTTCTCAGTTGGTTCTCAGACTTGTTTTATATTGAAGATTAAAAACCTAATGAAACAAAAAGGAGTTTATTATATTGTTGTAAATAAACAAATGCCCATTGTGCTTGCTTATTAACCAGATTATTAACACATTAGACGGCACAAATAAACAAATTATATTTCGGGAATTTTTTCGACTTGTGATGTTCCTATATTTTAGCATATTCTACAACGCGTTTGTGAATGTCGAGCACTGGTGTAGAGCTTTGAACAAAAATTTGGTTTTGTAACATTCAAATAAAAATAATACAACACGTAATAATACAACTTCAGTATTGGAGAAAGAACACAATGTACATTCTAATCCTTAACAGACGCTTCGATTAAATTCAACATAATAATTATTGAAAGCTACATCATATAAAATTTAATATTCAATCAATAAAAACATTTTTGCTTGTCACAATCTAATAACTGTAGCATAAGCGTAAGAGAGTTCTCATTCAATATTTACTACATAATTTTTCTATGATTTTAATCGTGTTCTTTAAACATTTTCGATTGTTGCTTGGCTCTCTATTATCAACGTGTTACAATAGGAAGACGTCATACAGGATGTAACAAAAATCCCTAGTAAAATTTAAAGGGGTGGTTTAGACCATCGAACTGAACAACTTTCACTACGGAGCCAACATCGAGAAAAAAATTAAAAAATCTGCTGTTTTATACATGGGACATCTGTATTTTTTTTCGTGATTTCGATGATATACCCGTAAAAAAGGTTGTTCAGTTTGATGGTCTGATCATCTCTTTAAAAGACCGTCTGCACCAGCGTCAGAGGTATAATAGGTACCAAAATAAAAATCTCGTCCAAAAGTGACATAAATGTGCATTGACTTCAGAAGAATCGTGATATTCTTCAAATAACCTTTCCCACATATTTGAAGAACACTCGTAAGTTCCTCTCATAGCCTCTGAAGGAAAACATATATCTTTCTTATTGCTCATTTCTTTACAGATGATATCATTTAACAACCCGTCCGAACCTTTAGTACATTTACCGTGCTATATCTTGTTTTTTAAGAGTTTATGGACTTGAATTCCACGTATATACCTCTTTACGATAAGGCAATTTCTGTAAAAAAAAGAAATCTTTTTCTAAATTCGATTATGGTGCTTGATGGATGGAGTAGGTAAAGGAAGCACGTGTTTACTTGCTTCAAAGTATCGAATAGTGTTGCCTAACATTCGTGAAAATATCGATAGTGCTATCGATCGTATTTATATTTTCAATAGTGTTAAGATTTGTGATGCAATAGTAAATACTATCGATAGTATCAATTTTTTAAAGCAATAATATCGATACTATCGATAGCACTATCGATATTGTAACTATTATTCAATTATTAGTCATGCCTAACTATCGATAGTTAGGCAAGACTAGAATCGAATGTGCCTTTTACCTACATAGCATTTCGTTCAAAGAGGTCCCGTAATGCTACGGCAAATCCGTTAAAACTGTGCTTCATTTTATTCTTTATTACTTACCAAGTAGCTTACCAATGAATATTATTTTTGAATTTAGAAAATCGGTCCAGTAATTCCAAAGTTATTGGATTTTGAAGTGTGCTCGAAAATAAAATGCCCCGCGGACACGTGTGACGTCACGAGGCATTACTGCGTACCGGTTACAAGGGACTTTAGTATTAAAAATGTTATATCTCGGATATGGTGTGTCTTATGTCAAAAATTTATAGAACCAAAAATGTTCTCGTGGATGTGTTCTACAAGATGCGTACATAAAAAGTGGGAGTCATGCAGTCATCTTACATTTAATATAATATTTTAAGTCCTAGAACCAATGTTGATTTACTACTAGAGCCCATGGCGGCTCGAATTTAGGGGTAGGGAGGAGGGGGGGAGGTGTGCGGGGTGGGGGAGATAATTTGGTAATTGACTTGGACAACATTAAACGATCTAAACAACTCGAACAACTCAGGCAACTCGAGAAACTTGGTCCACTTGAACAACTCAAGCAACATAAACCACTCGAACAACTTGAACAACATAAATAACTCAAACGACTTGGCCAACTTCGTCAACTTGGACAACATAAACAACTCGAACAACTCAGAAAACTCGAACAACTTAGGCAACTCGACAACACTAAGTCCCGATAAAGTTATTCAAGTTTTCCAGTTGACCAAGTTGTTCGAGTTGTCAGAGTTCGAGTTTTCTGAGTTGTTCGAGTTGTTTATGTTTTCCAAGTTGAAGAAGTTGGCCAAGTTGTTTGAGTTATTTATTTTGTTCAAGTTGTTCGAGTGGTTTATGTTGTTCGAGTTGTTTATGTTGTTCAAGTTGACCAAGTTGTTCGAGTTGTCTGAGTTGTTCGATTTGTTTATGTTGTCCAAATTGACGAAGTTGGCCAAGTTGTTCGAGTTATTTATGTTGTTCAAGTTGTTCGAGTGGTTTATGTTGTTCGAGTTGTTCAAGTTGACCAAGTTTCTCGAGTTTTTCGAGTTGTTTAGATCGTTTATGTTGTCCAAGTCAATTACCAAATCATCTACCCCACCCCGCACACCTTCCCCCTCCTGACTACCCCTAAATTCGAGCCGCCATGGGCTCTAGTAGTAAATTAACATTGGTTCTAGGACTTAAAATATTATATAAAATGTAAGATGTCTGCATGACTGCCACTTTTTATGTACGCATCTTGTACAACACATCCACGAGAACATTTTTGGTTCTATAAATTTTCGACATAGGACGCACCATATCCGAGATATAACATTTTTAACACTAAAGTCCCTTGTAACCGGTACGCAGTAATTCCTCGTGACGTCACGCACTCCGCCGCGTGGCCGACTGGCCGCCCAAAAGTTGCAGCATTCAATTGATCGTAGCTCGCTCATTTTTGGTCGTAGGAAAAAAATAAAAACACCAATGTTCAGGATTTTTAATGTACTTTAATACTACATTAAAAAAAAAATCGTTACGGATCCTCAATTCTCATTCAACTCATTCTATACTTTTTTTCCAAGTGTTTAATAATAATAACATTGATAATGTAAGTTAATCCCAACATAAATAAGAAATGTTTTGTTACTACTTAATTTAATAATTATTATTGCATGCACTCACTATACCAATGTTCCATGTAATTTACCTACAATGTGTTGGGAGCAAAATAAAAAGGCTTTTTATATATTTTTTATTTATTTAACTAAGTGAAAAGGTTCAATTAAAGCGATCTCTCCGTAGCTGTACCTACTGGACAGATTCTAAACTGGACAGATTCTCAACTGGACGGATTCCTAACTGGACACATTGTCAAATGGACAGCTTCGCTACAAAACCCACATAAGCTGGCCGCGCGACGTTATACGGAACTCAACCTACGCGCGGCCAGCTTATTTTGGGTTTCGTATAAGCTTGATGTGTCGCACTGTGTACAATAATTAAACAAAATAATCATATAAGTACAAGTAACAAGAGATATTTAGTAATATTTAAAATAACAACTTACACTATGCGCAGCCAAAATCGAGAAAAAATTAAATAAAACCGGTCAAGTGCGAGTCGGGCTACTCGCGCACCGAGGGTTCCGTACAACACCACCACAGAATACAACATTATTAACATAGAAAAAAAACTTTTTTTGTCCAGGACCTTTAGCGCGAGAGCGACTCATACTTGGCCGGTTTTTAGTATTTGTTGTTATTCTGTAGAGTTTGCTCTATAATCACACTAAGTTTGACACTTGTACGTATTACCGTTTTTACGATAGAGCGTGAAGAAAAAACGTTGATAAAAACTAGTTTCTTGTTGAAATTTTTTTAATTTAATTTTTTAATTTTTTTCTTTTTGCCATTTTTATTAATTTTATTCTTTTTGACCCCCCTTAATTTTTTTCTTTTTGACATTTTTATTATTTGTTAACAAATCCGCTGTAATAACGCATAATCTGAGAAAATGTCAACTATCTATTACAATTCAAAATTTTCAGTCCTAAATAGGTAGGACAGAAGGGACGGACAGACGGACAGACGTACAGACGGGCGGCCGGACGGACGGACGGACGGACGGACGGACGGACGGACGGACGGACGGACAACGTAGGCTTAGTAATAGGGTCCCGTTTTCAGCCTCTGGGTACGGAACCCTAAAAAATCTTCTGTTTCATACAATACTGCAACCCTCTGTTCTCAAATGTATAGGACAGCTGATTTTTTAGGGTTCCGTAGTCAACAAGGAACCCTTATAGTTTCACCATGTCCGTCCGTCTGTCCGTGTTTCTGTCCGAGCTTAGCTCAGAGAGTCTTAGTACTAGAAAGCTTTAATTTGGCATGGGTACACACATAATATACAATTTTGAAAAATAATTTTAAAGTAAAACTATCATCGCTAAGTAGGCTTTAAAAGTTTACGAGTAATAGTTGACCAACTTAAAAAAAATTACTTGTTAGACTTTATCAGCCGCTAAACCGTAATATAAAACAAAACGCGTGTCCCGACACGTACTTGGCCGGTTTGACGTTATCTCAATAGTGAAAGTTGTTCAGTTTGATGGTCTAAATCAGCGTTTCCCATTAGCCGGGTCGCGATCCGGTACCGGGCTATCAAAATAAAATACCGGGTCGCAACATTCCCGCCTTATTTTGCGAACTTGGATTCTTTGGTAAAATATAAGCAGCAGCTCCATACTTCTCACTAAATACCAAAATATGTAGTATTAATAAAACATTTTTACTATTAATAAATGTGTATTATTTATTTTATCTAATGGAACCAGCTTGGATTTAAAAAGTACTAAGTGGGTCACGCACGAAGAGGCAGTGTGAAAATTACCGGGCCATGGCAGAACAAAGTTTGGGAAACACTGTCTAAATCTCCCCGTTAAAAATTACAAGTTTGTTTTGCTACACCTTGTATAAATATTATCAGAATACAATAATGCAAGTAGTTAAATTGACGCATTCGATTCATTGATTGAGGACAAAACATGTTGGTTACAAATTAATGTTTCAATTTGTCGTACAAAATACTGCTAAACAAAATGGCAAACCTTTTTCAACGTTGTTGTAACAATAAACTAAAGTAACAATTTATCAGAAACTGTACGTTTCCTGTAAGATGAATAAAAGTGAACAGTTTTTGACAGATCTCCGTGAAATACCCAAGAAGCTTCAAATTTGCCTACAGGAAATACCTCGAGTTAAAATTGTCTTAAAATTCTTACTAACGAGCGATTTCCTGCAACCAGCTGTGAAAGCAATACTATATTATGGAGATATTAAGTTTCAACGCCATTGGCATTGTTTTAACAACTCCGTCTGATAAAAACCGTTCATTAGAGCCATCGCCCACGGCAACTTTTTGCAGCGATGAAGTCGCGCAATTCGTGATCGCACTACTGCATCGCGACTGTATCGCGCTTGTCGCATTTGCTACGCGCGACGGTGGCGATACAGTAGCGCTACTATATTGCTACAAACGCGCGACCGTAGCGATGTAGTCGCGCGTCAGTATCGCTACTGTATCGCTACAAACGGGCGACTGTATCAGGGAAAACGGAAGAGAGCAGAGGCGGGCTGTAGCGATGTTGCATCGCATCTGTAGCGCAACCGATACGGAATCGTGTGTGCGTGCGCTATAGGTACGCGGCCATACACGGTATCGCGACTGTATCGCTGCAAAAAGTCGTCGTAGGCGATCATCTTTAGTGCAAACTCAACATCCTGATACGATCGCAGAAAATGTTTTGTTTATCTTTTACGCAGCGCAGCTTGGCATCAAGTTTGCCTCTCTATAATTTTTAAGCCAAAATAACGCGATTTTATCGCTCAGCGAAACTTTGCGAATGTACATTGTAATGTTTCGTTTGTTATTTATTATTTGTCTTGCGTCTGTTCATAGGGCTGATTCATCGAACGAGGCGCCCGTTGCTAACGGTCTCACGGAATTTGGAGAGGTAAGCTAACTATTATGATCTTTATGTTTTATAATTTTAATGAGCTATTTCCATTGACCTCCTAAAATTCCCAGCACAGTATAAGAAAGTGAATGTAGTACTACGTACCCCTTGTCTCATATAATATCTTAGCAAAATTTTGTCCTATTTGACACACGCTATTGTGTTTCACTAATACGTTGTATTTGATTCATAAACTTAGTCGTATTTGGTATGTTGTAACTCCATAATGAATTCCATGAAAATTATCAAATTTAATGGTCTGTGGCACATCTTTTTTTTTAAATTGTAACACATTAAATTTAGTTTTTTATGATTCTTTCTTTATTGAAATATGTCTCACATTATTATTGTTAGTTAGTACAAAAAAGAGTTCTTAGCTCTTTTGATTATGCCATTTTTGGAACGCTGATTGTGAATCCAGTTCTGTAACTATGTATAAGTTATCAATGGTTATTTCACATTAAAATCGCTGCATGTTTGTCGCCGCTTAGCTCCAATTTATCGCGCTGTTTTATTTCAGTATGTTGCCTACTAAGTCGTCTGACTAAGTTGCTGTAAAACATAAAAATGTATTATTGTTATTGGACTATAATAAATAAATACTAGGTAGCATGCGTAGCCGTTGTTTGTTCCTTTGTAGGTACAAAGAACGGCTACGCTCGCCAGTGTCTAACATATAGGCTGTAAAATTGATTGCGTGATATCGAGTCAAAGAGGTGCTTCAGACCATCCAACTGAACAACTTAAAATAGAAATCGCGAAAAAAAAATCAGTGGTTCTATAGATTTAATATTTTTGCTATTTAGATGTTGGCTCCATAATGAATTCCATGAAAGTTATTCAATTTGATGGTCTGTGGCACATCTTTTTTTTTTTAATTGTAACATATTTAATATAGTTTTTTATGATAAATATGTCTTGCTGGGCTGTAGTACCCACATGCTTATTATACGTGTAAAATTAAACATCAAGAATCTAAGGTTTCATTGTTTGGGAATTTTTTCCTTTTTTTTTTAAAACACAACTAGTAGGTACTATAAATAAAAAATGACTTTAAAACTTTGCGGTGTTATAAAATCCTCCACGTATTCTAAATAACACATCGTAAACAGGTTCAAAATTTTACAAACCTAACATCGTTTGTAATGTAACTGAACAACAATATTTCATATCATAAATAAACTGGATCACCAGATATAAAAACGATTGCAGGCAGAGATTCTGTGCAGATTTATAACATTTTTAAATGCCGATGCAATTA
The DNA here is from genome assembly GCA_922987775.1 of Agonopterix subpropinquella. NCBI lineage: Eukaryota > Metazoa > Arthropoda > Insecta > Lepidoptera > Depressariidae > Agonopterix > Agonopterix subpropinquella. The sequence goes on from OV277693.1 coordinate 34,140,686, forward strand.
AATTTTTTATTTTTTTATACAGGGTCCATCTTAATGTTGATGGTTTTTCAAAAGGATGATCAGACCATCAAACTGAATAAACTGCGAATAAATCTCAATGTCGACCGACTAGGATTGTTTTGTATGGCTAGCAGCATCATAACAGTTTTTTTTCCGCGATATTCGCTATACTTATTTATCTTATTGTTATAAAATAATGAGGGATTTTCCAAAAGCAAAAAAAAAACAAAAAAGTTAGTTCCAAATTTCTCGATAGATGGCGTTGACAAGAGAGGGGTCGATTAGGTATGACCAGTACTGGTAGCATGCCAATCCACCATAGCCGTGATACAGTTTTATCACGTCTTTTATCTCGTTCGTTCGCGCGCAAAAGAACGAGATATAAGACGTGATAAAGCCGTATCACGGCTATCGCGGGTTGGCATGCTACCAGTGCTGGTCTACCCAATATCAAACTGTACAAAAACATTTATAGTCATTCCTTACAGTCGCACACAGATTGCCATAAGAGTGACAGAGCTAGATTAGACGTTAATCTGTAACGTCTGTTAAACAAATGTCACCACTTTTTAAGCAAATTCAAGCAAAATTAGTTTTTAACGTAAGGAAATAGCTGAGTCTTCCAGCTGGAGGTCTGGTGACAAAATGATTCAAGACGGTTCCGTTTACTATTGACATTTCACTTATTCTAATGGGCGGTTGTCATAAGTGTGAATGAATGTCAAGTAGCGTTTCTATGTCTTGCTTTATATTATTTATCCATTGGGTATGAACAATATAAGCTGACCGCGCGCAGGGTGAATAACGCGTAACGTCGCGCGACCACCTTATTTTGGTTTTGCTTAGCTTTATGTGTCGCCGTGTGTACAAACCCTTTCTTATTGTACCATGGTTTATTATTAACTATCTGCGAGGCTAGTATGCCAACCCACGATAGCATGATATGTATATCACTATCACGCTTCCGCTCTCTTTCTATTTTCGCGCGAACGAACAAGATAACAGATTTGACAGATGGATGTGTTGAATGTCGCAATCGCGGGTTAGCGTGCTTACTAGCACCGCTGTTGATGAAGTAGCGATTACAAGTTTCCCCGTTTATTATTGTTGAAAGTCTCAGGCTCAGATTCAGAGACGATTTTTTAAGTCATAGTTCGAACTAAGTAGGGTCAAAATGTATGGATTTTTACATACGGGAGTTCGAACTGCGACTTAAAAAACGTCTCTGAATCTCGGCCTCAGTTTCTGTTTAAGCCGGGTCCGCTGCGCCATGTTTTCGTGTGAGGCGAACGCGGGTGATGTTATCCATTTGCATCGGAAAACATCACCCGCGTTCGCCTGCGGGGAGCCGGGTCCGTAGCGCCATGTTATAATGTTTGCTAACATCGTTTTCAAACTTTCCCCTCCCCCGCAGGCGAACGCGGGTGATGTTTTCCGATGCAAATGGATAACATCACCCGCGTTCGCCTGCGGGGGAGGGGAAACGGTTTGCTAACGTGTTTTGCTAAAGCCGGGTCCGCTGCGCCAATGTTCTAACATTGGCGCAGCGGACCCGGCTTTAGCAAACACGAAAACATGGCGCAGCGGACCGGGCTTTAGGTTTTTGTAGTTTTTTATTGTTTCTCTTTTATTGTTCGTATTAGTAGAGGCGTTTAGGCACAAGTGAGTAAAATTTTGATAAAAGCAAACCACTTGGCATGGGTGTTCCTTAGGTCAATAGAAGCCGATTAAGATCGGTAGGCCGCGGGAGTCCCCCCTCTGGTCCGGTAGGGGGGGTTCAAAGATGCGCTCCGACCGGCCACATTCCACTACTAATAACAGAATTAGTTTCGATAGTAGGTCAAGTTTGGTATCGTTTTCGGATAAATTGAGGTTGTACAATTCGTTTCTGATATAAAAAATGGTAGTATATATAATGGTTTTTGAGATATTTTAAAAAAAATCGAAATCGCAAGTAAAAATTTATTCTTCAAGTCATCATAACTATTAATGGGGCTTCATTTTCGGAACACAAAAAATACGCCATAATAGCCCGGTTAATACAGATTATGAAAAATATAACTTATTACCATCACTTCATACAATAAATTGTAGGAAAAAATTTTGAATGTCGTGCGCCGTTTAATTTTTTGTCACTCGCTATGTTATGACGAGCACCCGACGTTCCTACTGTGAACGTAAATTAAGTTAAAAATTGGTTAGAATAGTGGGTTTGGATCGGTTGAGCAAAATAAGCCTTGATTTTTACCCCCTAGGGATTCAATTTGGGGAAATACCTTCTCCGTAAGCCTGCAAAATCGTAACATACTCGGTAATTTTACAACCTGCCAGTTTAGCTAATAGGACATGTTTGATATCCTTTTTGAGTAATTTTTGGATAAAGAATTCATTTTTTATATCAAAAGTCTTTTATAGAATCTATCTTTTTAGAACCATTGGTGAAGCAGTTTGAGTTATATTTATAATATAAAAATTCTAGATTTTTGTCTTTTGAGTCTTCGTAATTTTTACAAAAGCCTAAATTGTACATAGCTATAAAAAAATACTTGATGAATGCTTGTTTAACACAGATTTAATAAAAATATAACTTTTTAGAACCATTTCTATCGAGATAAGTATTGCAGAAAAATAAATGTTAACACCGCGCAAGTTAGTATTATCACCCCTTTCATTTCAACCGACGCCGACGATCCACACTTCAACTGGACATTACATTATGAATTTAAAATCTGCTTAAATTTATCATAATAGGAGGAAGCCTTTTCTCTTTATAAACCTAATTTTTGACGAGCATGCATGAAAGGTCTTATGAATGTGGAGGAAGCTAGAGAGGTATGTCAGGATCGTAGCAGTTAGCATTCCGTTGTCTCTGCCTACCCCAGTGGGAGACAGGCGTGAGAATATGTATGTATGTACCTAATTTTTGCGCTTTAGTGGTTTATTTTGTAGAAGTAGCCGACGAACTAAGTAATACGACCGAATGTTTTCTTTTTCTTAGTTAAACTTCTTCAAGACATACAAACTTGTGTTAAATAGTTTGTTTTTGTATTTCCGATTTATTCGAGCTAGTAAATATTATGGTATCTAAGTTTATTACTATGAAATTATGAAAGCTACATACATACATACATAAGCTCACGCCATTCCCAAGGGGGTAGGCAGAGAGCACGGACCGCCACACGCTACGACTCTGACATACTTCTTTAGCCTCGTTGACATCATACATATTTTCATGCACTTCCGTCGATTGAGGGTGCTACGCACTTCTCCTTTTCGGAAAAGATCATTGATTTGATCGTGGTATGTTTTCCTCGGACGGCCTCTCCCAACACTTCCGCTCACCTGTGCTCGATAAATTTCATTCGTAAGCCTTTTTTCATTCATTCTGAATGAAAAAGCTAGTTACATTAAAATCTGAATTCAGATTGTAAAATAAAAATATTGTAAGCATTTCAAAAAAACACATACAAACATTCATCATTAACCAAACCTAAACTCGATAAATGGTAACATCTAATATAAACCCATGCCACACCCCGGACACTGCCTACAAAAAACTGAAGACATCCGAACTGAGAATAGTAAAATATTCGGCCGTAGCGTAGGTACCAATGTAGGTACCCCTAACTTAAGGATAAAAACGAGTGTAATAAAGAAAAATAGCTTCATCCGAGTCTACTATTATTATGATTTTAAATAGATTTTACATTCATACAATTATAATCATTCATTAATCATTACAAGTTGAAGTATGGATGGTGATTAAATGTGGTGAAAATTAATAACTTGCGCGGTGTTAACATAAATTTTATTGCAATATCTTGATAAAAATAGTTCTAAAAAGTTATATTTTTAATATATCTGTGTACAAGCATTCCTCAAGTATTTTTATAGCTAGATACCTATGTACGATTTCGGCTTCTTTAACAATTACGAAGAAAGGAAAGAACTAGAAATTTATATATTATTTTAAAAATAACTCCAAAACTGCTTCACCGATCACTACTTTTGACATCAAAAATACATTCTTTAGCCTAAAATTACTCAAAAAGGATATCAAACTTGACATATTAGCACAGAATAGGTAATAGTATTATAGTTCTAAACTGGCAGGCTGTAAAATAACCGAGTATGTTACGATTTTGCAGGCTTACGGAGAAGGTATGTCCCGAAATTGAACCCCTAGGGAGTAAAAATCAAGGCTCATTTTGCTTAGCCGATCCTAATCCACTATTCTAAATAATTTTTATCTGAATTTATGTTCTCAGTAGCAACATCGTGTGCTCGTCATAACATAGCGAGTGACTCAAATGCAAGCGGCGGGCGACCTTCAAAAAAAAAATTCTACTATTTTTTGTATGAAGAGATGCTAATAAGTTATATTTTTCATAATCTGTATTAAACAGGCTATTATGGCATATTTTTTGTGTTCCAAAAATGAAGCCCCTTTAACAATTACGCTGGCTTGAAGAATAAATTTTTACTCGCGATTTCGATTTTTTTTTAAATATCTCAAAAACCATTCTACATACTACCATTTTTTATATCAGAAACGAATTGTACACCCTCAATTTATCCGAAAACGATACCAAACTTGACCTACTATCGAAACTAATTCTGTTATTAGTAGTGGAATGTGGCCGGTCGGAGCGCATCTTTGAACCCCCCCCTACCGGACCAGAGGGGGGACTCCCGCGGCCTACCGATCTTAATCGGCTTCTATTGACCTAAGGAACACCCATGCCAAGTGGTTTGCTTTTATCAAAAATTGCAAACTTGAGCTGTTTTTCGATCTAAACAACCCAACTATATATTCAAAATGGATACAAAGCCCATACAGCCACGTCCGATACTTGATTCGTTGTTGACAGACCGAGATTGTTAATAATAAACCGACAATAATATCAAAGGGTTTGTACTGCGTCTTTTTATTAATAATTTTCATAAATATATTTGCTCATACCTAATCGACCCCTCTCTGTTCAACGCCATCTATCGAGAAATTATGAACTAGCTTTTTTTTTCTCTGGAAAATCCCTCATTATATGGTAAGTCGGTAATTAGTTACTAGGCTATCAAGTTGCCAAAGAATTCTCCTGAAAAAAGATTCTTGCTAAACATCAACAATTTATCAGCAATCTAACACGTCTTTTGTGTACCTACGTACCAAGTTTGTTATCTCATGCTTTTCACTCGGTTTCATGAAAAGGAAACATCACACTGATGACTAACGTTAACTAAAGCATTGTTTAAATTGATGGTGATTTGAACAATGCTTATGTTTATTGCTATTTAGATAAAACACCTACCGTAAACGGTGTTACGTATAAGAAGAGGGAGAAAGAAAAGATTAGATCTTTTTCGTTATAATTTTCATTGAAAGTACTAAGAGCTGTATCGTAGTATAGTTTCTGATTTTCAACTCCAGTATTTTAAAAGTTAGAGGTGTCTCATAATTTGAGTGCATGTAATCACGAGTAAGAGCATGGCTTATTTAGTACTAGCGACCCGCCCCGGCTTCGCACGGGTACAATGCTGATACTACGCATGTAAACTATTATAAAACTGTAACAGAAATGTGTCTGTACATTGAAGATATTTACAAAAAAAAGATTACGATATGATTTTTAAATGTTCCTGATTCCAAATCAACAATTTTTGGATTTTTTGTCTGTCTGTTTGTTTGTTTGTTTGTTCGTTTGTTTGTTTGTTTGTTTGGGTGTTTGTTTGTTCGAGTATCACGCAAAAACTACTGAACCGATTTTGATGAAACTTTTTTTGTTTGATAGCTTATCATCTGACTTAAAATCTGGTATATAATTTATGCGGACAAAGTCGCAGGTAAAAGCTCGTATATTATATACTCGTATATTGGATTCTTAAACCTTCCTCTTGAATCTATCCTTTATCCTTTAAAAAAAACCGCATCAAAATCCGTTTTAAGGATCTAAGCATACATAGGTTCAGACAGATCGAAGCGACTTCGTTTTATACTATGAGCTATGTAGTGATGTATGGGTGTTTTGTTCCACGTTACAAGAGCTAACACTATAACCCAAATATCTTGGACAATGTCACACAAATTATATAGTCACATTTAAAGTACCAGAATCTAGCCTGGACTTGTATTATGATGACTAGACAACGATATAGGATACATATTATAGATACAAACATCCATGACTCGGGTACAAATATTCATAGTCATCATACAAATATTTGTCCCTTACGGGATTCGAACCCGCGACTCTCGGCACAGCAGGCAGGTTCACTACCGACTGTGCTACCGGGCCGTCAGCCAACTTTGTTATCTTTGCCGAATGCTTCTCGGGTTTTTTTACGGCATTTCGAAACAATTGTTTGAGAAACACGTGTCCCGGATGTCATAATTATTATTAGGTATAATAAGGTCAGGATTTCCATACGATTTTTCTATGGCTCTTGATACATACTTACCGGACTACATTATTTCTCTGGGTATCATACAACTTCTTTAGCTGCACCTACTTTTGTCGGAAAAAGGACCTACATCTTACTGCAACTCTACGTTTAAAAATTATAGTCGTTATAATATTTAACAAGGCAAATTCTATTATTTGCTTTGTTAAATACTAGCGGCCCGTCCCGGCTTCGCACGGGTGGACGTCTAATCTTTTCTAGCAATAAATATAGCCTATGTTACTCAGGGTGAATGCAGCTTTCTAATGGTGAAAGAATTTTTGAAATCAGCCCAGTACTTTTTGAGCCTATTCATTACAAACATACAAACATACAAAAATAGGTACAAATCTTTCCTCTTTATAATATTAGTGTAGATTTGATTGTGTATTATCTAGGTATTATCTGATAATTAAGAGGGGGTCATACCTATTTTGTCTGTTTTCGAACCGATTTTTGAGAACCAAATTATTTCATTTAATATATATAGTTCACATAACAGTGTAGATACGTTCTTTCTGCAGGGCATCTAACCGTTGAAAACACGATTCTATTAAATTTTCTCGATAGAAAAGAGGAGCAAAGTAAGCTCGATTTCAGATTTATAACCAGTTTTACAAGAATCACACTACACCATTTCTTCTGAATGTACCATCATTTGAAAGGTAAATAATTATAGCAGGGCTTCTAACCGATGGATTTTTCCCCAAACACCCAAGAGAAAAGATATTGATGAAAAATGTGTTTTTTTGCGATCTTGCTTTCAATTGAAGCGGGATGGCTAATTGCGAAAGTTTGCTTGTTAGAAAGAGAGGCTTGTTCTACTAATACCCAGCCTTAAGAACTAATATTTCCACGCTGTCAACAAGTCTTTCATATTCATGAATCACCTTTTAATAAAAATTATTCGCTGAGACCATTTTGAATCTTCCCGAAAATAATAATTCAGATCAAAAAAGGTCCTCTGTAAAAAAACCTGTTATAAACTTTTATTATTATTTTAACTGTACTTACTTAGTTTAAGAATTTATCTTGTACCTAATATCTAATTGTTAAGTCAACACATTTCGACGCGGTGACACAGATTATTTTAATAGTATGTACTTAGTTACTATTTTAAATAAGTGTTCCGTTTTTCCAATTTTGGTACGGAACACTAAAAAGATTGGCAATTAACAAGTGGGCTTCAAGTTCCTATATTGAACAAATTATGTCGACGAAGTGAAGTGTAATGACCTCCTAACTGATATTTTGTCCTTTTTGTGATTTTTGTGTTTATGGATTAAAAATACGATCTTGCATGAACTAGTAAGACCAACAAACTGTGTCATAAATTAAAGGTTACTATGACGATAAATTTACAATATAAAAATTATTCATTTAAAGGTGTGAAACAATAATAAATGATTTTTTTCGTTTCCTCTAATAATATTTTCCTTTTGTAGATAGGAGGTCTCACAGGCCCGGTAGCACAGTCGGTAGTGAACCTGCCTGCTGTGCCGAGAGTCGCGGGTTCGAATCCCGTAAGGGACAAATATTTGTATGATGACAATGAATATTTGTAACCGAGTCATGGATGTTTGTATCTATAATATGTATCCTATATCGTTGTCTAGTCATCATAATACAAGTCCAGGCTAGATTCTGGTACTTTAAATGTGACTAGATAATTTGTGTGACATTGTCCAAGATATTTGGGTTATAGTGTTAGCTCTTGCAACGTGGAACAAAACACCTCATCGTCGATGTGGACTTTGATAAACCACAAAGCCTCAAACCCAAAGAAAAATTCAATCAAAAGATACCTATCCAACAAAAACGATTTATTAAAATGCGTAATAATAATAAGAATAAGGTACAATCCCTCAATTTCGCAAAGACGTCTCGTGCAATTGAAATAAAGCAGCAGACCGTCACTCTTGCCAGAATCCCATTACCATGTTATTAAAGCAGCTCGCAGCAAAGCTAAATGAATCGTCGACCATTTTGTCATACATTGTAAGGTAAGAGAGGTAGCGGCGGCGCGGCGGCATGTTAACATAATAGTGGAGTCCCTGAAGGTTTTTACTTCGGAACCAGTTAAAACTACTACGATTTCGATAAAAAAAAAATGTAGGTAATTTAAAATTAATTAATTATTAATTACCTTTACAATTTAAAAATTTACGCTTTTTTTTGTATTGAAAGAAATCTTTGAGCCAGTGTAACTTTGAAACTATAATAACATAACGGAAATCCCGGTAAACTTACATTATTCTGTTTCATTATGTTTAATTATTCCCATTTTTATATCATAATAATGCTATCGGGTTATGGGCGCCCCAGCAGCGTAGCGAGGTTACAGGCGCGTAGCGGCGGTGTGTGGCGAGGGAGGATAGCGCGCGCGACATCGTAAAACATCTTGATACTTCAGGTTTTTTTTATTTTTTTTATTTTTTTTAAAACCTTTACCGTTTTTTATTTTGTTACCTTCCAAAAATCCTTAAACATGAGTAGATTAAGGGGTTCGATGGATGCTAATGATATCAATTTCACCCTGTATATTTAGCTAAATTTAGCTCTGACAGCTGCGAGGCTAGTACGTCAACCTGCGATAGCGACATTTAACATATCGATCTGTAAAATTTAGTATTTTATCTCGTTCGTTCGCGCGCAAATAGAAAGAGAGCGGAAGCGTGATAGCGTTGTATCACGCTGTATTCAATGACCAGAACTGGCGCAGCTAAATTTTACACCTTGCAGAAATTTTAAATTTATGCAACTGCATGGCTAGCATGGCAGCGAGATATATAACTATCACACCTTCACTATCTTTCTATTTACGCGCGAACCAGCGAGATAAAAGGAATGATATAGCCGTATCACGTGCAACATGCTATGCCTTCTGTATTCTAGAAGAAAATAATGAAAACGCATAATAATATGGAAGTAATAAATACACTTTATATTGTACTTTCAAATTATTTGTTCCTGAATTTTATCAGTATACGATTGTCATATTTTCGAAGGTCCGATATTTGCATTTCTTCTTTTTACGATTTCCATTTCCTAGCATGGCAGGTTTTTATTTATCGATGCATTCCGGGCGGATTAATTTTGCGGTTTAAATGTTTTCCTGAAAACAATAGAGAAAAACCATAAAAAAGCAATCGAAAAAATGTTTGTCGCAGTTAAGATAAACTAAGCAAAACAAAAAATATCACATGCGAGAATGACATGCGACGGTCAAAATTATGCGGTCGACGCATACCTACTTAAAATATGTACAATTTGGAACCTCGTGCAACCAGTGTTGCAAAAGTCACTTTGATAAAATCGGTAGTATTGGCGACTAAAAATCGGTAGAAATCGGTAGATTGTCCTAAGTTAAAGAATGTTTGTAAAGTTCTGGTTTTAGGCCCTATTTTTGCCTTTTAAAAATTCTTTCACCATTAGAAAGCTGCATTCACCCTGAGTAACATAGGCTATATTTATTGCTAGAAAAGATTAGACGTCCACCCGTGCGAAGCCGGGACGGGCCGCTAGTATTTAACAAAGCAAATAATAGAATTTGCCTTGTTAAATATTATAACGACTATAATTTTTAAACGTAGAGTTGTGATAGCCCACTTAAGCTTATGTTTTAAAACAATAATTGTATGAATAAGAGCGTGATTTGGACGCATTTATTATTCAAAGGAGACGAGTCGCACTTGGATATTGAACTTAGATTTCCAACTAACTCATAAATTATAGATTTATAGCAGACTTCAGCAGAGATATAAACTGATTCAAGATTTTGTGAAATATTATACCTAATTTAAACTTACTGCTTTAGCGAATTTTTGGTAAAATTTAGATTATACAGGGTGTAAAATTAAATTCGTTACTTACATATTCAACGTAGTGCTTCTGAGCTTTACTGTGAAGCCAATATCAAAATCGAAAAAAAAAATTGTTGTTTTTCTATAGAAAACTTCAATGGCTTCTCGACCCAAATTACGCTATGTATAAAAAAAAAGTTTTTTTTTAATAAATAGTGGGTAGCTCATAGCCTAGCGTTGACGTATCGAATATAGGTACAAAACCGTAGACTAAGGAGTACTTAATGGTCAAACAAAACTGCTTTCAGAACAATTTGCAATAAAATCGTGAGTCCGTTCAGTGCTGATAACTTATTTAACACATAAATTCACCTAATGCTAGCGACAAAACCATAATTACTTTCCTTCGAAAACTAATCTAAATTATTGTCAACAGAAAGTGGTCCGCGAGATGAATCGCCTGGGCATGCTGGTGGACCTGTCACACGTCGGCGAGAACACGACCAGGGCCGCAATCAGGATCTCTAGGGCCCCCGTCATCTTCAGCCACTCTTCTGTCTACAGCCTCTGCGCTCACAAGCGTAACGTCCCTGATGATATCATTATGTCCATGGTGAGTTTTATTCGCGGACATAGATCTAGATAACGCAAGTGTTCGTAATTTCGTATCTACTTCGAGTGCCCTTAGTACATAAATATAACAAAGAAAAAGCTTCAAACAATGATAGGTACAGTCATCAGCGAAATATCGATCAGCGTCAATGAACTTTGTCGAAATTAAAAATGATTTTAAACTTAAACAGCACGTCTAGCATGATTTCTATACACGCGAGCGACTCTGCTTTTCCCATACTACAAGTCGCGGCAAGCGCGGCTTGCGCTCTCCGAAAAGAGTGGGAACAGGTTATTTTGTATGCAGCGAAGGGGCGTGTCGTGCGCGTGAAGAGAAATCATACTAGACATGCAGATCAACATTTTACTAAAGGTTTGATGTCACGTGAAAGAGCATTTAACTATCTTCATCATAATAGCTAACAATAAAATTACGAGCACGAATTTAATATCAGAATAATTTTAAAAGTTACTTTCATCATTTACTTTTGATGTTGACTATACACTACTACAGGGAGCTGCGATGTGTGCGTCGGCTTTCGCCAACGAGGAAAAAACCATAGAAATATTAATTTACTACGTAGGTAAAACCGGCTCGGCCAGTGGAAAATCCCCGCTCGCGTCTCATGGTCATTTTATCTATGGGCTATTTACGGCTAGCATGCCACCCACGACAAAGCGTTTAAACAAGAAAACCGTCATGCGCGCTCTTTCTAACAAACGTAAAATAATAATGATGGAGGCACATCTCGATTTTTATCGTTTTCTCGGGGGTGGCATGCGAGGTCTACTGCTTTTTATAGCGCTTTTCCTCTCGGTCCTTTGCTTATCTGCGTTTGTAGTATGGTAGCGTGATATAGCGCTATCGCGCCTTATAGCTTTCTTTCTCTTTGCGCGCGAACGTACGAGATAAAAGGCGTGACAAAGCCTGTTAGTAGGGAACTGTAAAGAGCGTTCACAAAGGACCAGCGATGGTCTAATCTTAGTGGCACAGGTCCAAGCCAGTCAAAGCCCCAAACCCCCAAATAAATAAATAAAGCCTTATCATGCGCATTATGCTACGGCCTCTGATCCACTTCAGACTTACAATGTTGTCCGACATAACATAACATCTCAGTAATTATTATTAATATAAACGTTTACTGCAAAGATAAACTAAATACATATCAACTCAATTAGAAACTAAATTCACCCCTTTGATCATGCAATCTAAACTGACATCATAGTAGCTTCTGTAGCGAACCAAAGTTAATTATAAGATCTCTCATTATTAGTTAGTTCATGAACCTCTGAATTACCTTAAGTTCTTGACATTATTACGAGATAATTGTCAAGACAATCTGATGTATGTTATATCACCCGTTGATTTGATTTGTAATAATGTTCGATTCCATTTCGCAACTTTTGTAGGAACAAAACAAAGGATTTGATTACTCATACTAATTCGGAGATACGGAGATTGCCGATGTAAATGACTTTAATGCGAAGCCAAAAATATAATTTGAAAAAGAATTAGGTTCTTCACACCAATCGAAATAATATCAGCTGAATTTCAAGCTGCAGTCCATCTGCGTAGTAACTTTCTATTTCTAAGTACTACACTTACAGAAAAAGACCACATTTCATTCACAGACTAGGTATTTAGAATGAACTGATTTCAATGAGAAATCGGCCTCTTGGCCATAGCAGCAGAATAGAATACTTTTTAGATAAGTGTTTCCTACTGGACATTCACATTCGAATGCCATTTTACTATTGTCTAATGCGTAGTACTTCCTATCTCTATGGTATAATGTAGTTATTTATTTCTGAAAATTGGGGTCTATTTATTATTTCCCTTTTTTTCACACTTATTTTTAAGTACTGTCTTATATTATAAAGTCTGTGTATTGTTTGTAATGATCTTTTTTAAAACAGACTAATAAAAATGTATCGTTTACTCAACTTTTGAAATTCTGTCCAAGTAGGTTACAATAATAAATACCAACACGAACATTTTTGCGGCAAACAGTTGAAGAAGGCTTGAAAAAAGCTACTAAGTAGGTTGATTTGAAACAGCATTTCTCAGATATAATGTAAATACTATTTTGATCCTTATAAGAAGGAAAATGAGAGTGTTTTTACTTATTCGTTTCGATTCTTAAGACATTACTACATTATACCTACTTCTTTTCATAAAGCTAACAAAAACATAAAAGTTTGTCCGTCTTTCCTATTTGAATACGCCTTGAAAACACTGAAGTCTTCTACAGACACATTTTTGAATATAAACAAGAAACTTGGCGACCAATTTCCACATTGCTTGCCAGGCATGGATTAAGGCTGTTTCTTCTTTTGATGGCACATCAGACTAAGATTGGGCACTGTTAGTAAAATGATAATAATTTGAATATTGTATAATTTAAAATATCCCTGCATTCTACACAAAAAAAATTGTGTTAACGCCTAAAACGCCTTAAATAAGATGGCGTACATTATATTTTGGGCGTGTAACGTCACTTTGACAGCACTAAAGTCAGTTGTTGGTTTTCTGTAATCTTATTTTAGAAAGTGACAGGAATAAATTTGGTCAAGTTAAGTCGTGGCACAGTTCGAATCGACACCAATAATTTACTAAACTAAAATTGTAGATAGCCAACAGTGATCAGACCAAAGTAAATATACTTGATACCGGTTTATTACAAGTCCGACCCTGTAAAAGTTGTACTAAGTTTTCAAATTCTCGCCAAGTTTTTACCGTATGAAAATAATTCTTAATACCTATCCGCTTAATTTGATTTAGAATTATTTTTATTGTAGGTATTAATTATTAAAATAGTGCCGTTTTAAAAGTACATACGAGAATAATATTCAATCCATCATTATTTTTATGACGAAAATGTTATAATTTGTAATTTATCTTTATTGGTCAACTTATTGGTCGTCATTTCATCAAACATCAAATTACTTCATTTCTATAACAACGAAATTTAAATTTCAGAGCTAGCGCCTAGGCTAGCGCCAAATACATGATAAAAAATGTTTAAAAAAACCGGCCAAGTGCGAGTCGAGACTCGGGCAATTAGTGTTCCGTACAACCAATTATTTAACATGGGTCATTGATGAAACCACTATAAATTGACACTTACTTAGTATGTGGTCACATAGTAACTAAAGATCATTTTACACTGGATTTACTGATGTTAGTTTTTTGAGTATAGAAAAAAAACTATCCATGTTAGAGCCACCTTGATAATTTTCCCGCCATCTACACGTTATTTCTGATGTTCATGATTTTTTCAGATCTTATATGGCTATATTTTTTAAAATAGAGGTGGGGACAGCAATTTCTCGGATCGAATTGAAAATTTTGTTGAACAAAGATTTTATAAAAAAATTTAAATGTATATGTTTAGACTCGTATTTTCATAAGCTTTCAATTGATTTAGCTTTTTTTTACTTCATTTATGATATTGGACCACCAATTGCTATATCTGTACCGAGTTTCAACTCCTATGTCTTACGGTCTCTGAGAAAAATGCCTGTGACAGACGGACGGACGGACGGACAGACACCGAGCTGATTCCATAAGTGTTCCGTTTTTCCAATTTTGGTACGGAACACTAAAAAGTACAAAATATGTAATTTTGAAAATAAACATTTAATCTTATTTTCAATAAAAATAAAATAATGTTTAATCAATCAATAATATTATAGTTTATTAGTAAAAGTTATAATGTATTTAGTAAAACAGTTGTAAAGCACTCAACTAAACTAAAATATTACTAGACTAAACAAAGTATTTGTATAACGAACATAACTGCAAGATTTTATGGGATACATTAATAAGTATTAAGGGGCTATGTGAAAAAAATAGGATTCTTCAAAGCTTCATATATCATGAAGTACTAAAAGTAGGAGTATGATTTTCGAATATGTATAAATTGAACATTATAAATGAAGTTTTGATTTTGCCTCTGTTTTTATCTATAAACGCTTGGAACTGCTAAACGGTGAATAATAGAAACACAAGACTTGATTTAAAAAAAGAGATTGATATTTTCTAAATTTTGATTAGAGCAGAATTGAACTTACATAAATAGTACAATCACAATTAAATAAAGTTTGATTTGGTGCTTGATTCGTTTCAGGCGCGCGCGCCGCCCCATCTCTTTTTCTCGCATCAGGCACTAATATAAGCTATCCCACGCCCATTTCGCTTAAATTATTTTTCGTCATAGGCCCTTAACATATTAAGGGCATGTTTCACCCCCCTCTGGATAAGATCTTAATAGCGTATCTGACAGATTGTTTGACATATTTCCTATGGAAGATAATTATGTCAAATGATCTGATTTAAAACTAGCATATTAAGCATAAGTGTATTCACGACTAGAGAGGGTGGTCAGAGATATTCTGAAAACTCAGAACATCCTCGTTTCCCGTGTATCCTTCACGTTGAGAAAAACGAGGTGATTCCATAAGTGTTTTGTTTATCAATTTTTTTACGGAACCCTTAATATACAATATTCTTATTATTAATTGTATGGTTTATAAATGGCTTGTTGTTACAGAAAGAAAACGGCGGTCTTATAATGGTTAATTTCTTCCCCGACTTCGTGAAGTGTGCTCCAAACGCTACCCTCTCCGATGTCGCAGGTATTTTTAGATAATATTTGTATTTAGTAAACATTTATGTATCTTTGGTTCATACGTAATGCTTTCCTGACTGTTTTTTTTAACAAAACAGTTACTGAAATCGAAATCTATTATGAGCATGGAATCTTTCTTCTTCCTACGTTCTTATCGCGTTTAAATATCTTGGACAATGTAAATAATAAATACAGATAAAATTAACGTTTAATTCCCAAAATTCTGACAGAATAACAACGGCTCTAAGAACCGAACCTACTAAAATGTTTAACTTCAATCTACACCCACACGTAGTCAACTATAAAGGTGGACTTCCGATGCTAGCGGCCGACGGACGATGCGGCCATACTAGTTACTATGAAAACGTATGGCGCCGCTTCCGATGCCAGCGACTGACGCGCGCGTCAGACGCGCGCGGCCATGTCTATCGCATCGGCCGCGGCCGCGCGCGGCTATGCGCTGACGTCACGCAGAACAAGAATGTTCGCCAGACATATTACGATGTTTTTACCGAAAATTTGCTTAATTTTCACTATTTTTTATTTGTATTTTATTATCTGCAAGGTCGCTCATCCACGTTGCGATAACACCATCTATCGATCCATTTGAAACTAATTTATCTTTTTTCGGAAAATCCCTCTTGCCTACATAATTATTAGCTAGACAGCGATCCATACATAGATTAAAAAGCCAAGGGGACGCAACGCATCCCTGTCTAATTATAATAACTCTTAAAAATGTATTTTATCAAAAATCCTGTAAAAAAAAATGCATTCATATATTTCTCTAAACCTATCAATCTATCAATCAATCAAATATTATTTATTAAAATATGTATTGTTTTTTTTATTTGTGTTTTTAAACAAAACACCAAAACATAAGAACATACCCTAAATTTCGGGGAAAATACCCTAAAGTGATAACACTCTGCACAATAGGCACGCGTCAGTCGCTGACCTCGGAAGTGAGGTCGTGAGGCCGCGCGCGTCTGACGCGAGGTTCTGTCATATTTGACAGAACCTCGCGTCAGACGCGCGCGTTAGTCGCATCGGCTGCTGGCATCGGAAGTCCACCTTAGTCGCATCGGCCGCTGGCATCGGAAGTCCACCTTAAGTAGTAGAACTGTCACTTAGAAGATAGTAGCAGTCGTGTGGTTCTAGACTTTTCTGGCCGCTCTTGTAGCTTCTAGCCGAGAGAGGGCGTCTCAGAAAATTTTGCGACTTAATCAATTCTATTGCACAACTTTGAAGGCCGAAGTTTCCGTTACAAAAGTTCATTATTATGATAAAGATTTCACGATAAATAATGTAGCTCCTTTGGTCACATAAATAAAAGTTTTTTTTTACATTGACTTCCTTATTTCTGCGGGTTCTGTTCAGATGTAATATATAAGTAGGTACAGGGTGAAATTGATATCATTAGCATCCTTTGAAACTAACAGTCTACCCATCAAACTGAACAACTTTCACTATGGGAGCAAACCGATCGGAGCAAAAAAATAATCAGCTGTTCCATACTAAACTGCAATGCCTACTCGACGCAAATGTATGCAACAGCAGATTTTTTTTTGCTCCGATTGGTTTGCTCCCATAGTGAAAGTTGTTCAGTTTGATGGGTAGACTCTTAGTTTAAAAGGATGCTAATGATATCAATTTCACCTTTCATCTTATATAGAATATAGAATATATAGAATATAGAAACAAAAGGACAGGTCTCCTCTAAGGAATAAGCATGAAAAGAAGCGGTCCATTCTCCATCAGGCCCAGTGCAGTTGAGGCAAGTCGAGTGCTCAACTTGCCTTTAGAATCATTTTCAAGCTGCCCATAGTCCTAGTGATTCGGAATGAGACGAGACATTCGAGCACTTAGAGTATATATGTATACCTATAAGCGAAGTTCGAGCGAAGCCTAAGTTCGAGAATCTCGATCGGTTTTTCTCACGATTGTCTTTTGTTCGAAGAACTCGTCTCGTCCCGTGCTTGTCCGACAAGCGAGGTTGAGCGAGAATCTCAAAAAGTTTACAGCATGATGTAAGTAAAAATTGCAAACAGATAATTTTTCGAAAACTTTGGATTTTTGTCGGTGCGCCCGTGAAGCATGAGGTGGTAACTATGGCATAGTATAACCTTTCTTAGCCGGAGTCGGTTCTACCAGTGGATCTTATATTAGTTGGCATTTAGCTGACGTTTCTGGGATAGGACGAAACAAGATCGACACAAGATGTCAGATCCAAGAACAAGATAGTCTCGATATCATTTCGTTCTCCTCCTGACTCGCTTGCCAAATCACTACACAGTCCTCTATTTGTGTACCTTCTTGATCCCTGAATTCTACAACTGCGTTAGTAGGTACATATAGGACGCGAGCTTGGCTTATTTCCATAACTACGGGATTAAGTTAACTTGCTGACTGCTTTAGGATCGTGAAGCGATGGCGTGCAAATCTAATGATTTGGGATTCTAATTCTGCGCAGACGTCGTACGAATACTAATCCGAAGCAAGAATGGGTGATAGCTTTAGGAAATGAAGTTAGTTTCTGTATGGGTTTTGTTTTGTGTTAATTTGTCTGTGAAATGTAAAGGATCAATTTAGATGCGGGTTTTACGATGGCGTGGTCCGATTTATCAAAGAAGACACTTTTACAAGCCCAACAAATTCTACCGCAGGTATTATTATTATTTTGGTTGTAAGGGCTTGGTCAATGACCAATAGCTACTGCGACCTGAATAGATCTATTGTAGCTGTCACCCTAGACCTAAAGGTCGTTTCCTAGGCCCACGGACTTCATGAACCGTGTTATGCTCTTGGAGGGGAGGTCCCTAATGTCATTAGGTGTTATTACGTATCCACCTAGATGGCGACTAGGTGGATACGTAATAACACCTAATCGTACCGCAGGTACCTATTGAATTGAATTAAATGCAAAGCATCGGTGGCGCGTTGCGGAGCTCAATCATGAGGGAACTGCCTAGCCTCCGTGGTCTAATGGTTAAGAGCGCTCTCGACACGGAGGTCGTGGGTTCGATTCCCACGGGGGACACCTAGAGATATGTCACTTTGTGCGTTTTTCCCATAGAGAAAATAACGCGCTCCCACGAAGAGATGGCATATCGGCTTGTTTCTATAGAAAATGTTGTCGCCAACAAAGGGGGTGAAAAACGGGTGAGGGGAGGGTTAACATTTAAATACGCTACTTCCCGCTAGATGTGTATGATATGACGTCAGGCCCAGTTGAGTATCTGTGCACAGTTCGATACAACATCTCTACCCCAGGGGAGCGCGTTATTTTCTCTATGGTTTTTCCCCAATTGGTTAGGACATTGCAAGCTGAATCACCTGATTGTCTGAAAACCTAATTCAATAAAGTGTCTGCGACCGTTATTCGTGGTTAATCTTATCGCGATTGTATGATTGATTGTTTCTGGTGGTAGTAGTCGTTACATAAAACCCACGTCCGAGGCCGTATGGCGATCTGAAAAACTCTGACACCAGGGTGCCCACACGATAAGAAGAAGAAGGATCCAAATTCGCACGGACGACATGCCACGTACGAGTTTTTCTAACTTATGTACGTCCGACTGCTCTCGAACTGTGAAGGTAAACATAGTGAGGTAGTCCTCCAATCCACATTGGGCACGCGTCGTGGTGGTCCAACGCCCATACACTGGGTTCTTGAGGGTAGGCTGCCCTGTGGTGGACATGGCCGTAAGTTTTTGTAGGTATGTATGGATCAATAAAATCTTCGGCCTGTGCCAACTGGACGCCTATGGAATACAAAAACAGCGTGTATACAGGGAGTAACAAAACACCCTAGTAACACTTCAGACCATAAAACTTAACAACTTTCACTATAAATAAAATAAATAAAAATAAATATCTTGGACAATTTCACACAAATTATCTAGCCACATTTAAAGTACCAGAATCTAGCCTGGACTTGTATTACGATGACTAGACAACGATATAGAATACATATATAGATACAAACATCCATGATTGGGGTACAAATATTCATATTCATCATACAAATATTTGTCCCTTACGGGATTCGAACCCGCGGCCCTCGGCACAGCAGGCAGGTTCACTACCGACTGTGCTACCGGGCTGTCATAAATCACTATGGAGCCAACACCGAGAAAAAATTAAAAAAATCAGCCGTCCCATACATTTGAGTAAAAGCACAGAATAGGTAATAGTATATAGTTCTACATACAGAACGGCCACTCCCCGCCCCCCTCTGACTTCAGATACCTCACCTCCCCTCACACTCTCTGTGGTAACTTGAGGGAAGCCGAGCAAGGGAATGCAGTCAGGCGCGCGCACCCGTTGGATTTGACTACATAAAATATATTTTATTTTCCTCCTCACTGTAAAAATAAATGTTGGAAAATAACGCTAAATTCACATTTTCTGTGATTCTTTAGCTTAAAAACTATTTTTAATAACAGAATGAACTATAAAAAGTAACAAAATGTATAATGTAGTTCATACGGTGCGTGTTATGTCAACCCTACACATATGTCATGCACAATTTTCACAAAGAGCGCATGTGCGAACGTCATCATGTCAAATCTAAAACGTTGTTTGAAGTGCCGGACCTGTGGTAAAAGTCTGTAGGTATACTGCAGTTTTGGATGAAACAGCAGATTTTTATTTCGCGATTTCGAAGTTGGCTCCATAGTGAAAGTTGTTCAGATTGATGGTCTGAAGTATCCCCTTAAGTATTTACTACGGTGTTTTGTTACACCTTGTACACGCTCATCTGGTAGTATAAGAACAATGACTTTCTTGGATAAAAACTCATTGTACCTATTGGCTATGTGCACGACACTAGCGCCACACTAGCGCGGCGTAGCGCATGAACTATGTCACTATTATAGTACTGTAAAGGACTGTGTTTGTTCGAGGATTCTGCCAAAACTACTGGACTGATTTTGATAAAACTTTTTATATTTAAAAGCTTATTATTAGTGTTAAAAGCTAGCTTATATTTTATTCCGGTACGATGACGGGAGCGGATGCGGACGAAGCCCCGCACAAAATCTAATTTGTATCGGAATTCCCATACAAACTTTTACCTCAGTAACACCTTTGAGGGTTTAAAATGCGACAAGCCTTTTTAAGTGAGCATCTAGATGCCAATAGAAACTTCCATGCCAAATTTAAAGTTAGTAGTCTTGACAGTTTTGGAGATTTCGTGTTAAGTTAGTGTGCGGATTTGCATAGATTCAAGCAAATCTGATACAGCTTCACCGTCAGTAGTTCAAATTTCTGCCACAGCGTGCGCTGCGATCGACTTGACAGTTCCCAACACCCACTTCGCACATAGCCAATATTGGCTATCAGTATCTTTCTGCCTTGAAACAACAAAGAACTAAAACTCAAACGTGCTAAATCTAAAGTACGTTGACGTTTCAATGTTTAGGAGTTATGAGCTCACAAAGTTGGCACACACAGCTGCGAATGCTAAACAGCTAGATTAGTCTATGTCCTCGTGTTTTGATACCATGCAAAATGTGCATGTCCGACTTTTGTACGACCGAAGATTCATACTTATCTAAATAGGTCTGGATTTCTCTTGTTGGTTTTGTCATGGAATATTGAAGAATAAATTTCGGTTCAAATGGGACCTAGTAATACAGCTTATTTGTAGTATTAGGGTTCCGTACCCAAAGGGTGAAAACGGGACCCTATTACTAAGCCTACGTTGTCCGTCCGTCCGTCCGTCCGTCCGTCTGTCCTACAGGGTTGTAACTTTTGAACCATAATAGCTAGATAGTTGGAATTTTCTCAGATTATGCGTTATTACGGCGGATTTGTTAACAAACAATAAAAAGGCCAAAAAGTTAAAAATTAAGAGGGGTTTTCAACAAGAAACTAGTTTTTATCAACGTTTTTTCTTCACGCTCTATCGTAAAAACGATAACATATACAAGCGTCAAACTTAGTGTGATTATAGAGCAAACTCTACAGAATAACAACAAATACTAAAAACCGGCCAAGTGTGAGTCGGTCTTACGCTAAAGGTCCCGGACAAAAAAAAATTTTTTTCTAAGTTAATAATGTTGTGTTCTGTGGTGGTGTGGTACGGAACCCTCGGTGCGCGAGTAGCCCGACTCGCACTTGACCGGTTTTTATTTCTATTTAACATTGTGTCTTTACGTCAAATAATCGCCTGTCTCTGACGGACTGATTGATTGAGACCTGAAACCAATGATAATGTCATTGCCTGAGACTGATATCCAAGATACCCTCATTTTCGGGCTTGCGAATACAGAAAATTTACTCGAAAACTATTGAACAGATTTTAATGATTCTTTCATTTATAAAATTTCATCTTTTCTGAGAACGATTTAACACATTCACTGATACTGAAATTATCTTAGATTGTGACACAAAAATTATTAAAAATCTCAGAAAATTTTACATATTTTGTTTCCTACGACGCAAATTAAATGAGAGTGAGAGAAGAGAAATGAATGTGCTTCAATACGATACATGATAATGTTTATGACTCCATATTATTAATTTACATAAATATTTTAAAAGAAGAGAATAATATGGGATAAGTTGTCGCTTTTTCTGAAAGATCTATGGTTATGTTCGAAAAAATTATACTACTATTTTTTTTTATTCTTATGGCTTAAATAAGTCAAATATTATCAAAAACATTTAAATAAACTGAAATTTTACTATCAATGAATTATTTTGGATAGTGACTAACTCGTGGTATCTTTATGTTATTTTTTCACGGGTCGTTGAATTTCAGTCTAGTTAAATGTTTTTAGCAATCATGAACCTTTAGAGTCAAATATCTCAGCTCCGATGCGAGCTAGGCCATAAGTTTTTTACAAAATGTTTGCTATTTATAGTACTAAAATTATACAATACATTCATTGGTCACCGCGACTGTTGAAAAAATTTCAATACTTTTACTCATACACATTTTTTTCATAGCGGGTTTTTCACCTAACTAACTTTGGAAGCTGATTCCAGCGTTAAATTGCCTATTGAGGACACTTTTTTATTATTATTTGGTATTTTGATAAATCACTGAAGTTTTAAAAATCAGTTTCAACCTATGAAATATCCATTTCATATTTTTAAGAGAATTTTGAAAATTTTGCTCCGTCCAACTCAAACCTAAAGCACCTTTGAACTCTTTTTCGGTAACTTGTATGGATGTTGTGTTGCTGATTACTTTACATATGGAAGTGTATTTTCAGGCAATGATGTTGCATAAGCAAAACTTAAAAATTTCTTACGATGTAAAAAGTTATGACAGTTTTAAGCCGCTCCGGTAGAAAATTCTCAAATACACCTTTAAAAAATCATAATTACTAAACTACAAAAAATCTCGGAACACACACTGAACGTACATGGGGTATTTTCGGATACACCTATACTCCATTCCAGATAGGGGCGAAAAGAAGGTAAAAAAGATTCTTTACAGTACACAGTTTAAAGAAATTATGAACATTGTATCAAACAACAAAATGGCGATGTTGAAAGACCTAAAGAAGCAGTGGTGCGCACATGTGGTTCGCCTTTGTTTCAATGAAGCTTTTTTAAAGACTGTTATGAAAAAAATCCGTCAGGTGGCGCTAGTAGTAGCTATATTGCCAATTCGAAAAAAACATCTTTAAAAATTCTAAAAAATTGTATTAAAATTATTACGACTTCATTTAAATCGTTATGATCGTCATCGTATTATTAATGTATGAATAAATTTGTCTCTAAACTTGGAAATCTAGGAAAATACGTTTGGCAAGCATTAGTTTATTACTGTGGCAATTTTTTTTAACCGACTTCAAAAAAAGGAGGAGGTTCTATGTTCGGCTGTATGTATTTTTTTTATGTATGTTCACCGATATTTTCGTCAATTGTGAACCAATTTAAAAAATTCTTTTTTTGTTTGAAAGGGTATACTCCCGAGGTGGTCCCATTTTTTTAACCTACTTAAAAAAAAAGAGGTTCTATGTTCGGCTGTATGTTTTTTTTTATGTATGTTCACCGATATTTTCGTCAATTGTGAACCAATTATAAAAAAATCTTTTTTTGTTTGAAAGGGTATACTCTCGAGGTGGTCCCATTTTAATTTTGTGAAGATCTGATGACGCGCTTCGGAGCTACACAATAGAACTCCTCAAAAGTTGACAGCAAATCGTCTGCGATTGAACCATTTGCCTTGTTTCAATGTACCCTTTGCGTATATAATTGATATCTGAATCGAACTAACATATTAAAATTTAATCACTGAAAGTTATGAAATCAAAATTTTTTACAAAAAAAGTAAAAACCGACTTCAAAAGTAAAAAAGTAAGAAATAATATTTCAGCCTATGACTTTTACGTTCAAATCTATAAGGAAATTAATTTGTTTAATTTTTTACTTTTGAAGTCGGTTTTTACTTTATTGTAAAATAATTTTATTTACCGAAATGCCTCATTGATATAATCAAAGAACATTATAAGCAGTGATAGGAATAGGTAGTGCCTATTTGCCTAAACTTGGAAGAACAGAGACAAGAAACGGAGACTTCCTTAGGTCTAAAATTTTTTCCGGGACATCTGTCCCGAAATTCGGGACAACACTTAAATACATTACAAAAATATGTTATTTGAAATAAGTAATTCGTCTATATTTACTTCAAGTTTGCGACTAGACATAACATAATAAATAACATACACAGTCGTTACAACCATAAAATTTTCAGATTTTTTTTTTGGAGAACAAGTACAATACGACTTTTACGGTGTTGCCGTAAAAGTAAGATCTCGACCGGCGATTTTTGTGCGATGTGCTAATCCACACCTTATTATTTACCACAGTTATTATTATGGAGTTATAAATTATAAATGTTATGTCTAGTCGCAAACTTTAGGTGTATAGCATATTTTTTTAATGTATTTAAGTGTTGTCCCGAATGTCGGGACAGAATGTCCCGTAAAAAAATTTAATCCTAAGGAAGTCTTCGATTCTTGTCTCTGTTCTTCAAAGTTTAGGCAAATAGGCACTACCTATTCCTATCACTGATTATAAAGGGGCTTAGAAATGCAAAGTAGCGCTTTTGCTTAGGAGACGACTCGACCTGCCCTCTCGCTCGCACCACGCCGCGCACCTTATGCAAATCATTGCATAACCGTGTGGCACGCGCTCCATGCCTAATTTGCACTTCTAACTTCTCTTATAATATTCTGTGGATATATCCACAGACGACGATGATTATAATCGTCACGAGATAATTATGACAATTAGGCGACAGACTACAGAAGACTAATAGGTTTTTATTCACACACGTTGGACGCAAGACGGAGCGCCATACGGCAGCCCGTCATTTGTGAAGCAAGGAGTTGTATGAAACCGTACGTAGGAGGATACACGGTGACGCATTGCCACTGCGTCAATTCAGCAGCCGTCACCGCGGCGACGTCGCATGGTATGGCACACGGGTGATGCAGTGATGTGCGTAATGTTGCCAGCAGATAAACCATAAAGTGACCTGAAGCTCTACATTTTCGATTAAAATTATGAAACATTGTAACATATTCTAAACTAATTGCTGCAAAAGGAAAATAAATAATGTAGTTTCTGACCAATCGCAAATTTAAATATACCTATTAGAAAAATGTATGGTTTCTCCGATCTTCGAACACGAATCTAAAGTCAGAAATTCAGAAAAGTGGCCGCAATCAATCAATCAATCAATATTTATTGCTTTTTCATGTGGTTTACAAAGATGTTTTTAGAAATATTTTACAAGTTCCTGTCATGAACCCTGTGAGGGCACAGCAAATAACAATAAGAATTTAACAAAAGTAAATAAATCATAGAAAATTTTAACATGCCCACAAAAATTTTAATTTTAAAATTATATGAAAGAATATTTAATTATTACATCAAGATTAATTATAATTTAAACAATATATAAACATTTATTTCAAAAAACATGCATTATAGATAGTAAAATATTATCAATTATTAGACTCCTGGAAAAACTTTTGCAGCGAGTAATAGCTTTTATTAATTAGCAAATCCTTTAATTGGCGTTTGAATTTATTAGGGTTATTTTCATTTTGGATATTTTTTGGGATGTTGTTATATATTTTTACACACATTGAAAATGGTCCGGAGTGAAATATATGTAATTTTGATTTTGGAAGGGCAAGTCTACTTTGAGGTCGTAGGTTGGTTGGCCGAGAGTAGAGTGGAAACATGTTATTATTCTTTTTCACAAAATTACAAACTTCCAGTATGTATAACGACGTGAGCGTTAATATTTTATACTTAATAAAATACGGTTTGCAGCTTTCTAGATTTCCTATATTCGCGATTATACGAACGCATTTCTTTTGGAGTCTGAATAGATTTGTGATCGTGGTACTATTTCGCCATCTTGGACTTTTTGTTTTTCAACCGATTGCTCCCGAAATCGATATCTGGGGGTTTCTGCGATCTCTGAACACGAATCTAAAGTCATAAATTTGAAAAAGTGGCTGCCATCTTGAACTTTTTTGTTTTTCGACCGATTGGTTCCAAGATCGATATCTGGGGATTCCTGCGATCTATTAGCATGAATCTGATATCAGAAATCAGAAAATTGGAAGGAAAACAAATAAGGTTAAAAAACTAATAAGATCATCTTGAATTTAATTGTTTGTTAACTGACTGCTTCCAAAATAGATATCTCACTCCGAATCTCCGGAAAAGTACATGATGCCGGCCACTTTTCTAAATTTTTGACTTTAGATTCATGTTCGGAGATCGTAGAAACCCCCAGATATCGATCTTGGAAGCAATCGGTTGTAAAGCAAAAAAGTTCAAGATGGCGGCCGCTTTTTTGAATTTTTGACTTCAGATTCGTGGTTGAAGATGGCAGAAAACCCCAGATATCGATTTTGGAAGCAATCGGTTGAAAAACAAAAAAGTTCAAGATGGCGGCCACTTTTTGGAATTTTTGACTTAAGATTCGTGTTTGGAGTTGGCAGAAACCCCCAGATATCAATTTTGGAAGCAATCGGATGAAAAACAAAAAAGTTCAAGATGGCGGCCACTTTTTTGAATTTTTGACTTCAGATTCGTGTTTGGAGATGGCAGAAACCCCCAGATATCGATTTTGGAAGTAATCGGTTGAAAAAAAAAGTTCAAGATGGCGGCCGCTTTTTTGAATTTTTGACTTCAGATTCGTGTTCGAAGATCGGAGAAACCCCCAGATATCAATTTTCGAAGTAATAGATTGAAAAACAAAACAGTGCAAGATGGCGGCCACTTTTCTGAATTTTTGACTTAAGATTCGTGTTTGGAGATGGCAGGAACCCCCAGTTATCAATTTTCGAAGCAATCGGTTGAAAAACAAAAAAGTTCAAGATGGCGGCCACTTTTTTAAATTTTTTACTTCTGATTCGTGTTTCGAGATGGCAGAAACTCCCAGATATCGATTTTGGAAGTAATAGATTGAAAAACAAAAAAGTTCAGGATGGCGCCGGCGGCCACTTTTCTGAATTTCTGACGGATTCGATTGAGTGCATCCATACCACATCACACTACCAGCAACGCTCTGCGCGACGCAAGTAATACCAAATAATATTGATGTTACAAGCAGACGGATTAAATTCCAATGATTTCTGCAACACGGATTCTGCAACTGCATTTTTGGAAAAAAAATTGTTACAAATTTGAGTTTGCTTGAGACATTTTAAGTGATATTAGCTGATACCGACTTGATCTATTTTAAGATGTATTTTAAGGCTTAAGAAGAACTCGTTTAATACGTCTTCAAAATCGAATGTCAGCGCGGTTTATTAATACGGAATAACGGACATTAGTGAGCACCGGTGGCGTAGCGTGAGTGTCTTGTCTATCCCCCGGAGCACAGACCGATTTTGCTGCCTCCTTATCTTTCTACGTTAAACATAAAGGAGAGACCGAAGCGACCGAAGCCAGCTCGAAATTTTTTACCACAACCTGTTCGGGTTGTGGTCAGACATCTTTAGGTCTTTTGGTTTTGGTTTGGTGGGGTTGGTTATCCATTCAAAAATAGACTTTACTCTGCTCTACGAATTGGTTATACAGGTTGTTTATGGTAAGTAGTTGCATTACTAAAAGGGGTGATTATACTCATGATACTTAACAATTTTACCTAAGAAACCTAAATAAAAAAAAATTAAAAAAAAATCATTTATTTCAGGAAACCAGGTCCCATACAAAGAGCATTACATAGGTAGTTTGTCAGAGAATCAAGTTATTATAGATTAAAATTAAATTACACATTACATTACATTATTACATTTATATTATAAGTCAAATTCAGGTACATACACAATGTCAATTCAAATTTGCACATAATTATCTCATGTGAGCAAGATCACTCCACCAGTATCGCAGTCCAGTGCCTCATGATTGGACACTCGCACTTATCACCTATCACCAAAAAAAAAACCACTATCACCTAAATAAAATTCATAAAATTTTTTTTGGTCTTCCTATAGTAAATGCAAGCAGCTGATCCATCATTTGTATGAAAAGTTGAAATTTTCATACAAACGTTAGATCAGATGACTGAATTTTGCGGATTTCCTATAGGTTTCTTCAGAAACGTATTTCAGTGTCATAGATACAATCACACCTTAAAGTAATGCAACTGTTTACCCTAATACCCTGTGGTTCAGTCAGAGCTCAATCAATTAATATTTTTGCCACCTCTGGTAAAGTGCCGCCCGGTGCCCGGGGCATTTGCCCCCCCTCGCTATGCTACTAGTGAGCACATACATAACAGACGTTTTCTTATTTTTCCATCAACTCTGATAGTGTGAACTAAAATGTGCCTAAGTATGTGAGTATACCCGGTGACAGCGTTTTAGTTCTAATAAATGCCAGTGCGCTACAGACTATTGGCTGTTTCACTCGCTATCCCTAATTCTTATATTCATCAGTCATCAAACACTGACATAAGTGTTTCGAATTTTTTATAAAATGATCACGGTCTGAAAAGGTTTCGTAGCCCTGCTTCTGTGATCTTCTTTTTTTCGTCTTTAATAAAAATGGAGTATAGGGGTGAGGAATCTAAAAAAAATTTGGAGGTCTCCGTTTGGACCACCCCGTTTAGAAGCCATTTGTGCGGATTTTTGCTCGATGTTCACAGAAAGATCACTACCATTGATTTGATTACATTCGGTATTAAAAGTCACTAAGAACATTTTACAAAACCGGACAAATCCAAGTAAAACTTGCGTAATTTAAGAGGAAAGGCGGTCTGCAAGTATTTTGAAGAATAGGTTTTTAACAGATCTATTGCTACCGCGCTGTTCCAGAGCAACAGAGCTACCAGTGCGAAAGTGACAACTGCAGCTCGGACTGACTTTCGTATCCTCCAAAACTAAACCGATTTTAATAATTATTTCAAGAGTAATATGAAAAAGACTTTGGCTATGTCTGAATGTTTTTCGTTTATGGTTTATATTCGTCAAATTTCCTTGCTGGGAAATTGCTCAATTTTACCGCTGTACTTAGACAAGTACAGCGGTAAAATTGAGCAATTTCGTAGTTTTCAAAGGCTTCTTGTTCTTAATCTTATAGTAATTAATTTATGGAAAAACAAAACATAGGGATATGGCAGAGGTAAAATAGAATGTATAGTAAAAAAATATTTATCTAGTGTCATTATCCAGGGAAAAAACAAGGGAATTCTTTTGTATGGACTAAACAGAACCCGCCTTTCCTCTTAATTAGTGTTTCAAACCAATTCTTAAAACAACGTCTGTTTTCGATCGATTGTTAACATTGTTATCTATCATAATTAGGTCACTATTGTATCTATTATAATTTAAAAACCAATGTGCCAACATTCTATGTCATACAGTACATATCACTATAAACAGTAGGTAGGATACACAAACACAAGAAAAACACCAAAGTGATTTCAATATTGTACCGCTCATTCTATTCAGCTACAGAATAGTAAAAATTTTAGGTAAAAACTTATTTTAAACCTATTTTTTGTATGTTGAATAGTTTAAAATTCATTTCAAAAAGTTTTCTTATAAGTGGACGCGAGCTTCGCTTAGTTTCTTTTTTTATGAGAAAACTATTTTACTAAAAGTACGGGTCGAATCCCGTTTTTCTATTGAACATTTTTAATATTTGTAGGACTTTCGAGTTCAGAAAAATTGGATGAGTTTTTTCGTTGCGAAGTTTTATTGCCTTTTTTTCTGCTGCCGATAGCACAGATTATTGAACAGTTACTACGTAACCGATAGGTCCAAAAAAATCCCTTGCATGTACAGGTGACTCGGATTGAACGATAAACGAATCGACCTGAATCTCATGAAATGAAAATAAAACCGGTCAAGTGCGAGTCGTGCTACTCGAGCACCGAGGGTTGCGTACCACACCACCACAGAACACAACATTATTAACATAGAAAAAAAAACTTTTTATGTCCGGGACCTTTAGGGCAAGACCGACTGACACTTGGCCGTTTTTTAGGATTTTTTGTTATTCTGCAGAGTTTGCTCTATAATCACACTAAGTTTGACGCTTGTACGTATTACCGTTTTTACGATAGAGCGTGAAGAAAAAACGTTGATAAAAACTAGTTTCTTGTCGAGAACCCCGCTTAATTTTTAACTTTTTTATTATTTGTTAACAAATCCGCCGTAATAACGCATAATCTGAGAAAATTTCAACTATCTGGCTATTACGGTTCAAAAGTTACAGCCCTAAATAGGTAGGACAGACGGACGGACGGACGGACGGACGGACGGACGGACGGACGGACGGACGGACGGACGGACAGACGGACGGACGGACAGACGGACAGACGGACGGACGGACGAACGGACGGACGGACAACGTAGGCTTAGTAATAGGGTCCCGTTTTCACCCTTTGGGTACGGAACCCTAAAAAGTAAGAAAATATAGATTTTTACATGGAAGTGTCCATAGTCTAAAAAAAAACAAGGTCTTTTATTCCCAGAGTGACACAAGCCTACGTCACAAAAAATGGCCGCTAAACATGGTAAAAGAGTATGATGACGTAGGCTTGTGTCAGTCACGTGGTCAGTCACGTGGTCGGAAGAGAATACCAGGCGCAGTATATTATTGTACCATGGAAGTGTCAAAATGTCAGCTCTCTAGTCAAAGTACAGACTGAGCCTTTTTGCAGCGATAAAAACGTGCGTTTGTCCATCGCGTGACTTAAGAGCGACTCGATTCAAACGCGTGATTGGTAGTGATGCACACACATGTTTGTATTCATGCACACGCGCATGTGCATTGTAGCAAAGGCTGTCCACAAATAACTGTTCAAATAATTACGAAAGTTTTGCATCGTGGCTGTACCGCGTTTGCATCTAGGTATGCTTTATCGCGTTTGCATCGATGCTGTATCGCGACTCAATCGATGTTTTTTGCAGCAACAACGCAGTGTGTAAAGGGCCCTAATCTAATTACCCCAGTGTTGCTTACTCTAAAATTGGATTTCTCAATTTTTCATCAGATTCTGGTCTACCTATAGGTAATAGAGGTAGATTGGTGGGTATTGGGTATTAGCAACTATTAACAGCAATTATTAGCAAATAATAACGAATTAGCTTAGTACCTACGCTACAGTCGCTGTTACAGTTTCGTCATAAATATATCCATCCAATTCTGGTCTTTCATTCACCCTGTTAGTTTGACCACCAATGATTTGGACTAATATTGAAACTGCAGATCGAATGGTCTTAAAATTGTTTGATTAACAATTTCCTCGAGCGAGAGCGACCCGCCCACAAGAATCACGGAACCAATTTCAAATTTGTTGGCACAAGGCCAAAGCTCTTGCACAGCAGTAATTTTGTCGACTTGATTCACTACGATATAGCTTTATCCACATTACAACGGCACGTCGACGAACGGGTGCAGCGAGGACAGTACACATTGGTACAAATAACCCACATTTTTATACGGGCAGAGAATATAATGGTTTGACAGCGATGGCCAAGGAAGATGAATGGCAATGAAAACCACTGGAAGAGCGAAACAAAGTTATATATAACAGCTGACCGTCTTCTAATGCCACAACAGAGACACACATTGTTAGTCCTTCCCTAGAGGTTGTCAGCCTGCCCAGTGCTGGGCATAGTGCGCAACGCTTTTTTATTGTACCTGTTGTAATATTACAAACATCCCCCACATTTTGTGATGAAGATGTGTGTTGTAGAGTTTCTGGCCGTAACTTCCGACGCGATGGTTAGACTTAAAAAATGACGTCTGAAAGCTATTTTCATTATATTATTTGATTAAAAAATATCTGATTTGAGTTCCATGACTCAGGATCCATCTTACAACATACATGACCATCATTCAAATGTTTGCCCCTTGCGGGATTCGAACCCGCGAACTTCGGCACAGCAGGCAGGTTCATTCATTACCGACGGGCTGTCAAATGAACCTATGATTAAGCCAAATATAATCAGACATATTGTGGGAAAAACTAAAAAATAAAACTGTATACTTTCAACTAAGTTCTCTTTTACAAAAAAAAAGTGATATTGTCTAGAAAGACTCCGTAGAACTCTAACAATGCTCCCTTGCGACACTCTTCAATTCGACAGCTAACAGGGTTGCCTTGCCTACGAAATAGAGAAATTCGTTTTGTTCTGTTTTATAACCAATCGTTACAACCCTAACAACAAAACGATTCCGCCATCGCGCCATTAGACGCTCAAATACCTATAACCGCTCGAATCGGTGAATTCAAAGTTAGGCGTAATCGCGCTCGAAATTTTAGGCAACTCCAAAAGTTTCGCACGTTATCGGAATAACGCCCCGCGATCCGCACGATTTGAATCCTGGAATACCTAGCAATTTGATTTCGTTTAATAGTCTTTACTCTTTCACAAGTTTCAATAAAATAACGAATACATAATTGTAACTTATGCCGAAGTTCTTGTGTCAAGTCCGTACCGCATTCTTTTAATTTAAAAAATGCCTAGTCCTATGACAATGTAAGCCTATGGGACTAACGATCATGATGACATATAAGGGGTCTCCCTTCCAAAAGCATAACACGGTTCATGAAATCGTGGGCCTAGGAAATAATGCCCTTTAGTATGAAAGCTTCAATAGATACATTTTCTAATAATAATAATGGGGCTCTTAAAGTAGCCAAGTACCTAACTATAAAATTGCTTTCACCAAACTTACTTTATAATTATTTTGACCTATATGTTATGGACTTCAGAATTGTGACAAACACAAATTAACGGTTTTTTTAATTAGCCGGGTTCAACTTGGATAGTCAGAAACAAGAAGGTTTCAAATTAAAAGTCCTTCGAATGGTTAAATGGAAAATGCATTAGCTAAGTGAGACTAAACTAATGTTCAACTGATATCATACATTTATAACTATTTTATAACTGAATGTTACATGAAACTGCAACTTTCGCAGCTGAGTAAATGGAATAATTGACGCTCGCGCTTATTTCAGAAACACTCGAAGTTTGCCGCTTGCAGTATGTTATATTTTTCGCGCTGTGAAACTGAACAATTTACTAAACTTTGTAACATAGCAGCAACTGTATTTGTAGCAGAGTGTTTATTTTCTTTTAAAAAAATGTTCTCTTTTTTCATAAATCGTTGCGACACGTTGCTGATGGAAAACAATCTAATTCCCAAGGTTGTACAGTAGGTATACGTTAGTTACAAATTCCTCCTCTGAAAAAAGCGTGTTTTCGAGCTCTGAAAAGAGTAACAAGAAGTGATAGCCGTATTTCTTCTATCTTTACAAAGTCAAGTTTCAAATCTGCTCATAATAATGTATACAGGTGGAACGTAACGAGGGTCTTTCCTTTAACTTTCCCTAAAGAACATAGGACGAAAAAAAAATGTTGTCCTCCAATACTAAAGTGCGGATCAGCCAGTCTATTTTCTGTTCGAATGTATGTATGTTCTTTTTTTTTTTCAAATTTCTTCAACGTGTACTAAGTTGAAGAAATCCACTCTAAGGCGGTGTCCTATTGCCATCGCACGCGCGATGGTGCGATGCGATCTCATCGCGCGATGAAACCGATCGCGCGATCAAAAAACGTGTGTCCTAATTTGGTGCGATGCGATCGATGCGATCGATCACCCTCCCTTGCTTCGTGTACCTGCACTCAGCGGGACCCCGTGTCCTAGAACGATGCGAGTATGTATGGGATTTAGTTCCGAATTTGTTCTATCGAATTCAATTAGAAATAAAAAAAAATCCGTCAAAATGGAAGAATTAGATCCAGAGCCACCAACGGTCTAGGGCCTAAACGTATTATAATTATAGGAAAGCTGGATTCAGTCTAGCTCGAAAATAGACGCCAAAGTACATCATTTAGCCTCGGTCTTATGACTCAAAGCGGTCACTGATTTTTTTTACAGCGGTAAGACAATCGCGAAAAAATGGGGTCTGGGCCTAAATATATAGGATACGAACTGGACGCATTTTAAGAAAGAGCCCTCTTAGGAGAACACCACAGCAGATTTAGTTATTCTCAAATCGGTCACCGTTCAAAATCAGACTGGGGTTGAAAATAAAAAAAAATAGGTCTTAGGCCTAAACATATAGGAAATGTGAAACCAACTTGGATCGAAAGAACACACTTTACCCATCACGAAAAACCCGGTCTTACATGGCGGATCGGTCACCTTTCCAGAATCAGACCACTTTTATAATATAACAAAAATGACAGATATCTCGACAATGGTAAGTGATAGAAAAAAATTTGTAATGAACAAAATTGTTGAAAATTTAATGGTCTTCACGCTTGTATAAACTTTGTTTACAATCCTATGCATAGGAGACGAGATATTTGTAAAAACTGAATAATTAAAATAGTAACAGACAGATATATCGACAACGGTTGATGATAGGAAAAGTTTTTGAAAAATAAAATTGTAGATAATGTTATGTTCTACAAGTTTACAACTTTGTTCACGATTTGAAGCATACGAAAAGAGATATTTGCAAAACCGAATAAATTAAAATAGTAATAGACCGATATCTAGAAAACGGTTCATGATAGAAAAAGTTTGTCTGAAAAACAATTATAGACAATGTTATGTTCTACAAGTTTTGTTCTAACTTTGTTCACAATTTAATGCATACGAAAAGAGATATTTGCAAAAACGAATTAATTAAATAGTAATAGACAGATATCTCGAAATTTTTTGATGATAGGAATAGTTTGTGCAGCATACAATTGTAGATAATATTATGTACTACAAGTTTTGTTATAACTTTGTTCACGATTTCATCCATACGAAACGAGATATTTGCAAAAAATAATTAATTAAAATAGTAATAGACAGATATCTCGACAACGGTTCATGATAGAAAAAGTTTCTTACAGATACAATCATAGAAAATATTATGTTCTACATGTTTTGTTTTAACTTTGTTCACGATTTGATGCATACGAAAAGAGATATTTGCAAAAACGAATTAATTAAAATAGTAATAGACAGATATCTCGAAAATTGTGGATGATAGGAATAGTTTGTGTAGCATACAATTCTAGATAATGTTATGTACTACAAGTTTTGTCATAATTTTGTTCACGATTTGATGCATACGAAACGAGATATTTGCAAAAACGAATTAATTAAAATAGTAATAGACAGATATCTCGACAACGGTTGATGATAGAAAAAGTTTCCTTCAGATACAATTATAGACAATGTTATGTTCTACATGTTTTGTTTTAACTTTGTTCACGATTTGATGCATACGAAAAGAGATATTTGCAAAAACGAATTAATTAAAATAGTAATAGACAGATATCTCGAAAATTGTTGATGATAGGAAAAATTTGCGTAGCATACAATTGTAGATAATGTTATGTACTACAAGTTTTGTTATAACTTTGTTCACGATTTGATGCATACGAAACGAGATATTTGCAAAAAATTATTAATTAAAATAGTAATAGACAGATATCTCGACAACGGTTGATGATAGAAAAAGTTTCTTAAAAATACAATTATAGACAATGTTATGTTCTACATGTATTGTTTTAACTTTGTTCACGATTTGATGCATACGAAAAGAGATATTTGCAAAAACGAATTAATTAAAATAGTAATAGACAGATATCTCGAAAATTTTTGATGATAGGAAAAGTTTGTGTAGCATAAAATTGTAGATAATGTTATGTACTACAAGTTTTGTAATAACTTTGTTCACGATTTCATCCATACAAAACGAGATATTTGCAAAAAATAATTAATTAAAATAGTAATAGACAGATATCTCGACAACGGTTGATGATAGAAAAAGTTTCTTAAAAATACAATTATAGACAATGTTATGTTCTACATGTATTGTTTTAACTTTGTTCACGATTTGATGCATACGAAAAGAGATATTTGCAAAAACGAATTAATTAAAATAGTAATAGACAGATATCTAGAAAATTGTTGATGATAGAAAAAGTTTCTTTTTGATACAATTATAGATAATGTTATGTTCTACATGTTTTGTTTTAACTTTGTTCACGATTTGATGCATACGAAAAGAGATATTTGCAAAAACGAATTAATTAAAATAGTAATAGACAGATATCTCGAAAATTGGTGATCATAGGAAAAGTTTGTTAAGCATAAAATTGTAGATAATGTTATGTTCTACAAGTTTTGTACTAACTTTATTCACGATTTCAAGCATACTAAAAGAGATATTTGCAAAAACGAATAAATTAAAATAGTAATAGACAGATATCTCGAAAATTGTAGATGATAGAAAAAGTTTCTTAAAAATACAATTATAGACAATGTTATGTTCTACAAGTTTTGTTCTAACTTTGTTCACGATTTGATGCATACGAAAAGAGATATTTGCAAAAACGAATTAATTAAATAGTAATAGACAGATATCTCGACAACGGTTCATGATAAAAAAAGTTTCTTTTTGATACAATTATAGACAATTTTATGTTCTACATGTTTTGTTTTAACTTTGTTCACGATTTGATGCATACGAAAAGAGATATTTGCAAAAACGAATTAATTAAATAGTAATAGACAGATATCTCGACAACGGTTCATGATAGAAAAAGTTTCTTAAGATACAATTATAGACAATGTTATGTTCTACATGTTTTGTTTTAACTTTGTTCACGATTTGATGCATACGAAAAGAGATATTTGCAAAAACGAATTAATTAAAATAGTAATAGACAGATATCTCGAAAATTGTGGATGATAGGAATAGTTTCTTAAGATACAATTATAGACAATGTTATGTTCTACATGTTTTGTTTTAACTTTGTTCACGATTTGATGCATACGAAACGAGATATTTGCAAAAAATAATTAATTAAAATAGTAATAGACAGATATCTCGAAAATTGTTGATGATAGGAAAAATTTGCGTAGCATACAATTGTAGATAATGTTATGTACTACAAGTTTTGTTATAACTTTGTTCACGATTTGATGCATACGAAAAGAGATATTTGCAAAAAATTATTAATTAAAATAGTAATAGACAGATATCTCGACAACGGTTGATGATAGAAAAAGTTTCTTAAAAATACAATTATAGACAATGTTATGTTCTACATGTATTGTTTTAACTTTGTTCACGATTTGATGCACACGAAAAGAGATATTTGCAAAAACGAATTAATTAAAATAGTAATAGACAGATATCTCGAAAATTTTTGATGATAGGAAAAGTTTGTGTAGCATAAAATTGTAGATAATGTTATGTACTACAAGTTTTGTAATAACTTTGTTCACGATTTCATCCATACAAAACGAGATATTTGCAAAAAATAATTAATTAAAATAGTAATAGACAGATATCTCGACAACGGTTCATGATAAAAAAAGTTTCTTAAAGATACAATTATCGACAATGTTATGTTCTACATGTTTTGTTTTAACTTTGTTCACGATTTGATGCATACGAAAAGAGATATTTGCAAAAACGAATTAATTAAAATAGTAATAGACAGATATCTAGAAAATTGTTGATGATAGAAAAAGTTTCTTAAAAATACAATTATAGACAATGTTATGTTCTACAAGTTTTGTTCTAACTTTGTTCACGATTTGGTGCATACGAAAAGAGATATTTGCAAAAACGAATTAATTAAAATAGTAATAGACAGATATCTCGAAAATTGTTGATGATAGGAATAGTTTGTGAAGCATAAAATTCTAGATAATGTTATGTACTACAAGTTTTGTCATAATTTTGTTCACGATTTGATGCATACGAAACGAGATATTTGCAAAAACGAATTAATTAAAATAGTAATAGACAGATATCTCGACAACGGTTGATGATAGAAAAAGTTTCTTTTTGATACAATTATAGATAATGTTATGTTCTACATGTTTTGTTTTAACTTTGTTCACGATTTGATGCATACGAAAAGAGATATTTGCAAAAACGAATTAATTAAAATAGTAATAGACAGATATCTCGAAAATTGTTGATCATAGGAAAAGTTTGTGTAGCATAAAATTGTAGATAATGTTATGTTCTACATGTTTTGTTTTAACTTTGTTCACGATTTGATGCATACGAAAAGAGATATTTGCAAAAACGAATTAATTAAAATAGTAATAGACAGATATCTCGAAAACGGTTCATGATAGAAAAAGTTTGTCTGAAAAACAATTGTAGACAATATTATGTTTTACAAGTTTTGTTCTAACTTTGTTCACGATTTGATGCATACGAAAAGAGATATTTGCAAAAACGAATTAATTAAATAGTAATAGACAGATATCTCGAAAATTGTTGATGATAGGAAAAGTTTGTGTAGCATACAATTGTAGATAATGTTATGTACTACAGGTTTTGTAATAACTTTATTCACGATTTGATGCATACGAAATGAGATATTTGCAAAAACGAATTAATTAAAATAGTAATAGACAGATATCTCGACAACGGTTGATGATAGAAAAAGTTTCTCAAAGATACAATTGTAGACAATGTTATGTTCTAGAAGTTTTGTAATAACTTTATTCACGATTTGATGCATACGAAACGAGATATTTGCAAAAAATTATTAATTAAAATAGTAATAGACAGATATCTCGACAACGGTTGATGATAGAAAAAGTTTGTCCATGATACAATTGTAGACAATGTTATGTTCTTACTTGTACAACAGTGCTTGATTATTTTAATAAAACAACTTGAGTTTAATTATTAAGGCCAAAGGTTTTATTTCTCACCTTTATCAAACTTCGATAAAACAAAATATTAATTTTCTTATAGATTCGAACGTAAAAGTCAAACTGAAATATTATTTTTTAACTTTTTTCTTTGAAGTCGGTTTTCATTTTTTGTTGTTGTTGAAACTCGAATTCTAGTCGTAAAGACCAAAAAAAATCTTTGCCTATGCCATTCTCCCATTTTGACGGAACACATTTTATTTCTAATTGGATTCGATGGAACAAATTCTAATCAAATTAAAGATTGAAAAATTAAGTCTCGAGCCGGACTTGAACCCGCACCCTTCCAATTCGGGGAAGTGCGTTATCCAAAGGCTGTAATATGTTTGAAATCAATAATATTTGAAATTAGAACAAATTCTATAGAACAAGTTCTAGGACACGGGGTCCCGCTGAGTGTAGGTACACCCTTGCCTCGTCGCGCTCCTCGATCGCGCGATCGAAATTAGGACAGTCAATACTGATTCCTATGTTTGATCGCACGATCGCACGATCGTGCGTCGAAAATAGAACAATTCGAACGCATCGCATGATCGCGCGATCGAAATTAGGACAGTCAATACTGATTCCTATGTTTGATCGCACGATCGCACGATCATTTTCATCGGACGGACGCATGATCGCGCGTGCGATGGCAATAGGACAGCGCCTAAAACAATTGTGACGATGTTTGAATTTTTGATCGCTCTGACCGCAGCGAAGACAAAAACAAATCGTTGGTTTGGATGTTTGTGGTTCATTCACGCATAAACGGCTGAAGGGATTTGGATGAAGTTGGCACGCTTATACAACGTGTTAATGAATAAGCGCAAAACCTCATACACCCCAACTGATTTATAACAAAAAAATTATATTGAAACAATAAATTCTTTATTTTGATAGTTAAAATTTAAAGTTATTCGCATTTTAAGTTTTGAGGTAAAAATTATTTGTTATCATTTCAGCAATGAATGAAAGCGCTAGCGTACTCATGGATACATTTTAATAATCTTATTTTAGTAGTAAGTAGGGTGAGTGTGCCCATGGGGTGGCTTGACATCGGGTTTAGTAAATTTAAAATTTTACAATCAGATTATTTAATATTTTGAAAAAAATTACCCATGTTGAAACCATGAAAATTCGATTCTGAAGTGCGATTTTTGAAAATCATATGAGCGAATTGGCAGTAGAAAGATGCATAATCTCCATAGTAATTTTGACATTTTCTACTGCCAAGTCACACGTATGATTTTCAAAAATCGCACTTCAGCTCTCGATTCTAAACAAACTACTTTCTAGTTTTGCGTTAATTCATTAACACGTTGTAGAATATGTTCTGGACGCAGACGGAGTCGCTGGCAAGAGCTAGTAATAATACAATCTCAAACACAACTAATTTCCCATGAGCTTTATCTAAAATTATACTAAACATTTCATTTCATTAAGGCGTTGACTCGGCCAAAGTTTTGCGAAGTTTATGCAGAGTTTACGAAACTTGTGGTTGGTGAACTTACGTTTTGTCTTGACATAATATAGTGGCATACCGCCGCCGTAGAGCCATCAAGTCTGCGCTGCGTTACGAATATGCCGCCAGCTATTTTAACAACACCACGTCGTTGTTAACTGTTTGTGTTGAGTTTGTGTATTTGATTGTAGTAAGTGACTGTGGTGTATTTTGGTTCTAGAATGTGAATATCTAAACTATTATAAAACTGAAACAGAAGTGTGTCTGTACATTGAAGATATTTACAACAACAAAAATTACGACATGGTTTTTACCTGTCCCTGATTCCAAATCACCAATTTTTGGATTTTTTGTCTGTCTGTTTGTTTGTTTTTATGTTTGTTTGTTTGGGTGTTTGTTTGTTCGAGTATCACGCAAAAACTACTAAACCGATTTTGATGAAACTTTTTTTGTTTGATAGCTTATCATCTGACTTAAAATTTGGTATATAATTTATGCAGACGAAGTCGCGGGTAAAAGCTCGTAATTAATATAGCTAGGGATAATACGATACAAGTAAATAAGAGTATTTCGTGGTACTTTTCTATCGGTCTAATAGAGTTGTTTTAGATCTATATAAGAAACAGGATCGATTTTCGGTTGGTATCAATAAAAGTTTTTGCGTAATAATTTACGCATTACCCATTGTCTTGCTAACAATACATTATTTTCAAAATCTGCAAATGCAGGTCTATAATATAATAGGTAACTACAATACTGCCCCGTTAAAAAAAAACGATGATTTTTATCGCGGCCCCGATATTACTTAGCTAAATGGGCTCCATATAGGCTCCATAGTAAAATGTGTGTCCTTTAGGAACCAAAATTTTACTACTTTCATCAGTGGCCGCAAAAGTTGATACATCGCCAACTTTATCTATAGACTTTCACGCATATCTTACGATGACTAGGTATAACTAGTAAAATTTGTGTTTCCCCTAACAGTAACCTAACGAGCCTTTATCTTAGAGTTCCGATCTGTTGTTTAAACAAGTAATAATCCCAAATTCTGATTCCGTAAGCTGGCACCCGCAAACTAGGGTCCGATTGAAACATCAAATAGTTTTGTCAACTGTAAGGGTTCGATACGTTACTTTGTATTTTGACCTTATGATCTCTGCGGTAGAGTTCATTGTACAAAAACTTTTGTTGCATTCTCAAAACACGACCTTAAATCAAATAGCTTTATCAAACTAATACCAGATTGAAATTGAATTTGTCCTATTGGCGGTTCCGAAATCATTTTGCAAAATTTTAATGAAACTGTTTCCTTTCAGAAAGTTTTAAAACCTGGAGATTAATGAAAAAAATTGAATAGTGATTTAATTACCTGTGGACTAGACTGAAAATCAGAACAGTCCCGAATTTAACAGAAACGTAAATATGTAAAAATTCAACTACCAATGGTAGGTAGTAATAAATGTACTATAAGGTCTTAGATTAAAAACTTTTCGCTTACGCTGAAAGATGTAGCCAAGAAATGAGAGAGGGAGATAGCCAGATATGAAAACTTATGGAAACAAAAAAGACAGAAATATTATTTTTTGTTTCGGTCACCGTGGCTGGTTTTTAGGGTTCCGTACCCAAAGGGTGAAAACGGGACCCTATTACTAAGCCTACGTTGTCCGTCCGTCTGTCCGTCCGTCTGTCCTACCTATTTAGGGCTGTAACTTTTGAACCATAATAGCTAGATAGTTGAAATTTTCTCAGATTATGCGTTATTACGGCGGATTTGTTAGCAAATAATAATAAAACCGGTCAAGTGCGAGTCGGGCTACTCGCGCACCGAGGGTTCCGTACCACACCACAACAGAACACAACATTATTAACGTAGAAAAAAAACTTTTTTTGTCCGGAACCTTTAGCGCGAGACCGACTCACACTTGCCCAGTTTTTAGTATTTGTTGTTATTCTGTAGAGTTTGCTCAGTTTGACGCTTGTATGTATTACCGTTTTTACTATATAGCGTAAAGAAAAAACGTTGATAAAAACTAGTTTCTTGTTGAAAACCCCCCTTAATTTTTAACTTTCAGCCATTTTTATTATTTGTTAACAAATCCGCCGTAATAACGCATAATCTGAGAAAATTTCAACTATCTAGCTATTACGGTTCAAAAGTTACAGCCCTAAATAGGTAGGACAGACGGACGGACGGATGGACAGACGGACAGACGGACGGACGGACGGGCGGACAACGTAGGCTTAGTAATAGGGTCCCGTTTTCACCCTTTGGGTACGGAACACTAAAAATGGCAAAAAGTTCAAAATTAAGGGGGGTTCTCAACAAGAAACTAGTTCTTATCAACGTTTTTTCTTCACGCTCTATAGTAAAAACGGTAATACATACAAGCGTCAAACTTAGTGCGATTATAGAGCAAACCCTACAGAATAACAAATACTAAAAACCGGCCAAGTGCGAGTCGGTCTCGCTCTAAAGGTTCCGGACAAAAAAACAATTTTTTTCTAAGTTAATAATGTTGTGTTCTGTGGTGGTGTAGTGCGGAACCCTCGGTGCGCGAGAAGCCCGACTCGCACTTGACCGGTATTATTTTGATTGGCAAGGTGTCAAACCACTGTCAAACCTATGGAATGTTGATGACATCTTGCCAAACAAATCTTCTTTTTGTATGCAAAAGTCACGCTATTGCTGTTTCATGTGCGGCCACGTTATGGTTACATCTAGTTACTATATCTATGTACAAGGTACTAGCATTCATTGACTTATTCTTTGAATTGTGTCTATTCTGAAGTCACCTTAATCTCTCTTATTAAGTTCTAGAAAAAGAATCTTTACAAAATGGACATATATTAAGGATAGGTAATAAATAGGTAAAAATTAAATCAACGTATCGACATCAACATAATTATTTATTTACTAAGAGTTCTTTGGCCGTTAAGTGGCGCCCTCATCACAATATTAAAATTTCTGAATAATTAAAATCCACTCAAAAAGTGCTATTCCGACCTACTACAAAAGCTTAAAACTTTTTTTTTATAGTAGTTACCTACTTTTATAGGTTCTAAACGTTCCACTTTTAAGAATATCGAAATACATGTAAAAGTGAAAGTATTTTCATTCTTTTTGAAATTTGTATGTTTAGACCTAAACTATTGTATAAAAATTGCTTTAAAATTTTTGTAGTTTGTTGGAGTACCTGGCAGTTTTTTAATTAAGGCTTTCTTGATTGATATGTATTGTAATGAGGGCGGTAAACGGAGCCTTAACGCTAAAAATACTTATCGAAACCATTTTGGAACTGTATAATATAAAAGGTACAGTCGCCATCAGATATATCGTAGCATACAAGGTGTTAAAATATTTCTGAGCAGTGCTAATTTTCATTAAATTCTTTACAGTAAATGTTACCAATTATATCTAAGCGTGTATTTTGTCATAAATATCTGAACAGCAAATATTCAATAATTTCTTTAAAATGTTATTTTAATTAAAATGTAAAACAACGGAGTAAGGTTTTTCCAAAACTGTTCATATGTTTATGGCCACCCTGACTGCGTCGATATATTTGATGTTCCAGGCGTTCCTATATTTTTGATTGGTTAGGAGTAAAGAAATTATTGAAAATTGGAACTGCTTAGAAATATTTGACCACATTGTTTGCTACGATATATCTGCTGGTGACTGTACAAAACGAACACACTAATTAGGTCGAAACGAAAGAGAGTACCGGCCGACCCAATTTGTTCCACATTACTGTTTCACTGGGTAATCAAAATATTTTTCTACGTAAAAATATTTACTTTGAAAACGGACAAGAGCCGGTTTTGCTGATTCAACATTCGCCACGTAAAACGAAAATTAAATTCGTAAAAACATTTAACTAACAAACTCGCAAATGAAATACAACAAACAATATTGAATGAACAATTTGTTTGCAGAACATTTCCACCACATCAAGAAGATGATAGGAGCTGAATATGTTGGCATCGGAGGTGATTTTGACGGAGTTAACAGGTAATTTTAAAACAATAACCTATCAATCAAGTAACAAACATTAATGTTTGTTAGTAAACATTACGTAAGTACCCACACAGAACAGAATATCTACTAGATATCTATGAGATGTTTTGTAGATATCTATTAGATATTTTGTAGAGATTTGTGCTGTTGG
Source organism: Agonopterix subpropinquella (assembly GCA_922987775.1). NCBI lineage: Eukaryota > Metazoa > Arthropoda > Insecta > Lepidoptera > Depressariidae > Agonopterix > Agonopterix subpropinquella. The sequence goes on from OV277693.1 coordinate 34,184,991, forward strand.
GGTACGTGCTACGTATTACTTAGTTTATACAGGGTGTAACAAAACACCGTAGTAATACTTAAGGGTGTGCTTCAGACCATCAAACTGAACAACTTTCACTATGAAGCCAACTTCGAAATCGCGAAATAAAAATCCGCTGTCCCAAACAAAACTGCAGTATCGGCTTGACTCAAATGTATGGACAGCAGATTTTTTTATTTTTTCTCGGTGTTGGCTCCATAGTGAAAGTTGTTCAGTTTGATGGTCTGAAGCACCCCCTTAAGTATTACTAGAGTGTTTTGTTACACCCTGTAAATGTTAGGGTTTATACAACGTGTTAATGAATTAGCGCAAAACTAGAAAGTAGTTTGTTTAGAATCGAAAGCAGAATCGAATTATCATGGTTTCAGCATAGGATTTCTTTTTTTCAAAATATTATATAATTTTTTTGTAAAATTAAAAATTTTATGAACCCGATGTCAACCCACCGCACGGGTACACTCACCCTACTTACTACCAAAACAAGATTATTAAAATGTATCCATGAGTACGTTAGCGCTTTCATTTATTGCTGAAATGATAACAAATCATTTTTGCCTCAAAACATAAAATGCGAATAACTTAAAACTTTAACTACCTATCAAAATAATGAAATTATTGTTTCAATCTAATTATTTTGTTATAAATCAGTTGGGGTGTATGAGGTTTTGCGCTAATTCATTAACACGTTGTATGTATATATCTAAGTAATCTTATTAGATTTTTCTGTCGAAGTCGCCATAGCCAAATACGGCTAGGAGGACTACACAATGTAAAATTTAATGGAACCTTTACTTAAAGGGGTGCTTCAAATCAACAACTTTTTATATGGAACCAAAACTGAATACGCGAAAAAAAAACGAGAAATACAAAACTGCAAACATAACTCGACTGAAATGTATGGGACAGCTGGTTTTTTATTCGCGATTTCGATTTTGGTCCCATAGATATCTGAACAACTTCGTTCAGTTTCATGGTCTGAAGCACCCCATAAAGTAAGTGTCCCATTTAATTTTACACCCTGTATAGTGTATTATTATTATAATATTAATGGCTGATTGTGCCTGAGTTTTGTCAGAGCAAAATATTGTTTCGTTAGTTTTTCTCTTAAATCCCCATAGCACAGGCGTAAGCCTAAGCCTAGGGGATTTTAACGTTATCCATCATGGATTTTAAATTGTAAAATAGGTATTTGTTTCGATCAATCAATAGTAGGTACCAGCCATGTTGGATAAAATGTAGATATTGAATGCGTTTCTTATAAATAAATCGTAGAAAACTTTAATCTCATCTTGTAATGTGAAGCAGTCACGAAGCCGCATTTGGTCCACTCCATTATCTTAGTTCATTATGAGTCAAGCTGAACTTACTACTAAAATTCAATTCAATTCAATTCAATTATACTTTATTGCACACCAAAACAAAACATAGATTTGAGCGTAGGGGGAATCACTATAAAGAGAAGCGGTGTAGGGGGAATCACTATAAAGAGAAGCGGTGTAAAGGGAAAGCGGTGTATCGGGAAGCGGCGTAACGGGAAAGCGGTGTGCCGGGAATAATTCGAATAAAGACAAAGAATTACAAGTAGGTACAAATAAGGCGGTCTTATCGCTAAAAAGCGATTTCTTCCAGACAACCTTAGGGTAGAGGAATCAAGAAACGAAAATAGATAGGCGGTGTAGCTTAGAAGAAAGAAATCCAGAATGACAATGAGTGCATAAATATTCAAAAAAAAAAATTAAGATAAAATGATCTATATTCTATAATATATACATACATACATACATATCTGTTTAACTATATACATACATATTAAGTAACAACTACATACAACACGGAAGCATACTATAAGAAAGAGTATCTATTACAACAACAAAGGCAGCAACAGTAGAGGAGAAAAACGAAATAAAAATAAAGTTGAAAGGAAATCAGAGGTCAAGGAAATGATCTTTGACCTTCTTCTTCTTTATTTAATCAAGAAATGTTGTTTCTTCCTCTACGTCTATTATGAAAATAAGTACTGAAGAAATCAATGACTTGTGTTTGTTTTAAAATGTTTTTAGAACTTAAAAACTTCAAGATTGTTCTTTTATAATTTTTACATATTCAGTGTAGGTATACGATGTCACTCAATTCATTGTAGACGATACTTAATAGGTACACTTTAAAAAAATATTGAATCGTAGTTACTTAGCTCAAGCTCTGAAAAATAAAAGAAAAAACGTGGTATTGGAAAAAAGACAGGCCCTATAATGTCAATTGTCAGCCCAGCTCATTTTCTCCTCATTCTAGACTCAATTTAAAACTAAAGTATGCTTACAGGGTTCCCCGTGGCTTGGAAGACGTATCCAAATATCCTGAACTCTTCGCGGAGCTGCTCAGAAGTGGTCAGTGGAGTATTCAGGAGCTCAAGAACCTTGCTGGCTTGAACATGCTACGAGTCATGAGACAAGTTGAAAAGGTAAAGTTAAAATATGAAATGTGACTTTAGTCTAGCGTAGCGCTTACTTTCCTATGGGCCTGTTGTTTACAATGTAAAGTGTAATACATAATCTATAAATAAAAACTAACCTAAAAATAAACCAAGTTTAAGCATTCTTTCAGCTATAAGCACGTTTTTTCATCATTTTCAATGAAAATCCCCACTCGAAAATGAATATCCCCCACGAAATCAAAGTCTGGATACGTGTTTGCTTTAAATTTAATTGTTTTACAGCAGTCTTTTGATCTACTATTCGATATAGAACAAGATCTCAATCTACAAGAAATATAACTATGAACTTTTCTAGGTGCCTACCCAGGTTGTGGTTCAAGAAATTGTTATTCGAAACTTCCGAGTACAAATTTTACGATGGCTCGATATGGCAGAGCTACCCTTTGTGCATTATTAATTTAGAGCCGCTCTTGCCGTTGTCCCCTTTTCTTTATTGTCAGGCAATTTTCGTCTTCGGTCCCATAGATACTATTTTTGAGAAATCTTGTTGCTTGTTTTTGTTCTTTTACCTCTTCATTAATTTTGATATTTTTCAAATCATGTTTAATCAAAATTTCATTTTATTATACAAGATGTAAACATAAATGCGTTATATACTTAAGGGGGTGCTTCAGACCGCCAAACTGAATAACTTTTACTACGGGACAAAAATCGAAAAAGCAAAAAAATAGTAATTACGAAACGTTGAAGGCTAGTCGACCCAAAATGTATGGGGCAGATGTTTTTATTTAGCTATTTCGTAGAATGCTCCATAGTCGAAATTGTTCAGTTTGATGGTCAGAACAGAAGCACTCCTTACATATTTAACGCATTTAAGTTTACACCCAGTAAGTATATACCTACCTAGGTGCTGGTTAAGGACTTCGATACAACTGAAATTTTAAGCATTATACTAATGCATGATGACCATGATAATTCATGGTATAGTGCTTTGAACATGGTGACAGAACTTTAGCACTAAAAATATTTGTAAACTTTTTAGTTGCCAAGCCACGCGATGTCTGCGACGAATGTCCGTAGACACCCTGTATAATATTCATTAACACGATGTAACTACAATTGAGTTATTTGTCGGTCCAGGTCAGGGACGAGATGAGGACCAACGGAGTGGAGCCCGAGGAACACCCAGACTCTCCCAATGATAATGGAAACTGCACCAGTAATGCTTTCTACACCGAATATGTTTAGATAACTTAGTACCTATCACATAAGCTTGCTTTATCACATACCTGCCGATTTGAACTAAGGGTTGAGTCATCGATGTTTATTTTGAATGCCAATATTAAATGCTTATCCTTGATTCCTAGGTACCCGGGTCGCGGTTTCGGTCCTACACCGTAGACTTGGGGTCGTTTTGAACTAAGGAGGTGGTATGCCACCAGTAGTACAAACTATTGGGACGTTAAAATTAAATTCAAGCATAAGCATAATGTAATGACTATATTCCCCGGGTAGTCAGAGATATTTTGAAACATCACAATATCCACGTTTCACTAGCAATACTGAAACTCAAAATTAAAATTTAATATAAAATAAAACCAGTCAAGTGCGAGCCGTTCCACACCACCACAGAACACAACATTATTAACTCAGAAATTTTTTTTTTTGTCCGGCACCTTTAGTGCAAGGCCAACTCACACTTGGCCGGTTTTTAGTATTTGTTATTCTGTAGAGTTTGTTCTATCACACTAAGTTTGACGCTTGTATGTATTACCGTTTTGACGATAGAGCGTGAAGAAAAAACTTTGATAAAAACTAGTTTCTTGTTGAGAACCCCCCTTAATTTTTAACTTTTTGACATTTTTATTATTTGTTAACAAATAAACCGCCGTAATAATGCATAATCTGTGAAAATGTCAACTATCTAGCTGTTACGGTTCAAAAGATACAGCCCTAAATAGGTAGGACAGACGGACAGACGGACAGACGGACAGACGGACAGACGGATGGACAGATGGACGGACGGACGGACGGACGGACGGACGGACAACGTAGGCTTAGTAATAGGGTCTCGTTTTCACCCTTTGGGTACGGAACCCTAAAAAACAAGAAATACTCAAAAGCGTGAGAACCATTAGTGAGCTTTTCTTATCAAGCGCTGACCAAAGAAGCCGAATCGACGTGTTTTCATCGCGTTTGCCTACGTCGCGTTACTATGGATCCTAGACGTTTTCGAACTCGGCTTTCTCACATTTTTGTAAAAGTTTATCATCGTCACAGAATAGGTAATAGTATATAGTTCTACATATCATCGTATAATTAATTCTATTCTTCTTCGTATTCTTAGTCGTAACCTCATAGCTAAGGGATGTGATCATCATGGGCTGCTTGTGCCACCACAGCTCTCCAGGCCGCTCGATCTTGGGCCCGGTGTATGCTGGCCTGTAGTGTTGTATCGGTAATTTATTTTACCACATCGGTCTATCTCGTAGGCATGCGTCCTCTTCCTCTCTTTCCCTCCATAAGGCCGGTGATCATGAGTTTTACAAACTATCTGATCTCCTGACCGTATGCCCAAAGAATTTAAAGACTCGTTGCATATAATTTTTCAGCCAAATTGTATGGGATGGCAGATTTTTTTTTTCGCGATTTCGAGGTTGGTGCCATAAAGAAAGAAGTTCAGTTTGATGGTCTGATCATTCCCTTAAAAAAGTTTTAGCATATTAAGAAGGACCCTGTATGTATAAGTTTGAAATGCTCTGGGTTGACAGTACTGGCTTGGAAGACCCTTCGTGGTATCTAATGGTCCGCAGTAATAACTAGCTGCTGCCTGAGCAATGCTGTTATTGGCATACCTACTATCGAAAGAAAATGACACAGTTAAATTATTGTATAGTACCTAATAGGTTTTAACTTTTAAATTCATTTTCTAAATTATTCTGGATAAGCTAACAAAATTTTACTTACCAATAATTAACTTTGCAGTAAAAATTTTCTTAGTACTTTTGAAAGTTAAGAACTTTTTTTCAGTTATTTCAGGTAAAAGTTCATTAAATGATACAGATTAGGTAATAAATACCTTATCAAGCCTTAATAAATATACAGGTGGTCTTATACATAGGTAAAAAAACAAGGAAAAAATTAAGAAGGATATAAAAACCCTATAAACAAAACAGCTTTATACACTTGTACACATTTGGAACGATGGCGTTCGGCTCACTGAAATAGTTATGAATGATTAATTTATTATACAGTTGGAAGTCATGTGGGTTCAGATCTTTTGACGTTTAACTCTGCTAATCTCATAATGGATGTTTGGAAGTTGGAACAATGGAAGAGCTCAAAAGTAATGGGAGTTAAAATAAAAGATCCATTAGGCAAATTGGACTAAAACGTTTTTCTAATCCTTAAAGAGTATTATGGTGTTGTTTTGATTTTGTTAACTTATTTCCTTTCTAATTGTGATAAACAAGCAGTGGTATTCGTCGTTACATTTTTAGAATAAAATTATAATATACAGGGTGTAAGATTAAATGCGTTACATATCAAACAGGGCGCTTTAGACCATTAATCTGAACAACATTCACGAGCTAACATCGAAATTGCGAAAGAAAAAATCTGCTGTTCCATAGTAAATGTCAATAGTTACTCGATAAAAATTTATGAAACAGCTAATTTTTTTTTTTTATATTTCTAGTTTGTTCGCAAGTTGTTCTGTTTGATGATCTGAAGCACCAAATAGGTAAAGTAATTTAACGTAGGTATTTAAGGTTACATCCTGTATAGCTATTTTGTGGAGCTCCACAAAATAGCTTGGGTGGCAATTTTTGAATAAATATCTCCCACTTTCTTTTATAATATAAAAGCTATCTAAATATTGGCATTCGCTGTTTGTATTGTATACTATTTGGCATGAAGAAATTTTGGCAGATATGTGAAAAGAAGCAAATAGCTGAAACTCTGACAGTTTCGATTCCAATTGATGTATGTGGAACACGATAAATGTATTCAATTCAATCGATGTAAACCCCAAAATTGATGACCCAGTCTTACAGACGCGCCTGTGAATTGAAAAACCTCACATTTAGCCTCGTGTAATGTGTTGACGATAATTCCTTTAAGCGGTGTCACATTCTATAGGTAAAGTACAGTACACTCAGTACAGATCTGCACTGGTAGCATGCCAACCCGCGATAGCTGTGATACGGCTTTATCACGTCTTTTATCTCGTTCGTTCGCGCGCAAAAGAACGTGATAAAAGACGTGATAAAGCCGTATCACGGCTATCGCGGGTTGGCATGCTACCAGTGTAGGTTACGATATAGAAATCAGCACCAGGATGTAGCTACTGCTGCGGGCCTAGTACGCCAACCCGCGATAACGTCCTTTAACACATCCATCTGTCAAATTTAGTCTTTTATCTCGTTCGTTCGCGCGCAAATAGAAAGAGAGCGGATGCGTGATAGTGCTATATCACGCTATCGGGGGTTGGCGTACTAGCCCCGCTGGTACAGTAGCACACTTTGCAAAACGACAAAAATCGAGACGTGCCTCTGTCTATGTCACTATGCGTCTACGAAAGCGAGCGCGCATGATGATTTTCTCGTTGTGTCGCTTTGTCGTGCAAGGCATGCTAGCCACACACAGGTCAGTCTAAATAATCCTTATTTGGCTTCTTGTGCCTACTTATATATTTATTAAGCTATAGGATGTGACAACTTAAGCAATTTGTTACCTAGATTTCTTTAAAAATATTAAGGTACGTCCATACACAGATTATCAGCGTATTGATTTTAGAAAGAATATAGTAAAATTGTGATTAAGAATGAAGCATATAACTTAAGCATGGGAAAAAACGTGAAGGCATTGCAATACGACGATTCGATTCGTATGTTTTACGCCAAAGAAGCAAGTTGCATTAGCTCCTATGCAAAACTCTACGTACCTATAGAAATACACTAGTAAAATCGTTCATGTCGGTACTACGTAAGGTAGTAAGTACATCATAACTGTATGCAGAAGAACAATTTTATATCGACTTGTGTATCGACCGAACGTTCAGCCGCGGAACGTTCCGCAAGTGTGTCGCTACACTAATGCGTTTTTATGTGACAATTCGAGCACTCTTTTTTCTGTAAACAGGAATACACAATTACCAAGAGTCAATAGTTCTGAATAATTTGATACGATGACAAGGATTCAGTCAGATTAGGTACTAGGTATCTATTGAGCGGTCAGTCATTCACCACACTAGTATTCATGTAAACAACATAATGCCTGGGTAAATCATATTAATTAATCATTATAAGGATGAAGTCATACAAAGGAAGGTTCAGCTACTTTGATGTACCTATACCACTACCCGCGTGTGTGTTAGCCCTTATCTGGTATATCGACACATTTTACCCGATCATGGCCGTGTGAACACTTCGGTCGGGATAAAGCTTCTGCATCCATTTTATACAACGTGTTAATAAATTAGCGCAAAACCTCATACACCCCAACTGATTTATAACAAAATAATTAGATTGAAACAATAATTTCATTATTTTGATAGTTAAAATTTAAAGTTATTCGCATTTTAAGTTTTGAGGTTAAAATGATTTGTTATCATTTTAGCAATGAATGAAAGCGCTAACGTACTCATGGATACATTTTAATAATCTTGTTTTGGTAGTAAGTAGGGTGAGAGTGCCCGTGGGGTGGGTTGACATCGGGTTCAAAAAAATTAAAATTTTTATAAAAAATTATTTAATATTTTGAAAAAAATTACCTATGTTGAAATCATGATAATTCGATTCTGCTCTCGATTCTAAACAAACTACTTTCTAGTTTTGCGTTAATTCATTAACACGTTGTAAAGACGCACGATCTTTATACAAGCCATACCCAATTACCCACGGACATTTAATAATGGCCTAGATTGGTGTGGATAGTCCTTTACTAGTGTATTTCTGTCCAAACCAGTAGGCCTACCATGAGTTTTCACTGAACGTTACTACTGTAGTTGCGACGCCAATTTTGTATGACAATTAGTTCTCAACGTAACCACTAGGACCGCTGTACGAAATTCAATACAAAAACTGTAGTTTACTACAATAGTTTTACTGTAGTTTACTACAGTGTAAACTCATGGTAGGCCTACAGAATCCAGTTTTTTAATCTACAATTATAATCGGAACTATGTGTAATCAGTGTCGTAGTTGCATGTTAAATGTTCACTGTAATAAGCACTAACTTCTTCCTTCCTGAGTGGCCAAACTCTTTTGGGGTCACATCTTGTCTGATTGTCTGATCGATGTATTATCAAAATGGCGGCTCAATTTTGTGTGGTGGAAATGCAATATTTTGTTTAAATATTTTAATTTATGGGGAATCAGATTATTTAAAAAAACTGTAAGTATAACAAGATTGTAATTTTTAAAAATAGGTGCCATTTATTTATCATTATGATTTTAAAAATCAAAATATTGCATTCCCATCATGTTTCATAAACAAAGGCACATTGAAAATTTAACTAGAACTAAAATATTTATAAAATCTTTCATTAACAAAAATGGTAAATGAAATGCTCACTAAAGCATAACGAGAGAGTTGTGGTTAAAATTATGAAATTATTTTATTTACACTAGTAACTTAAATATAAAAAAAATTAACATTTTGGATAGTAACGTGTAGATAGCGAATAAATTTTAACAATGTTAAAAAAATTTATCGGTTTACAATGAAAAAAGTTAGTTCTTTTAAATAGTTACGATGATTTAACGTAGGAAATTTAAAAAAAACTTTGCAAGGAAATAAAAGCCACTGGTCACAGCATATAGAAATTTACCTATACTGGCACTATTTTCTAAACTCAGAAGTTGTTAACAATTATCCACTTAGTAACCGCAATTGCTGTTTTAATTCCAACCCTTATGTTGAGACTAAAAAGAAAATATGAATACGTGTATCATTGACAAATTATACCTACTAAATGCGATTCATATCAAAGTGCTTCAGACCATCAAACTGATAAACTTTTACTATGGAACCAACTTTGAAATCGGGAAAAAAGTCAGCTGTTCCGCAGAAAATTTCAATAGTTACTCGATCAAAATGTATGAAACTGCTGATTTTTACCGCGATTTCAAAGTTGGCATAGCATAAGCATAAGCATATGCTTATGCTATGCCAACTTTATGAGCATATGCTCACGACTATATTCCCCGAGGGGGTAGTCAGAGATATTCTGAAACTTCAGAAAATCCACGTTTCACTAGTAGTACCGAAACTCCGCCCAGTGTGACGGGGAGTGAGCCCTTCGCCACTTGTAATGGACAGTAGGTACGATACATGCCTCGAAATTGAAGCATGCAGGTTTCCTCACGATGTTTTCCTTCACCGAAAAGCCAGTGGTGTTACAAATCGTACATAAATTCCGAAAAACTCATTGGTACGAGTCGGCCTGGACGGGGATCGAACCATCGCCTCCTGCACGGCAGGCAAGGTTACTCGCCACTGGACCACCACGGCTTTTCAAAAGCTAACAGCTAACTTTCAAAGTTTGGCCTCATATTAATAGTTGTTCAGTATATAGGACTCAAGCGCCCCTTTAAGTATGTAACGCATTTAACTATACACCCAAGTCAAGATTTGAAGTAAGGCAAGCTTGCAAGCAAACTAGCCAGTCGGGGAAATAAGACAATTTTGTGTAGAAAGCCTCTAAGATTCTGACCCTTGGTTCTCAACTTGTGAGAAATAAACCTATCCTAGCATTTGGGAGTGTAAGGCTGCCTGTCCATTGACGCGAGCTGGCTGTGCGAGCTGTGTAGCTGTGTAAATATTAACCAATCAGAGATCCGACCGAGATCGGCCGAGCTCCTGATTGGTTAATATTTACACAGCTACACAGCTCCCACAGCCAGCTCGCGTGAATGGACAGGCACCCTAACACGCGACGATTTTCGCTGTGCGGCTGAATACGTTTTGAAATGCATTGCTGCGTAATCGTGTTGTGTTTCACATTCATGTCAAACTAACCAGTCGATCCTACTTCAAATCGCACATAGCCACACGGCCAAAATACACCCGTTTAAATTCCGCTTAAGTTATGTACTTACGTATCATTTCAGTTGAAGCTTCGAATCGAAAACGTTTGAATTCTTATGTTTCTCGACAATTTCCACAAAAATATGTATGATACCTACCTGAAAGTTATCTTTAAATATTTTGGATTAATGTCTCTGCATCATTATATACCATATGCATCATTCATTACTGTATGATAATACGTAGGTAATAGTCATAATTGGAATCAACAAATTTTGCAGACATTTACGAAAAACCACAATAAAAGCAGATCGGTTTCGAACTTTTTAAGATTGAGAGAACAGTAGGTACGGTGGGTTGCATACTTATTTAATTATACAGGCATGTATGATGGTCTGGAGCAGCCTGTCCAAAGGCAGAATGAAAACGAATGCGATCTGCGATCGTAGTCTCGCGTAATCACGAAAATCGATCGATTTTCTTTCAAAAAAATTTTAACAAAAAATTAAAACCGCCTTCAAAAAAACTAAAAAGTTAAAAAATAATATTGCAGCCGATGACTTTTTCGTTCGCATCATAAGAACATTAAATTGTTTTATCGAAGTCGCTGTCAAGCCGGTACGATTCGGAACAGGGCTTGCATTAGTTTTTTGGCTTGGCTTGACACCGACTTCGATAAAACAATTTAATGTTCTTATGATGCGAACGAAAAAGTCATCGGCTGCAATATTATCTTTTAACTTTTTAGTTTTTTTGAAGGCGGTTTTAATTTTTTGTTAAAATTTTGTTTATTTCACAATTTTCAGTGGTGAATTCATTAGTTCGACTAAGATATTAGTTATACACGCAAATGGTACATCGATATGAAGCGTATTTTTCAATCGCCGATGATTTGCCGTCAATTTTTGAGGAGTTCTATTGTGTAGCTCCGGGATGCATCATCAGATCCTAGTTTCCTTATCATGGTACCACCGTCTGGATATCTCCTTTCCAACAAAAAAAGAATCATCAAAATCGGTTCATAAACGACGAAGTTATCCGCGAACACACATAAAAAAAAATATATATATACGGTCGAATTGAGTAACCTCCTTCTTTTTTGAAGTCGGTTAAAAATACACTGCGAACATTTTCTCCCATGAACTTATTAGAAAATTCAATTAAATCACTCCATGGTGTCGACAATTCTGCCAATTTCAAGGTAAGAAAAAATACGGTATGTAATTTGACGTTTTTCCATTATGACATTTCAATCAGAGCGAATTATTTTCCTCTGTTTCCTGCCCATTTAAACGTCAGAAATCTGACACGTTTTTAAAACTCAGTCACAGAATAGGTAATAGTATATAGTTCTACATACTACAGAACGGCCACTCCCCGCCCCCCTCTGACTTCAGATACCTCACCTCCCCTCACAATTTATGTGGTAACCTGAGGGCAGCCGAGCAATGGAATTCAGAAAGCCGCGCGCACCCGATGAATTTGACTATATAAAATTGTGTCTTTTCAGTGCATAAAAAACGTTAAAAAATAATGTACATTTTCAGTAATCAAAGGATTACGATTAGTATTTGAGCTAAAGAGCTCAAATACTTTTTTTATTAAAGAAGGAAAAATAAAAAGTATCGAAATGTAAATGACGTTAAAGGTAAAGCGCGGCTTTCACCCCTACACGCAATGTCATGGACAGTTTGCACAGAGAGCGCATGTGCAGACGAGACGCCATTTGGAAATTCAAAAATGTTCTATGGAGTGCCGGACCTGTGACTCAGTTGTGAACGAAACAGGTTTCTGCCACATCCATTTTGCAAAAGTGACACAATAAAAAACCTTAAAAATGTCGTCATGAAAAAAATGTGCCAATAATACCTAACTCTTCCTTAACTCTTATGCACATTTCCTCTTGTACCTACATAAAAGTGTAAATAAAACTGTATTTTACTACCACGAAAATATTTTGTAACTAATATTAACGTAACAGAATACTTTTTATTAGTATTTTGAACGTTCCTTTTCTGAATTATTTCATTGTATCTTAGACAATTTAACTATGGACAAGTACACGTGTAATCTAATGAACTTTTTTGTCACTTTTTGTGGGGTACGAGGTAGCATGAATACGCAACTTTTGAATTCATTCCATTACTTTAGATTCTAATTTTCTCGTGCTTGTGCCACGTGACTAGTTTGAAGCTATCTTCCCCAATTGTAGGCTGTCTCTTTTAGTGATGACTGATAAGATATAAAATTGTATTTAAATGCACTTGGATGCAGATAGAAATGCTAACGCGAGGCTGGTCCCTAGTTAAATGGTCTATGATTGTATACATACATACACACCTACCGATATCGTTTATTTTTAGATGTCTTTGCGTTTTCGACAATAAAACCCTCCACAGAATCACTTGATCTTCAGATTGAGCTGTGAATCTTTTATACATTTAAAATAGAATTATATTGTATATTGTGAAATATAACTATTTCTTAGTAAAATTATGACTGAACAATTTTTGAACCTTTATCGTGTAATGTTACTAAGCGTGTCGTCTGATATCTGGCTGTTATTTTATTTAAAAATATTTTATAGTAATAGTGTCTTCAAAATGCAAGCGCACTCCTACGTTAGATTTATGTTTCATGACCCGTAAAAATGTTGGAAAATTATTTAAAGAACCCTAACTATAAACAAACATGTTTCTAATTAGGTTACCTACAGAGAATTTAAAAATGAATAATAAAGTGATCGATGCTATGAATCTGTACCTAGCTAACGCTTGGAAAAATGCAGATTATTTTTAAGGCTATGCTTTCGTTTAAAAAGAATTTATTCCTGCTATCATTATTAAAACCACGGAGGAAAGAAAGGAAATTCCTTTCTGTCCTTGATTAAAACACTCAAAGTAAAATTAATTAGAACCAACTAGTTTTTTTTTTAAAAGCTACTTTTAAAGATACAGAAATAAAATAAGTATTTGAAATACGAGCGTGTGAAAATAGTATCATTCACCACAGATTTCTTGAAATCACTCGTTTTAGGTACTTAAAAAAATATAGTGCGCTTGTATCCGTTGCTAGGCGCATCACAGCCGTGTATTGTACCTATTCTCCCAAACATTTTGTTACCATGCGAATGCGCCTAGCAACCAATTTCTGAACTGTTTTATATGTAATACACGACTTGAAAACAAATAAACACTTTTGCTGTACAATAAACAACTGTACTTTTATTACTCATCCTTATCTCCCTTTCGTAGCCCAGTAAAAATACGCTACGCTAGTATAAAGATGGAAATACATTTATAATAATAGCCGTTTTTTTAAAGGTATATAATTAAAATTATCATTAATAGATAAAACCACCTACCTACCGCCTACCTTTCTTCGTTCACCGTTTCCTCTACCCTAAGGCTGTCTGGAAGATATCGCTTCTTAGCGATAAGACCGCCTTATTTTGTGCCTCTCGTATTTTTTTCTCTGTATTTTACTGTTTATGTTTTGGTGTAAAATAAAGTACTTATATTTGATTGATTGATTGATAAAATATAACTTAAAATATTATTATTAATAACGGTAAATAATAAAACGAAGTTAAAAAACGTTAATTTAACAAAAATATTGTAAATAATTGTTGTACAATATATTAGACAAATAAATTTCTATTCGAAGTAAATAAAAAAAAAACCCAACGGGAATGTTGTTTTTAACTATTATAAGTAGAAGTTACGAATAATTTTCAAAAATACACTATATATTTAATACAAAGTAAATATTAGTCTTATAGTACTAAGTACTTGTTTGATTAAAGGATCTAGCAAAAAAAAGATTCTTATTATAAATGATTTCAACCCGTATTTTTACTATTCGGTGCATTTTCGTGACATGTGCGACAAAGCGACAAAGCGAAATTATATCTTTTGTAGGTTGTTCGGAGACTAATATCACAGAGTATTATAATTAAATTACGTAATTTGTTAACATGGGTCAGGTCAGATACAGGTTTGCTTAATTTAAAACCGGGTATCCTCAAAGATTAAATACCGTACCAAAATAATTATGATTTGTAATTTCATTAATTCATGCCATTTAATTAATTCGTATAATTTCAATGCTAGGATTAATTTAATATTTGTATTTTCTTAATGATTAATTGAAAGGATTAATTTAAATTTTGTTTAATCTTTTGTTTTGTTTGTTTGTTTTAAATTAATTTAATCTTTAGCTACTGTAATTTAGCTACTTTGAAACTACAGGGTGTAACAAAACACGTCCGAGTAATACTTAAGGGGATGCTGCAGACCATCAAACTGAACAACTTTCACTATGGAGCCAACATCGAAACGCGAAAAAAAAATCTGCTCTTTCATACAAAACTGCAGACTCAGATGTATTGGGCGGCAGATTTTTTTTATTTTTCTCGACGTTGGCTCCATAGGGAAAGTTGTTCAGATGGATGGTCTGAAGCACCCCCTTAAGTATTACTAGGGTGTTTTGTTACAACCTGTATACAGGGTCCTTCTTAATATGCTAACACTTTATAAGGGGATGATCAGACCATGAAACTGAACAACTTTCTCTATGGGACCAAAATCAAAATCGCGAAAAAAAATCTGCTGTCCCATACATTTGGCTCGAGTAGGTTTGCTGTTTTGTATGGACGAGCAGACTTTTTTTTTCGCGAGATCGTTGTTGGTGCCATTGCCATAGAGAAAGTTGTTCAGTTTGATGGTCTGATCATCCCCTTAAAAAAGTGTCAGCAGGGTGAAACCCATCAAACTGAACAACTTTCACTATGGGAGCAAACCGATCGGAGCAACAAAAAAATCAGCTGTTCCATACTAAACTGCAATCAATGCCTACGCGACATAAATGTATGCAACAGCTGATTTTTTTTGCTCCGATTGGTTTGGTCCCATAGTAAAAGTTGTTCAGTTTGATGGGTAGACTCTTAGTTTAAAAGGATGCTAATGATATCAATTTCACCCTGTATATGTATATATTTTTTTAATGGAAATCTGACTGAATACAGACCCAAAGATTAATTTCTAGATCGTGTTCAAGCACGATTCAATTTGATCGTGTTCAATTTGATTGAATTTAATTGGTTGATGAATGAAAATAGGACGAAACTTCGTTTGTATGGAGCGCGCTGCAAGGACTACGATTTCATCTCGAGCTTCTCCGTGCTTTGGAAGGCACGTTAAGCAATTGGTACCTGAAAACCAATCCGAGACCAATTGCTTACCGTGTGTCAGATGGTGATGCAACTAACTATTCTTTAAGCCAGGTAAGATGCCTATTGAGGATGCCCTGCCCATAAAGATAGTATACCTTAGGGAGGTTACACGGTCAGTATTTCATCAGTCTGGTCCATCAGTCTGGTCATGTATAGGTATTTGATTTGAAGGGAAACTGACTCGAGATTGACCCGACTAACATGGTGCTTCAGTATATCAGTTTTTTTATTCTGTTTTTTATTTTATTTTAATTGGAGCTTTTAACCCTGAGGTTATATCAGTTTCCCTTCAAATCAAATAAACATGACCAGACTGATGGACCAGAATGACGAAATACTGAACGTGTTACCTCCCTAAGCTCTTACAGTAGTAGAGGAACTGACACGAGTTGTCAAATGAAACCGTTTTTGGACGTTTTCAGGAGATTATCGGCAGGGTAAAAATTCGATTTCTGTGTATAATTCTCAATCTAACGTGCAATCGTGGATAATTTAATGAAATAGTGTTAGTATACCTATTTCACAAAATTATCGACGATTTCACTTTAGGTTCACGATTATTCACAGAAACCGAATTTTTACCCGGAGACTAAAGGAGACGAAATCCCCAAAAACGGTTCTATTGCCTCGCTTCACGTATCTCTTTCTATTATACAGTGATGCCGCTAGGTACATCTCGCTCGCTCAGCTGTCAATGCCTCTATTCCGTAAGGTATAATAACTTTATGGTATAGCCCGAGTCACTCTCATCCAGAGGAATCCGTTTCTCTGCAGTAGAGACTTTAACTTATCATAATAGTGGCACAACACTAGTCCTGGAGTGCGATTTTTGAAACTCATTCGCGTTGAAAATTTCAATATGTATCTTTCTACTGCTGATTTGACTTTCAAAAATCATACTTCAGGAGTGCGATTTTTTTAAGTCAAATCAGAAGTAGAAAGATGCGATCTCCCTAATAGTAATTTTGACATTTTCAACTGCTGAGCTCAGCGGTCTATTTTTTTATAACCGTAGGTATGATAAATTGTTAATAGTTTAATTACATTCTTTTTGTCCTATTTAGGGTTCCGTAGTCAAACAAGGAACCCTTATTATTGTTGGCTGGGCTATATAATAATGGCTAGGAACCCTTATACTTTCTCTCATTCTGTCTGCCTATATGCTCCACCTCAATTAGTCCCTCATTTTTGCACCTATTGAATCGTTTGGCATGAAGACGCGAGTGCGCTCAAAGTTGCACTACGGTTCCGTAGTCATTCTACTCGTACAAGTAAGAATGTACGAGTAAAATGACTACGGAACCCTATTTTGGGCGAGTCCAACACGCTCTTGACCGGTTTTTATAAGAATTAATAGACACCGTATCTAGTTTCCCCAGGAAAGCAGCAATACGAAAACACCAAAGGTATATTGAAGGCGAACTATTTATTCTTGCCCTTTTCTGTGGTCCGTGGGGTCAATGAAGCAGAATTTCGTGGGAGACCTGGGTAAGCGACATAACTGGGTAACTTTCGGGCTATATGACCAGGGGTGGACTGTAAGTTCTGTCGGAAGTACCTAGGTACTAGTATTTTTTCTTTGGTTCCGTTTAGAATAGTTAGATTTAGTGTTTGTGTTTTGTTTGTTCTAGTGTTTATTTATTCAGTTTCCTTTTCCAGGAAAGTGTCTCGTTAAGCAACATAAGTATAACATACCTACTGTATTACAGATATAATTACAGAGTACTATAATATTATTATATAATAATTAATTAGAAATAAATGGAACAAATCCATTATTTCTTTGTAGAACAAACTGGAATAAGAGATTTGTACAGACGTTTCTCTTCGACGTGTAATTTGGAAATTCGCCAAAACGAATACAAAGCAAATAACGTATTTATTTGGAGAATGAGAATAAGTATTCGCATGTTATCCGAGAACGTATACTGTCATTTGAATAAATAATAGATTCGTGAAATTTGTTCGACAAAATATCTCAAGATGTAGACTTGTATTCTTCTGTCGAGTCGACGGCATGTTATTGAATGTGACTTTCATTCTCATGTCACTTGCCGTCGGCATCGCATCGTGGTAAAGAGATTTAGGTAATGAGCGTTAGATTACAAGATGCAAAGATAGGTTTAAACATGGTGTAAAATTAAATAGGACTCTTACTTAAAGGGGTGCTTCAGACCATCAAACTGAACAACTTTTACTATGGGATCAACACTGAAAACGCGAATAAAAATTCCGCTGTCCCATACAAAACTGAAAACATAATTTGACTGAAATTATAGGACAGGAGTATTTTTTTTGCGTTTTCGATATTTGTCCCGTAGTAAAAGTTGTTCAGTTTGATAGTCTGAAGCACACCTTTAAGTAAGTTTCCCATTCAATTTTACACCTGTATACGCCCGAATGAATATTATGTACAAAATCATAAGTTTTCTACATTTATTAGGGTTCTTTACCCAAAGGGTGCCCCTATTCATAAGTAAACTCTCACCGTTCGTCCGTCTGTCTTACCTTTAAAGCGCTGTATCTTTGGAACTATAGGAATAGCTAGAAGGTATAATTTTTTACAGAATATTACTAATTTATTATAGCGCATTTGCTACCAAATAATAAAAAAACCGCCCAAGTGCAATTCGTAACTTTTCTCGTTTTGTCCCATTTGTATGAAATGCCAGCTGAGTGTCCAAGGTGTGCCATTGGGGTCCAGTGGGGCGATAGTGAGTTAAGACTGGGTTCAGATTCGGAAACTATGTAGAATAGCGCGCAATTGTATGAAGCTTATTCTCTGTTAGGAACCTATTTACTCATGTGCTTGTACTACATACGCACGATTTATGTTAGCAAAGAAATGCGTTAGTTTGAAACAAAGAAATAGCCTCGTGTTTCCTCGCTCTACTTAGATCCCTATCAAAGGTATAACACGGACGCGTTTCCACTGAACCGGAAATGAGCGGAGATGTGTAAAATCAACAAATAAAATGGCTTTATTCTGTCAAGCGGAGTCAAGTGAGGAAAATTGAGCTATGCGATTGGTTAGAATACTTGGAAACGCTATATTTGTACCGTCTTGGTGACATTGTAACATTTTGAGCTTAGTAAGTACCAACTTGTATACAATTCCGGCGAATGAACTTGACCACGTGCGAGCCGGAATACAAAACTCGGAAAGAATAACTCGAAAATGCTAAAGTGCAGGCAGGGACACGTGCAACAGTAACTGAGATGCTATGCTACTGGCCTGGCACAGCGACGGCGGGGTCCCGCGGGGGGTAGCAGGAGGGGAGTCGAATTTCGAGCCATGTGCGAGCCAGGTGCCAAGTTAATTCGCCCGGGTTGTAGATAGATCCGATTTTTTCCACCCACTACAGGTAAGCCTCCTTCCCATTATGCCATTGTGCTATAGGCCGTCAACCGCCGCGTGACTTACTGCCTGTCACACTGCTCTGTCACACCAGTGTGACAGGCAGTAATTTTTTTTCTTGGCTGTCACACCGTTGGAGGGACGGTGTGACAGTCATGAAATTTTGTTACTAACCACCATCACCATCTAGTGTGACGGATAGAAAATCGTATTCTTAACCATCACACCACAGACTGTAACTAGGTACTGGAACAACACGGTCAACTCTGTCAACATGAATAACTCTGTCAACATGAACAATACGGTCAACTCGGTCAACATGAACAACTCTGTCAACATGAACAACTCGGTCAACATGAACATAGAGAACGAGTACCATAGAGAAAGTTGTTCCGTTTGACGGAAAAGTGTCAGCATACCCTACGGTAGGTAGTATAATAATGTCTATGGCATACCCTATAATATAAACCCTGCAGAGGCTGAATTCGGACTGGCCATTGTATAGAATACCATGATACGAACAATTCTAACTGAAGGATACACTTTTAGAGAAAGACATGAATTTTTTATGCCTTGTTTTATGTAGGTACTTAGGTATTTACTCCAAAGGCCGGTCCGTAATTTCCTGTGTGCTCATATTCCCCTTTTTCCGTCCCAGTATACTAATTAAGCAATACCAGCCCTAAGCCCATGTGATTTAAATTTATACACTCTTATAATTTATTTGACACAGTTGATGACACCCATCGTTAGGCATTCTTTCTTTCTTATCGTGTGGGCAGAGCCCTGGTGTCAGAGTTTTTTCAGACCGCCTTACGGCCTCTGACGTGGTGTTTATGTAACGACTACTACCACCAGAGACAGTAGCCGGGACCAACGGCTTAACGTGCCATCCGAAGCACGGAATCATTTTTCTTTTCAGACAATCAGGTGATTCAGCCTGCAATGTCCTAACCAACTGGGGAAAAACGCACAAAGTGACGTATCACTAAGTGTCCCCCGTGGGAATCGAACCCACGACCTCCTTGTCGAGAGCCCAATGCTCTTAACCATTAGACCACGGAGGCATTATAAAATCGTTTATCTTTAGTCCTTCCTCTTTGCCGTTTTTGTGTTATGTATGTTTGAAAAGTGTACATAATTTACGCACGTTTTGCCGCTACTGCTTGCTGGCTGCTGGTTTGTTTATGTGATAGACTAGTTATAGGATTCTGAAGCAAATCATAAAGACCATGGTCTAAAAAAACAAGGTCTTCGATTCCCAGAGTGACACAAGCCTACGTCACAAAAAAAATGGCCGCTAAACATGTTAAAAGGGTATGATGACGTAGGCTTGTGTCAGTAACGTGGTCAGTCACGTGGTCGGAAGACAATACCAGGCGCAGTATATTATTTTACCATGATAAAGACACAGAAGGTCAGAAGGGAAATGCGGCACACGTAAGAGTTTATACATACACATACATTGTATAAACTCACGACTGTAATCCCTTTCCAGGTGGTCAGAATCATTGCTACAACTAAGTAGGTACGAAATAATACGAATTTTCTGTTATACCAAGAATTTATAAGTTACATATTATTTGTCAATGTATGTATTTTAGACTTACTTAGACTTACAGAAGTATTATTACAAAAAATATATTCTTTTGCTACCCATACAGGAGTGTAAAGATTAATGTGTTACATACTTTAGGGGGTGCTACAGACCATCACACATTACAAGACCATTTTTACCATGGGAGCATGGGACCAACTTTGAAAAACAGATTTGCTATTTCGAGTAGTTAGTGACATTTTGTATGAAACAGCAGATTTTTTTCACAATTTCAAACCCTACATGAAATACAAAAAAGTCGTCTAAAATATATTTATATATTAGATATGAAGTCAGTTAAAAATTACGAAAGTTCTACGTATCAGAAATATATTATTATCTCAAGTATTTTGGGTTTTGTTCGTAAACAATAACTGTATAGGGTACAGGATGGGTACAGGTAGGTAATTCGGAATAGTGTTGGATCCTATGTCCTAAGTAAGCAGTATCTACTTAGCTGTCTAACAGCTAAACTGATTTAAATTTACTTAACAATACAATTCGTATTTGCTTCGCCAGATTTTAAATTTAATATAAATAAAATAAGTGAAAGGAATGTACAATAAAAACGGTTAAAGTGTCAATGCGTAGTGCAAGTGGAGTGCACTGTGAGCTGCGCTGTGCGAAAGCATAGACTGGACGTGCTGTAGTGCTATGTTGTCCGGTAGGATCTTACTCCGGGAAGGCTATTCTTTTGTTCAATTATGGCCATATTACACGATATTACACCCATTGTTGGAAGCGATATTGATTTCTGTTTTTCTGTAATGACTCGATGGTTTATAAATTACGTCCATGGAATTTCTGTTAGTGGAAACCGAACACTTGTATAAGAGTTCAGTACTAAAACCGAGTTGTTTTTAGTTTTTATTTACTAAAGAGAAAGTATGAAAAAATTTGTGATAGATATTGGCCTCCTACATCGTAATGCATATACTATAATTATAATACTACATTAATAATACATTATAAATATTCTACAGAGGACGTGCACTAAGAAAGCATTTTTCGAAAATCGACCCCTTAAGGGTACAACGGGCTGTTGAAGTTTTTCAAAATCCACGCGAATGAAGTCGCTTGCAAAAGCTAGTTATCACATAACTAAAAGGTACTAATATTAGGTAAGATATTTTGTTGATAGTTGTTATGGCGTGTGATTTCAAAAAACGAAAAGATAAATCCACAGTGCAGAATAGATAACGGACAATATTTGTTATTTAACTTTCTGAATCCCGCAAATATTTTGTCTAGTTTTCGTACAAACTCGAAAGCCGAGGTTGAGTCAGCACCAGCTTCACCTGGCCTGTGTGATTCAATAATCCTTTTAGTTTTCATGCGATGTTCCATTACACAAATTAAAAATAAAGTGTTTTAATTAAAACTAAGCACGTTCAAGCGCGGACGTGAAAAACAACTATAAATAAAATACTAGCTTTTGCCCGCGACTTCATCCGCGTGGATTTCAGAAAACTTCAATACCCAGTCGCACCCCTTTGAATGGGGTTGATATTCGATAAATTATTAGTCGCTACATCCTCGGTTAAAAACATATTCATAATTCAATATTCCTATCTTCAATGATTTAGCGTAGCGTTGTCTGTAAGTCAGTCATTTATTTAGTCACGGAACAGTTTTATTAGTATTAGCACAGAATAAATACTGGAATTAGCAGAGAGTACTATAATAGTAGAGTACTATAATTATAGGTAAAATTAGATTTAGATTGTTATAAATTTAGCTGAACAAGACTGCCATATTTGATGTGATGGTGAGATTCGACTCAATTTTGACAATTTCTTTATTGCCTCTATAGTGAAAAAGTTGCTCGTTTGTTTATAACGAATGGTTAAAGTTTCTACGCTGACTAAAAAACAAAGTCACTATCTACGTCCGTCTGTCATTGCTGTTTTTCCGCTTACTTCTAAACCACGCAATGGATTTTGATACGGTTTTCATTTTTATTTAGGTAATTTCTTCTGCAAGGTTTGTGTGTATAATAAATATTTACTTATATTATAATATAATCTATAGATCTCACCCGGTTGAAAGTAGGGCGGATCGCTAGTGTAAAATAAATTAAAATATAATAAACTAAACAATACATATTTTAATATGTATACGATGTTGCTGTATTTGATGGTTGATTTTTGAAAAACTATTTTCAGAATAAATTATACAGAAAATCAATCTTGTACATTTAGTAACTCCCTCTGACGTTCGACGTCCAGAATTCTTGTGAAGTGTGATTATAACTTTCGGCTTTGTAACCCCTTATTTCACGTAAATCCTTGGTAACTCCGCAGGACTCGAAGTCCAGGCGCGATAAAGAAAGATGCATGTTCCCGGTGAACTTTATGGGGACTGGAGCGACTTATTAAGCTCACGGGAGCATACGGGCCTCTTTCCCAGTGGGGTAGGTCTCTGCCTACCTCACTGGGAAAGAGGCGTCCCGGAGCTATCTACTATGAACCTTATACAGTATGTAAACTATGGAACGTGTACTTAACAACCGGCTCCTGGCATACCTGGAACATAACGACCTCCTTAGTGACCGTCAGTATGGGTTCCGCCCAGGACGGTCCACGGGGGATCTTCTTGTGTATGCCACTCATCTGTGGAGCGAGGCTGTCGAGAGATACGGGGAGGCACTTGCCGTGTCTCTTGACATATCCAAAGCCTTTGACAGGGTCTGGCATGCAAGCCTTTTAAGCAAGCTTCCTTCATATGGAATTCCGATTGACCTATGCAACTGGATAGCTGACTTCTTGAGCGAACGATCCATTCGAGTACTCATTGATGGATACTCATCGGATCAAATGGCTATTAATGCCGGTGTTCCTCAAGGGTCAGTTCTTTCAGCCACTTTATTTCTGCTGCATATAAACGACATGCTTGTGCCCGGAACCTTTGGGTATGCAGACGACAGCACTGTTGCTGACAGATATCTGTCCGGTGCAGGGGTCAAATTGGACGTTACTCAGTCTTGTCGAGAGGCCATGGTGCAGCGAATAAACTTGGCCCTTGAATCTGTGTCCGACTGGGGTGATACTAATCGGGTCAGTTTCAACGCAAGCAAAACACAGGCGTGCCTTTTCTCCACAAAACGGAGTCCCTTCGCTTTGACCCCGACTTTCCGAAATGTGTCCATACCGATAGCTGATCGCCTGGAGCTCCTTGGCATTAACATATCGTCCGATCTGAATTTCGGACGGTACATTGAGTCCATGGCGAAAACCGCAGCGAAAAAACTGGGCGTCCTCTCGAAGGTCAGACGGTACTTTACTCCGGGACAGCTTCTACAACTTTATCAAGCACAAGTCCGATCGTGTATGGAGTACTGCTGCCATCTCTGGGACGGGTCTGCCCAATACCAGCTGGCCGCGCTGGACTCAATCGACAGGCGTGCCAGGAAGCTCATAGGTGATCCAACCTCGGTGGCGAAGCTACAAAGTCTTGAGCATCGTCGTAAGGTAGCCTGTCTGTCTGTTTTTTATAGGATACATTTCGGAGAGTGTGCGACTGAATTACACGATCTGATACCACCGTCTCCCTTTCATCTGCGGGGGACGAGACGCAGACTGGGTTTCCACCCCTATGTCGTTGACCTACCAGCAATTCGCACGAAGAAGTTTGCTTCTTCTTTTATAATGCGCACGGCTAAGGAGTGGAATGCCCTGCCTGCGGACCTGTTCCCTGAGCAATACAACCTGGGCCTCTTCAAGGCGAGAGTGAATAGGCATCTTTCTAGGTAAGCATGCTACATCTTCGGCCTCATCATCACTCAACATCAGGTGAGATTGGGGTCAAATGCTTACCTATCACACATAAAAAAAAAAAAAAAAAAAAAAAAAAAAAAAAACTAACTAAAGACAAACCTTTTAAGGGGATGATCGATGTGGGTCCCATAGAGAAAGTTGTTCAGTTTGATGGTCTGATCATCCCCTCATAGGGTTTGTCTTTAGCTCAACCCAAATGTATGGATTGATTTTTTGTTCGCTATTTCGATATCAGTCCCATAGAGAAAGTTGTTCAGTTTGATGGTCTAATCATCCCCTTAAAAGGTTTTTCTTTAGTTAGTTTACGTACTGTATACCTACCTCTTTCACATCATTTACATCCATGCATCTTCTCATACATGCCCGTTGGTTTCGAATACTCCACACCTCACCTTTTTTATTTAGGACGTAATATAACCGATTTCATCTATACTTACTTCCTACGAGTCTCGACACTTCCGTTCATATAACAGCATCCTGGATTGCGATTTTTGAATCTCATTCGCCGAGTTCAGCAGACTTTCAAAAATCGCACTCTTGAAGTATGATTTTTGAAAGTCAAATCAGCAGTAGAAAGATGCATATCTCCACAGTAATTTTGATATTTTCAACTGCTGAACTCAGCGAATGAGATTCAAAAATCGCACTCCTGACCGTCATTGCAAATTAACAGTCTGTGTTGAAAGTACACTAACGACTAACGTCTGTAACTTAGATAAATGTTGTCTAGAAATAAATAATTGTCGAATTAAAAAAATTTGCACTATATCTAATTTGTACATTGTAGGTATCTGTTTAAGGATATTAAAGGTGTAAAAATAAACACACCATCTAAAGACGGTCGTGTCTTCTGAGATTCGTTTCCAATACGAAAGCTAGGTATCAATCTACGTATCCTCTTTCTTAGCTAGATATTATCCTTAACTGCTTTTATAATTTGATATTTTTTAAATCTGGTTAATCGAAACGAAATTGAAAGTATAAAACAACATGTAAAACCTTGAAAGCTCGTTTAAATGTCGTTTTAAAAGCTAATAAACATGCAACACGTTGGGCGGATAGCTTTTATGTAGGGTCAGCATCATCGTAACACTAGCTACTCACATCCTTTGGGCCACTAAGCGGCCAGTAACAAACATTTTACGAGATTTTACTCGGAAAATTTTTATTGTTTCCTTTCAACGGCAACTCGACTACGATTTATGATTTGACAAAACAATTGACTTGGTTTATGACGAATAATTTTTAAGACGCTCCCTCATGGCATGTGCACGGCCGGGCCATATTTTGCTAGTTTTCAAAAGCTATCTTCTCCTTATTTGAAAGACATAGAAATTTATGAAAAGTATAGCAATAATCTTCAGCTTCTCGGCTTTAGTTGCCATACAACATATTTTTTATTTTTCTATAAAATACATATGAAACCTGTGCTCAAAGTAAAGCCTAAATATTGGAAAAAATCGGTATTATGTGCATCTACTTTACAAGTTGAAGTCGCTTTTACTTGCGACGCACACCATTGTGTAGACAATATTATGATCTAAAATTGCTATTTGATTTTTTTTTTTTAAGACCAATATTTAATGAGTTAATTTGAAAATTTTAAAATCTCGTCCACGAAGAGAGTGCGCGGGCGACGGGCGGGTGGTTTCGCAGTTCGCCTCCGGCGCTTATGGGAAACGTACGTGTCACTCTCGCGTCCGCTGCCACCCGTCGGCCGTTTCGAATTTTCTTTTCGTGAAATTATATTTCATTTATGGATTTTATGGTTTTGTTAGAGGTGGATTAAATCTTTAATAAAAGACGTTTTTCTAACATATCTACCGAGAAGGAAGCTGTGAATTTGTTTTATATTCAATTGTGCTGGATTTATTTTGGACATTTAATT
The DNA here is from genome assembly GCA_922987775.1 of Agonopterix subpropinquella. Taxonomy (NCBI): domain Eukaryota; kingdom Metazoa; phylum Arthropoda; class Insecta; order Lepidoptera; family Depressariidae; genus Agonopterix; species Agonopterix subpropinquella. The sequence continues at coordinate 34,211,326 of OV277693.1, forward strand.
GGACATTATTATCCGAGTGAAAATCCCAAAATATCGAAGACAAAAGTGAGCGAGCATAAGGAATGCACATAACATGTAAGTAATTTATATTACCTAGTTGCAGTGTGTAAATTTTATTTCATCAAACTGAACAACTTTCTCTATGGGATCAATATTAAAATCGCGAAAAAAAATCGGCTGTCCTCAAAGACATATATATTACTAGCGTAAGGACATGGCCTATGAGCTTGACTATTGTCCCCAGTTCGTTGGCTCTAAAATGCAAGGAAAAATGTCAATTTAGAGCACTACAAATATATGACACGATATAGTTCGTATACGAGTTATGACAGATGGCGCAAATTTTTCTTTCTATGAAGAAGGTTTTTGTAAAATATTCTGCCGGGCCTATCACATTTCAGCCGAGTTATGTTTGCAGTTTGTATGGGACAGCGGAATGTTTTTTCACGATTTCAGTGTTGGTCCCGTAGTAAAAGTTGTTCATTTTGATGGTTTAAGTAGCTGTCCCATTTTATTTTACATCCTGTATTTACCCCCCTAAGAACCTACAAATCATGCAAGCTGCATGCTATCTGTAAACATCTGTAAACTATAAATAATTATGATATTTGTTTTAGGCATATGCAAACGACAGGTCAAGATAAATCCAGAGAACATGACATGTCATCATCCAAATCTCAACAATATGATAACGGGTGAGTACTAATAAAGATTTACTCACTAAATGATCTGCTTATGATAATTGATAAGTGATATGAGCTCCCTAGGGAGTATTATATTCCTTGGATATGAGTGATAACAAGTGATAAAATTTATTTGTCAGAACGCATCCATAGAGTTATGAAAACAACAGACACGCACAGCGTTCTCTCTTTTTTCTTTTCGTGTTTTGTTTGTTTGCGACGATGGGAATAATAGTAATGAATAAAGGAAAATGATTATAATGATTTCGACTTCCTCGACTCTTGACGGATGAGGTCAACAGCCCGCGGAAACTATGACAGATAGTAGTATGGACCTCGAACAAATTTCATAGTGGACCCTGGTCAGATTTGGTTAGCGGTGAAAAAAAATTCAAAATGGCGCAATCCTAGAAGGTTTTCGTTTGATAGCTCATCATTTTTAAAATCTGGTATACAATTTGTGCGAACGAAGTCGCGGGTGAACTCTAATACTTTGTATTATTGCAGACTGAATGCGATCGGTGCTCGAGTGTCTTATTTAACGCAGAAACTCGAAGAATTAAAGCAGACCGGGACTGACGCCACTGAAACCCATGAAGATACTGAGTATGAAGATTCTGAATTGGTGAGTGTACCTACATACAATATTTTGAAACCATATTGTAACCTGTATTATGTTGATGTGTTGTTGTGTGTTACTTGCTTTTGTTGCTCGCGTCTTTGTCCGCATTGACATGTAATAATGTGGATTATTCCCGTTGTCCCCCACCGCTTCGGCCCCAGTGGTGTCCAACGGGAAACAAATGATCGATGTCCCCCACTAAAATACTACCCGTTTGCTTGGAGTTGGCCGTCGATGACCGTTACAAAATTTCGTCACAGGCACATTAACTGGTCCCGTCGACAAAAAATAATATAAAAAGCAAATAAAAATTTAAAATTAAAAGCGATATTAGCGACCGGGACGGACGTGCCGTACGAGGTTGCGTTGCTAAAGGTTATAAAGTTGCGTTTAATAGGGAACCACTGAAAATAGTTCTATAATCAACTGTATTTTGATTTTTTTTTTCAATAATATAGTGTGCTTTAAACATTAATAATTAACTTGTAATGTTATAGATTCGAATACAACACATATTAATTATTTATGTTTTGAAGAAAGATTCGTAATATACTTCGCTAATCGTAACGAATAACGTAACTATATAAAATTTTCAGTTTTATTAATATTGATTTGTTGTAAGTGTAAGTGTTGTATTCGAATTCATAACATTTAACGCCGAAGCGGTGGGGAACAACGGGAATATCCCAATAATGTAGCCTTTTGTTAATCTAGGTCATGAACGATCTATAGGGTCATTCTTAAGAGGGCTATCGGAGTCCAGTGGCGCCCTCGTCACATTAATAAAGATTTCTCAATAAAGAAAGCCTAAATTAAAAAAGTGCTCAATCGACAAATTACAAAAGCCTTTAAGGTATTGTTATACAATACTTTTATAGGTTCTAAACATTCCACTTTTAGACAGTTTCGAATAAAAACAAAAGCGGCCGTTTTTTTTCTTTTTTCAAAATGTGTATGTTTCGACCTTTAAAAAACTTATAAAAATATTCTACGAAAATAGCTTTAAAGCTTTTGTAGTTTGTCAATTGAGCACTTTTTCAATTTAGGCTTTCTTTATTGAGAAATCTTTATTAACGTGATGAGGGCGCCACTGGACTCCGATAGCCCTCTTTATATGCTGCGGTTTTTTGCATATTCGAAATCGTGAAAAAATCAGCTGTTCCATATAAAAGTGCAATCTTACTCGACCCAAATGTATGGGACAGTTAATTTTTATTTTTGCGATTCGGTGTTGGTTCCATAAAGAAACTTTCTACACTAATACACTTTTTTGACTAGGTATTGATTTTATTTGCAGTTTCAAACGTACGAAAAAGAAAGAGAAGAAAAAGAAAAAGTTGTTGGAAGAAGAATAGTGTCAGTTACCCACTTTTTTTCAAAATTGCAAGAAATTTCAAACCATGGACCGTTTGGATGCAGATATTAAGCCGGTTTAAAAACTAGTAAAAAGTGCTGAGGACGCTAAGAAAACTAAAGTGGAAACCAGAGAAATGGAAGATAATACAGATGTTTTGGTCGATGTCAGTATGCCTATATGTTCTCGGTATCTAGATTTTAAAAATGTTTAAAATAGCGCTTCTTAATAAATAATAAAAAAAATGAAAAAAAATGAAGAAATGAATTTTATGTGCAAAATTACCACCGTTACTAGTCATTATGTCAGTCTAAATGGGCATCTAAACACATTTACGAAACGCGTATTGTTTTGTTAATTTCTAAACCATTTTTCTTGAGTTTCTACATTTTTCTTGATGCAGCGTGTGGATTGAAAGCACAGTAAAAAATGTATTGGTTATATGCACGACACTATTTATTTTATTTATTTCCTTTTTGGAGAACTTACAGCTAAATAACAGTTCGGTTTCAACAAAGACAAATTGATGGTCAGATGCTGACAACAAGTTACTTAACCAGACTAGATCCATCTAGCGCAGTACAGCCCCGTGAGTTACTTGTATATAAAATGTTGGGATAAAGTTTGTTCTTTTATATTAAAATAAAGTAAAAACTAAATAAATGAGCAATGTTGTCGCTATTAAAAATTATATTATTATACCTAACTAGGTGAAATTCCCATTGTTTGTTACGAAATTCTCATACAAACTTTCACCCCCGTTTTCACACCTTTGGGGGTTGAATTGCGAAAAATATTTTTTGGTGAACACGTAGATGACAATAAAAACATCCCTGCCAGATTTAAGTTAGGAGTCTTTGTAGTTTTAGGTATTTGAGCGTTGAGTGAGTGTCCGGATTTGCATAGATTCAAGCTGCGATCGAATGCGATCGACTTGACGGTTCCCAATACCCACTTCGCACATAGCCAATACGATGCTTTGTATCTTGTTATAAAATATGGTAGATTTATTGTAAATAAAGTACTTCTAAATGTCCGCAAGCAAAAACTTTGTTTAAACTTAATACTTTCCCAGATGTAGAAGGTCCTCTGTGAGGATTGAGAGATCACACATTTTAGGTTGTATCTTTTTAATTATCTCTTTAAAATTCTAGGACGCAATTCTACAATTGTTTTAGAACTACTGCTAAAACCTGCATTATTTTATTTACGATTTCGCGATGTGATCTCTCATTGCACACACACATACACCAAAAACTCGGTACCCTCTTAATAATTTAATTTTTGAAGCATCGATATTCGCTTTAATTTTTCATCAATTCGCTGAAAGTATTTTAAGGGTATGTATGATCAGACCACCAAACTGAACAACTTGCTCTAAGTGAACAACATGGAAATCGTTCCATATCCAATGCTGTTCCCTACAAAACAGCAAGCCTAAGTCTACCCGAATATATCGAATGTATCCAAGCATTTCTCCGAAATTATTAATCGGATTGTGAGCATTTTTTATTGGCTTATATTTACTCCAACTTAGGGAACAGTGCAAGTTTCATCGAAATCGGTTTAGTAGTTTTCAAGATTTGGACTATACGTGTAAGTGTAATGGTCTGGTTTGTAAGTATTTACGCGATAACTTCGGCATTTCTTGACAGATTCGGATGAGCCTTTTTAGTTCTGAAGGAATTAGCGCCGAGATAGTTCCATTTCAATTTGGTGAAGATCTGATAACGCGCTTCGGAGCTACACAATAGAACTCCTCAAAATAAGACAGCAAACCGTCATCCGTCAACCGTCAGCAAAATTTTCTTCGTATCGATGTACCCTTAGCGTGTACAGGGTATAACAAAACACCCTAGTAATACTTAAGAGGGTGCTTCAGACCATCATACTGAACAACTTTCACTATCGAGCCAACATCGAGAAATAATAAAAAAATCAGCTGTCCCATACAAAACTTCGTACCGACTCGATTAAAATGTATGGAACAGCTGATTTTTTTTTATTTTTTCTCGACGTTGGCTCCATAGTGAAAGTTGTTCAGTTTGATGGTCTGAACTACCCCCTTAAGTATTACTAGGGTGTTTTGTTACACCATGTATAACTGATATCTGAGTCGAACTAATGTATTTCACCACTAAAAACTGTGAAATAAACAATATTTTAACAAAAATTTAAACCACCTTAAAAAAAACTAAAAAATTAAAAATAATATTGCAGCTGATGACTTTTTCGTTCGCATCTACAGGGTAAATTGATATCATTAGCATCCTTTTAAACTAAGAGTCTACCCATCAAACTAAACAACTTTTACTATGGGAGCAAACCGATCGGAGCAAATAAAAAATCAGCTGTTGCATACATTTGAGTCGAGTAGGCACTGCAGTTTAGTATGGAACAGCAGACTTTTTTTTTTGCTCCGATCGGTTTGCTCCCATAGTAAAAGTTGTTCAGTTTGATGGGTAGACTCTTAGTTTAAAAGGATGCTAATAATATCAATTTCACCCTGTATAGGGACATTAATTAACATTAAAAACAGACAGCGACTTCAATAAAACATATTAATGTTCCTATAGATGCGAACGAAAAAGTCATCGGCTGCAATATTGTTTTTAATTGTTTAGTTTCTTTGAAGGCGGTTTTAATTTTTTTCTTAAAATTTTGTTTTTTGAAGTCGGTTAAAAACCGTCAGCATATTAAGAAAGACCTTGTATAGGGCGTTAGCGATTTTGCATTATCAGATGCGTTCCTTTTTAAGTGATGATCAGACAATCAAACTGAACAAATTGCGCATATACAGAGTGTAACAAAACACCCTAGTAATACTTAAGGGGATGCTTCAGACCATCAATCTGAACAACTTTCACTATGGAGCCAACGTCGTGAAAAAATAAAAAAATCTGCCGTCCCATACATTTGAGTCGAAACGGCACTGCAGTTTTGTATGAAAGAGCGGATTTCTTTTTCGCGCTTTAGATGTTGGCTCCATTGTGAAAGTTGTTCAGTTTGATGGTCTGAAGCACCCCCTTAAGTATTTACTAGGGTGTTTTGTTACACTCTGTATTGAAATCGCAAGAAAAGCAATAAAAATAATCAGCTGTTTCATATAAAACTGCAATATCTAAATGTAAATTTATCAGGGTGTTAAGGTAAGGTAAACAGTTGCATTACTTTAAGGGGTGAATGTAACCATAGTACCGAGATTGCGGTGTTGGCACTAAAATGGAAGTTGTTCAGTTTGATGGTCAAATCATCCTCTTAAATTTCGTGAGCGTCAGGATGTCTGGACCAAGCCGGCGATTCGATTTTTAAGCTATACACGATTTAGTACCTATTTAATACTATTTGGTCATCATCATCATATCAGCCGATAGACGTCCACTGCTGGACATAAGCCTCCCCCAAAATGGGGGGATCACTATTAAAATAAATAACGCTCACAGGCACATACATTGTAATGATCCCAAGTTAATTAGGCTTTTTAATATGGTAACCATACAACAACGGCACGAACATATAACATCCATGACCGAACCGGGATTCGAACCCAGCACCCTGGTTTGGCAGTCCGGCGTGGTAACCATTACACCAACCGGGTCGTCATTACTACTACTATTTGGTACTTATCATCAAATATTTAGTAGGTACCTCGCTACAAACGGAGAAAAGTTGAAAAACAACGGTCCAGTCATCCTGACGATCAGGTTGTCTGGACCATTTTTTTTACCTTGTTGTAGTCCTCCTACCTTTTTTATTTTGACATAATGATTTAGTACCTAATTAGTACAGGCCAAAAAAAATTGCCAGATTCCGTAGATGTACCAAAAAAAAGTACTTACCTTCAGATATTTAGTACCTCGCTGTAATCCGAGAAAAATAATAAAAACAGTGGTCCAGTCATCATGACGGTCAGGTTGTCTGGACCATTTCGTTTGACCAAGTTCTAGTCGTCCTACCTTTTTTATTTTTCCATTATGATTTAGTACCTAGTTTTGAGATGTACATATATTTTTTCCACATTCATTAGAAGCACCAAAAAAAAGGATAGCATCTGAAAATCAAGGTCGTGAGAGATATTGCACTTTAAACAATACAAATTTTTAGTACGTATTAGGTTCTAAATCGTACTTACCATATGCTGTAATTCGGGAAACTGACGGTCAGGACCATTTCGTTTGACCAAGTTCTAGTCTTCCTACATTTTTAATTTTTCCGTGATGATTTAGTAACTTTTTTGTACATGTACATATATTTTTTCCAGAAGCATAAAAAAACGGTAGCATCTGAAAATCAAGGTCATAAGAGAATTTATCTTTAAACAATACTAAGTTTTAGTACGTATTAGGTACTAAATCTTACTTACCTTCAGATATTTAGTACCTCACGGTAATCCGAGCAAAAGATGAGGAAACTTAACAGACGCATTTGGTATCTGGTTCTAAGCACAATATCGTGATAATATTAATTATTTGTAATAACAACCATTACAAACACATACGCACGAAACGATGGGTGGGACGGTACTAAATATCTGAAGGTAAGTACGATTTAGTACCTAATACGTACTAAAACTTAGTATTGTTTAAAGTTAAATATCTCTCAATCTCGCATGACCTTGATTTTCAGATGCTACCCTTTTTTTGGTGCTTCTAATGAATCTGGAAAAATATATAATACCTATAGTTGTACAAATGGACAAATAAAAAAGGTAGGAAGACTAGAACTTGGTCAAACGAAATGGTCCAGACAACCTGACCGTCAGGATGACTAGACCACTGTTTTTATTATTTTTCTCGGATTACAGCGAGGTACTAAGTATCTGAAGGTAAGTATGATTTAGTACTTACCTAATCCGTACTAAAACTTAGTATTGTTTAAAGTTCAATATCTCTCATGACCTTGATTTTCAGATGCTACTTTTTTTTGGTACATCTAAAGAATCTGGCAAATTTTTTTTTGCCTGTACTAATTAGGTACTAAATCATTATGTAAAAATAAAAAAGGTAGGAGGACTACAACTAGGTAAAAAAAATGGTCCAGACAATGGTCGTCAGGATGACTAAACCACTGTTTTTCTATTTTACTCCGTTTGTAGCGAGGTACTTAATATATGATGATAAGTATCAAATAGTACTAAATAGGTACTAAATCGTGCATAGCTTAAAAATCGAATCGCCGGCTTGGTCCAGACATCCTGACGCTCAATAAATTTCTTGTATTGTTAAAAAAAAAATATTGTACGCTGCCGCTTCTATTAGACTCTTAGGCTTTTCGTATTGGGCTTCCTTTGACAGTTTGTTTTTTTTTTTGGCATCTGCTATGAGGCAATTTAGCCAATGTCAGAGGTTCTACACAGTTTGTTGCTAGATGGCACCACAGTGACGTAATGAAGTACAAGTCAGCTACCAATAGGTGTCGCTACTAAAATTACGTAGTTAAGTAGAGGTGAGGCGGGGCGAGGAGGAACTGAAATGCTCAAGGTCGCTCCATCGGGGAAACGCCTTAAGAGGATATATTATAATTTGTACGGCTCTCCAACAAAACGAAGTCCTATCCTAGTTTGAACATTTAGTAATTAAAGTAACAAAACATATTGTTAACACAATCTAGAAACCATTATCTGAGTGGGTACCACTACCTTGTCAGATTTCCGTATAGTTTCAAAGTTATCGTGGCTCAAAGTTTTCCATACAAAACTTAAATTAATACTAGCATTGAAACAATACAGGGTAATTTTTATATCACTGCGGATAACTTCAGCATGTATTCTATTCATCAAACTGAACAACTTTCACTATGGAGCCACATTCGAAATCGCGAAAAAAAAATCAGCTGTCCCATAAATTTGAGTAGAATTGGTACTGCAGTTTTGCATGGGACAGCTGATTTCTTTTTCGCGATTTCGAAGGTGGCTCTATAGTGAAAGTTGTTCAGTTTGATGAGTACAGTGTGTAACAGAACACCCTAGTAATACTTACGGGGGTGCTTCAGACCATCAAACTGAACAACATTCACTGTGGGACCAACATCGAGAAAAAATAAAAAAAATCTGCTGTCCCATACAAAACTCCAATTCTACTCAAATTTCAATCAATACATACATGTACATTTTATCGGAAATCTGACAAAGAACCAGACCATCCAGACATTAGTTTCTAGATCATGTTTCAAAATTCAAAATTCAAAAATTTTTTATTCAAAATAATATCATATAGATAGCTTTTTGACGTCATTTTTTGATTCTACCACCGCGTCGGAAGGTGTTCCGTTGAGAGAAGATGCGGCCAGAAACTCTACAACACACATCTTTTAAACAAAACAAAATGTACAAAGTACAATTAAAATACAATATTGCATTACATAGTGTAAAATTGTCAAGACCAGACATTTTGGTCATTCAAATAATCATCGAGTTTATAGTAACCTTTTTTACAGAGGACTTGTTTAACATGAGACTTAAACTTTTTGTCTGGTAAGTTTAGAATATCCTCTGGTATCTTATTATAAAAGCGTATACAGTGCCCCATGAAAGATGTGTTGACTTTACTGAGTCGAAAATGTGGGAATACTAATTTATTTTTATTTCTTGTATTGTAATTATGAACGTCACTGTTTTTGGGAAAGAGAGACAAATTTTTTCGAACATATAAAATATTTTCGTAAATATATTGACTGTAGAGAAGATCTCGTAGTGAGTCTCGACAACGCAGATTATAAATGGCTCGAATTGCCCGCTTTTGAAGGATAAAGATAGCCTCGACGTCTGTAGCACGGCCCCACAGCAAAATACCATAAGACATGATACTGTGGAAGTAGCTGAAGTATACAAGTCTTGCAGTAGCTATATCAGTTAGCTGTCTAATTTTTCGAACTGCATAAGCTGCCGAGCTCAGCCTACCCGCTAGGGTTTCTATATGTGGACCCCATTGCAGCCTCGAGTCAATCTTTATCCCTAAAAATACAGTATTACTTGTGAAATGCAATATATCATTATCTAAAGTTATATTATTTTCATTATTTATAACGTTTGGTAGAGTGAATTTAATACATTTAGTTTTCTTTGCATTTAAAGCAAGATTATTAACACTGAACCAGTTCAGAACTTGTCGAAGAGTGTCACTTACATTGTCATTAATATCATCAACATCTTGCGCCTTTCTACTTGTTTTGAAAATAAGAGAAGTATCATCAGCAAATAAGACTATGTTGGACAAGTTCTGCACCATGTAGGGTAAATCGTTTATATAAACCAGAAAGAGAAATGGACCCAGTATAGATCCCTGTGGAACGCCCATTTTTACTAGTGAGCCAGACGAAATTGTTCCATTGATACACACCCTTTGGATTCTCTTTTCCAAGTAAGATTCTAACAGATCTAGAGCCCTGCCTTGAATACCGTAGTGGTTTAATTTGATCAACATTGTTTTATGATCAACACAGTCAAATGCTTTGGATAAGTCACAAAAGACTCCGATTGCATTTTGGTGCTCCTCCCAAGCGCTAAAGATATGCTGTATCAGCATAACTCCAGCGTCGGTTGTTGAGCGACCCTTGGTGAATCCAAACTGTTGCTCATGCAGCAGCCTCTTGATGTTAAAGTGGGAGAGCATTTGACTGAGTATAATCTTTTCAAAAACTTTGCTGAGAACTGGTAGAACAGACACAGGTCGAAAGTTACTCGGGTCGGTTTTATTACCCGTTTTGAAAAGTGGTATTACTTTGCTGTGTTTCATTAAGTCAGGGAAAGTTCCTGAGTCAATGCAGCAATTAAACAAAGATGCTAAATAAGGTGCTAACGTTTTAATTACGGAGCTGAAGAGCTTGACTGACATACCCCACAAATCTTCAGTATTTTTTTGGTTCAATGCTTTGAAGACTTTTACTATCGTATGAGGGTCAACATGGTCAATACTGAATTGGGAAGTGCACTCGTTTACATTATTTTTTAGCAAAACTTCGGCAAGAGCAGGAGAAGAGTTCAAGGATTCTGTAGTCTTTACAGGAATGTTGGTAAAGAATGTTTCAAACTCCTCAGCCACTTCCGCCTCTGAGCTAACTACACCATGATCTGTTTTAATTGAGATGCCTTGTTCTCTAGGTTTTATTTTCCCTGTTTCTCGGTTAATCACGTTCCAAACAGTCTTAACCTTGTTGTCTGACCTCCTAATTTTATTACGGATATGTATAGATTCCGCTAAGATGCAAACTTTTCTAAATATTTTTGAATAGTTTTTAACGTATTCCTTAAATGTTTCACTATGAATATAGGTCTTTTTTTCATATAATTCAAAGAGAGTGTCCCTACTCTTTCTGATTCCAACCGTAGCCCAGTCGCTGAATTTGAATTTCTCGGTTGAAGTGGTTTTACGAATTTTGAAAATTTTATCAAACTCTGTGCAGAGTACATTAAAAAAATCTTTGTAACAATTACTAGGGTCACTTTGATTAAAGTTAAGAAACGGCAATTTACTCTCTAACGTGTCTTTATATCTCTCTATCCTTCCAACAGTGACGGTCCTACTCTTTTTCGTAATTTTATCGTTAGTTTTTAAGGCTGGAAAAGAAACTATTTGTCCGCTGTGATCAGACTTAAGGCAATTAATTACCGCTTTATCAACAAACTCACAGTTACAAAATATGTTATCTATGCATGTGGCGGTAGTAGCTGTTATTCTAGTTGGTTCCAAAAATAAGTTTTGTAGGTCAAATGAATTGAATAAACTAGTAATTCTAAGGCAATATGTATCTTTTTCAAGTAAATTAACGTTAAAATCCCCACAGACTATGATGGATTTATTACTTTTAGATACTAATTTTAACGCATCTTCCATTACAGACTCAAAAACATGAAAGTTCGATTCATAGGGCTAAGAAATCACATTGAGTGAGCTAAAGAATAGTGTGCCCATAATAAAGCGCATTCCCCGCGGCGCTCGGACTAGTGTGGCTTCCACCCTCAAGTCCTGCGTTGATAGGGTCGTTTCGTCCAAAAGTAGGGAGACTTGGGAGCAATTACTTTGTTTTGCTTATCGCATCTTACGTTGATGACAACAAAACGTTAAGTTTAACGCAAAAAGTCAAAAATAACTGTACACAACTATCGATGAGCGGCATTAGCCCCAAACACCCCGATTCCCGGTTACCTCGGAGGAGCGACGGTGACTTAAGGGGAGCCAGTCAACTGTTGTTTTCAAATGACGTGATCGCTCCAGATAATGAGGAAACCCTCCAAGCCCTACATGCAAAACATCCATCGGCTTCTACCGACAGTCAGCTTCCCGACTCCCCTCAGGGGGACACCACGCCACCTCGTGTATCAACTGATGATATTACCGCGGCTGTCATGTCTTTCAAAAATGGCTCGTGCGGTGGCTTGGATGGACTTTCCCCACAACATTTAAAGGACCTTATGTGCCTTTCGGCAAGTGACGTTGGTAGAAGCCTGGCGTCTAGTCTAGCGTCCCTTGCGGAGCTAATGCTATCGGGCAAGGTAAACCAGGAGGTGACAGATACACTGTACGGGGCTAACCTGTGTGCACTGAAAAAGAAGGATGGTGGCATTAGGCCCATTGCAGTGGGAACAACGCTTAGGCGTTTAGTCTCGAAAATCTCCTGCAAGCGCATTTCGCAATCTCGAGCGGATAAATTTCAACCAATCCAGGTAGGTTTTGGCTCCAAGGGTGGCTGCGAGGCAGCAGTGCATGCGACGCGCGCGGTGCTGGAGTGCGGCGCAGAGCAGGTGCTGCTGAAGGTTGACGTTAAAAACGCGTTTAACTCCATCGAGCTCTTTTGTCCCAAGTGAAAGAGCAAATTCCCGCTGTCTTTCCGTACCTCTGGCAGCGTTATAGCAAGCCTTCCAAGTTAATGTATAAGGAACATCTGCTGCACTCGTCCGTAGGCTGCCAGCAAGGCGACCCACTTGGACCAGCAATATTTAGTCTCGGTATCCATCCTGTAATCTCGTCCTTGCGTTCCAAACTCAATGTATAGTATCTGGACGACGGCACTTTCGGAGATCAACACGATGTCGTTCTAGATGACCTTAAAACCCTAATAAACCGTTTCGCCGAAATTGGTTTAGAGCTAAACTTTGGAAAGTGCGAACTATACCTGAATCCCTCCATCTTGCCGGATACCAGACGCGAAATCCTTTCCAAATTTAATGAGATCGCTCCCGATATCCAGGTTGCAACTAATACATCTTTACGCTTGCTGGGGGCTCCTTTACTTGATGACGCCATTCCAGGTTTCCTCCAGGAGCAGATTGAAAAATTCAATGACACCCTCGAGCGCCTATTAAAGATCAATCCCCACATTGCCCTCACCATTGTAAAGTTTTGCCTCTTTGTCCCGAAATTTACGTACGTCCTTCGATGCTGCCACTTCTGGAGGTTCCAGACCTTGCTGTGTACCGTCGACGACCGAATATGTGCGCTCTTGTCTAAGATCCTTAACTGCAATCTAACGGCAAGGGCGTGGTCTCAGGCTTCCCTACCTGTCCGATTCGGGGGTATTGGAATACGCGGAGTCTCGTCAGTCTCACTGCCAGCTTTTCTGGCCTCGGCTTCCAGCTGCTATGAACTTTTCCACCAAATCACTAGCCCATCTCTGGGGCATGCCGACGTTGTTCATCTGCCCGAGGCTACTGCGAAGTGGAAGTTATTGTGTAGTTGCGATGTCCCTGCATCTCCATACTTACAAAGGCTCTGGGACGAGCCGCTGTGTAAGAGGACACAGCAAGATCTGCTGAATTCCTGCACATCCTCTGCGGAACGCGCACGCTTTCTTGCCGTTTTCGAGAAGGAATCAGGGCTGTGGCTAAATGCTATACCATCCTCCAATATCGGCACACTCTTAGACGGCTGCACCTTATCACTTGCAATCGGCCTCCGTTTGGGTGTTAGGACCAATCAGCCTCACACATGCGGCGGTTGCGGTGCAGACGTCGACGAGCTTGGCCACCATGGTCTGTGTTGCCGCAAAAGCGCAGGTCGCAACCGTCGTCATTCGGCCCTAAATGATGTCATTCGTTGGGCTCTTGTTTCAGTGAACGTTCCGGTACGATCGGAGCCAAACGGAATCGTTCGCACTGATGGCAGGAGACCCGACGGGGGTCACCCCGTCGGAGTGTCAACTCATCCCCTGGCAACAGGGCAAGTGCCTGGTGTGGGACGCGACCTGCGTAGACACACTAGCCCCATCCCATATCCGAGCTACATGCGCGCGTGCGGGTGCCGCGGCCATGGGGGCTGAGATTGCCAAGGTGCGGAAGTATGAAGAAATCTCAGGATGCTTCATGTTTGCACCGATTGGCTTCGAAACGTTGGGTCCTTGGAGCCCAGAAGCAAAGAAATTTATTAAAGAGTTGTCGATGCGTCTCCGCGAGACCACCGGTGACCGTAGAGCTGGCAGCTTCCTTGGCCAACGACTCAGCTTGGCTGTTCAAAGGGGGAACGCTGCCAGCATGCTTGGCACCATGTCTCGCGAGGCTGCATCCGACGACCTCTTTTATCTTTAAGATCTCATTAAATTATTGTAAATGTTAACTCTATATTATAACTTATCAAAACTTAAAGAAATCGGGTAATATTGAAAATAGGACGGAACATCTTTTGTATGCAACGCGCTCGGGAGCCTCCCGAATAAACTTCTCATAAGACAGTGTACCTAATCAAATCAAAGATGCCGTTTCCTTCCACTAGGCCGATAATTATACCTACAGGTGTTTTAAGGGGATGATAAAGAGAAGAGAACATATTGGTACATAGGTACCCATGAAAGCAACCAATAAATGAATACCTATGATCAGACTGATAATAAAAACCGGTCAAGTGCGAGTCGGGCTACTCGCGCACCGAGGGTTTCGTACCACACCACCACAGAACACAACATTATTAACTTAGAAAAAAAACTTTTTTGTCCGGGACCTTTAGCGCAAGACCGACTCACACTTGGCCGGTTTTTAGTATTTGTTGTCATTCTGTAGAGTTCGCTCTATAATCACACTAAATTTGACGCTTGTATGTATTACCGTTTTTTTGATAGAGCGTGAAGAAAATTTTAACTATCTAGCTATTACGGTTCAAAAGTTACAGCCCTAAATAGGTAGGACAGACGGACGGACGGACAGACGGACGGACGGACGGACGGACGGACGGACGGACGGACGGACGGACGGACGGACGGACAACGTAGGCTTAGTAATAGGGTCCCGTTTTCAATCTTTGGGTACGGAACCCTAAAAATTGCGAAATCACTCGACTAGGTTTGCAATTTTGTAAGGAACAGCTAATTTGTTTTTCGCCATTTAGAGGCGACTCCCTTGAGTGTTGATGTTACAAATCGAGCATGAAGTTGAAAGTTCCTATTAACTGATTGATACGAGTCGGCCTGGCCGAGGATCAAACCGTCCCCTCCTAGACTGTAGGCTAGGTACTTAGTCGCACTAGACCATCACAACTTCGCAAATTTCGACCTAAAATGCTATTTCAACGCCAGCAAGGCTAGCATGCCACACACGACAAAGCGTTTAAATGAGAAAAACGTCATGCGCGCTCTCTCTGCCATACGTAAAATAATAAAGATGGAGGCATATGTCGATTTTTATCGTTTTCTCGGGGGTGGCATGCTAGGCCTACAGGTTAGACAAAAACACTGAAATATAACTTGAGTCCATATAAAAAGGAAGTCGAAACGAACGTCTCGTCGATTAATGGCCGGCGATATGGCGCCAATTAGCTGTGACCTCGCCTGGATAGCTATACAGTGGCTGTACTACGGACATGGTGTAAAATAAACTACTAGTGGCTCACCACAGTGCTTGAGCTTCAGCTCAACCATTCTGTAATAAAAACGACTAGTTGTGAAGTTTACTGGTCGCGACAGGTCAATCGAGCGCGGTGTACGGGGGCCGGGGGGGTCGCGTCCCAGTACCGACTTGCCTGCGCGTGGTACCGACTTTGCGAGTTCAATGCCCCGGTAGGCCGCCTCCCGCACCCCGCGCAAGCATAAACCCGTCGCGACCGCAGAGCTCCATCACTAGTATTTTCTATTACACTACGCTACGGATATACAGGTGCTATACAGTTGTATGTCGTATACAGTCGCTATACGGTCAGATAGCGGTGAGAGTCCGGTTCGGATATTACTCTCGTAGGTCATCGACTTTCGTCACGGTCGTGGTGTGACACTGATGGAGGATTGTGCTATAATAATAGTTTTAGGAGCTAAGTACAGCAGTGGATTAATGTGAACTGACAATGATTGAGGCTGCTTTCTGAGTTAACAAATTGGTAAATATGGTATTAGCTAGCGACGGGAAAGAAATATAAATATTGAGCAGGAACGCTGGCTTTTAGTTTATATGTCTAAAATATGTGTATGTTTCTATGTTTGAAAGGTTCCCATTAGCGTTGAACCTTTTATTCTGCTTTTGTGATGTAAATTGAACGTATAGAATTTTTATACAAACAGAAAACTGGTTAGTTATACCTACCTACTTAAGAGGCTCCCCATATCTAGGTGTCGCTAGCTCGGGCCAAATTTTACTGGTTTTTAGAAGCTATCTCCTCGTTATTCGAAAGACATACAAATAATTGAAAAGTGTAGCAGTAATCTTCAACATCTCTGCTTTATTTGCTGTAGATCATATTTCTTATTTTTCTATAAAATACATATGAAACCTGTGTTCAAAGGAAAGCCTTAATATTTGAAAAAATCTGTATTATGTGCATCTACTTTTTAAGTTGAAGTCACATTTACTTGAGACACACACCTTTGTGAATACAATATTAAGATCTAAAATTGCTATTTAGCAAATTTTTTTTAAGACCAATATTTAATGAGTTAATTAGATAATTGTTAAATTTGGGGCGAATTCTTATGATTTTAGAATGTGATTTCCTTGGATTAGAAGGCTCCACTGTGACATAATGAAGGACAAAATAAGATAAAATGACGTAGTTCAGTAGAGGTGAGGTGGCTCTGAAAGAGTCAAGGTCGTTCGGTCAGGGAAACCCCTTAATAAAAACTCTCATTGGCATTGCATCTGTTTTCCTACGTACGCCTCGTTGAGGAGGCACCAACAAAACCGCAATAAAGAGCCGATTTGGCAGAGGGAAATAATTATCAAAACAGGGACTTTAAATTCGAAACTTGTTTCATATAAACTTCGCCCGAGTGCTGCCAGATTAACTTGTGTACAAATCGTTACGTTTTCGACGTATATTTATAATAATGATAATAATACCCATTTCCTCCGTGTTTTTACATTGGTTAGGCGCACCATAGTCCCTTTCATAACCTAATTACCTAGTACGTTAGCACCCCAACCCAGTTTTAATTTTTAGGGTTCTGTACCCAAAGGGTGAAAACGGGACCCTATTACTAAGCCTACGTTTTCCGTCCGTCCGTCCGTCTGTCCTACCTATTTAGGGCTGTAACTTTTGAACCGTAGTAGCTAGATAGTTGAAATTGTCTCAGATTATGCGTTATTGCGGCGGATTTGTTAACAAATAATAAAAATGTTAAAAAGTTAAAAATTAAGGGGGGTTCTCAACAAGAAACTAGTTTTTATCAAAGTTTTTTCTTCACGCTCTATCGTAAAAACGGTAATACATACAAGCGTCAAACTTAGTTTGATTATATAGAGTATGCTCATCTATACTAATATTATAAAGAGGAAAGATTTGTACCTATTTTTGTATGTTTGTATGTTTGTAATGAATAGGCTCAAAAAGTACTGGGCCGATTTAAAAAATTCTTTCATCATTAGAAAGCTGCATTCACCCTGAGTAACATAGGCTATATTTATTGCTAGAAAAGATTAGACGTCCACCCGTGCGAAGCCGGGACGGGCCGCTTGTACTCTACAAAATAACAACAAATACTAAAAACCGGCCAAGTGTGAGTCGGTCTCGCGCTGAAGCTCCCGGACAAAAAAAGTTTTTTTTCTTAGTTAATAATGTTGTGTTCTGTAGTGGTGTGGTACGGAACCCTCGGTGCGCGAGTAGCCCGACTCGCACTTGACCACTTTTATTGATAAACCTGAGACATTTGTTACGGCGGAACTATTCCGATGTCTTCGCAATAACCCAGATTTCTTGGTCCTCACTGATTACCCCCAAAACCCACGTAAAGAAGTTTGGCGGAAAGCCATATAATTTGAGACCCAGTGATAGAGAACCCATACATGAATGAAACTTAGCAATACGTGTAGAGTGACATAAAACTAACAAAAATGTAAATTGGTTGTAATCTGTAGAAGTTGGGGGAAAGGAAAGGTATTTCTCCTTATGATACTTATTGTATCAAGTTTGTGAAACTCATAATCTTTCTTATTACATAGTCCACTCAATCTTCTACGCATTCATTGTGTTTATTTTAATGATAATTGTCGATAACCGTACCATATTATGATAATGGAAGAAAACGAAATCACACACACTATCAGTTCAACAAAGCCAAATACGTTCCGTAACGAAAACCAAAAATACCTCACTGATAATATTAGATGAAAATAGCTGTCGTGGTTGCGTTTTGCTACTGCTTTTTGGACGATTTGTCTATTTTTTGCTAGTAATTTCTAATTTTGAATCCGGACTTCTGGAGATGTGGAAGTTTTTAAAAAAAATGTTTTTTTTCTATTTATAATAATTATGACCGCCGCCCTGAATGGCTTTTAGTTTTCGTAAAAAATGGCTGGGTCCAAATCTGCCAATTTTCTTTCTATCCTTCTCAGAAAAGCCTTTGTAACAGACGGGGTCTGCTTGGGAGTACATTATTATGCATTCAGAGGCAGGCAAATCCTCTCAGCGCGACTGTAAGATCGACTCAACGGAAGAAAATATACAAACTAGCTATTCAATAATGTATCTAGTCGTATAAAATATTGTATCCTTATAGATCTCCCTACTATTGAGACATTTGAACTTAAACGGATTTAAATGTTCTAAAGAGCGCTCAATCTAACGCTTTGCCATGAAATGGCAACACTTAGTTTGCTCCAGTTTCCGCTGTATTGGCACTTGGCAGCTTTTGGATAATTTCACGGTACACTTAAATCTATAATATCGGTCTATACAACCTTTTCTTTAGAGACAAGCTTTTACATTTACCACTTAGGTAGGTATCCTTTTCTTTTTGTGGCCTCATTTCCTTCTTGAATTGTACAAAAACTCGTAAGTTGAGAATCTGGTAATTTGACGACCATAGTAAATTGAAAATTTTATTGAAGTATTACAAGGTTATTAGTACAAGGGCAGCTTTGAGAGAGCTGGAGAACAGATTGAGATAGAGCCATAGGTAGGTTTCATCCCAGAAAACTCAATTTTCAGACAAAAATATCTAAGTATTAGTAAATACAAAATTTCATCCAAATCGTCAGAGCCATTTTGCAGATCCATTCTATATTTATAAAAGAATAGAGCCCACTTAAAGTTAGGGGATGTGCCCTGCAGTGGGACGTTTACCTATATAATAGGCAGATGGGGGATGGGGGGATGATGAATATCATCAACATCAGCCTTTTTAGGGTTCCGTACCCAAAGGGTGAAAACGGGACCTTATTACTAAGCCTACGTTGTCCGTCCGTCCGTCCGTCTGTCCGTCCGTCTGTCCTACCTATTTAGGGCTGTAACTTTTGAACCGTAACAGCTAGATAGTTGAAATTTTCTCAGATTATGCGTTATTACGGCGTATTTGGTAACAAATAGAAAAATATCAAAAATTCAAAATTAAGGGGGGTTCTCAACAAGAAACTAGTTTTTATCAACGTTTTTTCTTCACGCTCTATCGTAAAAACGGTTATCATACAAGCGTCAAACTTAGTGTGATTATAGAGCAAACTCTACAGAATAACAACAAATACTAAAAACCGGCCACGTGTGAGTCGGTCTTGCGCTAAAGGTCCCGGACAAAAAAAGTTTTTTTTTTCTAAGTTAATAATGTTGTGTTCTGTGGTGGTGTAGTACGGAACCCCCGGTGCGCGAATAGCCCGACTCGCACTTGACCGATTTTATTTATGTCCATGTGCAGCGCACAGGCCTACCCTAGAGGTATATTGTGTAGTATGGACGTTAATCCACCACGCGTGCCCAAATGTGGATTAGTAGACTATTCACATACCTACGCATCAGAGTTGAAGAAGTAATATTTTAAGACAAATGGAAAACATAGATCAAACTATAATAATAACCCAGGCCATAACTCCCATAAGGCCATCAGTATACAGAGCAACTTAAATTTTATTTTGTTTTATTCACGAGTGTAAAAATGTACAAAGATGTGGACACTGTACGAGAATCAATAGGCAAATATCCGCTAGGTAACTACTTGAGTTCTAGTAGTATCTACTTTTAGACCTTAGGCCCCAACAACGTATGTTTACGTAAATGATCGTACATAAAGCGTTAATTACGTCCTCGTGAATCAGGGCCGCGTTCCGTATAGCATCATGTAAGTACGGTACAGAAGGGAGACTTCATGCAAGAGCATAATGCCACGCAAGAACCCACTTTCAACAAATTCGATTCGGTTACATCATATACTTTATTTAGAAAATATCTAATTTTGGAAATAATCTTGTTTGAAATAGGCACCTTATTATTAACCTCGCCTACGATGAGATGTAGTTTAATCATTGTAATCCTATGTAAGATGAATCAATTAAGGGGCTATGTAAAAAAAATTGGATTCTTCCAAGCTCCGTATATCATGAAGTACTAACAGTAGGAGTATGTCACTCACGTCCCCTCAAGACGCAACAGATTGAAAAATTCGTTCTCTGGCTCGGTAGCGAAATTGGATAACGCACTTCCCCGGTTTGGAAGGGTGCGGGTTCAAGTCCCGCCCGAGACTGAATTTTTCAATCTTTAATTTGATTTGAGTAGGAGTATGATTTTCGGATATGTGTAAATTGAACATATAATTGAAGTTTTGATTAGAGCCAAAACACGATTAAGACAAATTTTCTCGATAGAAAAACAAGCCAAAGTGGCCTCCGTTTTTGTCCATAAACGCTTGTAACTGCTAAACGGTGAATAATAGAAACATGAGACTTGATTTTAAAAAAAGAGATTGCTATTATCTAAGTTTTGATTAGAGCAGAATTGAACTTACATAAATAGTACAATCACAATTAAATAAAGTTTGTTTTTCGCTTGATTCGTTCCAGGCGCGCGCGTCGCCCCATCTCTTTCTCTCGCATCTGGCAGTAATATAAGCTATCACACGCCCGTTTCGCTTAAATTATTTTTCGACATAGGCTCTTAACCTATCAAGGAAAAACTGTTGTGAATGTATCTGAATGCTTTGATGTTATCGCACTTCTACACATGAGAAAAATCCCTGCTGTGGCAAGATTGGTCACGTCAAACAAAGAACAAAGCTCTCGTAAAACTTATTATTGTCGCCGGTACCTCGTAGTTCGACTTATTATGTTAGATGGCGTTACTATACTAGCTGAAGTCGCGCCTATAAGTGGAATACCTAGTACCATCTATCGAAAAATTTGATGAAACTCAACTTCGATGCAGGTGTGCGTAGACCTACGATGACATAGGAGTGTGTGTGTCTTTTAGCTTCTCGAGTTGAAAGAAAGATTACATTCGCAATTTTATAAAGTAGGTAGGTTGGCTTAGTCGGTTAAAGTGTCTGCTTGATAATTCTTAATACAGCAGGGGTTTGTTTTTATGAAACACCACGACTTACCATGTTTTATCTACATACAAAAATTTACTCTGCTGCTGTTTACCGTTGAGGGTACACCTCAACGGTAAACAGCATTGGCTTGATATTTTTCTGTTCACGTTCAGTTTTGATAGCAAAACAAATATTTAATCAGGATCTGGTGCAGAAGCAAGGAATGACTCCGTACGAGGGTACTCCTCAACGGTAAACAGCATTGACTCGCAATTTTCTAGTACACGTTCAGTTTTGATAGCAAAACACATATTGAACCAGTATCTGGTGCTGAAGCCAGGGATGTCTTCGTACGAGGGTACTCCTCAACGGTAAACAGCATTGGCTTGATTTTTATCTCTTCCTGTTTAGTTTTGAAAGCAAAACACATATTTAACCAGGATCTGGTACTGAAGCCAGGAATGTCTCCGTGCGAGGGCACTCCTCAACGGTAAACAGCATTGGCTTGATTTTTTTTGTTCGCGTTCAGTTTTGATAGCAAAACACATATTCAACCAGGATCTGGTGCTGAAGCCAGGGACGTCTTCGTACGAGGGTACTCCTCAACGGTAAACAGCATTGACTTGATTTTTATCTCTTCCTGTTTAGTTTTGAAAGCAAACACATATATTCAACCAGGATCTGGTACTGAAGCCAGGAATGTCTACGAGGGTACTCCTCAACGGTAAACAGCATTGGCTTGATTTTTTTTTTATTCGCGTTCAGTTTTGGTAGCAAAACACGTATTCAACCAGGATCTGGTGCTGAAGCCAGGGATGTCTTCGTACGAGGGTACTCCTCAACGGTAAACAGCATTGGCTTGATTTTTATCTCTTCCTGTTTAGTTTTGAAAGCAAACACATATATTTAACCAGGATCTGGTATTGAAGCCAGGAATGTCTCCGTACGAGGGTACTCCTCAACGGTAAACAGCATTTGCTTGATTTTTTTTTGTTCGCGTTCAGTTTTGATAGCAAAACACATATTCAACCAGGATCTGGTGCTGAAGCCAGGGATGTCTTCGTACGACGGTACTCCTCAACGGTAAACAGCGTTGGCTTGAATTTTGTTTGTTCGCGTTCAGTTTTGATAGCAAAACACATATTTAACCAGGATCTGATGCTGAAGCCAGAGTAAGTAATTTTGACATTTTCAACTGCTGAAATCACCGAATGAGATTCAAAAATCGCACTCCAGGCTATTGAAAAAAAAACTAAATTTGAAATTGTTAACCTTGCTTAGGTATATACTCACACATTTAAAAAATAAAATATCAATGAATAAAATATTTTAACGCGTTGTGGACTAACGCCCATACACCCGCCCTGTTTTCTACATGTTCAGTTTTGATACACAACAAACTAAATTCAAGCCAACGCTGTTTACCGTTGAGGAGTACCCTCGTACGAAGACATCTCTGGCTTCGGCATCAGATCCTGGTTAAATATGTGTTTTGCTATCGAAACTGAACGCGAACAAACAAAATTCAAGCCAACGCTGTTTACCGTTGAGGAGTACCCTCGTACGAAGACATCTCTGGCTTCAGCATCAGATCCTGGTTAAATATGTATTTTGCTATCAAAACTGAACGCGAACAAACAAAATTCAAGCCAACGCTGTTTACCGTTGAGGAGTACCCTCGTACGAAGACATCTCTGGCTTCGGCATCAGATCCTGGTTAAATATGTGTTTTGCTATCAAAACTGAACGCGAGCAAACTAAATTCAAGCCAACGCTGTTTACCGTTGAGGAGTACCCTCGTACGAAGACATCTCTGGCTTCGGCATCAGATCCTGGTTAAATATGTGTTTTGCTATCGAAACTGAACGCGAACAAACAAAATTCAAGCCAACGCTGTTTACCGTTGAGGAGTACCCTCGTACGAAGACATCTCTGGCTTCAGCATCAGATCCTGGTTAAATATGTATTTTGCTATCAAAACTGAACGCGAACAAACAAAATTCAACTGCTGAACTCAGCGAATGATATTCAAAAATCGCACTCCTAGCAATCTTGTTTAGTATGAATTTTGAAATGTGCGCCATCTACCGGAATTCTCTATAACTGCATGCTACTCCCGCTTAGTATTACATCGTATTGTAGATCAATGAAAAAAAAATTAAAAAAACCTGCTTATGAAATTGCTATTTTCAATGTGCTGTTATGAAAATAATGTATTTTGTTGCTCAAAATAAATAAATATGATGAACCAGAACAGCAAAATGCGATATTCCGTCGATTTCAGAAAAATTTTACTTCGAGCGGACCAAGTAATGCCATCTAGTGACATTTTAAAAATTATTGTGAGTTATACAAGGAGATAGCATTCTATTGCTGCTGTAGAATTGTATGGAATGACTATTTGAAAACATTGTTATGGACGGTGCCACAGATTATTTAATAGACGGTGCGTAAAGAGTTTATTATGTAATGCGTAGTAAATAACTCATCTGTTCTTAACTTTTCTACATTGTACATGATGTGCGTTCTAGCCAAACTCTGCCAAACGAGTTTTTTTTAATTGACGATTACAGTATTGCTCAGGGGGTAGCTACCTGCTTACTACTACTGACTATTGGAGGGACTACGATGGGAGGGTCTACCGAGCAAGTGAATGAACTTAAGCAACCGACCTAGGGCCCTGCAGAATGGGTACGGACGGAGTCGGACCTCGGCATATAGATCGTTGCGGGTGCTACGCGGCGGATTGGGTAGCGGGGATGGGTGAGGCTGTCAAACAAGTGGTCCTTTTGCGCTCTATATATAGTGTAACCGTGTTGCGGGCTGTTTACAAGCCCCACGATATAGGGGCGCAAATTATTTAAATTGCTCGCAGAGTCTGCTCTCTAAACAATGTTAACGAACGACGCAAAATTGTTTGAAATCTTAATAATCTCGACAAGCTCGCTAGATTAATTTGAAGTAGGTAGGTACGCCCGCGCTGAAAGAATATAATTTTTTGTCTTACTTATTTTTCATTTACGCTATGGCTGGCAGAACTTTACTGTCTTGTTGATAGAAAACACTTTCAATATTCAAATTTCAAAATCAAACCCTCAGTGATATCAGCCGATATAACACGGCGCCGCGCCGCATGCACACCGCGATGGAAGTTAGTACAATAATTGGTTTACGTAAGAGTTCACGTATGAAACTGCACGTTGGAATACAGACTCACTTCGCCTCAACTCAAGCAAAATAAATGATTGATTGAATAATTATATGATTAGGCATTGTTTGATCATTCCTGATTATAATTAGATCCATGGATTATTATAACTGATATAGTGTTACCTGCTAACTTTTTATTTCATTGTTTTGCTGTATTCTTTACAACTCCAAACTTCAAGCTTCTTCTTCTTTCGTGGCAGCATGAGCCATATCGCATGCCAGTAGCTCGTGCTGAATTGGAAAGATTACCCAGTCAGCAATGGTCGTATCGAGGCTGACATGCCCACGCCCAGGTGCGCCGGACTTACTCAAGTTTCATCACCCGGGTAGGCTCTTTCCTGGCACTACCAACTTCTAGAAACGTGAGTTACAATGTTATTTCTAATGACGTTCGAAATTATACTCTTCAAGTTTTAGAAAGAACAAGATAAAATGCCATTATGTAATGACAGTGTGTACACGTACCGGCTTCCTCTACAGATAACTTTCACTCTTCGCCATTCGTCTCGTCTACCACACATCTATTATTATTATTACTACGTGTGTATTGATAGATGTGTGGTAGAAACAGAGATAGTTGGTCGTAGAGCTTGGTCGTTATGTTGGTCGTACATTGACAGTGGACGGATTCCGGATGTGAGACGAATACATCATGAAGACTGCTCTCATTAGGGTTACCAAGAATAGAAAATTTCAGGATACCGGATATTATATAGGGTTATTTTAAATTAGTTGGCGAAACTGAACCAGGGCACTTGTTAATGATAACAAATAGCATAATCAATGTTTATAATTGGTATTGATGAATAACTAAATTATTATTATCGTGCGTAGGTACCTACGCGCAGTACGTACAGTATGCGTGGCGCGGGCGGACATTGACCTCAAAATCTAATGACCCCCCCGCTTGATCATATGATCAAGCGGGGGGGTCATTATCACATAATATTACTTAGTAGGTAGGTAACAGATACCAAATGCGTTTCTTAAGTTTCGCCAACTAATTAAATTTAACCTTATACAGGGTGAAATTGATATCATTAGCATCCTTTTAAAGAGTCTACCCATCAAACTGAACAACTTTTGCTATAGGAGCAAACCGATCGGAGCAGAAAAAAAATCTGCTGTTCCATACTAAACTGCAACCCCTACTCGACTCAAATGTATGCAACAGCTGATTTTTTTTGTGCTCCGATTGGTTTGCTCCCATAGTAAAAGTTGTTCAGTTTGATGAGTAGACTCTTAGTTTAAAAGTATGCTAATGATATCAATTTCAAAATGTACCATATTATGCCCGTTTTAATTTGCCGCTATCTACATCCCGTGTAGACCACCCGTTTCTTTCCGTAGGTAACTTTCGTACGAGACCAATAAGATATAAGTTTATTTAGAAATTATATTTGTAGTTCAAAACCTAGGCCATATAATTGTTACTGTAAAAGCGGGCTTTTATATATTTACACTTTATTTATGTACATAAAATAACATCCTAAAATTAACAAAGCTTAATTCATTTTCTTTATATTTAAAATCATATTTATTTACAGTACAGTACTTAAATAGTAAATAATCACCACCATCCATCTTGTTTAACATGATTATCTTATGAGAATTTCGTTTGAAAAATATTTATATTCTATTTTAAATTTCAAATTGTTACTGGTATTTCCAAACTTTATTTTGTAGGTAATTAAGTAAAAAATTTTCGAGGCGTATTTCATAATATACACTAATTAGTTAAAAATAAATACCATACAGTACCTGAGTAATCGCAAGCAAGGAGATTTAACAATGTCGGGAAATTTTAGGCATGTACCAGCCCTACCTAATCGACGCTACCAATATTCAATTTAACCTCGTATATATCGATGTTGAGACGTGGTCTGCCTGCTCCATGATTCCGTAGGGTTACGATGTAACGAAATGAAATCCATAGCTTGACAGAGCCGGACACAAACTATACCTATTAGACGCGCGATGAAAAACTAGCAATGAAATGTGATGTATTCACATTGATTTTTTTAAGAGTTGCGAAAGAAATCTTAGTATTTAGTTAATTTAACATAATTATGTACATACCAACACAAACCTCCCGATAATAAATCATAATACATTTCCTTGCTCTACCAAAACGTTATATCAAAGTTTTCTTTCAATGTGTTGCTTAGAATTAAAGGAAATAACAACCGGCCAAGTGCGTGTCGGGCCACGCGCAGTGTAGGGTTCCGTAGTTACCCTTCACAATAATATATGACTTAGAAGGAGGCTTTTTGTTTTATACTATGGTTTAACCGTCTCCGAGTAAATTTTTTAAGTTGGTCGACTAAAACTCGTTAACTTGTACTTGGCCGTGATAGTTTTCCTTTTAAATTCATTATGCATTTTTTCACATCTCCAACTACAACCGTTCAGCAGGGAGAAGGGGGGGGACACTTGACTCTAACAAAAAATTTCGCTTTAAAGCTTAATATTTCGCTAACGGATCCCTAAATCGAAAAATGGTTTTCCCACACCCACAATATTTTTAAAAGACCTAATTAACGATACCCCACAACATGGGATAGGTGAGAAAAAAAAATGTCATCCCCACTTCACGTGTATCAACATTAAACAAATATTTTCTAGATTTTATTTTATCACTTTTTCGGCGTGATTAATATGTATATCCATGCCAAATTACAGCTTTTTAGTACTAAGCGTCTCTGAGCTAAGCCGCGGACGGACGGACAGACGGACTGACATGGCGAAACTATAAGGGTTCCTTGTTAACTTCGGAACCCTATAAATTAAGAGCTACCTATCATTAATATTACAATCATATTTATACAACGTGTTAATGAATTAGCGCAAAACCTCATACACCCCAACTGATTTATAACAAAATAATTAGATTGAAACAATAATTTCATTATTTTGTTACTTTAAATTTAAAATTATTTGCATTTTAAGTTTTGAGGCAAAAATGATTTGTTATCATTTCAGTACTGAAAGAAAGCGCTAACGTACTGATGGATACATTTTTATAATCTTGTTTTGGTAGTAAGTAGGGTGAGTGTGCCCGTGCGGTGGGTTGACCTCGGGTTCAGAAAAATTTAAATTTTGCAAAAAAAATATTTAATATTTTGAAAAAAATTACCTATGTTGAAACCATGATAATTCGATTCTGCTCTCGATTCTAAACAAACTACTTTCTAGTTTTGCGTTAATTCATTAACACGTTGTATAATAATCATTTTATTGCGTCTTTTATTCCAAAATTTCTATAATGTGAAACGGCTTATTAAACCAATAAGTAATGATCCCAAGAGGGCTCAAATTTATTTTTACTGATGTCATAGTTTCCTTGGAGAAAGTTGTTCAGTATCAATAAGTAATGAAACAATGTACACTTACACCCTGTACATGCTTTAATAAATAACTCGCTACATGCATGCTTCATCCGGATGCAGCTCTCTTACCTCTTCAGTTTCTAGATGTTGCTTTGTACCTGTTCGTGGAATTTAGCGGTAAATACATAAAATATAGTGCACTATCTTAACTGCATTCTCGTGCTTCGTTCGTTGTGCAATCCTATTCCTCTTCCACCCCCATTTCCACAACTTTAGTAGTTGAATTTCGGAAAATCCTATCTAGCGTCACACAAAACAACGGCCCGATAGCTCAGTCGGTAGTGAACCTGCGCTGCCTGCTGTGCCGAGTGTCGTGATATTTATTACAATTGATGAATATGAATATTTTTGAACCCGAGTCATGGATGTTATTCTACATCGTTTTCTAGTTAGATTCTGGTACTTTAACTCATGTGACTAGATATTTTTTGGGACAATTTCCAACATAATATTATTAAAATAATATAGAAAATTAAGTCTGTATAATAATAGTTTTAAGGTACCGTACCCGTAATTAGAGGTGTGATGTGCTATTGTGTAAAGAAGCTTTGTACACTGAAAAAAATGCGAGCCTACTAAGACTCTTAATTAGCACCAAAATAATTGAAATGACGTTATTATTGTTTACTAAAAACAAAAGATGGTTAGTTGTAACAACAAGCCGAATTCGTTTAACAAAGTTCTCTTAGTCAGAGAAGTTATGATGTTGACAGGCTCATATGGATTCATGATGTTGTTGGTTGAAGTAAACAATTTTCATCCGCGTGCTGTAGTCTCTTATAGGTATTACATTACATACGCATTGGAGGCTTCGTATAATGTTGATACATCGAGTATAGCCTTACGGACTGTTGGTGCCACTGATTTGTACCACTAGTGGGTGAAATCAGCTATGTACCTACGTTGGGCTATGTAGGCATTACCTTTAAGTATGGAACAGCTGCTTTTTTTTTGTGATTTCAGGTTTGCTCCCACAGAAAAAGTTGTTCAGTTTGATGGTTTGAGCCCACCCTGAAAATTGGTCGAATCATTTCACTAACTGAAACTGAACTCAAAAAATTCCAACGTAGAGTTGTGGAGCAAACGAAGCAAGCTCGTGATACGGTACGTTGGAACTCACAAATTGCTCTGGGACTCCGAAACGCTATTTTCAATAATCTTATGACTTTCAAATTCTATTTAGGTTCCGCTATTTTCTTGTCTTGCGAGTTACTAGAACTTTAATAGGTTTCTAATAATATTTTCTTTGGTATCCGTCCAGACCACTCAGCCCCTTCTAACTCGTTATTATTAATTTTAAATTTTGATAAGTTACCGACATTATATGTATAACTAGCTGTGCCCGCGACTTTGTACGCGCAGACCACTGAAATAATATAAAGAAAAAAGAAATAAAAAGAAAGAAAATGAAAAAAGAAAGATATAAAGAAAAAGGAATTCGTTGGATAAATTATTCCCATAAAATTAAGATATAAAGTAGAATCTCTTTATAAGTTTCTCAAAACATCATCTAAATTGCTTGATAAGTAGGTACTTACTTTTTTTCGGGCATAGGCCCACCACACTTTCCCACCGCTGCCGCTGTAACTCCTGTAAACCAGGATCAACAGCGGCCACCATTCACAACACTGGACAATGAAGTCCAGCGAGCCCGAGGGATGACTCTAATCTGTCTTGGAACCCGCAATTAATTAATCAAAGAAGATAGAAGTCAAGAGTAGGAAAAATAAATATCCGACTTCCCTCTATTGCAAACGGGAGACAGCAATAAGAAAAAAGCCGGTTAAATACTAATTTAAAATCATCAGAACCATATGAATTGGTAATAATAGTTACACTAACGATATGTCAGAACATCGTCATGTCTCACCTAAGTGTCTCACATGGCAAAGTTTCTTCTTAACCCTACAAATTTACAATTATTGGCTGTAGATTCTCAAAGCACACATAGCTCACCACACAGTTAGGTACTCAAGACATAGTTTATGTTGACATTACCTCCAAATGATCTGGACTGAGAAATTAGAACCCGGGGGTTGGTCTTTGCTTGATGCCAACCATGCTAATTCGTAGTCAAAAAACCGGCCACGCGTGTCGGGCCACGCGCAGTGTAGGGTTCCGTATAGTTGCCCGTTACAGTGTATGGATTATGAACTTAGAAGGGTGCTTTTTGTTTTACACTACCGTACCGTTATACTATTGCCTTGAATTTTTTCACATCTCCAACCACAACCGTTTACCTGGGAGAGGGTGGGGGAGACACTTGACTCTAACAAAAACTTTTGCTTTAAAGTATAATATTTCGCTAACGGGCCCCTAAATCGAAAAATACTTACTACTACTTACTAATTGAATACTTTTATTGTTTCGATACCTTTTAATTCGATTTAATGGCTTTCCGACGCCCACAATATTTTTAAATGACCTATTCAACGATACCACACCATGCGATAAGAGAGAAAAAAGATTTCATCCCCACTTCACGTGTAGGGGAGGTACACTAAAAACAATATTTGTTAAGAATTTATTTTACCACTTTGTCGGCATGATTAGTATGTTTACCCATGCCAAATTACAGTTTTTTAGTACTAAGCATGTATGAGCTAAGCTGCGAACAGACAGACGGACAGACGGATGGACATGGCGAAACTATAAGGGTTCCTTGTTGACTACGCGGAACCCTAAAAATTATCAATTGCTGGCATCTTGCAAATAGTTTTTAATTGAATTTGGGGTTCTAACTCCTCAGTTCTAATGCTGAATTGGTACTAACTACCTAAACCGTAAGCCTTAAGGATTTTTTGACTTGGTCTTTGCATAGCAGAACCCCATTCAGATCGGTTTTGTGCATTAAATTCAGTGGCGGTCGACTTTGTGTTTAAATACTAATAACTATTAATTGAATTAACCGATTGCGATGAAATAACGCCTATAATTATGTTAGTTCACGCTTTTGTGAAAACCTTATTCAAATCGGTTTAGAAGTTTTTGAGTAATGCGTGTATCAAATTCAGTTGTCCCGCGACTTTGTATTTAAATACTCATAACTTTAGATCGAATGAACCGATTGCGATGAAATAAAGCCTAAATGTTAATACAAACTACGTCCCATGTTTTTTGTGGAAACATCATTCAAATCGGTTCAGTAATTTTCAAGTTATGCGTGCATTAAATTCAGTGGCGCTCGCAACTTTTTCTTTAAATACTCATAACTTTTGATTGAATAAACCGATTGCGATGAAATATAGCCTATAATTTGACCCAAGCCATGACCTATACTTTAGTGAAAACCCCATCCAAATCGGTTCAGTCGTTTTCAAGTGATGCGCGAACAAACAAACAGATAAACAGATAAACAGATAAACAGACAAACAGACAAACAGACAAACAGACAAAAATTCTAAAAATGGTCGTAATGTATTCCACTACGTATCCTGAACACCCCCAATTAATTTTTTTGCGAATATCTTCAATGTACATCATCGGCAAGTTTAGAATTTTATTATATGTATATAGATAATTAGAGATCGGATAGTCGGATGCATATTTACCTAAACTTCATTATTCACAAGAATAAAGTTAATGAAACAATCCTAGGATCGTTCTTGACTCCCGGGACTGCTAAAATATCGTAGAACTTGGACATTTGAACAAATCGAACAACATGAACAACTAGGATAACATGAAAAACTCTGACAATTCGGTCAACTTATACAATGTTGTCTGACTTGACCAAGTTGTCCGAGATGGTTTCTTGTCGAAAATACTTAATTGGACAACATGAGAAATGGTGCGAGTGGCCCGATTTTTTTAGTTAATTTTATTCAGAAAGGCATATCCATATTATGTTTTCGTGGGGAAATAAGCTATACAGGGTTACTTCGGAGACAGTGCGCAAATTTTATGAATATGAAACTCATTCAAAATATATTTTCCTCAATACTGGAAGCATGGAAGAAAAATGCGCAGTCTCCAAAGTAACCCTGTATATTTTATATCTTATTTATTACACCGCCATAGAATGTTTTTTACTTAAGAGTTCTTCCATCCCATGGTTGTATGGAAGAAATCGCTTTGTGTTAAGACCGCCTTTTGTACCCTTAAGTTCTTTTATTATGTTTTTGTTGCTGTATGTTTTTGGTGTGCAAATAAAGAATATTTATGTTATATACCTACCATTGGTGGATTAATTTATATTTAATTTTAATGAGGCGTTGGCGTAGTACTTAGCGCGATCTAGAGGGCGTCGCCGTCGTAGTAGAGAAACGATCACCGGAGTTAAACATTGTTCGGTCAGATTATTCTTTACACCGGTCCGGTCCAGTCCGACTCACACTTGGTCGATTTTTTATTAATATACTTAGTTGTGTTTTGGCAGTCGTTTTGGCTCTCTTTTATTTTGCACAAAATTCTATGCCTAAAAACAGGCTGAAGATGCGTCATCGATTTGGTCTTAAAGTCTGAATTATGAATCTGTTCAATTTTTTTACGATTTTCTTGTTATCGTAATGTTTTAGGTGACAATTTGGCCAGACGCTAGACGTAAGTTTATAGACTTCCATATATAATTTTGGGGATTATTATTTAAGTGTGTAAAAAGCGCAATAGAGAATAACGCACAGAACGCGCTATTGGACCGGTTGTATTTTGTTTGACCGTATAATGGTTATTAAGTGTGGTTATTCGAAGCCGGACAGGCTTCGAATAACCACACCATAATTACTACCGTAAGTGTAACACACCCAAATAGGTGTCGTAAGAGGCGACTTATCCCTTTAGGCAATATCAACACATCTGATACCAATGGGGCCGAAGAGTTCTCAAGTGGCGGCCGGGTACCGGAAAGCGCAGCGTGGGTAGGCACCCATAAGGTGGACCGACGACCTGGTGAAGGCGGCAGGAACCCGTTGGAGGAAGGCAGCACAGGACCGGTCCTTTTCGCGATCCTTGGGCGAGGCCACTGCTGGACACAGGTCCAGCAGTGGACATCTATCGGCAGATATGATGATGCACACGCCACTTGTGAAAAATAAACCCATGCAGGTGAAGTCTGAAAATAACTACTCTATTAAACAAATTTAACTCTGCAATTACGCTTGATATCGAGGCGTGGTCGTAGTCAGGCTTCCGAGACTAAAACTTTGCACATAACTTGTTCTTAGGTTATATCGAAGTCACTTTGTCGCTGCAACCCGCGCGGCAATATTGGCAACGCTAGCAATACCAAACTATAAAAGTATAGTTTGGTATTGCTAGCGTTGCTAACACAAAGGTGTTAGGGTAAACAGTTGCACTACTTTAAGGAGTGATTGTTCCCATGATACTGAACAACTTTCCCTAAAAAACCTATAGGAAATTCCCAAAAAAAACGACTTTTCATACAATCAGCAGATTGCATTTAGTACTTATGGAAAAACCTAAAAATGTTTTTCAAATTTACTATGTTTCTTAGAGAAAGTTGATCAATATCATGGGTACAAACACCCCTTAAACTTTAAGGCTAAAAGTAATGCAAACTGTTTACCCTAACATCAAGTCGAGTCAAGGTCAATAAAATTCATCGATTCCTCGCACTTCAATAAATATATCCAGCGTACCAGAGTGCTTGTATAGTAGTAGTATATAAGCAGCCGTAGATAAAATCGGCTAATTATTTCATCAAATGCAGGTTGTAGGAAGGCCTCTCCCGATAAATGAAAGTATGAGAACTAGGTATGAGAACTCAAAAAAAAAACTGTTTTTTAATACTAAAATACCGAGCAAAATTTATGGAACACGATTGATTTTTTTTTAAGGCTCCTCCTCCCATCTGCAAGGCTCTCTTTCTTACAAGCAAACTTTTGCAATTAGCCATCCCGCTTCAATTGCGCGGCTCCGGTCAGAATTTTTCGTTTTCTTTGAAAACCTGTATGATTTTTTATGAATTTTCAAAAAATATGAAAACCGCATCATTCTATATTGTATTGTGAAGAATATTGTAAATTTTCATTTTCTTCTGATCAACAATGTAGGAGTAAAACGGTTACAACTGGAAAAAAAGAGGTGACTTTGGAGTCGTTTTTCTCCAGTTTTATTAATTAAAATAGATTTCGAGAAAAACCACATCACTTCTCATATCCTGTAGATTGTTCAGTTTTGTTTTCTGCTTAAAAAGTTCCATAGTTAATGTATAAAATGGTTACAAAGTTACTCAAAACCGGACGGACGCCCCTTAAGTTCTCATTTTTGGTCCCATAGTAAAAGTAATTCTTATTGATGGGTTGAATTTCCGAGAGAGGTCTAACTTAGACCCTGTATAATAAAATACCTAATTATGTTGATGATAAATTAGCTGGGGGAAATAATTATTGATTATTCTTTGGCTATACACACCTACAGAGAAACTACACGCTTCCCTATAGGTATAGGGCACACCCTCAGAGGAAACTACACGCTTCCCTATAGGTATAGGGCACACCCTCAGAAGGTATAATCTCTTTGGGCACACCACGCCATGCACAAAAAGCAGACTTTTTCCACATTTAAAATCTACTTTAAAATATAACCATTAACCAGCTAGAATACAGTAGTTTTAATTTGAAGCAAGAATGGATTAACCAGAAACCCCGGCGATTAAAGTTGGCAGTGGGCCGACCATTATCGGCTGAAATAAAGGACATTACTTTCGAGGCGCGCCATCCATTGTGAGACTGTCTGAGAAATATGTTGATACGAGGAAATAGATAACTTATGTGGCTTATTGTATGTATATGCACAATCAAGAAAAAAATTTTAGTTATGAATTTCTAACCTAAGGTAATGTAACTAGTTTCTACAGGGGTAACAAAATACACTAGTAATGTTTGAAGGGGTAGTGTAGATCATCAAGCTGAACAACTACCACTTCGGATCCAAAATCGAGAAAAAATAAAAAATTCCTACTGTGTTCTCATACAAAACTGCAAACTTACCTACTCGTTATAAGACCATACTTAATTCATAAATAATCTATACTTACTATTATAAAACTGTAAGAAGTTTTTTTGATCGAGCATTACGCGAAAACTACTGAACCGACTTTGTTTGTTTGATAGCTTATGATCTGACTTAAAATTAAAAGCTGGTATATAATTTGTGCGGACGAAGTCGCAGTTAAACTCTAGTTTTGACGACCCGGTTACCACGCAGGTCTGCCAACCCAGGGTCCTGGGTTCGAATCCCGATTCGGTCATGTATGTTATATGTGTGTGCCGTTGTTGTATGGTACCCATAACCAAAAGCCTAAGGCTTACTTGGGATCATTACAATGTATGTGCCTGTGAGCGTTATTTATTTTATTTATTATATAAAACAATGCATATAGGTAATTACGTATACAAGGTTTAGCTTCACCACAGTACAGACATGTACCGACGAGCAAGAAGTAGTAGTAGAAGATACTAATACTTATGCTGTTTTCATAAATTAGGTCAAGATAATTATGTTACCACTAGCTGTTGCCCGCGACTTCGTCTGCGTGGAATTTTTATACCTATCTACGTCCTTCATCAGTGCTCAATATTAACTAATTACACGTCGGATTACTAAAATATTGCGTATAATGCTTAATTAAAGAGCAGATCAAGCGAGGACGCTGACCGCGGGCACATATTATTTTTCCAGGTCATGGACTATCGATAGTTGAACTATTGTTAGGCAACACCACAGCCCAGACACTGCGTACAAAAATTTGAAATTGGTAAGATGACGTCAGCACAATACATGCGAACCGAAAAAATTGAACCTTAAGGCCCGCTTGCGCCAGGCAGAGTTATCGTCATTAACTCAGAACTAGACGCTACTTTGGAATTAAATTATAATTATGTCTTGCACCATCCTGTTTTAGGGGGCTAAACTAGTGTTACATTTAAATTTTAAACCGCCTATGTGGTAGGTTTACGTCACTAAACTACGTGCTAAATATGGCTAAATGTCAAAATTGAGGCAACAGCTGTTTTTGTTGACATGATTGAAAACTGAATGATTTTAAAACAAAACGATGAAAACGAAATGTCATTTCCAAAATAAAAGAAATGAGACAGATAAATACAAAGAGATGCAGTGTGAAAGAGACGTGCATATAATGTTCATTCATCATTCACTTTTCATATTTTGTCGGATTACATAAACTCTATGGTCATTTAGGATGTTGCCAGCGATAAATAGAGAACTGTCATTTTAGTTAACTATGAACTAGTTTTCATTGGCGCAAGACAATCTTCGATAACACTTTAGGTCGGTGCTACTAAACACGGGGTTACGCAATTTAACACAGCATTTGGCGCAAGTGGGCCTAAGTCTTCTTAGTAGGTAACGTGGTGGTAACCAGAGGGCGATAGAGGGGGTGAGGTAAAAAGTTGGTGGGAGGAAGGGAGTGTCCGCACTGTATCTAGTAATAGATACTCTTTCTTATACTTTGTTACCGTATAGCTATAAATCGAATAGAATTAAATCGTGTGTATTTTGTTCATGACCACCCCTGGCACCGCCCCTCTGAACCTCTCCAATCGGTATTGTGGTTCTACTGAGTAACCAATTTTGTACTGTGGCTATACTGAACAAACTCTTCCTTTGTCCCTTTGTGTACAACAAAGGTTTCCGTAGAGAATATTTGTCGAATCTTAATCCCCGGAAGAAAAGGCGAGGTAATTTAGTGGAATTCACTTTTATTATCTACGGGAAGTGTAAGGGTTTTCCTTATTATTATAGTAAATACCTACTTGTGTTGAAGGAATAATAAAAACAATACATCTTTTGGATTGACAAAAACTACGAGTTCGTAATTGAATTAAATTTCTTCTTTTAACACGAACATGAATCGAAACTTATCCAAGAACTGAAAACTAACACTAAAAAGATAAGTAATTAAAAAAATTAAGAGTCATTTTACAAGGCAGTAGTAGTAGCCGTGTACTTTCTTTACTTATACAGGGTGTTACAAAAGTAAAAACTTTTATGGGGGTTGTTGAGACCATCAAATTGAACAACTTACACTATGGGACCAAAATCGAAATCGCGAAAAAAAAAAATTTTTGTCCCATACATTTAGCTCGATCGAGTAGATCTGTAGTTTAGTCACAGAATAGGTAATAGTATATAGGTTTAGTATGGAACATCGCAAACGCATCGCATTATGGCGATTATGGCGTAACAATAGGGTTGCCAGGTCCAAATATGTCATTTTTGAATCTGGCAACCCTAGTCTTGCGGCAGATTGAGAGGTGGCAACCCTAGTTTTTAAAGTACTTTAGACCAGTCTCCTTCCGATGGCACCTCATTCACTTCCCTAACAAACACGTGGAAAAAGTTATACCAAAAATTATAATGGAAAAGGCACTTGCGGCAAGATTTTTTTAGGCAACTTGGCGGCGTTGAATTAACCCCTGTATAAACATACACTAGAATTACATTTCGTTCGCCTAAGGAATAGGTGCATAATTTTACGGTCGGATCTCCGTCTAAAAATGTTGCCATGGCTCGCACCAAAGAGAATATAATCACTACGTTTTATCGCACTGTCAAAAAGTTATAAGATCTCATCTAAAGATGCCCCCAGAGATGATAGCCTAATCTGAAAATAGTTCAAATAGCGTAAGCGAAAAATTCTTCGTCTATGGTTCAAATGCTTGAATCTAGGGCTTGAATCATAGATCATAGACGAAGAATTTTGACACAGGTCACTTTAAACGTCAAATTGGCGCTTATCTCGATAGTATCTCACCAAGAAGATTACATACCTACATATCCTACATATCTCACTCGAATTTGACGTTTAGAAGTGACCTGTGTCGCTCTCACCGCTCTCACCTCTGTCATGTTATGCAGGCAGATGGTAGGAATATCTTGATATTTTGTAGGCGTATCTTGATCGTATCATTCGACGCGGCAGTTTTGTTTCTAATAGCGCGTACGAGCAACTTTTGTCTCCGCAACTAATTTGTCTTTTAGCGACGCGACTTTTCATACAAACCCTGTGAGAGACGAATTAGTTGCGGAGACAAACGTTGCTCGTGCGCGCTATCTCTTATTATACAGGGTGGCCGGGGAGTTGACGTTCAAAGACGCACGGGGCGCAGACGGGCTGCGTTTGCTCGCGGTCAGCCTCCCCCGTAATTTTTGAGTCTCTGGGCGTCGGGCTGGGGGGTCCGGCGTCCGATCATAGGGACTCGAGGTGGTTGTGTGCGTGTTTCCACGCACCACCTAAAGGCCTGTAGGCTTGTCAAGGCCAACAGAGATGAGACCTGGGAAGGTCGATCGCTGCGCCGTAGAGTGTGGAAGATTCCTCACGGGCCCTCAGGCTCTACGGCAATATGCGATGAGGTGGAACACGGTGGGGTTTTAGCCGGTAAAAGTCCGGCATAACCCGTCGCCGTTTTGGTTTCCAGCATTCTTTAATCATTATTTAGCCTTAGGCGAGGTAAATACGGAAAAAAAAAAAAAAATGTAAGTGTTTTCCGCCTTGTTGTCTTTGAAGATCAATTCTAGCCAAATTAGCCCTCTTAAGTACTACTTTTTATTTATGATTATGAAAGCAGAGAGTTGGGCGCATTTTTGAGATTGGCTAAAAAATCATAAGGTCTCCTGTTTAGAGTTTTA
Organism: Agonopterix subpropinquella; assembly: GCA_922987775.1. Taxonomy (NCBI): domain Eukaryota; kingdom Metazoa; phylum Arthropoda; class Insecta; order Lepidoptera; family Depressariidae; genus Agonopterix; species Agonopterix subpropinquella. The sequence goes on from OV277693.1 coordinate 34,249,837, forward strand.
ATTTAAAGTTGAAAATTAAGTCATAATTCACGGATCGCAAATTTTTAACTTTAGACCAATATTTTCATAACTTTTATCAAAGTTACGATGCTGATGATGTTATGAATAAAGGCACAATTCATGAAGATTAAGTTGCAAAAAAAGAATCTCTAAAAAGTCTTACACTTTTTTTTTAGAAGTTGTTTAAGCCGGTCATGTCGAGTCTCCTCAAAAAATCGGAAAAATCATCATAATTCGAAAACTATAAAAAATCGCGGAACATACATGGGGGTGATTCGGATACCCCACGACATACCGGACCTAAATTTTACGTTTGAACGTCAACTCCCCGGCCACCCTGTATATTCATATGCCACCACGACCAAAATAGTGTTTAGATTTATATAAGTATCTACTTGAGTAGCTCAACGCTGTGTTTTTGATACGATATTTGATTTGCTTTTGCTCCAGCTGTCCGAATAAGGGTGGACGCATACTATCTATCTGCAGCGAAGGAGCCAAGGGAGGCGAACGAAACGAATTTCCTTTTAATTCTTCTGACGATTCGTCCGATTCGAAGTGTTCGAGGTGTCACAGAATTTCATACAAAGAATTCTAAAATTCGATTCTTTCGCCTCCTTTCATACAAAGAATTCTAAAATTCGATTCATTCGCCTCCTTCGGCTCGTTCGCCGCGGATAAATATACCACCTCCTAATGGGAGCAAACAATTAGAAAAAGGGGAACGGGGCAAAGTGAATTTTGCCGCAACACATAAAACGGGGACTATCGAGGCAATCTCCAAACAAAGCCTAAATTGAATTTTTATCCCGGGTCAGATAATGCATTTTATATCGCGTTCGCCGTCCGTGACTCAGCTCAGTGCTAGTATCCCGTGGGATTGCGTCATTTCCAGGTTCTACCAAGTCATGAAACACGGTTATGCACTGCTACTTCTAAGGGTTAGGTAGCAGTTTATTACTACTCTCTGAGTATACCTGAAGTACAGTTAACTTACTTACACTTTTTTAGGATTCCGTACCCAAAGGGTGCCAACGCATCTTATTCATAGTCATAGGCCTACGATGTCCGTACGTCTGTTCTAACTATAAAGGTTTGTATCTTTTGACACATAACAGCTTGTATAGACGGTTGAAAGAAGATCCTTCCTCTTAGTATGGGAAATATGCTAACAAAAAATTTATAGCGTATAGTTGGCGTATAGTTTATTATGGAACTCATTTCGATTTGTTTCTCATAATCTCTAGATTATGATACGATCCGCTAAGAGATTGCTGAAATAAGATACGGGCCGGCGCAACCGCAAAACGACCCCAACAAAAAAACTAGATCATGAAAACTTTTTATTAAGTAACCACAAAAGCTCAATAAATTACGATTCACATTTTATAATAAATTTATAAACAATCCATGATTTAATACAATTAATTTAATTTAATAATTATAATGCATGAGTTGTGCCGCCCATGTATTGCAATTGCAATGCAGCTTTGTCAGAAACATTCGCGGACATGCGCACAAAAACCCACCAAAATTTCATCGGAATCGAACGAAATGTTTAGGGACGCATAAGGGGCCAGACAAACAAACAGACAGACTTAGATTTTTATGTACCGGGTTGTAACAAAACACCTTTGTAATATTTTTTCGCTACGGAGACGTAGAAAAAGAATAATGTATGAAAATCTGCTGTCCCATACATTAGAGTCGAGTACCTAACTGAGTACTACAGTTTTGTATGAAAAATCAAGATATTTTTTTTTCTATAGTGGCTGTATAGTGAAAGTTGTTAAGTTTGATGGTCTAATCTAAACTACACCAACAAAACTTAAATATTACCTACTAGGGAGTTTTGTTACAGCCTGTACATAGATGGAGTGAAGATAATTTATAATGTCTATTAATAATTTAAGAGTTAATATAATATAACCAATTACGATACAATTACACACATATTTTTAATTTAGAGGCGTATTATAGAACATTAGCGTCTTAAAGTAACAAGATTTGATAGTTTTCCATCATACATCGAATTCACAGTAGTAGGTCTCTTTACTTTCCTTGAGGGTCCCGCTTTAGGTGGTCTTCCTCTCTTTCTTGGGCGCTGATCATCACTTGTCGAGGTAGATGCCAAGAAAGCATTTTGTCGGCTGTTGTTTTGGTTTTCGTTGCCTTGAGATCTGGATTCACCAATCTGGCAATCGGTGGATACCTTCTCGGAGCCGTCTTTGGGATTTCTACCCGTCATCAGTACCTTTTTGATCGATTGCCTGTAATATTTCAAAATGACTCTAAATCTTATTTTGTGAAGATGGTTTATTGACAGGACAGATACCGATGGAGTCCACAATAGAGATAACTTCTAAGGTAGGTAGTGATTTAAGGATAATTTTATTATAAATAAATAATAAATATCTTGGACAATGTCACACAAATTATCTTGTCCCATTTAATGTACCAGAATCTAGCCTGGACTAGAAAGAACCCTGGATTATGAAGAAAAAGAACCTTTTTTTACCGAATAACTTTCTATTAGAGGTATGTAAGGATTGTAGTAAATGGCGCGCTCTGGTCTCTGCCTACCCCACTGGGAAAGAGACGTGACGTTATAGAACTTTGTATTAAATCAACTTTTCATCTAGTTTAAGTCTTTTACATAAGTATGTGTTAAGTTCATTGTTAATATTAAGTAGTACGTGTACTACCAGTTTTCTATTGTCTATTTAAGTGCCAACACCCAGTGGCGTAGCGTGGTGGGTTTCTGCCGCCCCACAGACCGATTTTGCCGCCCCCTTATCTTTATAAGAAGACTAACATAAAAATAAGGGAGCGAGAGCTCGACAAATTTTTGCATATCGATTGGGGTTGTAGTCTTCTTTGGTTTGGTTTTGTTTGGTCATCTTTTGGTTTATTCATGCAAAAATAGAAATTAGCCTTTTCTCCTCAATACGAATCGGTTAGAGCCAGAGCTGTTTACGTACAAAATATGTGCAATGTAACCTAAGTAAGTCAGAACTCTTTAGGATTATGTTTAGGCACAGCAATTAAAACAAAAACTTAAAGCGAGCGAAGCGAGCTCGATTTTTCTCTACTCTATGAATTGGTTATAGACAGATCAATCGCTCAATGTGTATACAGGGTGGCCGGGGAGTTGACGTTCAAACGTAAAATTTAGGTCCGGTATGTCGTGGGGTATCCGAATCACCCCCATGTATGTTCCGCGATTTTTTATAGTTTTCGAATTATGATGATTTATCCGATTTTTTGAGGAAACTCGACATGACCGGCTTAAACAACTTCTAAAAAAAAAGTGTAAGACTTTTTAGAGATTCTTTTTTTGCAACTTAATCTTCATGAATTGTGCCTTTATTTATAACATCATCAGCATCGTAATTTTGATAAAAGTTATGAAAATATTGATCTAAAGTTAAAAATTTGCGATCCGTGAATTATGACTAAATTTTCAACTTTAAATTAAAACTCTAAACAGGTGACCTTATGATTTTTTAGCCAATCCCAAAAATGCGCCCAACTCTCAGCTTTCATAATCATAAATAAAAAGTAGTACTTAAGAGGGCTAATTTGGCTAGAATTGATCTTCAAAGACAACACGGCGGAAAATTCTTAAATTTAAAAATATTTTTTTTTGCCATAACTACCACGCCTAAGGCTAAATAATGATTAAAGAATGCTGGAAACCGAAACGGCGACGGGTTATGCCGGACTCTTACCGGCTAAAACCCCACCGTGTTCCACCTCATCGCATATTGCCGTAGAGCCTGAGGGCCCGTAAGGAATCTTCCACACTCTACGGCGCAGCTACCGACCTTACCAGGTCTCATCAATAATGATTAAAGAATGCTGGAAACCTATCGTGTTGGTGGAATAAGGAAAGTTTTAAGTAAAAAGTAGATAACCTAACCTAACCTAACCTAACCTAGGAGGAGGGAGCCGACAGCCGGGTGCCACCACTGCGACGGCTGTCTCGACGAGACGGCGCAGCACGTGCTGCAGGAGTGCCCTGCGTGGGCGGGAGAGGTAGTTTCAGACCTCTCGCTGCCGGCCATGGTTCGCGCTATGGTCGACAGTGAGGCGTCTTGGCGCGCGGTTCTCTCCTTCTGTGAGGCAGTAATGCTCCAGAAGGAGACGGCAGAGAGGGAGAGGGAGTTGACTTCTGAACTCCCGATCCGCCAAAGACGCACGGGGCGCAGACGGGCTGCGTTTGCTCGCGGTCTGCCTCCCCCGTAATTTTTGAGTCTCTAGGCTGGGGGGTCCGGCCTCCGATCATAGGGACTCGAGGTGGTTGTGTGCGTGTTCCCACGCACCACCTAAAGGCCTGTAGGCTTTTTAAGGCCAACAGAGATGAGACCTGGTAAGGTCGGTCGCTGCGCCGTAGAGTGTGGAAGATTCCTCACGGGCCCTCAGGCTCTACGGCAATATGCGATGAGGTGGAACACGGTGGGGTTTTAGCCGGTAAGAGTCCGGCATAACCCGTCGCCGTTTCGGTTTCCAGCATTCTTTAATCATTATTTAGCCTTAGGCGTGGTAATTATGGCAAAAAAAAAAAAAAAAATTTATGAGTTTTCCGCCTTGTTGTCTTTGAAGATCAATTCTAGCCAAATTAGCCCTCTTAAGTACTACTTTTTATTTATGATTATGAAAGCTGAGAGTTGGGCGCATTTTTTGGATTGGCTAAAAAATTATAAGGTCACCTGTTAAGAGTTTTAATTTAAAGTTGAAAATTTAGTCATAATTCACGGATCGCAAATTTTTAACTTTAGACCAATATTTTCAAAACTTTTATCAAAGTTACCATGCTGATGATGTTATGAATAAAGGTACAATTCATGAAGATTAAGTTGCAAAAAAAGAATCTCTAAAAAGTCTTACACTTTTATTTTTAGAAGTTGTTAAGCCGGTCATGTCAAGTTTCCTCAAAAAATCGGAAAAATCATCATAACTCGAAAACTATAAAAAATCGCGGAACATACATGGGGGTGATTCGGATACCCCACGACATACCGGACCTAAATTTTACGTTTGAACGTCAATTCCCCGGCCACCCTGTATATTTTTCCCGAATTTGCCGCCCCTAGTAAAGTACCGCCCGGGGCATTTGCCCCCCTTGTCCCCCCCTCGCTACGCTACTGCCAACACCACCGCACCGTCATCAACATAGAGGGTACGAAATTTCCTAGGAACATACAACTTTGACAGAGACCAGCTTAACCAAATAATATTCTTAACTCTAAAATAAGTAGAAGCGATAACAATTTACCGAACATCGTCACAGGAATTGTATTCCATACTCGTTAAGTCGCATGCACTGGGCACCTGTTTGGAAGTCGATGGCTGCTCCAACGCCTGCAGCCAAGCCAAACGTTTGTCATTGTTCTTCCAGTTTCCGTCATGATTTTCAGCCATTTAATTTCAAGATATCTTTAGAAATAGTGCATATATTAGTATAATATCATTATATAAAAGAAGAAGAGTAAAAATGTGACAGGCGATTTTGACAAGTTATGAGAAAATGTCGAATCATAGACTAATTAGAAAGAACTATGTCGAATATTACCTACTTTTCTGTTTGTTTTCAAGGAGACCAAAACGATGAGAAAGAACCATAGACGAAGAATTTTTAGAGGAAAGAACTATTTAAGCCGCGTAAGCGAAAATTCTTCGTCTATGCCTGTGTCGCTCTCACCTCTGTCATGCTACGCAGGCTGATGTTGGTGTAACCATAGTTTCGCTTCTAGCAGGTTGTATTATTTTTAAACATACCTATCTCTACAAACCTATCTGTAATCCTTTCATTTTATAATCTCGAACGTCTCTAACATAGAAAAAAACAACGCGGGTTTTGTATGTTAGTAGTTTGGCGATTTAATAAGATTTTGGCACAAGTCATCTCCTAGGGCTATTTGGTATCAATGGATTCGGTATGACCTCCTGATTACAAATACATATATGAGACTAGCGGCCCGTCCCGGCTTCGCACGGGTGGACGTCTAATCTTTTCTAGCAATAAATATAGCCTATGTTACTCAGGGTGAATACAGCTTTCTAATGGTGAAATAATTTTTTAAATCGGCCCAGTACTTTTTGAGCCTATTCATTACAAACATACAAACATACAAAAATAGGTACAAATCTTTCCTCTTTATAATATTAGTGTAGATTAGTGTAGATGACAAGCGCCCAGACTGTGGGGGTAGAAACTGTGACGTCATAAAGATGGCCATACAAAGTAAAAAATAAATTTCGTTTAATCATACCGTGTGGGGTATCAAATGAAAGGGCTTTATGAATACATTACAAATATATAGGATAGTATAACATTTTCACTACTTAGTTGAACAAATCATTCGAAAAAGTAAAAAAAATCAACAATTCAGAGGTCAATTTGAATTACTGTAGATCATAAACGACTGAATGGATTGTTGTGAAATATATATTAAATTACTCACGATATCCTTTATAGTGCCTCAAAAATAATTAACAAGAAATATCAAAAAATAAGAGATGTACCTACATCAACTTTTGGCAACGAATGATTGTGGATGGGAAAGTCGAATGCAGGACGTTTGACTACGGAACTTTGTTTGAACTAGTTAGGAGACAAATATACTAAAAGTCCCCAGGAGGGGCAGAGTGCGCTGTCCCCTCTGAGGTAAGCCCGAGGGGGGAGGGGGAGGCACAAAGAAGGTCCAGTTTTTTGGTTTTTTGCTTACATCTCGAAATTTATAAGTCAAATCGAAAAGTTTTGTAGGTACAAATTAAACCTGACAAAATTTCCTACAAAACAAGTCATTTGTACTTTTGTCACAGAAAGTAGGTAACAGCATTTTATTAATTATGATATTTGTATGGCGTTGGCGACCCTCATGAAAGTTGAAGATAAAGAAAAAATGATTTCATATTCTTAATTAACGACTCCGAAAATCTCTGGATACAAATTTTCAATCGATTCGGTGAACCGCTAACACAGGTACAGTCAAGAGCACGTCAAGCTTGACACTTTGGACTTTGTACCGTTCTTATTTAGTGCGCCATAAGCGTTACAATCGAACTGCAAGTGTAAAGCTTGATGTGCTCTTGACTGTACAAAATTATTAAGTATTAGCATTGTCGCATCGTTCAGAATTTTATGGCAATTGAGCACTTTTAGAAAAAACTAGCGTTAACCCGCGACTTCGTCCGCACAAATTATATACCATATTTTAAGTCAGATCATAAGCTATCAAACAAAAAGTTTCATCAAAATCAGTTCAGTAGTTTTCGCGTGATGCTCGCTCAAACAGACAAGAAACAAACTTTTTTTTTTTTAATTTACAATTTTATAATAGTACTAGCGTTAAACTGTGACTTTGTCCGCACAAATTATATATCAGATTTTAAGTCAGATCATAAGCAATCAAACAAAAAAAGTTTCATCAAAATAGGTTCAGCAGTTTTTGCGTTATGCTCCTTCAAACAAACAAACTCAAACCTATTTTTCTAAATTTACAGTTATATAATAGTATAGATAGATAGGACCTAAAACTAGAACTTTATAAACATTAAGACAATCTACCGATTTCTACCGTTGCAGTATAAATAGATAACGTAACCCGGTGTAGGATCTTGGTCGCAGGCTAATTATTTTAAAAGTAGAATATTATACTGTTATTGAAATAGATGAACATCTCTTATTTTTTTATATTTCTGGTTAATTATTTTTTGACGCAATATTAAGGATATCGTGAGTCACTAAAAAAATCACTAATCACTTTACAAAAATCCATTCAGTCATTTATGATCTGCATTTGAAAGTGAACTCTGAATTGTGGATTTTATTTACTTTTTCGAATGATTTGTTCAACTAAGTAGTGAAAATGTTATACTGTGCTATATATTTGTAATGTACTCATAAAGCCCTTTCATTTGATACCCCTTACGGCATGGCTAAACGATTTTTTTTTTCACTTTGTATGGCCCACTTTACGACGTCTCACAGTTTCTACCCCCACAGTCTGAGCGCTTGTCATCTCATATATTTGTGATCAGGGGGTCATACTGAACCCATTGATATCAGATAGCCGTATAAAGGAGATGACTTGATCGGAAAGTTCCGGGAAGTCATTTTGCCAATCCACTATGTTGGCGCCTTATTTTACGCCGTTATTTTTGGCGCGGCTAGTAACCAAACTTGAATAATTTATTTCAGAATAAAGTAACAAACAAAACTTATTAACAAAACTTATTTACTTGTGTTTATTAACTTATTAATCCCTAAACTCAGTCCGGACGGAGATATAAAGGCTTGAAGTTGAAAATTTTACTATTAAGTGCACTTCAAGCCGGACCTTTATAGTTCTATCTCAGTTCGGACCGAGTTCCGAGATATTTGTAATAACAACTTTATTCTCAACAACGTTAAAAAAAGAAAAAAGGCGTTATTTTTAGGCATAGGCTTTTAGTTAGAGCAATACCTTTTGTCAACAAATCTTGAGCAGGGAAAGGGATACGCAGTAATAAACGCAAACAATGAGCATACATTATAATATAATTGAAACTTTCAATGTGCTTTCAATACCTCAACCACCACATTCCGGACCTCAACCTATTGTATTCAGGGATAGACTCGGTCGCCCCTACAGCCGCTACCACCGGGCATCTGTCGTACAAGTACTTATGCGCACACTCTTTAACCTCTGTTAATTTGATGGTATCCAAAAGATTAAAAAGTTCCAACAAGTTTTGTCTACTATTCATATACAACATTTGAAAGCCCATATCGTAACAAGAGTTCACGGAGCCGTCCACACCTCTCGCTAAGTCCAACTTCAAAGTGTCAATTGCTCTCTTCACTTCGGTAAACTGAATCGTTAAGCACAAACGTTTTAAGTTGTCGTGCAAGCTATAAACTGTGTCGTCCATATCAGTGCCGTTGGGCACACACAAATACACCCCCCATAGGCCGACGTCTCGATACGCTATGTAGAAGGTTTCGTAACAATCAGCATGTTGTGACACCGAACAACATTGCGCAAAATTCGGCCAAGCTGTGTTTCCTTCAATTTGACTCTTGTGCCACTTTCCCATTACGTACTGCATCACTTTTAACTTCCAGTACTCAATCCCACCGTAACCAGGTGCTTCTACTGCAAAAGCAAGGTGAGTATAGGGCAAGGAATCATTACGGTAAAGAATTTGGGAACCTGTGAAACGGCAAGGACCATAGTCCATCTCGCAAGATGTTTGACTCATGAAACTAAACGTCTTCTGAGCTTCACATACTATGTCCTGATGAGAGAAGCATCCCGACGCTGCCAATACCAATCGGTACGGTTGATAGTGTTCGCAAAGATAACTCTTAGCGTAACATCGGTCGAACTTGTAATAGTTTTCTGACGGTCCGATCACAGCTTTGGAAAGTGGAGTTCCCTGAAAAGCAGATTGATGTAGATAATCGAACATAACCGCTGTGTTATCTTTATCAGTCTCATTTAACTCCTGTTCTATTATGCACATCTCCGTTTCTATTTCTTGTTGAGATATTTCGAGCTCATTCATAATCCTCCAAAGATAATTTATGATTATCGAAGCTTGCGACGATAAACAGGTCCCTGAGAATATTTGGACTTCTCTCGATGTAGTAGCTGACATTTTTGCCCCAATCATTTTTAAATTTTCTTCAAATGGGTATCTTGCCATGGAGCAGAAGCCCTTGTAGGCCATGTGTTCTATGAAATGGGTGATTCCGTTGTTGCAAGCCGTTTCGAACCTGGGCCCAGCCTCTATGAATAGTGAGATGTTCGCAACTGGGGCGCTGGTCTGCTCGGAAATGACTCTGATGCCATTGGGAAGCACGGACCAGTAACAAGCTGGTACGGAAATTGATCCTGGGCAGCCATAGACACAGCAATTACGTTTAAATACGTGTGTAAAAGAGGGGAAAATTTTACAAATAATTGGTTTAAACATTATTGAAAGCTTCGATAAAAGTAAGAAAATATATAATTTAAATTTATTGTTATAGTGAAAGGAGTTGTAAATTGTACGCAAATTGTACGCAACGTATCAAATTGAATTTAAATAGAATTTAAACCATATTTAAACGCTTGTACTTATTTGACAAAGATTTAAAAAATCTTTGGTATTTGTCTTTACTTTGCTTTACTGTCGAAAAGTTTTTAATCTAAGTTTGCTGTCATTCATTGTCAAAAATTTTGTATATACCAAGAAGATTACATACCTAAAGAGATGGAGTTTGCGTCACAAACAACTTTTTGAAGCCAGAATCTTTGCCCTTGGAATGACCTTGGATGACGTCACTGATGTTTCCCATCTCATTTCCTCTTTACATGGAGTTGCCATTCTAAAGATAAACTCTCCCAATTATTATTATACTAAGGCCTCGACTTTGCACGGCACTAAAATATATGGGTGTAAAATTAAATGGAACAATTACTAAAAGAGGTGCTTCAGACCATCAAACTGAACAACTTTCTCTATTGGATCAATACCTATCGAAATCGCGAAAAAATAATCTGCTGTCCCAAACATTTCAGTCGAGTTATGTTTGCAGTTTTGAATGGGAGAGCGAATTTTATTTTCGCCGTTTCAGTATTTGTCCCATATGAAAATTTATTCAATTTGATGGTCTGAAGCATCCGTTTAAGTAAGTGTTCCAAATGAAAGATTGATTAAGAGGTAAAAACTTGATTGTATTAAACTTGATAATTATTAAAATAAATAAAAATATATGGATTGAGAGCGTGATCGCGGTTTGATGAGTACTTGCTAACTAATTAATAAAATCATAGTTTAAATAAAATAAGTGATGAAGCTCAGCGGTCGCAGCGCAGCGGGTCTATGCCCACGCGACGTGCGGGGTACGGCGGAAGACGGGCGTACCCCAACTCAATTCGCTGTTAGGGTACGCGCGCAGGCAGTGTAGGCCGGGACGCACTCCTACCGGCCCCCGCACGATTGGCCTGCCGCGACCGCTGAACTTCACCACTATTAGTTCTTTACACTATGATAAAATGGTGCGATGCGACCTCGATTGGTAGCGAGTATTGATGACGATGCACATTTGTACGTTGCATGGCCCGTACAGTCCCATTTTATTTTACACCCTGTATACGGCCGGCCGGCCCAATCTTCCACTTCCTCGTGAACATACCTACAAACATAACTAACACGTCAACGGGCGGCGAGTTACAATATTTTGTAACAAATGGGACACAGGCGTGAGTATATTATGTATGTATGTAGTTTTTTGACCAATTCAATTCGCGTTAATTTGAGAATCCTCTTTTTTAAAGTCAGTCCAAAATATTATTAAATAAAACACAACATAAATCAGCCCTTCACTTCCCCGATTTTTGGTAGCTTACCTTTTAATTTTATACCAACTCTGATTGAAAACTCTATCTAAAACTATGGTTGACCTGTCAAAATATTATTACCGCTTCGAAAGTTTAAATTAATAAAATAAATTGTGTTCTTTTATATTTGCGATTTAAACAATGTAGAAGATTAAGCAAAATCGCAGAAATAATTAAAAACCAAATTCTAACATTTAGTTTCACAGGTGAGTGTATTTTTATGTCAATCCCCGTGTTATCATATTCTCACTTAAGAGTCATAATTTAATGTGAATGATTAATTTCAGTGTCGTTTGTCGATTGATTAATGATATTATACTATTTTATTCTAATGCTTCCAGTACCATATTCACATATTCATCAAGTTTGAAAATAAATATCATACCTTAGTAGGGTGTCCATTAGGTACTGACTGTCTTGATATTTTCGGAGTAGGTACCTACCTAACGATGTGTGATACATAAGTGCGATACGAATTATAATTGTATCTTGCTCAAAAGTTAAAAATGTCTTAAGCCGGGTCCGCTACGCCATGTTATAATGTTTGCTAACATCGTTTTCTAACTTTCCCCTCCCCCGCAGGCGAACGCGGGTGATGTTTTCCGATGTAAATGGATAACATCACCCGCGTTCGCCTGCGGGGGAGGGGAAAGTTAGAAAACAATGTTCGCAAACACGATAACATGGCGCAGCGGACCCCGCTTTCCACTTTTAAGAGCACCATTTTGTGTCCAAATAAAATAAATTAATGGTATCCTTTACAACAAGATCTGTAATTACCAACTTACTCTAAAGGCTTTCATTCATTTTTAATTAATAAATTTTATGGTAGGATATTAAAAAAATCCTACCTGGAAAAAAGCCCCGGTAGAAATAGTAGTGACAAAATAAATTAACACTTAATGTTTATATTTGAATTTTCAGCTTTCAAGACATTGAGAATGAAGAAATACTTGGTTATGTATCCATTATACCAATAGAGGGTACATTTTATTTGTCTGCCAAAATATGAATTAAACCAGACGCTGTTTTCGCATGATGAAAGCACCTAAACACCACTACAACTTATTATAATTAAATGTGTTATTGATTTGTTGCATTTTAAATTATTAATAAAAGTAAATAAACAATAACTGCAGTTTTATTGTCTATACTATTATAAAACTGTAAATTTAAAATAGAAGTATGTTTGTTTGTTTGTTTGATCGAGCATCACGCGAAAACTACTGAACCGATTTTGATGAATGATTTGTTTGTTTGATAGCTTGTAATCTGACTTAAAATCTGGTATATAATTTGTGCGGACGAAGTCGCTGGTAAACGCTAATTTTTATAAAACGAATGCCATAAATATAGTTAATAATGGACCCTCTACTGCATGAATTACATGCAGTAGAGGGTTAACAAGATCAAAACATACATACATATAAGTACATACATAAACTCACGACCGTAATCCCTTTCGGGCTGGTCAAAGATCGAAACATAATAAGATTGTAACTGACAATGGTAAGAATTAGCATAAGAATAGTTAAAATTAAAAAAAAAAAAAAAAAAGAAATAAGTAAGTTAAGTTATTTAAAATTTTTTTTTATTGCTTCCTCCATAATTTGGAGGAAGCGATAAAAAAAAATTTTGGTACTAAATATCTGTTTATTATCAATTCATCAAGTACAAAAACAATAACAAATATTTAAAAAAATTTATGGCTTTATTGTGAGAAGATAATTTTCAGAATCATATAATATGGCTAATTGCATTCAGTCCAAAATTTTTGCTGACATAAATTGCTTTGTATGCATTGTATTTTTAATATTTTTAGATATATTGATAAGTTTTAATTATACAGGGGGCTAGATATTGTTTGCTTCTCTTAGTTGAATTTAGCCATTATCGACCACTACTTAACGATTATCCTATAATATTTATAGGATACCTAATCAGGTTTTTATTTTAATACTAGATTTTACCCGTGACTTTGTCCGCATAAATTATTTACCAGATTTTTATTCCAATCATAAGATATCAAACAAAGAAATTTTCATCAAAATCGGTTCAGTAGTTTTTGCGTGACGCTCGACCAACTAACAAACAGACATCAAAAATTCTAAAAATGGTTGATTTCGAGTCAGGGACCACTAAAAACTTGTGAATATCTGCGTGGCTAGTACGCCAACCTGCGATAGCCGCTACCGCACCTTCGCTCTTTTTCTATTTGCGCGAGAACAAAAGAGATAAAATTCGTAATATAGCTGTATCACGTGCAACATACTAGCAAGGCTGCAAGTACAGATTACACTTCCGTTACAGTTTTACAATAGTTATGATTTGACCATTATCAGGCAGTGTCCGTAAACTATCGATAGCGTATTGTCACCCTAAGAAAGAGATGGGTAACATCAGTGACGTCATCCAAGGTCATTCCAAGGGCAAAGATTCTGGCTTCAAAAAATAGTTTGTACCGCACCCTCCTTCCGGAGGGAAAATTTCAAGCTTCTTGGTATATACAATGTTCTTGTTCATTGTATAATGCAGGTACCTGGCAGGTACAATGCGTCACAAACAAGAAGATCACATAGGTAGTTCAAATAACTAGTCACAAACAATAAGTTTAAAATTCATACTTGGTCCTAGCACAGCCCGGACCGTAGAAAGAGAAGGTACTAGAAGGAAGCACATGACTTGTCATATTCACTCAATAAGAGATGCACATATCCAATTCGCTCTAGTTAAAAAAGGAGATCGCTACCTTATTGCTGTCCTTATCGGCGTAACCACTTTTTTGTACTACGGCCACCTGACTCACAACTGTCACTTCATATAAATTGTATAGGATTTTATGAGTATCGCTATCTCATACCCGGTTACACTGACATTCCGTCTACCAGCGTAAGCGAAAAATTCTTCGTCTATGGCCCGGACACTGCATACAAAAAATTGAAATTGACAAGATGACGTCAGCACATGCGAAACGGAGTCTAGGGCTGCAATAACATAACTTTTTCGTAAATAAAACTCTTTGACACCCGTCATAGATATAGTACTTCACTAATTATCATAGATTTATATATATATTCAGTATATATTACTCAAGAACATTGTATATAGTATCCTATAGGTGGACCAAACTCTCGAATTTCGTGGAGAATGCAAAATAAACTCTAATTTTACGTAATAAGTATTAATTTCCTTCAATGTTGTTGTAGGCTGACAACCAAGCAAATGTGAGATAACCAGAATACTCGTGTGTCTCTTTCTAACGTGTTGCCAACTTATTAAGCTACCACTTCAGAATTTACTGTAACAAAAGATGTATGTAAATTAAAAAAATATTTTTGTTTTGAAAATTCATAATTTAAAGTATATTAGGTATTGATAATTTTTATTTGTTTTACACTAATTTTGTTCAATTTATGACAAAACAAATAAGGTAAGTACAATACTTTAGTGTATTATTTCAAAACTTTTTAATGGCAACTCTTTGGTGTTATGAAAAAATATTATTATGGCGGACATATTTGAAATTTGAAAAGTCATAAAATAACAAATTAGATTGTTGTGATAACTGATAATAACATTGTAAACCTTCGAAATGGTCAATTTTTGTTGTGTTACTGGATGCAAAAATGAAATTTACCCTGGCAGTGGGTTTTCTTTCCACAGGTTAGATATTTTATTGTTTCGCTGAACTTTTCTTAACTAGGGTGACCATTGACCATTTTGGCGACCTATGTATTAAACACAAAATGTGTGTTGCTTGTAAATTTTTTTCGGCACATGTTCCTTAGGGAAAGTTGTTTAGTTTCATTGTCTGAATACAACCTTAAAAGGAAAGACCCTCGTTACGTTCCACCCAGTATAAAACGTGTTAATGAATTAACGCAAAACCTCATACACCCCAACTGATTTATAACAAAATAATTAGATTGAAACAATAATTTCATTATTTTGATAGTTAAAATTTAAAGTTACTCGCATTTTAAATTTTGAGGCAAAAATGTTATCATTTCAGCAATGAATGAAAGCGCTAACCTACTCATGATTACATTTTAGTAAGTAGGGTTGTGTGTCCGTGCGGTGGGTTGACATCGGGTTCAGTAAATTTTATTTTGAAGAAAGAATCATATGTCGAAACCAAGATAATTCAATTCTCGATTCTAAACAAAATACTTTCTAGTTTTGCGATAATTCATTAACACGTTGTATTATTTTTGCGGATGAGCGAGAACAGTCGCGGGTAAACTCAAAATTAATTTTATATATATATATTTTTTAGTCTGAGTTTACCCCTAAAAACATTTTCAGAATAAAAAGATAATATTGAATCCTCAACGAGATGGTATGAAATAGGCTTGAATAAATGCATATTAGGCATCCCGTCAAATTTGAGAATGAATGGACTCCCTAGTTAGAAAGGGACACATGAGGATTTAGGTAATCTCACTTGCCCCGGTGCCAGCACCGTAGTGTACAATCTAGTTACTATACAAAATTTTTGATATTACTAGCGTAAGGATAGGCCCGTCAGAATATTTTACAAAAACCTTCTTCATAGAATCAAAAATTTGCGCCATCTGTCATAACTCGTATACGAACTATATCGTGTCATATATTTGTAGTGCTCTAAATTGTCATTTTTCCTTGCATTTTAGAGCCAACGAACTGGGGACAATAGTCAAGCTCATAGGCCATGTCCTTACGCTAGTAATATGTCTTTGCTAATTATTCACAGAGCACGAATATTTACCCAGTCGATTGTGCTGACAAGTTCCCAAAAACGGTTCTATTGCCTCGCGTCACGTATCTCTTTCAATTATACAGTGGCGCCGCTAGGTACATCTCGCTCTCTCAGCTATCAGTTCCTCTATATGATACCTTTATGATGGTGACAATCTAGGCTACAGGTAACTGCCGTGGTAACCAGAGGGCGATAGAGGGGGTGAGGTAAAAAGTTGGTGGGAGGAAGGGAGTGTCCATACCTTAGAAAGTCCATACTGTATCTAGTAGATCGGGATCCGGTGACGAGGTCGTATACCAATCGAGCTCATCCATAATTCAGTTTTCATGCAATAGTTTACTATTAGAAGATGCGAAAAAACTTGGTCGGCCGACCCCTATCCTGGTGGGTTTTGTGTAGGAGGGTGACTAGTAACCTCTCTGAGACGAGACTAATACCCATCGAGCTCATGAACCAAATTATGCTTATCCGATTGGACTTTATTAGTGTTACGAAATACACTCGGTCGTCCGCCGGATATCCTGGTAGGTAGAGCTGGCCAACCAAAAATGGTGGTCAAATTTTGGAGTACTTCTCACCCATCGAGCTCAAGGATGAAATGTATGCCAAATCAAAGGTTAGACCTTTACCTTCAATATTTCATCGGTCGTCCTGGCCGAAACCTGGTGGGTTCTGGTGGCCAACCAGATTTATCTGTCAAAGTAAGATCATGCGTTTTCACGTTTATATGAATAAATACTTTATTTACCTGATATATGCAGTTCTTTTAGCATGAACGTGAACGGTTGTATGGTTTAAAAGAATTTTTAAAAAAAAACTTGAAAAAAAAATTACTGTGTCGATAAATGAGACATCAAATAAAAATTATTTTTTTCGATATAACTTCGTCATTTCTAAACTGATTTGGCTGGTTGTTTTATTTTACAAAAATATATATTCAAGAGTTCATGCCACTAAAATTTGGTGATAATCTGATGAAGCGTTTCGAAGATGTTCGATTTTACTACAAAAAATATCCAACCAAATTGATTCTTTAACGAGAATAATAATTGAGTTATATTAATGATTCTTTCTAAAATGAAATTTGCTCTCATAAGAGATGTCTATATAATAAAATAAACTAGTAATACCGCGGCGTTGCTTTCAAAAATGAAGTTGAAAAAAAAAGTTTCGTCAAGTAAAAGCTACCTATGTTTATGTGGATGATCTAATTAAAAATACTTTTAAACCATACAACTGTTCACGTTCATGCTAAAAGAACTGCATATATCAGGTAAATAAAGTATTTATTCATATAAACGTGAAAACGCATGATCTTACTTTGACAGATAAATCTGGTTGGCCACCAGAACCCACCAGGTTTCGGCCAGGACGACCGATGAAATATTGAAGGTAAAGGTCTAACCTTTGATTTGGCATACATTTCATCCAAGAGCTCGATGGGTGAGAAGTACTCCAAAATTTGACCACCATTTTTGGTTGGCCAGCACTACCTGCCAGGATATCCGGCGGACGACCCAGTGTATTTCGTAACACTAATAAAGTCCAATCGGATAAGCATAATTTGGTTCATGAGCTCGATGGGTAATTAGTCTCGTCTTAGAGAGGTTACTAGTCACCCTCCTACACAAAACCCACCAGGATAGGGGTCGGCCGACCAAGTTTTTTCGCATCTTCTAATAGTAAACTATTGCATGAAAACTGAATTATGGATGAGCTCGATTGGTATACGACATCGTCACCGGATCCCGATCTATAGTAATAGATACTCTTTCTTATACTGTAGTTTAAAATACCTAAAGAGATGGAGATTGTTTTTTTTGCATATTAATGTAAGGTATTTTAATATTATCCCTAAAATACCCACAGCATTTGATACCTGGCCGTATCAACTCATAATAATTCAAACAAGCGACCGTAAACTAGCGAGAATTGTGGTGCATTCCTGTACAAAATATGCGAGATGATGTCTTTTTTTTTTTTTTTTTTTTTTTTTTTTATGTGTGATAGGTAAGCATTTGACCCCAATCTCACCATGTCACAAATAATTTTAACTAATAATAATCTGTTTAATTGTTTAGAAATTAAAAATAAAACGATTGGGGGCAGCACAATAGGTTCGGTGCAGCCTTAACAGAACATCTAAAAGAACGGCAATATAACTATTTAAAAAACCTCTTTTAAAAGTTGGTAGGCATTATTTAATAAGTGGACAACTCAAAATAACACAGAATATACATACCTACCTCACGGACCTACCTATTGTATTTTCTTTCTTATCTAAGAATTATAATTATACACGCGCATACGCAAACGTCTTAAAAATAAACCTGTTGTCATAAAACACATGTAAAACACCCATATTTACGGTACCTTATATTAATTAAATAATATGTGCCCGTTTTTCCAAAAATAACTACCTAAACAAATCTGCGAACAAAAACATTCCCGAAGCTTTCTAGGATGGATAAAAGTGCTTCCAACAAAAAATGTATTAATTATAAACCCCTTTGTGTCCGGAAAAATACAGGGAAACGCTTTGCAATTCAGATTAGATTCTGTTAAGGGTTCCCTAGAGACCGCTAAGGGGTACTTATGCTGAACAATAATACTACAGGTCAAAGACATATATATTACTAGCGTAAGGACATGGCCTATGAGCTTGACTATTGTCCCCAGTTCGTTGGCTCTAAAATGCAAGGAAAAATGTCAATTTAGAGCACTACAAATATATGACACGATATAGTTCGTATACGAGTTATGACAGATGGCGCAAATTTTTGTTTCTATGAAGAAGGTTTTTGTAAAATATTCTGACGGGCCTATCCTTACGCTAGTAATATATAAATCTATGCTACAGGTATAGGTCGACCAGAATCACATGGCACAAAAAGTGAAAAATAGAGATTTTCACATGTTGACGTGTCAAACTGTCATCGGTCTAGTCAAAGTACAGACTGCGATTTTTCGCAGCGATAAAAACGCGCGTTTGTCACTCGAATGACTTCATCGATACACTAGCAATGAGGGATTTTCCAAAATCCACTAAAAAAGAAAAAGTAGTTCCAAACGGCTCGATAAATGGCGTTGACGCAACAGGGATAAGCGGCCTTGCAGATAATAAAATACAAATAAAATAGTAAACATTTGAGTTTTTAAGTAAGCAGATAAATGTGAACATATACCTATTTCATCCACGGTTGCGCCTGACTTAGTGACATGCATTTTTTTGCTAAATTTTTAAACCAGCAAAGTTACGCCGTCCTCTATGCCCTCTCGCGCCAACGCCACCG
Organism: Agonopterix subpropinquella; assembly: GCA_922987775.1. Taxonomy (NCBI): domain Eukaryota; kingdom Metazoa; phylum Arthropoda; class Insecta; order Lepidoptera; family Depressariidae; genus Agonopterix; species Agonopterix subpropinquella. Next base: position 34,269,243 of record OV277693.1, read on the forward strand.
ATCGCAGTTTGTTGGAACTACGTTTTACTAGCTGTCAGAAAACTCCTCATTAATTAACAGGCGTTTGTATCGACTCAAACGTATAATTTTAGCGATGCACACACATTTTTGTATCGATGCACACGCGCGTGTGCATTGTGGCAAAGGCTGTCGACGAATAACTGATCAAATATTACGAAAGTTTTGCATCGTGGCTGTATCGCGTTTGCATCGATGCTGCATCGCGACTCAATCAATGCTTTTTGCAACATTTCTGCGCTGCAAAAAGCCGCAATGTTTAAAGGGCCCTAATCTAATTACAACACTGGGATACCTATTTAACTAATTTCTCTAAAATTTGATTTCCCTATTTGCCATCAGATTCTGGTCCACCTATACCTAGGTACCCGCTTTCGATTTTAATTTTCTTTTGTTGGCTATTAGACCCTCACAAAGAAGGTCCTCGCAATTTTCTACAATGAGTTCTTGATTTATTATCTTTCATCGAAAAAAATTACTAATCCATACTCACCAAGATAGTTCACGCTATCGTCCCAGTAGGAAAAAAATCTGTTGTTTCGTACAAAACTGCAGTACATGTAGGTACCTATACCTACTCGACTCAAATGAATGGTACGAGTAAATCTTACGCTTTTTAAAAAAAATCCTCGTTGTTGGCTCCATAGTGAAAGTTTTTCAGTTTGATGGTCTAAAACACCTCTTAAATAAGTAATAGGGTGTTTTTTACACCCTGGATAGTTATTACACAAGAAAATCCTTGTTTCTAGGCACCAGAAGTTTATACTGGTCTATAAAGACCAGACAGATTCGTTTAGACATATGAATAACTTTGCGACCGCTTTGGCAGCGTTCCCCGAGAAATGTGCCCAATTCGGAGCATGCATGCTTCTTTACTAGCCCATATCTTGTCATGGATTGCTTTCCTTGAGTCGTAGAGTAAGATTTATGTATTTAATCCTGCTTCGGACAATTTATGTAGGGTGTTAAAAGAAATGTACCAATTTAATAAAAGAAAAAAAAAATTGGGAAAGCACATTTTTAATAACCATAGTTCATATAAAAAACCGGTCAAGTGCGAGTCGGAATACTCGCGCACCGAGGGTTCCGTACCACACCACCACAGAACACAACATTATTAACATAAAAAAAAACTTTTTTTGTCCGGGACCTTTATAGTATAAGAGATAAGTGTGCTTTTTGCAACCATCAGCAGCAAGGCTCATTCAGTGTTTATGGGGTGTAGAGCATCTCTGTGATGGGGATGGACCAGGTCTGCCTACATAACTCCAGTCGGTTTAAGAGTTACTGATGATTAAAGGTCTGTAAAAAATTAACGAGCAGCTGCACGACTGATTGTATGATATTATTGTAGTATGCACTTTAGCTATGTGAACACTACAAAAACTGTCAAGTTCTGTCATTCGGTTTAGGAGATACAGCCAGTCAAAGTTCCGACCTTTGAACGGCTGTATCTCCTAAACCGACTGATGAACCATGTCAGTTTTTGTACTGTTCACATAGCTGCAGTGCATACTACAATGATAACATACGATCAGCCTTGCAGCTGATCGTAAATTTTTTACAGACCTTTAATCATCAGTAACTCCTAAACCGACTGGAGTTATGCAGGCAGACCTGGTCCATCCCCATCACAGAAAAGCTCTACACCCCATAAACACTGAATCAGCCTTGCTGCTGATGGTTGCAAAAAGTACACTTATCTCTCGGAATATTAGCGCAAGACCGACTCACACTTGGCCAGTTTTTAGTATTTGTTGTTATTCTGTAGAGCTTGACCAACTTAAAAAATATAAAACCGGTCAAGTGCGAGTCGGTCTACTCGCGCACCGAGGGTTCCGTGCCACACCGACACAGAACACAACATTATTAACTCAGAAAAAAAAACTTTTTTGTCCAGGACCTTTAGCGCAAGACCGACTCACACTTGGCCGGTTTTTAGTATTTGTTGTTATTCTTATTCGTAGTTGTTATTCTGTAGAGTTTGCTCTATAATTAATCACACTAAGTTTGACGTTTGATATATTACCGTTTTTACGATAGAGCGGGAAGGATAAACGTTGATAAAAACTAGTTTCTTGTTGAGAACCCCCCTTAATTTTTAACTTTATGACATTTTTATTATTTGTTAACAAAAACCGGCCAAATACGAGTCGGGACTCGGGCAATTAGTTTTCCGTACTACCAGTTATTTAACATGGGTCATTGATGACTACCACTATAAATTGACACTTACTTAGTATGTGGTCACATAGAAACTGAAGATCATTTTACACTGGTCTCACTGGTGTTAGTTTTTTGGGTATAGAAAAATAAAACCGGTCAAGTGCGAGTCGGGCTACTCGCGCACCGAGGGTTCCGTGCCACACCACCACAGAACACAACATTTATAACTTAGAAAAAAAAACTTTTTTTGACCGGGACCTTTAGCGCAAGACCGACTCACACTTGGCCGGTTTTTAGTATTTGTTGTTATTCTGTAGAGTTTGCTCTATAATTACACTAAGTTTGACGTTTGTATGTATTACCGTTTTTACGGTAGAGAGTGAAGAAAAAAGGTTGATAAAAATTTGTTTCTTGTTGAGAACCCCGCTTATAATTTAACTTTTTGACATTTTTATTATTTTTTAACAAATCCGCCGTAATAACGCATTTCAACTATCTAGCTATTACGGTTCAAAAGTTATAGCCCTAAATAGGTAGGACAGACGGACGGACGGACAGACACACAGACGGACGGACGGACGGACGGACAACGTAGGCTTAGTAATAGGGTCCCGTTTTCACCCTTTGGGTACGGAACCCTAAAAATTTACTCGGAGACGGTTAAGCCGGTAGTATGAAACAAAAAGCCCCCTTCTAAGTCCATTGTGAAGGGCAACTACGGAACCCTACACTGAGCGTGGCCCGCCACGCACTTGGCCGGTTTTCTTTCTTTAAATTTCCTCTGCCTAAGATTGTCTGGAAGAAATTGCTTTTTAGTGATAAGACCGCCTTATTTGTAACATTATCTTTTCTGTGTCTGTTTAATGCTGTATCTGAAGTATATTTCATTCATTTATTCATAAATTGCATAGACATGAACTCTAGCGATGATAAATTGTATGGAATTTTATGACTCACGCTTTACACTAATATTTATAAAGATAGGAATGCTGATCAATGCTGATATTACGTCCACATTACGTCGTGAAAAATCTTTGTCTATGTATTACGTTTATAACCCAGTAAAATTAAGCTGAAATATACCAATCAGGAGAAGTAATTTCCGGAGTTCTAAAACTTTTTTAAACGTTCCTTTGGTACGTAATATTGAAGAAAAAAAAAAGTCCTGGTGAGCTCGAGGAAGGGGGGGGGCTCTAAAGGTGACTTTTTTCAGTTTTTCGCTTATTTCTCGAAATTTGAGAGTCGTATCAAAATGTTTTGTACGGAAAAATTAAACCTGACAAAATTTCCTACAAAACAAGTAGTATGCATTTTTGCCATAGGACTTACCCTTTGGGGGCTACGGGGCCGAGAACGTAACAGCATTTCAAAAATTATGAAATTTGTATGGCGACCCTCATGAAAGTTGAAGATAACAACAAAATGATTTCATATTCTTAATCAGTAGCCCGGAAAACCCCCAGATACAAATTTCCAGTCGGTTCGGGGAACCCTTAAGAGCTGCATTGGCTTTTGAAATTTCCATGGCAGCCATCTTGGATATCGCAATTTTGGATTTTTTTCACCGCCATCCAAATCTGACCAAGGTCCTCTATGACAATTGTTCAAGGTCCATAACCCTATCTGTCATAGTTTCCGCGGGCCGTTGACCTCATCCGTCAGGAGTCGACCTTCTGAGGAAGTCGAAATATTATTTTTATCGCCAGGGCATCCTTATGATGATCCCTAAAATTATTTTACTATACGTTGAATGGGAGAAACCCGGTGAACAATTATACGGGTATTTATCTAATATCTATGTGGGGGGTGGGGGGAGGGGGGGTCAACCAGATACCTCCAATTGATCTCCGGGTTCCCCTTACGGTACAAGGATGACATTTGGGGATCATCATATAGATGCCTTGGCGGAAGGTCGACTCCTGATGGATGAGGTCAACGGCCCGCGGAAACTATGACAGATAGGGTTATGGACCTCGAACAAATGTCATAGAGGACCCTGGTCAGATTTGGTTGGCGGAAAAAAATCCAAAATTGCGATATCCAAGATGGCTACCATGGAAATTTCAAACGCCAATGCAGCTTTTAGGGGTTCCCCGAACCGACTGAAAATTTGTATCTGGGGGTTTTCGGGGCTTTTGATTAAGAATATGAAATCATTTTGTTTTTATCTTGAACTTTGATGAGGGTCGCCATACAAATTTCATAATTTTTGAAATGCCGTTACTTTCTCGGCCCCATAGCCCTCAAAGGATAAATCCTATGACAAAAATGCATACTATTTGTTTTGTAGGAAATTTTGTTAGGTTTAATTTGTCCATACAAAGTATTTCGATACGACTTTTAGATTTCAAGAAATAAGCGAAAAACTGAAAAAAGTCACCTTTAGAGCCCCCCCCTTCCTCGAGCTCACCCCCCCCCTCACCAGGACTTTTTTTTTTCTTCAATATTACGTACCAAAGGAACGTTTAAAAAAAGTTCCAAAACTCCGGAAATTATTTCTTCTGATTTATCTAATTTTACTGGGTTATTACCAAGGATACCAACCCTCCACAAGCATGCAAACAAAGGATAGGCCCAAAGCGCTTTAAGTTGAAGCACGCAACAACTAGCGCACTTCAATACAAACTAGTGCACTTGGTCTGTCATCTCGGTAGGTACATAACTACATATGCGAAGTAAAACTGTCAATTGTTTTGCCTCATTTCTCTGGTTTGAAATGTTCGCGTAAGGTCTCCATCCAGAGATTTTTCTGCCTCCATCCATTAATTTTACTTTGATCTAAGTATGCAATCATATGCCTTCATTCATACGTCTCCGTCGACGATATTTCCATCGTTTTTGTGTCCCTTTCTATCCAATGACGTGACGTAATTTCGTTGGATTAGAAAGGGACACAAAAACGATGAAAACCAGTCGAAAACAACAACGGGAATTTACGAAAGAAGAATGATCATTACCGACCACCAAGGAGTATTATCATGTTTCAGGTGTTTCACCGCTTGTTAGGCAGCGTCAGCACTGAACAAATATTTTTTTCTATGCACAGACCCTCTCGATTTTCTTTGCCTAGGGAGTATTATATTCCCATTATATTCCTTGCACAGACCTCTTTGCCACAAAGCAAAGAGTACTTTATACTCTTTGGTACTTTATTATCCACAAAGTAATCGAACATCTGTGCACTAGTATTTTTTTCTAGTTTTATAGTGAGTATAACAAACTCAATATACTTAAACATTATATAGTGATCTGTGATACTTATACTTACCTACCGAAAATGTTCAAGAACGTCCCTAAATTATTACAGTCATTTTGGAAGCCGGTGAAGACCAGCGTCCGTAATCATCCATATCCAGAAGCATTCTTTGAACTATTAAGGAATATTCAACCCACCTTGACCAGCAGACTGTGTAATGGACTGACCATCGCCACTGAAGAACGGGATAGTCCTTACACATGCGTCGGCATTTACATCGATGGAGGTTCGAGGTAAATAATAAGGCAGTGCATTTTATGTAGGTGAAACATGTTTCGTCGAAAATCACCCACTGACCCTAGGTGCTTGTGCCAAATGGCCCACTATAAATTAATGACCTTATGAGCCAGTTAATGACTTTATCATTTGGGCCAAGATTACTACAACTTTAAGGCTATTTCAGGGCCGTAGCTAGAACTGGATTGAAGGTAGGGCATAGGAGGTTTAAGGTAGGGCGGAATGAAAAGGCTAGTTTTTTGGATGAGAAACAATAATTCAGTGTCTGTGAAATTTTCTCTCCAGGAACGACTCAAAATCAAACCTATGGTGATACTGAGTTCCATTAGCCTACTTACTTACAAAACACCATTAAAAGTCTGGAGCGAGCGAAGCGAGCTCGAAATTTCACACTACAAGACTCAAAACAGTGATGGTATGAGTTCCATTAGCCTATCTACGCTCATAATATCATAGGCTGGCGCGAGCGAAGCGAGCTCGAAATTTCACACTACAAGACTCAAAACGGTGTTGGTATGAGTAGGTACCATTAGCTTCTCTATGCTCAAGCTCGCTCCACTTTCTCCAGCGTTTAATGTGGTGATTAAACGCTGGAGAAAGTGGAGCCCCACTTGCCCATATTGTGGCCGCGGTCCGATTCACACCAAAATAGATTTTATAACTAAATAAAATAAAATAAAAAAATAAAAAATAAAAAAGCCTTTTATTATCCTTAACATAGGTACATTGCAACACTTTATACATGCGGGAAAAAAGAAAAAAAATTATGTTTATTCTTCGATATTGGTACACAAAGGTTTAACAAAGATTATGTTAAATTAGCTCAGTTTTTAAAGTACATCGTCAATGTTTTAATTATTTATTATAGTTTTTAAAAGTACATCGTCAATGGGTTAATTATTTATTATAGTATATGTTAAATTCAGTTATTTTTGTATTATTATAATGATGTCAATGATACTATAATAATTATAATAAAATTCACCCGTTAAAAAAAATTCACATTATAAATAACATTTGGTAAATTATATAATTTATTTTTCGTTAAGGACCCCTCTTTGGGTGAAGGCCTCCTCCATCAGTCTCCAGCTTTCTCTGTCTTTCGCCTTTGATATCCAGTTCACGCCGGCTGTGTTTTTTATCTCGTCCTCCTGCCGTTCTGTCGGTCTACCTTTCTTTCTCTTTCCTACTAGACCTTTCCATCAAACGCGTCCCGAATTGGTGAAAGCGCGATCACGTTAGACGGCGTGACGTCATTGATGACGTCATTATCAGCGCCATCTTGGAATTTCTGAGCCCATGCTCCACAGCGATATCACCGTGATCCTTATGTCAAACCCACAGAGTAATGTCAAACCACTGTCACTGTCAATGTCAAACTGAGGTTGAATACATCTGTCAGTGGTTTGAGACCGGAAAAAACGGTCCGATTCAAATAGCGCCGTAAGTTGTGAAATCGCGCTTTTTGTTTCGGACCAGCGATTATGGACGTTAGCACTGTGAGCCATGAAATGGTGAATCGGACCGCGGCCTGTATCTACACTAATATTATAAAGAGGAAAGATTTGTACCTATTTTTGTATGTTTGTATGTTTGTAATGAATAGGCTCAAAAAGTACTGGGCCGATTTAAAAAATTCTTTCACCATTAGAAAGCTGCATTCACCCTGAGTAACATAGGCTATATTTATTGCTAGAAAAGATTAGACGTCCACCCGTGCGAAGCCGGGACGGGCCGCTAGTAGACTATAAAAATGGTTGGGTATTTTTAAGGTAGGGCATTGCCCCACGATGCCCCCCCCCCCCCCCCCTAGCTACGGCCCTGGGCTATTTTAAATCACAACAGATTTAAAAGACTTACGGGGTCAGAAATATCCAGAAATTGCCAATAAGATAACTAGGAATAGGAATGTCTTTTCATTCGTATATGAAGCGAATTAAGCTTTGATGCCGCTTGAATTTAGCTCGCATGAAAACAAAAATCTGTTTCTTTTGAAAGGTATGAAGGTGAACTTGAGAACGGAGTAGCGCATTTCTTCGAGCATATGGCTTTTAAAGGAACGTGCACCAGATCAAAGCAGGCACTGTTGGATCAAATGTCATGTACAGGTGCAAGATTTAACTGCTCCACCAGCCGAGAGATGGTCGTCTACTACGCCGAGTGCCTGAACGATGACGTACCCGTCGTCACGGATATCCTCGCCGACTGCATCTTTAACAACTGCCTCTCCCCTGTAGAAATAGAAATCCAGAAGAAGACCGTCTATTTAGAAATGCTGAAACATGATCAAGACGAAAACGAAGTAGTACTCGACTACCTACACGCGGGCTCGTTTATGGGCACTTCTCTTGGACGAACCGTGATGGGACCAAGCTCCAACTTATACAACTTCTGCGACTCTACCATCTCAAGATACATAGAGAAAATATTCGATCCAAGTAGAATAGTGCTAGTTGCAGTCGGTGGTGTCACACACGAGATAATGGTACAATTGGCCCAGACATATCTGTCGCAACTGGAGCCAACAAAATGCATAGACCCAGACACTTGTAGGTATACAGCTGCTGATATTCGTTACAGGCATGACGGGCTACCCTATGCGAATATAGCTGTTGCTTTTGAAGGGCCAGGTTTTTGCGACATTAACAGATACCCTATGGAGGTGGCAGCCTCCCTGGTCGGGGCGTGGGACGAGTCCATGCCAGCAGGCTGGTGTAACGCGTATCATCTCGCCCGCGCCGCCACCATCTCCAAGCTATGCCGCGCTTACAAGTCATTCTACATCAAATACAAAGACGTCGGTCTGTGGGGCATCCAGTTTATGGTACCAAGGACGGAAACCGAAGAATTTTTGTACAACGTACAGTCCGAGTGGATGAAATTGTGTTCTATGGTGACGGAAGTAGAAGTGGATAGAGCTAAGCGAGAGTTGAAGACAAAATTGTTGACAAGTACGGAGAGCGCGACGGGGACGTGCCACGATATCGGACGATGGACGTTGTACCACGGCTGCAGACCGCAGCTGTTCGAGAGGATCGCGGCTATAGACCGAGTCACCTGCGACAACGTGCGAGACGCATGCACCAAGTATGTCTACGATAGATGCATGTCCATCTCTGCGGTGGGGCCAGTCGAGTGCCTTCTGAAATACCCGAGACTGAGAACTGGGCAGTATTGGCTGAGATATTAATATAAATAAACATTTTGTTTTTTGTTTATCTATTCACTCAACAATATTAAAAACTGAAATCTTGCAGTTTTATTTTAAATTATTCAGAATCATCTGGCAGATGGCCGGCTGATGTGCAGCCTTCTAGTTATTATTGTTTTGTCAGCACGTTCACCAAATAAAACCGGTCAAGTGCAAGTAGGGCTACTCGTGCGCGAGTTCCGTACCACACAACAAACATTATTATGAACTAAGACAAAAGTTTTCTCCGGGAATTTAGCACGAGACCGACTCACACTTGGCCGGTTTTTATATATGCTGTCATACTGTAGAGTTTGCTCTATAATCAAACCAAGTTTGACGCTTGTATGTATTTTACCGTTTTGACGATAGAGCGAGATGAAAACTATGTTTCTTTTACCTTACCTTACTACTTACTTCTACCTTACCCAACGAACAATTTCATGGTCGTGTAGACGTTCTAGAAGTTATATAATTATAGTCGCATAAGTTCCGTAAGAATGTTCATTAGGGTACATTTTGTCGTGTAACAGGCGTATAAGGACCTATTTGTCGCATAGTCGGCATAAAAACGTCGCCGATCCGTCTTTTCGTCGTGTATTAGTGCACAATATGACATTTATATAAAGTTATGGTTGTGTTGCCGTCACTTAAAAGACATAAAACCGTCGTGTACGAAGCAAGTTCGCACATTGCCATCTCAGCATTAAAGTTAACCTTATTAGTAAGTAGCATTAGCCAGTTAGTTCACGTTTCAACACTATAGCGGAAACGCGCTCTCATCAGCATACCTAATCATTGTATCAAAGCAGTAATAATTATATCAATCAATCAATAAATCAATATTCTCTTCTGAGTTTTATCATCTTTATCAACATATCAATCTCCAGCACACAAGGTGTACAGTCGCCATCAGATATATCGTAGCATACAAGGTGTCCAAATATTTCTGGGCAGTGCTAATTTTCATTAAATTCTTTACAGTAAATGTTACCAATTATATCTAAACGTGTATTTTGTCATAAATATGTGAACAGCGAATTTTCAATAATTTCTTTAAAATGTTATTTAAAATTAAAATGTTAAACAACGGAGTAAGGTTTTTTCCGAAACTGTTCAGATGTTTATGACCACCCTGATTGCGTAGATATATTTGATGTTCTAGGCGTTCCTATATTTTAAATTTGTTATGAGTAAAGAAATGATTGAAAATTAGAACTGCTTATAAATATTAGACTACCCTGTTTGCCACGATGTATCTGCTGGTGACTGTACATAACCCGTACATCTTTTTGAGATGAGCTGAGATGGCAATGTGCGAACTTGCTTCGTACACGTCGTTTAAATTTCCTCCGCAGCAAAAACAAAATCAAATTTACAAAACTGACAGACAGTCATTTCAATTTGTAAGTTTTATCGTTTTATCTAATAATTATTAAACTACTCCAACAGAAACATGTAGGTAAGCGGCAGTCTACTGGGAAGTTAAGTTTCTTGATTAATGTGAGGCATGTTTACAACTCATTTTCAATACGCTTCCGAAATTCTTAAGTTTTAAGTAATTTTAATTGACTTTTTTAATCAGTGACTAGGGTAGCCATCGCCCTTTTTGGAAGAAAGATAGATAGCACTTGAAGTCAGCTTGAAGTGCATGATAAGTATTCTTTACTTTCCTTTTAATTGTTTTACATTTGTTGTGATCCATTAGGTACGAATACTGAAATAACTTTCAAACACACGGGACAACACAAAATGGTGGAAATTATAAACAAATGTATGCAATACCACTTACATAATTTTTTGTTATATAGCAGTCGTATTTTCATAATTTGTGGTCCCTAAAACCTGTGGTCTAACTAGACTCCGTAGGAAAATAAATAAAAATACCTATATAGAACACATTTACAATTCACAAAAGTTCGCAAAAGCTCATTTGGCACCAAAAGCATTCGCCAAGTTTCAAAAACAAATACAACCACGCAAGCTGACGCCGGCAAAACGGCAAAATTGTTTTAGCAAACAAATCTAAAGAAAGTGCCGTTAAATTATCGCAAATCATAATAATATTTACAGTTAGCGTCACAAATAACATTTTAATTCAACCGTATGTTCAGTCGCCATCAGATATATCGTAGCATACAAGGTGTCCAAATATTTCTGAGCAGTGCTAATTTTCATTAAATTCTTTACAGTAAATGTTACCAATTATATCTAAACGTGTATTTTGTCATAAATATCGGAACAGCGAATTTTCAATAATTTCTTTACAATGTTATTTAAAATTAAAATGTAAAACAACGGAGTAAGGTTTTTTTCCGAAACTGTTCAGATGTTTATGACCACCCTGACTGCGTAGATATATTTGATGTTCTAGGCATTCCTATATTTTTGATGGGTGATGATTATGAGTAACGAAATTATTGAAAATTAAATAAATAAATAAATAAATATCTTGGACAGTGTCACACAAATTATCTAGTCACATTTAAAGTACCAGAATCTAGCCTGGACTTGTATTATGATGACTAGACAACGATATAGAAATACATATATAGATAGAAACATCCATGACTCGGGTACAAATATTCATATTCATCATACAAATATTTGTCCCTTACGGGATTCGAACCCGCGACCCTCGGCACAGCAGGCAGGTTCACTACGAACTGTGCTACCGGGCCGTCAAAATTAGAACTATTTGACCATCTTGTTTGCTACGATATATCTGCTGGTGACTGTACACATAATTAATATAATGTTATCATTCATATAAAAAGAGTTATGCCCTATTTTTTAATTTGAGCGCAAATATCTTGAGACAGAAGCGTTATAACGATTTAGTTTCTATGGAAGTTTTGTTACATTGGAAAACAACCATAGTATAAGTTGTTCACTTTCAGACCATCAAACTGAACAACTTATACTTACTTACTTACTACCACTTATCTTATACTATCGGACCAATATTCAAATTATAATATTCAATCAATTTAGAGAAAGTTGTGTAGTTTGATGGTATGAATGGAACATTTATGGTTGCATGGAACAGCAGACGTTTTTTTCGCGATTTTTATGCGAATTGGTTCCATCGAGAAAGTTGTTCAGTTTGATGGTCTTATTATTGATTATCCCCTTCAAAACCGTCAGCATATTAAGAAGGACCCTGTATGTAAGGTTTGGGTGAACTCTAGGAAAAGTATTGAGACAACAGTGCTCAACAGTCCTGCTAGCGAGGAGCAAACTCTGCACCACTGTCCACTTCATACCTACCTTCATGAATATAAAACATGTTTCCCGAGTTTCTTGACCAACTTGTACAAAAAGTTACGCATAATACGTGTTAATGAATTAGCGCAAAACCTCATACACCCCAACTGATTTATAACGAAATAATTACATTGAAACAATAATTTCATTATTTTGACAGTTAAAGGGGTAGGAACATCTCTGGGATACCAATTTTTTTTTATAATTTTTTAATTTCGTGCGGCCAATCTTAAGACTTTGTATATCGATAGAACACGTCATTACAAACATACTTTCTTATATGGCAAAATCTCCTAGCCTGCTGTTTTAAGCTAGATATTCGACTTTAAAAGTTTTAATTTTTCAAGACTCCTAGGGGCTTTATTTCTTACCTGATCGAGATGAGACCTGGTGTTTGCATAGTAGAGGTTTAAATCTGTAGTTACCTACTTTCGGGGTTGGAACATATCTGCGACATATATATATATTTTTTTTAATTTTTATCATTTCGCTTGGCCAACATTAAGACTTTGCATATCGATAGAATACGTCATTACAAACATACTTTCTTATTTGGCAAAATCTCCTAGCCTGCTGTTTTAAGCTAGATATTTGACTTTAAAACTTTTAATTTTTCAATACTCCTAGGGGCTTTATTTCTTACCTGATCGAGATGAGACCTGGTGTTTGCATAGTAGAGGTTTAAATCTGTAGTTACCTACTTTCGGGGTTGGAACATATCTGCGACATCTATTTTTTTTTTCGAATTTTTATCATTTCGCTTGACCAACATTAAGAATTTGCATATCGATAGAATACATCATTACGAACATACTTTCTTATTTGGCAATATCTCCTAGATATTTGATTTTAAAAGTTTTAATTTTTCAAGATTCCTAGGGGCTTTATTTCTCATCTGTTCGAGATGAAACTTGGTGTTTGCAAGATGGCGGCCATGGCCAGAAATGGAATAAAATATAAGACAATCAATATGAAATAAGTTTAATCATTTTATATTTTATTAATTGGTAGTGATCCTAATATCTACCTAGGTATTAATTTTTGCTATGAATAGAGATCAGATAATCGGATGCATATTTATCTAAACTTCCCTCTTTCCCCCCGAAAACATAATATGGATACTAGGGATGCAACGATTACGAAGCGGTGCATCGTTTTGCATCTGTAATCGTAATAATCACGATGCAATGCACCGTACGATTATTAAATCGAATTGAAAACTTCAATGAGATTGCACTTGTTGAGAAATACCAGACTTGAATACTAGATTCCAGACCAGAAAAACAACATTTAAAAAATGTGATCTATTCCCGCCGTTTTAGCTCATTTTGAGGTAGGTAAATCTGACCTTTTTTTTGGTCAGATCTGACTCTTCTTTTTTTTTTAATTCTACTGAGGTCTATGATTTGATTTGGGGTTTAAAGTATTAATACATTATCGTTCTCGCGATATCTCATCCATATTTTAAAAGATTAATCTCCCACGTAAATCGTATGAGATATCGCTTGATTATCGAGATTATACAGAATAATGTTCCATATTGTGTTTTTCAAAGCAAATTGGCCTCTACGCATCAACAAATCAGAATTCTGACCAAGTGAACCTTCGACTCAAATTAGTAGAAAAAGTTAAAAAATCTTTGACTTTTTTACAGTTTTTTTTTTAATGATTTAACTTTCATTGGGATGCAAAGAAACACTACGAGAACTCATTCTGAGGATAATCTCAACTAAATTTGTTAAAATAATCGTAATGCATCGGTTATCGTAATAAATAACGATTAAAATCGTAATCGTAATGGCCGAATCGTTGCATCCCAAATGGATACCTATGCCTTTCTGAATAAAGTAAATTAAAAAAATCGGGCCGCCGCACTATTTTTTCCTACTGGTCCTCGTAAGTAGTAAACACTAGGTTGAACAACTTGGTCGACTTGGACAACTCGGACAAAATAAACAACTCGGTCAACATGAACAACTCTTACAACGTAAATAACTCTGACAACATGGCCAACTGATTTGACTTGGTCAAGTTGTTTTCTTGGTGTCAAATGTTATACTCGAGAGCGCACACGTACTACAATAGTTCGAATTGTTTGTATTGTCACGGAATATACAGGGTGAAATTGATATCATTGGCATCCTTTTAAACTAAGAGTCTACCCATCAAACTGAACAACTTTTAGTATGGGAGCAAACCGATCGGAGCAACTAAAAAATCAGCTGTTCCATACTAAACTGCAATGCCTATTCGACTCAAATGTATGCAACAGCAGATTTTTTTTTTGCTCCGATCGGTTTGCTCCCATAGTGAAAGTTGTTTAGTTTGATGGGTAGACTCTTAGTTTAAAAGGATGCCAATGATATCAATTTCACCCTGTATAATTATGGCATTGTTTACGGGTGTGATTCCATGTCGTATAAAAATAAAGATTTGCTGGAACTAAAGTGGTTTGAAACATATTGACACGATTTGAAACGGTGTTGTTTTTACTGGAGATACCGCTTTATATTGCAGGTAATACTTTAAATTGGTAAGCTACGGTACTACTCAATTGTTTTTTTATTTAATACGTGTCATTAATTGAAAAGTAATGTGTTTTCTTCTAAAACTTTGAATCAAAAACTTAAATAATAGTCCATAACTAGAGATCGGATATTCGGATGCATATTTACCTAAAGTTAATTTTTCAAAAGAATAATGCGGACACCTCAATTAATTGATTTTATGTAACAATCCCAGGACCGTTCTTAGGTCTCGGGAAATTTAAAATTCTAAATTCAAAATTTTTTATTCAATAGTAGATTGTTAACCAAGGGATGAAAGTGACCCATTTCACACGAGATGTTTGGCCATGACGCCCATAGTTCGAGTGTGAAATGGGTACTTTCACCCGAGTTAAACACTCTGCTTTTCATCACGATTACGAGGAAATTAACCAAAAACCAGATAATGAAAAATCAATTTCTGAATCGCTATTCGCTCGATGAATTCATTTTAGGCTGCGTTTAAAAACGTTTGAAAATCACTCGGATACCAATACGAAGTAGAAAAAAAACATACGAAGATAGTGGATGCTAGAGTGAGACAGATATACTTCCCTAGTGATTTTTACACGTTTTGAAACGGATCCGCAAAATTTGCAACATGTGGCTTTCCCTCCCTTTTTTTCTTTTTCGCGCAAGGCTGCGTTCCGAACCTACGCCCCAGGTGCACCCCGAGTGCAACTTTTCGCACGCAAAGGTCGTGAACGCAGCCCAACTTAATGACTTTTTTTTTTAAACCAGCCTGTTTTTTAAATTAGGTACTTTTTCTTCACGCAGAAAACAAAATTCATATAAGTACAAAAGTATCGAAATGTTACTAATTATTGTTATTATTACTAAATTCCAATATTTTTGTTCATAATAATTATAAAAATTAAGAATTTTAATATAATGTTATCGAAGTGTACTTCTAGAATTTTTTACCTAAATATACATGTTTTGATCTGACAACTTTGTCAATATGAGTGCTGTCGCATGCCTGTTATTAGTACATAAGTTAAGGTGGACTTCCGATGCTAGCGGCCGACGCGTCTGACGCGCGCGGCTCGCGGCCGACGGCCGATGCGGCCATACTAGTTACTATGAAAACGTATGGCGCCGCTTCCGATGCCAGCGACTGACGCGCGCGGCCGATGTCTATCGCATCGGCCGCGGCCGCGCGCGGCTATGCTCTGACGTCACGCGGAACAAGAATGTTTGCCAGAAATATTACGAAGTTTTTACCGAAAATTTGCTTAATTTTTACTATTTTATTTGTATTTTATTATCTGCAAGGTCGCTCATCCACGTTGCGATAACACCATCTATCGAGCCACTTGAAAGTACTTTTTCTTTTTTCGGAAAATCTCTCTTGCCTACATAATTATTAGCTAGACAGCGATCCATGTACAGGTTAAAAAGCCAAGGGTCTAATTACTCCCAAAAATGTATTTTATCATAAACCCTGTAAAAAAAATGCATTCATATATTCTCTAAACCTATCAATCTGTCAATCAATCAAATATTCTTTATTAAAATATGTATTGGTTTTTTTGTTTGTGTTTTTATGTTTTTGTTTAAGCACCGAAACATAAGAACATACTCTAAATTTCGGGGAAAATACCCTAAAGTGATAACACTCTGCATAATAGGCACGCGTCAGTCGCTGACCTCGGAAGTGAGGTATGTCGTCGGCCGCGCGCGTCTGACGCGAGGTTCTGTCATATATGACAGAACCTCGCGTCAGACGCGCGCGTTAGTCGCATCGGCCACTGGCATCGGAAGTCCACCTATTGTCCTCATCATTTATCTGTATACTGTTTTACTTGTGTACCGTTGGCATGTCTAATAAATAAATAATAAATAATAAGTGTGGCTGTATAGGTTTCTGCCTTTGCCCAGTATAGAGTGGTAATAGTGGTATACACGTAGTTTTTTTTTAATTACTATTCCGCCCTAGGGAAGAAATGTATCACTTTCAACCCGCTTCTTAGATAAACAATGACCTACTTTCAGAGTATGAGTGATGAAAAATAATATCATACTATAACATAATAATATATAGATAGCTTTTTGACGTCATTTTTTGACTCTACCACCGCGTCGGAAGGTGTTCCGTTGAGAGAAGATGCGGCCAGAAACTCTACAACACACATCTTTTAAACAAAACAAAATGTACAAAGTACAATTAAAATACAATATTGCATTACATAGTGTAAAATTGTCAAGACCAGACATATTGGTCATTCAAATAATCATCGAGTTTATAGTAACCTTTTTTACAGAGGACTTGAATACATGAGACCATAGATTTATATATGTCTTTGCATGAGACTTAAACTTTTTGTCTGGTAAGTTTAGAATATCCTCTGGTATCTTATTATAAAAGCGTATACAGTGCCCCATGAAAGATGTGTTGACTTTACTGAGTCGAAAATGTGGGAATACTAATTTATTTTTATTTCTTGTATTGTAATTATGAACGTCACTGTTTTTGGGAAAGAGAGACAAATTTTTCCGAACATATAAAATATTTTCGTAAATATATTGACTGTAGAAAGTCAAAATACTTATATCTTTAAAAAGATCTCGTAGTGAGTCTATACTAATTTATTTTTATTTCTTGTATTGTAATTATGAACGTCACTGTTTTTGGGAAAGAGAGACAAATTTTTCCGAACATATAAAATATTTTCGTAAATATATTGACTGTAGAAAGTCAAAATACTTATATCTTTAAAAAGATCTCGTAGTGAGTCTCGACAACGCAGATTATAAATGACTCGAATTGCCCGCTTTTGAAGGATATAGATAGCCTCGACGTCTGTAGCACGGCCCCACAGCAAAATACCATAAGACATGATGCTGTGGAAGTAGCTGAAGTATACAAGTCTTGCAGTAGCTATATCAGTTAGTTGTCTAATTTTTCGAACTGCATAAGCTGCCGAGCTCAGCCTACCCGCTAGGGTTTCTATATGTGGACCCCATTGCAGCCTCGAGTCAATCTTTATCCCTAAAAATACAGTATTACTTGTGAAATGCAATATATCATTATCTAAAGTTATACAGGGTGGCCGGGGAGTAGACGTTCAAACGTAAAATTTAGGTCCGGTATGTCGTGGGGTATCCGAATCACCCCCATGTATGTTCCGCGATTTTTTATAGTTTTCGAGTTATGATTATTTTTCCGATTTTTTGAGGAAACTCGACATGACTGGCTTAAACAACTTCTAAAAAAAAGTGTAAGACTTTTTAGAGATTCTTTTTTTGCAACTTAATCTTCATGAATTGTGCCTTTATTCGTATCATCATCAGCATCGTAACTTTGATAAAAGTTATGAAAATATTGGTCTACAGTTAAAAATTTGCGATCCGTGAATTATGACTAAATTTTCAACTTTAAATTAAAACTCTAAACAGGTGACCTTATGATTTTTCAGCCAATCCGAAAAATGCGGCCAACTCTGAGCTTTCATAATCATAAATAAAAAGTAGTACTTAAGAGGGCTAAATAAGACGGCCCGGTAGCACAGTCGGTAGTGAACCTGCCTGCTGTGCCGAGGGTCGCGGGTTCGAATCCCGTAAGGGACAAATATTTGTATGATGAATATGAATATTTGTACCCGAGTCATGGATGTTTGTATCTATATATGTATTCTATATCGTTGTCTAGTCATCATAATACAAGTCCAGGCTAGATTCTGGTACTTTAAATGTGGCTAGATAATTTGTGTGACATTGTCCAAGATATTTAAAAAAAAAAAAAAAAATTGGCTAGAATTGATCTTCAAAGACAACAAGGCGGAAAACTCTTAAATATATATTTTTTTTTAATTTAAGAATTTTCCGCGTTGTTGTCTTTGAAGATCAATTCTAGCCAAATTAGCCCTCTTAAGTACTACTTTTTATTTATGATTATGAAAGCTGAGAGTTGGCCGCATTTTTGGGATTGGCAAAAAAATCATAAGGTCACCTGTTTAGAGTTTTAATTTAAAGTTGAAAATTTAGTCATAATTCACGGATCGCAAATTTTTAACTTTAGACCAATATTTTCATAACTTTTATCAAATTTACGATGCTGATGATGTTTTGAATAAAGGCACAATTCATGAAAATTAAGTTGCAAAAAAAGAATCTCTAAAAAGTCTTAAACTTTTTTTTTAGAAGTTGTTTAAGCCGGTCATGTCGAGTTTCCTCAAAAAATCGGAAAAATCATCATAACTCGAAAACTATAAAAAATCGCGGAACATACATGGGGGTGATTCGGATACCCCACGACATACCGGACCTAAATTTTACGTTTGAACGTCAACTCCCCGGCCACCCCGTATATTATTTTCATTATTTATAACGTTTGGTAGAGTGAATTTAATACATTTAGTTTTCTTTGCATTTAAAGCAAGATTATTAACACTGAACCAATTCAGAACTTGTCGAAGAGTGTCATTTACATTGTCATTAATATCATCAACATCTTGCGCCTTTCTACTTGTTTTGAAAATAAGAGAAGTATCATCAGCAAATAACACTATGTTCGACAAGTTCTGCACCATGTAGGGTAAATCGTTTATATAAACCAGAAAGAGAAATGGACCCAGTATAGATCCCTGTGGAACGCCCATTTTTACTAGTGAGCCAGACGAATTTGTTTCATTGATACACACCCTTTGGATTCTCTTTTCCAAGTAAGATTCTAACAGATCCAGAGCCCTGCCTTGAATACCGTAGTGGTTTAATTTGATCAACATTGTTTTATGATCAACACAGTCAAATGCTTTGGATAAGTCACAAAAGACTCCGATTGCATTTTGGTGCTCCTCCCAAGCGCTAAAGATATATATGCTGTATCAGCATAACTCCAGCGTCGGTTGTTGAGCGACCCTTGGTGAATCGAAACTGTTGCTCATGCAGCAGCCTCTTGATGTTAAAGTGGGAGAGCATTTGACTGAGTATAATCTTTTCAAAAACTTTGCTGAGAACTGTTAGAACAGACACAGGTCGAAAGTTACTCGAGTCGGTTTTATTACCCGTTTTGAAAAGTGGTATTACTTTGCTGTGTTTCATTAAGTCAGGGAAAGTTCCTGAGTCAATGCAGCAATTAAACAAGGATTCTAAATAAGGTGCTAAAGTTTTAATTACGGAGCTGAAGAGCTTGACTGACATACCCCACAAATCTTCAGTATTTTTTTGGTTCAATGCTTTGAAGACTTTTACTATCGTATGAGGGTCAACATGCTCAAAACTGAATTAGAAAGTGCACTCGTTTACATTATTTTTTAGCAAAACTTCGGCAAGAGCAGGAGAAGAGTTCAAGGATTCTGTTGATTCCGGGATTGCTAAACTATCGTAGAACTTGGACATTTGAACAACTCTGATACTTTTGTCAACTTATGAAATGCTGTCAGAGTTGAAGAGTGGTTTAGGTTTACCTAAACTTCACCAGCTGCATATTTATAAACATCTGATTATCTGATCTCTATTCATAACGAAAATAAATACCTAGGTTGATATTAGGCTCACTACCAATTAATAAAATATTAAATGATTGAACTTATTTCATATTGATTGTCTTATATTTTATTCCATTTCCTCTGAACGTTATTGTAACAACCCTTACCATGGCCACCATTTTGCCGCATAGCCGGCGTGTCGCGCGGTTTCTTAGAAGCGCGCTTACTATTATATTTATATATGCTTTGCCCAAGCCCTGCAGTTTCTCCCTCCCCGCTTTTGTTTTTTATACAACTTCCAGTTTCGTCGTATTTTATTTCTTATCTATTTTATAATCTAATGATTTTTATTTTTAGGACAATTTATTTTATAAATTCTTAGTAGGTAACTACAGATTTACACCTCAACTATGCAAACACCAAGATTCTTCTCGATCAGGTAAGAAATAAAGCCCATAGGAGTCTTGAAAAATTAAAACTTTTATAGTCGAATATCTAGCTTAAAACAAGCAGGCTAGGAGATTTTGCCAAATAAGAAAGTATGTTTGTAATGACGTGTTCTATCAATATGCAAAGTCTTAATGTTGAACACGCGAAATGATAAAAATTCGAAGAAAAAAAAAGGTACCGCAGATATGTTCCAACCCCGAAAGTAGGTAACTACAGATTTACACCTTTACTATGCAAATACCAAGTCTCATCTCGAACAGATGAGAAATAAAGCCCCTAGGAGTCTTGAAAAATTAAAACTTCTAAAGTCAAATATCTAGCTTAAAACAGCAGGCTAGGAGATTTTGTCAAATAAGAAAGTATGTTTGTAATGACGTGTTCTATCGATATGCAAAGTCTTAAGGGGCGTCCGCCCGGTTTTGAGTAACTTTGTAACCATTTTATACATTAACTATGTCACTTTTTAAGCAGAAAACAAAACTGAACAATCTATAGGATATGAGAAGTGATGTGGTTTTTCTCGAAATCTATTTTAATTAATAAAACTGAAGAAAAACGACTCCAAAGTCACCTCTTTTTTTCCAGTTGTAACCGTTTTACTCTTACATTGTTGATCAGAAGAATATGAAAATTTACAATATTCTTCACAATACAATATAAAATGATGTGGTTTTCTTATTTTTTGAAAATTCATATAAAATCATACAGGTTTTTAAAGAAAACGGAAAATTCTGACCGGAGCCGCGCAATTGAAGCGGGATGGCTAATTGCAAAAGTTTGCTTGTAAGAAAGAGAGCCTTGCAGATGGGAGGAGCAGCCTTAAGGTTGGCCGCGGGACATTATCAAAATTAGAAAAAAAAAAAAAAAAAGTTTAGGTATCCCAGGCTCCATATAAAAATGTTCGTACCCCTTTAAAGCTATTCGCATTTTAAGTTTTGACGCAAAAATGATAAGAAAGCGCTAACGTACTCATGGATACATTTTTATAATCTTGTTTTGATAGTACGTAGGATGAGTGTGCCCGTGCGGTGGGTTGACGTCGGGTTCAGAAAATTTTTAATTTTCCAAACAGGTTATTTATATTTTGAAAAAAATTACCTATGTTGAAACCATGATAATTCGATTCTGCTCTCGATTCTAAACAAACTACTTTCTAGTTTTGCGTTAATTCATTAACACGTTGCACGTTGCGTTGCGATGCATCACCATTTGTGGTTTTTGCCCGAAAGGTATTGGATGAAAAAATAAAACAACAATGATACAAAATTATAATTTATTACTTTATGTAATTCTAATAGAAAAATATAAAAGTATTTTGAGTATAAACGAAAGCACGTCGATGACGCCGCTGTCGACGTTACAATATATACATATACACATCGAGAACGTTGGAATGTATGTATGTGGCCTACAGTCAGCAAATCAAGATTATTATCTCGGATTTTTACGACAACAAAGTCATTATGTTATTGTTCAACGGACCAAGTTATCCTCGATTTCTAATAAGAAACGTTTCTTTATTGCTGACTGTACTGTTCTTAGACTTTGAGTTAACTATGTTTTTATTGATTGATAGAAGAACTTATAAAATAATAAATACAATTACTCATAAAGATAACTATTGCAATAGAAAAGAGGTTTTTAGAAACAAAATATATATATTATATGATGTTTTCAATTACAGGAATAAAATGAAATATTACAGTAAAGTGAGATATTTAGTTAACTATAAGACAAAGAACAAGGACACACGGAAGAAACTTAAAAACAAGATTAACTGATAAAATATTGCTTACAAAATTATAAGAAAATACAATCACAATGTAGAGAGCATTGTACGTATAGAGTTTTTTTTTACTTTCTAATAATATCGTTCTGTTAATTATTTTGTTCGTTGTCATTAAAACTAAAATTAATAAGATACTAGATCATTTGAGAAGTAGGTAAATTAACGAAAGCACAAAATCTATATTGATCATTTCGATTAATAAAAAGTATGAACATGTTTGGCAATTTACACTATTAGCATCTGATACTAACTTGGGAAACGAGAAAATGATTCAGTATGTAACGCATGGATGTCACACAGATTATCTAGTCCTAATCAATGCTTCAGAATAGTATAGCTAGACCATTGGTTTTTAAAGTGGGAGGCACCACGACATGCAAAGGGGGGCACGCACGAAGAGATGAATGAAAGTACCTAGCTAGACAGAAGTAATATAGCTAGACAGAAGTAATATAGCTAGACTATGCCGAATTGACATAATGTCAATCTTATACGTACTGAAAATTTACTGTGTGTCGCTGTGTGTAATAAGGACCTGTCAAATCGGCACTCTTCTACTCTTATCTTAGGTACCCTAATAAAATCGTGACACGGGGGGCGTGGATAATTGTTGTTGGCATAAGAGAGTAGACATGATAAAGGAATGTTTGGGAACCCCTGATCTAGACTTTTTGATTACGGTAACTAGATAATAAGGACTTTGGTACACATATTTGTATTCGTCACACAAATATTGTCCGGCACTATATTTATCTTAGATAAACAAATAATAGCGGTCGACGCGAGATAGTTAACACCACAAAATTTTACGTTTCCCATTGACCTTTGTATAATAAGTCAATGGTATTATTACCCGTAATTTTGAGCTTGTTTATAAAAAAATGTACTATTTTTAAGTATATCGATCAGCCTAGCTAGCACGCCAACCCGCGATAGCGTGATACAGCGCTATCATGCTTCCGCTCTCATTCTATTTGCGCGCGAGCGAACGAGATAAAAGACTAAATTTGACAGATGGATGAGTTAAATGTCGCTATCGCAGGTAGGCGTACTAGCCCCGCTGGGTATTTTTTATATTTTGGCAGACCGTAATTCGCAGAGACTTCTACTTTTAAACAAAAACAGTACAATGCATGTGGGCGGGAATAGTGCAAATAGCCAAATGTATTTGTTTATTTTGTAATTTTTTACATTTTTTGAGCATAAACACGATATTGTACGTCGCGTGCTCCAGCCCAAATCACCGCATTTAATTTTCGTGCATGACTTAGCACTCTTCGTTTAAGATACAAATCTGATTAGGGACGCAATTAACTGCATATTCAACATTGTGTCTATGCGTAGTCTTCGAGAATACTGGCCAGTTGTATGACAATACGTTTGTATTAACCGAATAATAATACGCTACAAATTTTAAAACTCGCATAAAATGTAGTTCTAAAGCCTGCACTATATTCTCGCCGAGAGCAGACGAGGAAGACAGAGAACGAGAGTGTGGATGCCCTTCATTGTTCTTGAGGCGTGGTGAGACGTAGTACAGTACTCGGCTAACATCTTGAAAAATTGGCGGAGGCGAGGGGTCTGCCCAGTAGCGGTTTCACGTAAAAATTTTATTCTGCGCATCCAAGGCCGTGCTCAAGAAGTTTGCCGGCCACTGTAATTTACCTTTGAAGTTCTCGACGAGATTTCTCGCCGGTAATTTCTCGCAAGCGTGTAGTGCCTGCATAATCAACAGACAATTTCACAAACAAGTTTCTCTATTTTTATTGCTTTAAATTCAGACGTCCACCAATAAAGACGCGCCAATGAAGTAAATGATTTGGGCACTCTTTGAAACAACGTGGTAGAAAAACACGTCAAATAGGATTTAAATAAACACAATCAGATACGAACTCTTCTTTTGTTTAAAGATCAAATATTAAAAAATTCTTAAGGTACTTCAGAATGGCCTGCCCTAGAGTGGTTCTTTCATGGATTTTCAAACAAAGTGATGAAACAAACATCGAAAAAAGACACGTTAGTTTTCACTACCTTGCTAGAATGAGACAGAAAGAATTGCCCATGAACCTCTACATTTAAACAGAATCGTTGTAAAAGAACAACAAATAGGTACGTAATTCGCAAAATAAAATTACGACCTTTCATACGAACGGCTGAGTCGATTATCGAGTTCAAAAACATAAAAAATATAACATAATTAGCGTATTCTAATTTATATAAGTTTGTTCGGTTTTCGATTCTACCCAGATAGTGTTATGGTTTTACGCACTGTTAATACTCCTTATTTTGAGCTCGCACAGAATACATTTCAATAACTGAAATAACTATGCTGGCGTGCGCAGACTTTCAACTACTAATTATGCTAACGAAATCCAATTTGTGATCGATTTTGGAATGTAAATATTAAAGCCCAATACATAACATAACAAATATTATTCGACATTTAAACATATTAACTTACTACCACTTAGGTATATGGCGAAGAGATTGTACGAATTTTTAGTGAAGACTATGAAAAAAATCATGTTACTATATTCTGTATCATTTGATTTGAGAATTGTTAAAAACATTAAACCTAAACGGAATGACAGAGTATTACTTAGAAGTCAAAATGAAAGGGTGTAATGTTAGTCGCTATTGCTTTCTTTTCTTAATCATCAGCTGATGCCTCCGAACTATTATCAGAACGGAAGTTTAAGGTGGTTTCAGTCCATTCAAACGTTTGACGCACAATACGCGTAGACGGAATTAATAAAAGTAATATTTTATACAACGTGTTAATGAATTAACGCAAAACTAGAAAGTAGTTTGTTTAGAATCGAGAGCAGAATCCAATTATCATGGTTTCAACATAGGTAATTTTTTACAAAATATTAAATAATTTGTTCGCAAAATTTAAAATTTTCTGAACCCGATGTCAACCCACCGCACGGGCACACTCACCCTACTTACTACCAAACCAAGATTATTAAAATGTATCCATGAGCACGTTAGCGCTTTCATTCATTGCTGAAATGATAACAAATCATTTTTGCCTCAAAACTTAAAATGCGAATAACTTTAAATTTTAACCATTAAAATAATGAAATTATTGTTTCAATCTAATTATTTTGTTATAAATCAGTTGGGGTGTATGAGGTTTTGCGCTAATTCATTAACACGTTGTATATGGAAAAAGAGATTAGAAAATTTGTGTCGCGTCACAAATAACATATGCAATTTATAATATAATTACGAAGATGTAATGCTTTTAAAATTTTGTATGAAAAATTTCAAAGCTTTATATTTTCGTAATTGTATTATAAATTGCTAATGTTATTTGTGAAGCGATATCTAGATTTTCTAAACTATTTTTCCATATATACAAAGTTACTTATATTAATACCTTCTACGCTTATTGTGCGTCAAAGTTTTGTATAAAATTGACCCCTCTGCAACCACCTTAAGAATTGAGTTAACCAAATTATACAGAACACAGTCAAAAGGTACAAAACTTATATACTATGACATTTTTATACACACTAACTTGTCATGGGAGATACAGATCAATATTTAAGATACACATTTGAGCACAGATTTAAAATTACATATAAATAGCGGATACGATTAATTTAATTTGGATTTTGGAGAGTAGCTAAGACAAGTGGTCCATCGATTAAAAAATCGATCGAGAAAACTGGCTAAATCTTATGATGTTGGTCAGAATTATATCGAGGGACGAGATAACATACTTTCAACTTTTAAATAATATAGGACAGATAGAAAAATGGACCATTATCGATCTGAAAATGAGCAGGCGGATATTCTTAAGCTATTTTTTCTTTTCTGTTTTAACATTTTACTATAAGTATCTTAAGGCCCTTTTCCAGTCAAGCGGGCACGCATACGGTCAGGATGCGGCTGGTTTTCTGGCGGTTTACATTGTATGCTTTGTGTAATGTTACCTTTTGACACATCGAATGTAGCCAGCCATGTACGCAAAATACGAATAGGCCCTTAGTGTAGCCCTTTATGGGTTAGGTTTGTTTTTTACTCGAACACAACCTTATTTATCCAAAAATCTGTCATTTTGTATAAATAAATAAAATAACATCAATTGTGAAAGTGTTAGTATATAGTTAAGAAATATTATCGATACAATATTTGGCCACACGGATTGAGTATTTCAAGAGAAGATTTAAAACTTGGACATTCAATACCTCGTATCAATCTTGTATTCGAGTAAAGGGCAAAATTATCATGCAGCATCAATATCACAAGAATCCAGCGTGGCTAGTATGCCAGCGTGATATAACGCTATCACGCTTCCACTCTCTTTCTATTTGCGCGCGAACTAACGAGATAAAAGACGTGATATAGCCGTATCACGTGCAACGTTCTAGCCCAGCAGTGACTAATATTATTTAGTTAACGCTATTGGTTTCAAAATCGACTTGATCATTTGGATAAGGTACGCAAATTTTTCATCAAAATCATACGTTTCATTAGAAAGTAGTTTTAAAACATTTACATATTTCTCAGATTTAGGAAAAGAAAGACTGAAGAGCTTATGTCCTTTGTAAACGTCAAAATAATCTCGTAGAAAATAATAACATACAGATTATGAATTAGCTGCACCTATAATCCCGTTAATACACTAAGTAAGAGCATTGGTATTTAAAAAATTTGGTAAATATTATAAATGCTAAATCTATACAGCTACCAAAAAATGGAGTGTTTCTAACATCATAATAATCTCCTTTGAATTAATTAATGACATCTTAAACTAAGAGTACTATATATAATGTATAAAGTAAAAGATCTTAGACAAAATTTTATCAGGTTGATTATGCAAACTTAAAACTATTGGAATGTAGACAAAAATTCTAAGTGTTAGTTCTACTACCCCTTAATATTAATGGTTAGAAATACCCAAACCTTCATAAAATACATCGAATAATGGACGTATTTAATATAATATTTTTATTTTCGATTTAACACCAACCTTCGCAGCGGTGTACACTTTCGGCAGAGTATTTTATACACTTTCATTTGTTTATTGTAACATTTGTACGTTGTTTTGTGACCGAATCTGATCTAGAATGAACAAAATTTACAGAATCAAAGAGAAGCCGAAAGGTACACCACTATATTATCAGCTACCTGTACCAGAATCACAACTCTTCATAAGTCCACAGGTTCACCCCGATCGGTCGAGAGAGCTAATGACTACGTTACGTTTCAATTCGACTTCATTGCGATGGGACAAGTCTACATTAAAGCTTCGCTAGATGCTTAGAAAACTAGACCTTTATAACTATTTTCATCTTGGATGGCCTAGTTTTGTAACTTAACAAAATGGAATGTTCAATTTTTCAATCACATGATTTCAGTTATCTTATACATGAAAATAATTTCATCGTCTAAAAGATGATGTCTAACGTTTTTAAATAACTCTGGCCATAGATTAAAGATTTCACTAAAACTATGGTGAACCAACAGACGCCAATATCTTACAAAAACAGTCGATCGAATTAATAAGGTATAATCTTAAAAATACCTAAACAACCCTTGTATATCATAAAATTATTATTGTATAAAAATGTATACATCATTGTTAGCAGACTAAAAATTGTACGTATAAAAAAGTTGTTCTGTTTGAAAATGTGTCTTAAATTTAAACAATCTTACATACTAAGTAAAGCATAGATTCATAGATGAATATTATACACAATATCGTATTTTGTACTGTAAGGTTATGCTTTTCATTGGTGATTTCAACACCGGTTACTTGGTTTCAGCATAAACATAATTGGGATACAAAAATGTATTTTTGTACATTTGTGAATGGCAACATTTAATATTAATAATCCTACTCGTTTTCGATCTAGCTGCCTAAAATTACATTATTTAAAAAAATCTTGTACTATGTATGTATTGTATCTTTTCAGTGAATTATTAATTTATTATGTAACTGTGAAGTTCTTTCTTTTGTACAAAATATTACATTTCCATTACATAAACCCATAGAGGAAGGAAGTATAGAGATAGTGCGCAAACAAAATTCATGCTCTGTGTGCGGCAGCCGGGGGGGGGGTGCAAGAAGATTGCAGAGAGAGAGAGAGAGAGATAAGAAGATAGTAAAAACTATACGCGCGAGAAATACAAAAAATATACATAGCTTCATGCATACTATTGTCCTCTCTTTTTCGCGTATAGGTTTGTCCTTATTTGCATTTGCTTAATATATTTTCGAGGACAGGAAAAAAAAATTGTTTAAAATAATATTAAAAATTATTTTTAATAATTAATTCATCTTGCTTACCTATGAAAAGTTATTCCTTTACATTTGCTTATATTTCTTAAATTGTTTGTGCAGTATCTTAGTACACACCACGTCATTTTTTATGCAGATTAAATGTTTTTCAATGTAACTGCTGCACGTGACCGCAGTGAGAAAGCAACTAAAAGCCAGAGTACTATATCGCCGCAGTTGAATGGGACAACGTCATGAAGCGCGATGTTCACTCTATACTTCTTTCCTCTATGCATAAACCTGTTAAAGTAGGTACTGTTCATTGCAGTTAAAGGTTCGCATAAATTTCCGCAAAAAGAAAAAGAAACGTCAGTATTTTGTAATTAATAGTACTGTGATAGTATGCTATCACATATACTATCACATAGTATAGTATAGTATACTATTTGTATGAGCATTGTACTAAAATGAGTAATCTGAGGTCATATTTCTCAACTTATACTTAGTAGCTTAAAAAAATACTGAATATGTGAGTAAACGTTTTTCTTATGAGATTAAAATAAAATTTATTTCATTTAGTATAATATCCTATTCTATTGTAAGAAGTAGACAATCAAATAATATTGCACTTTGCCAAAAATTGCCAAACCAGAACGATACCGAAACTTCAACATTGGTGAATAGTACCTACTTACATTTGTACGTTTTATAAATTGCCATTTTCATAGCTATCGGCGGTCAAAAAACCTATTAAATGTTATTGTAGTTTCAGGATATCTGACATCCCTTTTTTTTATAAAGAACGTCACAGTTTGAACGTACAGCCACTAAGCTAGCATATCATTCTATTTCAGACAAAAATGGTACGGCATGATTACCGTAACTTAATCTCTAATATATTCGATGTGAAATTACACAGGGCGTTTATTTTCAACTTGAAATCTGTTTCAACTACTGCCACTTTTAATTGTTCAACCTGTATCTCCGAATGCATTATTGTAAGTACGAAAAAGAACACGATGTTAAACGCCCTGTGTATTTTATATACCATAATATATTAATATAACCGCTTCTTACAATGCATGTATATTTGTATAATATTAACTTTTTATTGATGCTTCAGTCTTTGGAACTTGTGTGGTGGAATGTAGATTATAAAATATTCAACACAACAGTACCATGACTAAAACTATTGAATGAATAATATTATCATAAAACATTGGTAACGATTTATATAATAATCTCATTTTTGTGACACTAACATTTATGATAATTGTTTGAACTTGGAGGACTTATTTATTAACTTGGACCAATTGTTTTGAGGAATAACACTATTGCTGAGACGCCAGCTCGAGTGCCGTTAGTCTGCCCTGCGCGCGTTTAGACTAGCTTGTACAGTCGGCATCAGAGAAATCAATTGCTTTTTTATCTGGCGCCTTAGGGTTGCGACACATTGCGACGGCGATCGACGGCCCGTCCATATAAAAAGCACTTTTATTACGGGACGCCGTCTGCATCCACCGCCGTCAACGCGACGACCGCTCCGAACGCGCGTCCCGTGCTAATCGTGCTTTTTTGTATGAACGTGCCGTGTATCGTCGTCGATCAATTTGTCGTGACCCTTAGAGAGAGACAAATTGCGTGACTGCTACATTGACACTTGACATCGCGCAGCTTAGATCACATTAGCTCCATGACGGTCGACACTTTAGCACAAACATATGTTTATTTGTTCGGTCATAGACCCGCCACATTCCTAGCGCCGTTACTCCTGTCAACCAGGTAGGCGGCGACCACTGGCCAATATGAGCATACGTCTATGCTATATATCTCGCTCTGAACTACGTTAAGTGAAAGAGGGCATAGGCGAGCCACTTGGGCACGCGCACGCTAAACCAAACGCACAGTAAACTCAATCTGTTAATATTTACCCGAAATATACCTACGATAAAATTTCATTATAAAATTTAAATGCAAGCATATCAATAATAAATAAATCATTTTAAAATACCTCAATATCAACCAGTACAATATGTATCTCTAAAACAGCCCTCATTAAATCTTTGTTCCGCTCTACCGCCACTTTTAAAAGCAAATAATACACATGGTACTGTTGTGCATCGAACAAATCTGGATCGAACTGCCGGTAAGGGCGAGCGAGTGAGTTGGTTGTTAATCATACCGTCTCCGGGTCCGCTTCGGCTTTCGTCACTACGGGCTCTGGGATCACGTGTAATTTGTTCGGCTCGGGGGTGCCGATTGCGGACGGGAAGCTGCAAATATTAGGCACTTGTTAGATATTTATAATAAGCGATAAATGGTTGGGTTGTTATAACATACAGGGTGAAATTGATATCATTGGCATCCTTTTAAACTAAGAGTCTACCCATCAAACTGAACAACTTATACCTACTTATACTTACTTATGGGAGCAAACCGATCGGAGCAACTAAAAAATCAGCTGTTCCATACTAAACTGCAATGCCTACTCGTCTCAAATGTATGCAACAGCTGTTTTTTTTTGCTCCGATTGTTTTGCTCCCATAGCAAAAGTTGTTTAGTTTGATGGGTAGACTCTTAGTTTAAAAGGATGCCAATGATATCAATTTCACCCTGTATATTAATATTATGTGGGAGTCAGTTGCCTCAAGGTAGACCGGCTGTTAGGGTGCCTGTCCATTGAAGCTGTGCGAGCTGTGTAGCTGTGTTTTTTTAACCAATCAGGAGCTCGGGCGAGATCGGCCGCGCCTCGCCCGAGCTCCTGATTGGTTAAAAAAACACAGCTACACAGCAGCTCGCACAGCTTCAATGGACAGGCAGCCTTAAGTTGCCTAATTTGACAGTCAATCAGATGTGCCCTCAACAAGTGGGGCAAAAACATGCCAAGTAATACCTAAACTATACACTATTATGAATAATAAATATTTGGTTATCTATTTTAATGGAACTTGCGCCCATTTTTTTTATCGTAGTACCCAAAGACAGATTGCCCGACTCCAGTCGCGTAAAAAGAGAGTGTAGTTTTAATAGTCAGGTCAGGATAGTAGACTATTTCAGTACACAGTACGCTTGTTTTAAATATTTATAAAAAAGAATAAGCAAGCTATTAGAATTCGCAAAGCATAAATTTCAGAAAATATATATGATATACAGACACAGTACACCTTAAAAGCTTATTATTAGGGATGCAACGATTACGAAGCGGTGCATCGTTTTGCATCTGTAATCGTAATAATCACGATTAATAACGATGCAATGCACCGTAGTAAGAATCGTACGATTATTAAATCGAATTGAAAACTTCAATGAGATTGCACTTGTTGAGAAATACCAGACTTGAATACTAGATTCCAGACCAGAAAAACAACATTTAAAAAATCTGATCTATTCCCGCCGTTTTAGCTCATTTTGAGGTAGGTAAATCTGACCTTTTTTTTGGTAAGATCTGACTCATTTTTTTTTTTTTAAATTCTACTGAGGTCTATGATTTGATTTGGGGTTTGAAGTATTAATACATTATCGTTCTCGCGATATCTCATCCATATTTTAAAAGATTAATCTCCCACGTAAATCGTATGCGATATCGCTTGATTATCGAGATTATACAGAATAATGTTCCATATTGTGTTTTTCAAAGCAAATTGGCCTCTACGCATCAAAAAATCAGAATTCTGACCAATTGAACCTTCGACTCAAATTAGTAGAAAAAGTTAAAAAAATCTTTGACTTTTTTAAAGTTTTTTTTTTTAATGATTTAACTTTCATTGGGATGCAAAGAAACACTACGAGAACTCATTCTGAGGATAATCTCAACTAAATTTGTTAAAATAATCGTAATGCATCGGTTATCGTAATAAATAACGATTAAAATCGTAATCGTAATCGTAATGGCCGAATCGTTGCATCCCTACTTATTATATATACAGGGTGTAACATAAAATAAGACAGCTACTTAAAGGGGTGCTTTAGACCGTCAAACTGAACAACTTTCTCTATGGGACCAATATCGAAATCGCGAAAAAAAATCTGCTGTCCCATACATTTCAGTCGAGTTATGCTTGCACTTTTGTATGGGACAGCTGATTTCTTTTTCGCGATTTCAGTGTTGGTCCCATAGTAAAAGTTGTTCAGTTTGATGGTCTAAAGCACCCCTTTAAGTAACTGTCCTATTTTATTATACACCCTGTATACAGGGTGTAACAAAACACCCTAGTAATACTTAAGGGAGTGCTTCAGACCATCAATCTTCATCAACAACTTTCACTATGGAGCCAACATCGAGAAAAAATCAAAAAATCTGCCGTCCCATACATTTGAGGGAGAGGGTACTGCAATTTTGTATGAAACAGTGGATTTTTCTTTCGCGATTTCGATGTTGGCTCCATAGTGAAAGTTGTTTAGTTTGATGGTCTGAAGCACCCCCTTAAGTATTACTAGGGTGTTTTGTTACACCCTGTATTGTGTGAAACAACAGATTGAGATATATTGCCTGTCTTGAAAGTTTTGAGAGCCATAAAAAAAGGTTTTCATAGTGAGTTTTCCTTTACCATCTTGGGACGACAGTTATTGGATCCTCTACAATTATCTTCTTTAAAACATATTTGGTACGGGAAGAATTTATCGAGCAAAACCATAGGAAGACATCATTTTCCATCTATTCACGCACCAAATAATATATAATTATTTAATTAATAAATAACGCTCACAGGCACATACATTGTAATATAGAACAAAATTATCCCAAGTAAGCTTCTATAGGTTTTTTACTATGGAAACCATAAAACAACAGCACAGACATGTAGCATCCATGACCGAACCAGGATGCGAACCCAGGACCCTGGTTTGGCAGTCAGGCGTGGTAACCATTAATTAATTCAAATTTTTTCTAAAATGTCATTACAAGATTCGTACACATAGTACATACATACATAAAGTCACGACCGTAAGTTTCGGGGTGGTCAGAATCATACGAGTACATATTAGAATATGTAAAAAAAATAGAAACGCAATAATTATACACAGATTTATTTTAGTAACACAATTCGCTAATGTTCAGGTGGTTACACTCTCGCATGGCGCAATCGCATACGCATTAAGCTTAACAACATATACAGGGCGTTTTTTCACTCACTTTCATAAGATTCGTATTCGTATTTGTGAGACAAAAATTAACTTCGTTTCTTTGGAGATCAGATCAATTTAGTTCACGTTACTTCGCTTTCGCTCGCTTCGCATAACGTCTGCGCCGCCTTACGGGGAGCTATGGACACTAAACCATGGGGGTCCGCTTACACCATGTACGATTTAGAGTATTTTATTTTAATAACTTATGTACGTTATACCGTCTGCTCTCAGACGGACATCGTGAGGAAACCTGCATACGCTGAATAAATTCGAATGCGTATGTGTGTCTACCAATCTGCATTGGGCACGCGTGGTGGACTATCGCCCATACACCCTCCCTGAGGGTAGGCCTGTGTTCTGCAGTGGGATGGATATAGGCTAATGATGACGCCTTCGCTTTACACGCGCATACAACAAAAAAACAATGATTTCGCTTTAGCATTGCAATGCAAAAATTATTGAAAACAAATCTACTTGAAGCTCAGTATAATTTATAACAATTGTTATCCAAACAACATATTTTTATACACCGGCACCGTGGAATCGGGGTCGTTTTGAAGCCGAATCAGGGTGGTTCGGATCATATAACTGAACATATTTGACTATGAGACCAACTTTGAAATCATTTCGAAAAAAATCTACTGTTTCACACATTTTTGTCGAGAAGCAATAGACATAGTGCCGAATTCTATGGTTACCAATATAGCATAGAATAAGCTTACGGGCTTTATTCCCCAAGGGGGTAGTCAGAGATATTCCAAACACCATTCAGTATATCCACATTTTGCTACCAGTATCCAAACTGTCCAGCGAAACATCGAGCCCGTCGTCGCCACTTTAAATGAACAGTAGTTACAGTGGTTACACGCCTCGAAATTGGAGCACATAGATTTCCTCATGATGTTTTCGTTCTAAAAAGCCAGCCTTCCGTGTGACTCATAAATACAATACGCCAAACTTTCGTTAAAGGCCCATAGCTTAGGTCGAGATGCAGGGACGATTTTTAAGTCTTAGCTCAAACTCCCTTATGTCAAAATCCATAAATTTTTGACCGTACATAGACTAATCTCATGCTCAACCCTTTTCTGAATCTCAGTATCAGTTACACAATTTTCAAATATTTCATACTGGATGGCATACCAGACGAATGTATCGTCGCCTGTAGAAAAAACAAAATAGACTTCTATTTAGGGATGCAACGATTCGGCCATTACGATTACGATTACGATATTAATCGTTATTTATTACGATAACCGATGCATTACGATTAATTAAACAAAATTTGTTGAGATTATCCCCAAAATGAGTTCTCATAGTGTTTCTTTACATTCCAATGAAGGATAAATCATTAAAACGAAACTTTTAAAAATTCCACGATTTTGTAACTTTTTCTACTAATTAGAGGTTTACTTGGTCTGATTTTTCCATGCGTAGAGGCCAATTTGCATTGAAAAACACAATATGGAACATGATTCTGCATTAACCTCGTTAATCAAGCGATGTCGTCGGATTTACGAGGGAGATTAATCTTTTAAAATGTGGATGAGATATCGCGAAAAAGAGAATGTATGTAAGTTATGGAACAGACTACGCATCATCAGACTCGCACTCGATTTGAAAATCGAAAATCAAATCCTCAGAAAAATAAAAACATAATAATAAAATGAGAGTCAAATCTGACCAAAAAAAAAGATTGAACCAGGATTTAGTTCGAAATGAGCTAAAATGGCATCGAGAGATCAGATTTTTCTAAAGTTGCTTTACTGCTCCTGAATCTATTATTCAGGTCTAGTATTTGTCAACAAGTGCAATCCGATTGACATTTTCAATTCGATTTAATAATCGTACGATTCTTACTACGGTGCATTGCATCGTTATTAATCATGATTATTACGATTACAGATGCAAAACGATGCACCGCTTCGTAATCGTTGCATCCCTACTTCTATTCCCTGAGAGATAGCACTGAATTTAAAAAAAAATATTACTACTGCGCAGTTATTATGTGCATGCAAACGTAGCCTCATGAAAAAATGTTGATGAAACTTACCTATCAACGTAATCAACACTGGCCAATGCTGCTTCCGAACGCCATTTGCCTCCAACCATGTTTTGCACACTGTAAAAAGCCATTGTTTTATTTTGAGTAGAATTATTTTCCTAACATTTTCTTTTAATTAAGATATTCGTTGCCATGGGAATTTTTGCTATGCCTTCATAACGAAATACTGCGTGATAAAATATTGGATAATCATCATCATCGTTTCAGCACGCTTCAAAAGGATCACCTTTTGAAGCGTGCTGAAACCCCACCCTAAGGTACGACAAAGCACGGTTATCACGGTTATGCTTTGTCGTACCTTAGGGTGCGTCCACATCTGACGAACGCGCCGCGAATGCGCAGCTCGCGCTCGCGAACAGCGCGCGAGCTGCGCGGGTGCATTTTTTCCTTGTGTGTCGCAACTGCGCAGTTTGCGAGCAGCTCACGAGCGGCGCGTTCGCCAGATGTGGACGCACCCTTAGAATAGCAGCAACCCAAACTAATCTCGACAGACGTCAACATCTCTGATGCTCACATCGTGTGGCTACGGGGTGCTACGGGTTACCTATACAGGGTGAAATTGATATCATTAGCATCCTTTTAAACTAAGAGTCTACCCATCAAACTGAACAACTTTTTCTATGAGAGCAATCAGATCGGAGCAAAAAAAAATCAGCTGTTCCATACTAAACTGCACCCGCCGCCGCTGCCTACTCTACTCAAATGTATGCAACAGCTGATTTCTTTTTTGCTCCGATCGGTTTGCTCCCATAGTATAAGTTGTTCAGTTTGATGATTAGACTCTTTGTTTAAAAGGATGCTAATGATATCAATTTCACCCTGTATAGTCACTGCTTCTGTCCCAAACTCTGATCTTTACGATTTCCCGTCCCATTAGACTCAGGAGAGTAAGAACGAAAGAGTGTGTGTTTAGCACATAACTAGCAAATATAAATATCTTGTATCCGGTCCCATTTAAAGTACCAGAAACTAGACCAGACTTGTATTTCGATGACCAGCGGCTGTAGCATGGCAGCGTTATATAGCGCTATCGCGCTTTATCTCTCTTTCTATTTGCGCGCGAACGAACGAAATAAAATCCATGATTATAGCCTTATCGCGCGCATCATGCTTCAGCCGCTGACGACCATAAACAATACATATCAACAGGCAAGCAGTTGAGCAGGTTGCCCGAAAATCCAAACAAAAGATAGATTTTTCTTTTGCGGTGTTCATTGTGAATGTTTATATCTTGTATTTATTTATTTATTTAAACACTTTTTCTTGGGTTCTGTCATGAAATAAATAATTTATATTTGTATATACAGGGTGTAACAAAACACCCTAGTAATACTTAAGGGGGTGCTTCCATCGATCTGAACAAAATGTGCCGTCTCATACATTTGAGTCGAGACGATACTGCAGTTTTGTATGAATGACACACACACACACACACACACACACACACACACACACACACAAATATAACATTCATGACTGAACCGGGATTCGAACCGAAGACCCTTTTTGGGAGCCCGGCGTGGTAACTACTGCACCAACCGGTTCGTCGTAATATTTGCCCCTTGCGGGATTCGAGCCCATAACGTTCTCAACCTTGGGCTGGGTTCTAAACCGCACAGAAGGCAGGTTCACTACCGACTGAGCTCAAAGCTCGGGCCGGCAAATCCTGCGTCCCTGACTGCATTTCTAAATGAGCAGTCACAGTAGTCGGCTATGAAAAATCATTATCAATTGTAACAATGCGACTGTGTACCTATTAGGTGTATGGGTGTATGTTTAAAAACTTACGCGTGCCTCATCTGATCTCCCTGGCCACTCAATTGTGCCAAATATGCGGCTTGTTTACGATGGTGGTACATATGGACGCGCAGACACGACGGATTACGCATGCGCTTTTGGCATATGTCGCACTGAAGCGTCCCTTCGCGCGTGTCGTGCTTGTCACGGATGTGCACTTTGAGGTTGTAACGGTTAGCGAAGAATCGATGGCAGGATGGACATTTAACCCCGCCAGTTTTGCAGTTCCAACCTGTGGAGCGATGATACAATCAGTATTGAATGAATGTACTTAGTATTATATGGCTGTTTGGGATGAAGTTAGCGGGAAGGGGAAGCTCTTTATGTCAACCCTAGAGCTGACGAGTATACGGCGCGTATAGGGACGAACCTAGCCTGTTCGCACGGAACCTGACTTTCCTGTAGCGATATCCCTTTCTATCGCTCAGAAACATCATGCGCTAGAGCGAGATACATTGCTTGACGGCGCCGCACTCTTCGGTCCGCAGAGTGCGAGCGCCAACGGAACGTACGGACAAGCAAGGTTATTATACTCTTAAACGTCCATTTGGTATAATGTACTTCAGAACAGATAAAGTTTAGTACAATGACAAAAAAAATCTGGGTTCGTGTAATTGTGACATTTTCC
The DNA here is from genome assembly GCA_922987775.1 of Agonopterix subpropinquella. Classification (NCBI taxonomy): domain Eukaryota; kingdom Metazoa; phylum Arthropoda; class Insecta; order Lepidoptera; family Depressariidae; genus Agonopterix; species Agonopterix subpropinquella. Next base: position 34,307,437 of record OV277693.1, read on the forward strand.
TTCTGTTCCTTATGAATAAAGCAAGAACATGTCTGTGATAATACGAATAATAAATTAGTTATTGTCTACATATAACCGTTTGTTAGAACAGTATGTTAAAGACAAGTGTTTTGTATGTGAGACTTCATTTTCGTTTTGAAATTTTCTCTGTCCTTGAACTGGACTTATATTGTATTAAAATAATGTATTTAGTGTCGAGTCTAATTTAGTTTTCCATTTTGTTCTGTGTGATTCACCTTCTTTTTTCGGCCTAGATGATAGCTTGATTTGTCGCCGTGTTTACTTAGTACTAATTATAACTACTATTTTTTGTTTTAAACCGTAATGTAAGAAAAACACATCGGGTTCTAGTTGGTATATAATGCGTCATTATTCCATGACTAACGGTGTTATTATAGTTCGCAGTGAGTATTCATCGAGTAGAAATATCAAATATTTTAATACACATTAAATGTGACACATGGTACAGTCCACAGCAAAAGTAAATGAAGTTTAGGGAAATTCCCAATAAAAGTAATCTTGATTGAAAAAAAAATGGAATGGCTTGATTTAGAAATATGTCATTTAATATTTCTGAATCCAGTATATTTTTGGGCACTTTTTTATAGCGTTTACTATAATAATAATAGAAATACTAACCGGATTCCTTGGCAGACTCGGGCATTACCAAGACACTATGAAACTGGTCGATGTCGAAGTCGATCTGGGGCTCACTGGAAATTTGTACCCAAATAAAATGAAACAAAATAAAAACATAAACATGCAAATTAAAAGTAGAAATTAAAATGCCAAAAACATTTAAAAAGTGCATCATAACTAATCTCACGTGAATTAAATAATAGAAAACGAATAATATAAGAGGAAATATACGCTTAAATTTACGATAACGTCATTGAATAATTAATGTATAGAACAAACAACGCGAACAAAATCTGTGCACGACGATCAGCAGTGCGGGGCGCGCACTGGGGGCGTCGCGTTGTAGCACGCGCCGGGCACACACTAAGTAAGTTTGAGCCAATTAGCTTAAACGAGTGTTACAAAAATTTTGTCCGGGTGTCCAACCAGCCTTTTAAATATTACTAGACTAGATGTGTTACAACTTCTTTATTTTGATTCGAAATAAACACCAAACTTTATTAAAACACAATAACAACCAACATAAATCGTGGACTTAGATTAACTAAACGAACTTTACCTACAAAAGTGTAAGTATTCTTTATAAAACTACGTATGAAGTACACTTACTTGTCAGATGTGTACTCTGTGTTCTCCGGATGCGTGGGACTGTCGTTGACGGGCCGAGGCTTCTTTTTCACGTTGTAGCTGTTCTTGTGAGGCGTGTTCTTCAATAACCTGCGCATTTACATCAATATCAACCGGGAGATGACAGGTTTTTTCCCATGAACGGCCTTCCTCATTTACCATGTCTTTGAAGGGTGGAGAAAATAAATGTCTAGGGGCCAATACAAAAGATCTCATTGGCTCAAACAGTCTTGCTGGCTTGCCAGCCCCTACGATAAGATACTTACATCAATATTTAATATTTGCCGTGTGGTTTCGGCTAATAAACCACCCCATTTCATCCCGCGGGAGTCGTATGCGGCGAGTAAGGATTAAGGTTTCCCATGCAGTATTTCTGTGGGCGAAAGACTAGCCCGGTTACTAAGCCGGCACCGGCACCGGCTCTTTAGCAAATACTAGTATACTTAAAGACCTCTTCCGTCCACTGGTTGTACTAATAAGGCCGCCTTTAGTACCCCTCTTGTTCGTGTAGCGATTAACGTAGCGTGTGGCGATCAATTGTTTCTGCCTATCTTAGTAGGACACAGGTGGCGTGAGTATATGTAAATACTATGCCCGTGACTTCGTCTGCGTGAAATTAGAATATCCAAAAATCGTTTCTTAGTGCACGCCAACATCCTTTGTTGAATCTATATTCCACATTTCATGTTTCTATCTTCAGCGGTTTAGGCATTGTCAGGGGACTGTTTTATAAGTATAGATGAAAGGATGATATAACAAGAGGTTACCTCTTCAGCGGGCTCCGAGCTGCCTCCTCCTTGTTGATAGCGTTGTTTTCCGCCGGCGCCTCAGTCGCGATGGTGTCGTCACCGCCAGGAACCCACTCCGGTTGGCTGTCATGATCCAGTTGGTGAACTTTTGGCTTAGGTGGGTCTTCGGAAACCGGAGGCGGCGATTCGCTTTTCTGACAAGTTTAAACAAAGATTTATAAGGTATGAAATCATCATGATTATCGACTTATAAACGTCCGCGTCCCACTACAGGGCACAAGCCTACCCTCAGGGCCTACATACAGTAGTCCACCACGCGTGCCCAATGCGGATTGGTAGACTTCACATACGCATCAGAATTTATTCTTCAGCATATGAAGGTTTCCGTAATTACGTACATAAGTTTGAAAAACTCATTGGTACATGGCATGTCGTCCGTGCGGATTCGAACTTGGACCTCAAGATTACGTTTCCATAGTTCTCTCTCGCGCTCTCACCTAAGGCTCTCACCCGCTTAGTTTCCGCGAAATACATGAGTTTTCCCCGTTGAGTAAGCACGTTTTGATAAGAATACCATTTAAAATTAGTTTTCTGGAGAGTTTCTGGCCGCATCTTCTACAGCGGAACACCTTCCGATGATGTAGTAGAGTCAAAAATGACGTCAGCAAGCTATCCATGTGATATTAATAAAACATTTTCGGGTTTTTTTTTTTTTACGTTTTATCTTCTCCTTTGCTGAAAGTCCTATCTAAATGAAGTCAATCCTGTATAAATTACAACATTTAAAAAAATACATAATTTATTGTAATATCAGATCGAGTGACTAACCTCCCTGCCTCCAGTCAATCCTTTCACCTGGAGCAGTTCTGCAGTGTGAAGGAAACCAGACAACTCCTGCTGGCGTACATGCACCTCACCGCGGTACATGAACTGCAGGAGCTGACGCAGCTCCTGGTGCGCCACGTCCTTGAGGATCACTATTGGATGCTCACACGGGTTCATCTGTGGAAAAACAATGTTGATTTTTCGTATGCTATAATACCATTATAGTACTGTATTTACTGTAGGTCGGTGGCACGTTGCGGAGAGATACCTCTCTGACACCCAATTATGGGGTCCGGGTTCGAATCCGCACGGACAACATGTCATGCATGTACCAATGAGTTTTTCTAACTTATGTCTTAGATCAAAGTAAAATTAATGGAAAGGCCCAAAGCGCTTTAAGTTCAAGCACACAACTAGCACACTTGGTCCATATAAACTAGCACACTTGGTCTGTCATCTCGGTACATATTTGAAGTAAAACTGTCAATTGTTTTCCCTCATTTTTCTGGTTTGAAATTTTCTGGCCTATCCATTAATTTTACTTTGATCTAAGACTTATTTACGTAATACCGACTGCTCTCAAACGGTGAAGGAAAACATCGTGAAGAAGCCAGCATACGCCGAAGAAGAAATTCTGATGTGTATGTGAATTCTACCAATCCGCATTGGGCACGCGTGGTGGACTAATGCTCATACACCCTCCCTGAGTCTACGCATGTGCCCTGCAGTTTAACATTCATGGGCCGATGATGATTTATTATACTCAAAATTGTCACAAAGATCATCTAGTCCCAATCAAAGTGCCAGAATCTAATCCAGACTTATATTTACAACTATGCAACTATGTTACGGCGGGTCATTCTTAACAAGCCAACAGTTTTTAAGGATATGATCCGACCATCAAACGAAACAACTTTCTCTATTGGACCAACTCGAAATACATTTGGGTCGAGAAATCCTTCTCTACTGCAATCCTGCAGTTTTGTGTAGAACAGTGATTTTTTTTTCGTCATTTCGACTTTGTTCCCATAGAGAAAGTATTTGCATTTTGACGGTCTGATTATCCCCTCCAAAAACCCACAGCATATTAAATATTAAGAAGGACCTTTCTTCTATGGAGTTGATCGCAAGTCATTATAAATTTTTCCAGGCCAGTATTTCGCCACACGGATAGGACCCTAATAAACATAATATAAAAATAAAGCATTAATATTTGCTATACATATATTTGCCGGAAATTGAACCTGCAGCCCTCGATTCAGCAGGTAGGTTTATCACCGACTGAGCTATGGGTCCATCACTAAGTAACAGATCTTCTTTGTACAAATTCACACATGAAACAACATTTATCTTATCTAGATCAGCACTGTTATTACTTGACAGATATGCAATGTTGTGATAATACATGCGCAAAGCAGAGAATTGCAATCTCTATTGCGAAAAATAGCCAGATAAATGTTTTTTTGCAAAAGAATATTATGATTGAACATTTATAAACTTTCTTATGATTTATTTATTTTACTGTGAGATGTTATGAATTTATATGCTAAAGTAAACCTTTAACATCTTTCCATGACATAACAATGACTTTCATGAATGTATAATTTAGAATAACATTAATATCTTAAATATAACAGAACTAGATAGAGAATCCATGCTCCAAACAAATGGCAGGCTCAAAAAAGCTCTTTTGCCAAATAGCTGAGAGTAACCATACCTATGACTAAGTTTATTAACCTTTTCAACGCCCCGTTAAATACAAACGTCTTCACTCATACGCCAAGTCTGTTTGTTGCCATTGTACAGATGATAAAGCTAGGACTGTAATTACGTTGAAAGTAAACATTTAATTAAATAATATTGCTCAAGAATTAAATATGCAGAAAATATATGCAGTGTCCGGGCTGTGTCTATAGCATTTAAGGTCAATGTAGAATAATCAATATCTTTAATTTCAGATTGAAACAAGGAAGGTAAATAGTACATTACTGCAGCGGCCAGCAACAGAGGCATTGATGGACGAACGTGTAAATGTGGGCCGAGGCGAAGCCGAGGCACACATACGTAAGTCCATCAATGCCTAGTTGTGGCCAAGGCTTGTATAGTACTTTTCTCAAATAATGCGCGGAAATGAAAACAGTAAATTTTCTCAAATAATTCGCGGAAATTAAAACTCTTTTCAAAATCAATGACGAACAACGAACAAAACATTTTTTTTTTTCAATAAACAGCTTTCTATTTGCAAGCCAGTTCGAAATTTAAATAAAACCTTGGATGAGTTACCTCCTTGGTCGCCATGTTTCGGAGAAAAAGATCGTTCCATTTTTAAATTACACGACAGATATGAGTTTACTATGTAATTTATTTGGCCGCTAAACACGACAGATATGGATTTTCATACAACATTGCCGGCCGCTGCGCGCATGTATTTGGCCAGTACTGCAACTTCGATTTATCTCGAAGAAGGTTGTCAAAATAATGCTCACATTTCCAAGCATGTTTGAGAAAAGGTAACTTTTGTCACTGTATAAGAAAGAGTATGGCACTAATACACTACGGACACTCCCTGCCGAGTGCCGACCAATTTTTACCTCAGCCCTCTCCTTTTGAAAGACGACAATAGGCAATGGTGTAGTCCTCTCTCACTCACACTCACTCCACTCACTCAGTAGTCCACGTGCTAACCCCGTCTTGTTATTGCGAGCCCATTTGTATGTGACAAGTGACAGTGAAGTGCCAAGGGTGTGCTTTGTTCTAAACTTTACTGTTTAGAACTTTACAGTTTAGAACAAAGCACACCCTCTTTCTGATTTCATTTTTGATAAATATTTCAATTTTAATTTACTTTCGAATTTTCTGAAAAACATTGGTTGAATGGCTATATACCTTGGCATCAATGAAATTTAAAATAAACACTGACAATTTCAATAGAAAAAAGAAGGCAAGCAGGCAAAGGAATAAAATCTCAATCAACCTGTATGTAAAAATATATGGAGACCAGGGTGGCCCTGGTCTCCATTTTTTTTATATCACACATGCTCGAACTTGAGTGAGAATTTCGGAAAAAGTTTAATGTCGGCTTTAAGATTCTTTTTTCACTAAAACAATCCTAGCTACACTATCTTTAAATAGCACCACTCTTAGAGAATATTATGCAATAAATTAGACTGCAAAAATCTCATCCTTTGTGGCCATGACGGTCAATAGAGTGACAAAGGTCCTAAATTACAGAAAAAAATTAATAGACCAAATATCTCGAACATCGTGGCACTTTTACTGCACATAAATTCCACTTTCTGAATGGGTTTGAGGTCCTCTATCGTCTGTTACAGGGTTATCCATTATTTACTGGACACCTATTTTGATATTTATTATAAATATCTGATATTTTCGAACCTAATTCTAATAAAATAACCATATTATAATATTTGAAATTGGAACAGGGTGTGTCATCTATACCGACCGTATGAATAGGGATGATGACTGATCCTAGAAATCCATATATTGTGACGAATTACAGAAATAGGCTTAATTTAATAGCAAAATGTTCAAACGAAATTACAACTGAATAGAAAACAAAAAAGTTATAAGCTATTGAAAAATGTTTTTTATCATCTTCTATCTCTTTCATGCAAAGCAGGTGTTTGTATGACATGTCGTCATGATTTGTATGACAATACTTAATTATGACATCACTTTTGTTGTATATGCATCTCGCTCTAATCGTAAATTTTTAACTCTTATATTTCAGTCATTTTTAAAGATATACAAAAATTAATTTCACTTTAGTGTTTAAGATATCAAAGAGTTTTTAAAAAAGTAATAATTTTTTTTTTCATCATCCCTATTCTAGTTGTAATGATGGACTTGCGGGTTAGCTAGTTTGTAATAACTTCCATTAGATGGCGATCACGTCCCCTCAAGACACAACCGATTGAAAATTTCATTCTCTGGTTAGTGGACTCTGTGGCGAAATTGGATAATGCAATTCCCCGGTTTGGAAGAGTGTGGGTTCAAGTCCTGCCCGAGACTTAATGTTTCAATCTCTTATTTGATTCGAAATAGCAAACATGGCTGTAACATGTTTAAAATCAATAATATTTTAAAAAGGAACAACAGTCTACATTAAGAACTAGAAATGCCACAAAACACATCATCATCATCTTCCTGCACTTATCACATTACTTGGGGTCAGCGCAATATTTCGTCTTCCTCCATTCATCTCTTTTAGCTATCATTTCAGCTTTTATCTTCTTTTACCCGACTGCACCAGAACGAGGGTTATGTTTTTCGAGTGTATGTATGTATGTATGTATGTATGTATGCATGTGTGTATGTTTGTGTCTATTTCTTTGGCACGGCCTACAGCCTAAACGGTTTGATGGATTTAAACGTATGAGGTGTCTTTAGATTCGTAAAAATCGTGGGTGTGTCATAGGCTATATTATTTTAATATGGCGCCTGTTAATTAAAAAAAAGAGTGGGTACTAAAATTGTTTTTGTTAAAAAATACCATATGGGTATCAAATGAAAGCTAGTAAACAGACGATTCCAAATATATATATATATTGGCCCCGATTCGGACTGTGCCACAACTTAACTAAATTTATTCCTGTCACTTTCTAAAATAAGATTAAGAAAAGAGACAGAAAACCAACAGCTGACTTTAGTGCTGTCAACTTAAACCCAACTTGTTGCGAAATTTTAATAATTCATGCAAATATGTATGTCAAAGTGACGTTACACGCCCAAAAACGCCTTAGATAAGATGGCGTACATTATGATGGCATCTTCTTTTGGGCGTGTAAAGTCACTTTGACAGCACTAAAGTCAGCTGTTGGTTTTCTGTCTCTTTTCTTAATCTTATTTTAGAAAGTGACAGGAATACATTTAGTTAAGTCGTGGCACAGTCCGAATCGGGGCCATTATAGTACTTATATGATACAATTTCGACACAAGACTAAAAAGTATGAAATAAACGAAATTATTAAGAAAAACAAAAAACCCGACTGTATAAAAAACTATTAACTGAAAAGAGAAAAACAAGCTGTATAATCACTAATCAGTTATAACAACTTTGTTTGAGCAAATATAATTAGAATGTTATTAATTAGGTAGGTATTGCAGGCAGGGACAAAACCAATAATAGGTAGGTATGTCTGTATGTTTTATAATTCTTCTTTGTCCCCGTTTGCGATACCTACCTAATTAATAACATTCAAATTATATTTGCTCAAACAAAGTTGTTATAACTGATTACTTAGTGATTACTGATTACAGAGCTTGTTTTTCTCTTTTCAGTTAATAGTTTTTTCATGCAGTAGGTTTTTTCGTTTTTCTTATTTACATATGTCGTCTTTCACGCAGTCCATTGAATCCATAACTATTCTCTGGTCATCCTCTCTATAAGTCGTGGCACGAATCTCTAGCGCTGACCTTGAATGCGCTGACCGTATTACAAGACACTATGCACTATTTTCGTCTAAATTCAGTCATTCGAGTGCTAGAGTTTCGTGCCGCGAGGTATACATGTTATAAAAGACATCAATTCACAAACACTCTTATTCAAAAATTTTAATGAAGCTTTTTCATTCTAAATGCTTGCTTGGTATAAATGCAAAAAAAGATACAAATACTAAATGAGTGACAGTGCAAAGATAATAAGTATTATTCTTTTAGTCTTCCATGTTAACCGAATATTATGAAAAACACATTACCCTTCCTTTGTGTCACACAGTCGGGTAAAAAAGAACAAGATTTTTGCTAATTAGTTTTACGAATCACCCTGAATCATCTAGAGGACATAAGTTTAATTAGACATTAATGAAATTTGCTTTCTCAATTAGGTAAATAACTAAGTACCAAGCCATTAAGTTACACTATTATCATTGACTACAAATGCTATAATAATATAGTTAAACACAACAACAGAACAGATTATCCTGGCTTAAAGGTCTAATGAAATACCTAAAAAAAATTATAATTGATCCAGAAGTACTAATTCTGGTACACAATTTTTATGTTTTTATTTCCATATAGGAGAATATTGGTTGCTTAAGAAAAAGATATGTTTCATACAAAGAAGTGTGCCTCAAAGCAAGTAAACAAAAAATACACAATGATTAGTTAATATTTCAGTGCATATCAAGCAACTGGTAAACAACAGACAAATTATCAATAACAAACAAACAAACACACTGATTCACTCAAGGACCTTCTTTCACAATCACTTGCTAAGAAATTATTTGGACCTTTAACATTTTATTGCTAATGAGGAAAATACAGTTTAAACATGAAAAATGAGTCATACCTTGAAAAGTTCCTTGAAATATGGACTGCACACGGAGAGTATGAGCTTGTGTGCGTGTACATATTGGCCCCCCGCGGCCAGGGTGACGTCCACCAGGTCCTCGCCTTCCAGCAGAGCGTGGAATGACTGCGACAAGTTAGAGTGGAAGTCGTTCCACCTCAAAGAGAACTGCTCAGGCATCTCCATCGCCTGAAACACACGCACACCTTAGCTATGCCAACACCTAGGTACTTCGCATAACTGTACACTTTCAGAACTATCAACTACGCGTCCACACAATGAACTACCTATAACATACAACACTCACTGAAAACTTTACACGACAATCCAACTGCCAACGTATACGTTTACTTCTAAGCTTTATGCCCTAAATATACATGATTAAAGCATCACAGAGTTATAAAACGACGGTACCCGCGAATAATTTACGATGCGAAACAAATACTGTTGACTGGCATGGCAATACACGGAAAAAATATCAAAATGTCGCTTGTTCGGTTCGTTTCGTTCACAATGCACCGTTCATTGTCCGACAAACAATGTCAGAAATAGAATCTGAATAAGAAAATTACTAGTTTTTTGTGAAATATTATTTGCTTTCGAATATTTGTTAAACTTTACTCATAATTTTATATTTTGAGCTAATTTCTTTATAAAATCAGAATTTTGTAATAGAAAATAAAATCGAAAGCATATCGAAAGGAAATCCATAGACAAAAATGATTTTTTTAATTTACGAAAAATGATGCAATTCTATGAGTTTTTATGCTGGCAATATATTTGACGTCTGTCAAATAACTGTCAATGTCATCTATCGACCACCTGTCATGTTTGCTTGCTGATGAGGAGAGCAAATGATGTTAACCACGGCTCGGCACGCCGCCGCAATCAAGGTTTTCTTTTATTTGTCTTTATGAAAGGATTATTTAATTGGCCATGAAGTGAAGTAAACGATCGTACCTATGAGAAAAGTCGTGACTGTCGGTAAGCATTTATGACGCCCTCACATAATCGATGATGTTAGCGTATCGCTTATTTTAATTGATTGAAATACGTGGATCGTCGCGATGTTGGGGCTCACCGCGCAGGAGGAGGCCGAGGCTGATAGGGCCCAGCTGATGAAGAAGATCCTCAGTGCTGTGTTCTATGCTCTGGCATCTTTCATGATAACTGTAGTGAATAAAACAGTGCTGACGACTTATGCGTTCCCGTCTTATCAAGTGCTGGGTCTGGGGCAGATGGTGGCGACTATTGTGGTGCTCTGGTTTGCGCGGCAGGCGCAGATGGTGAAGTACCCGCCGCTAGACAGCGGGGTGGCGCGCCGCATCTGGCCTCTACCAATCATCTACCTGGGGAACATGGCTACAGGACTCGGAGGTACGAAAGAGCTTAGTCTCCCGATGTTCACAGCCCTACGACGCTTCAGCATCCTCATGACGATGATCCTCGAGAGACTGGTGCTTGGTATCCGAGCATCGTGGCCCGTGCAATCAAGTGTTATGGCTATGGTCGGTGGAGCATTGTTGGCAGCCGCTGACGACGTCACATTCTCATGGTCTGGCTACACACTTGTGCTGCTAAACGATGCATTTACTGCTGCTAATGGTGTGTACATGAAAAAGAAGCTGGATTCAAAAGAACTTGGCAAATATGGGTTAATGTATTACAATGCACTGTTCATGATAGTGCCTGCTGCACTGGTCGCATGGCACACCGGAGACTTGACACTATCCGCTGCTTATCCGCACTGGGATGACACACTTTTCCTCATACAGTTCCTCATGTCGTGCATGATGGGCTTTGTTTTATCGTACAGTGTAATGCTGTGTACACAATATAACAGTGCACTAACAACAACTATTATAGGATGTCTAAAGAATATTTTAGTGACATATCTAGGCATGATTATCGGTGGTGACTATGTGTATTCGTGGTTAAATTTTGTTGGTTTGAACATCAGTGTATTGGCAAGTCTATTGTACACTTATGTTACTTTTAAGCGTAAGCCAACACCGTCATATGCATCTCTGAGCAATGCAAATGCCAAAGTGGATACCATATAGCGATATTTGTTACGGAAACCAATGCAGTACTTTACATATTCAGTTTAGTACTGAAGGTTACCAAAGATGATTTGTATAATATATTTTAGATTGTGGTTTTATTATATGTTAGACTCTAGATGTTATTATTAAGTTTCTATGTTAGATATCTTTAAAGATTGGACAAATGTCATTATATTTGGTTAAGAAGTATTTTATTCCAAGCTGTAGATACTTTCAGTACCTACAATTATTTTAGGATCTCAGTTTTTCCCCCATCTTGATGGGGGTCTGTGATGGTAGAAGCTTGGTCCTTCGCACCTACTAGCCTGCTGCGATGAAGATGTAACAAATGAACAGAAAAAATCATGTTTGAAATTTTAATGCTATAAAATTTTATATTTTTATTTTTATTATGTTTCTCACCCGCCAGGGTATACCATTGTGAGTTTACTTATCGTAACATCTTAAGCAATGTTAATTGTTGTGCGACAGGTAAATAATGGGATAAGAGCTAGAGTATGATGAATCGATGATATCATTATTTATGATACACACTTTATTTAAAAAATATTATGGATATCAGCTCTAACCTTCTTAGCTTAGAGCCGATATCCATAATATTTTTTAATAAAATGCCGTTTTGGTTTTGCCGAATCCCTACTTATCATTTTAGTCAACATAATTATGCCGCCATATTCGTTGCTCCAGTGCTTTATTGTAAACAAAATGTTCTCTTTATGGTAATTTTATCAAACCCTGTGAAACCATGTGGATTTCGTCTTACCTTTTTGACTGAATGCAAGAACAATGCTAATTTCTGTTTTTATGTCTATGTAAATTATAATTATATTAATTTATTATATTACATTTTACTTATTGAAGTAAATAAAAATACCTATTAATATTGAGCTATGAAAATTGATTTTTTTAATTGTATTTGGGTACTGTTCACGGTACAATTATTATTTTTGATTTTACCATTAGATACGTTATGAACATTGTATGAATGTTTAAAAAAAAAAAATTAATGATTAGGTATATTTATAGAAAGTATATTAATTCGAATTATAATTCAATTCAGTTGATAACTTCGAATTCAATTATCTTGCAGCACTTTCCTCTTCATCTTTGGCGCCACTTTAGTGAAGTCAAGTTTTTTAGGTATCACATAACAAAAATGTTATTTGTTTTTCTATTAACACCATTATAAATGTACCAATATGATTTTGACAAAGATACCAATCGTTGTCGAAATAAAGCAACAGAATTGAATAAAAGACCTACAGGGTGAAATATAATTTTTGTCTATAACTTTATTGAAAGAAATTGCTGATGCTAATAATATTATGTCTATTACGTTAAAAAAAACTATACAGTAAAGCCTTTTCAAAGGGAAATATATGTACGTATGGAGATAACCAAAGATTTTTTTTGTCGTATAGACCAAAAAGAATCTTTGGAGATAAGTAACAGTAGGTTTATATTAAGACTTTTACTCATCCTCAATAACATTTAAGATTTCTCGATCAAGAAATCCTAAAATAATAAAGTGAAACACTAAATTCGTAAACCCTAAGAAACGCTATTTTTACCCGACTGCGCCAGAAGGAGGGTTATGTTTTTCGAGCGTATGTATGTATGTTTGTATGTATATTTCTTTGGCACGGCCTACAGCCTAAACGGCTTGATGGATTTTGACGTATGAGGTGTCGTTAAATTTGTAAAAATCGTGAGAGTGACAACGCTATATTATTGTAATAAGGCGGTTGCGAATTAAAAAAAAAGAGCGGGAACATTTTTTTTTTTTGTAAAAAATTATCATATGGGTATCAAATGAAAGCTAGTGAACAGACAATTCCAAAAATATACATATTATTGTCCTTTTATGCTGGCATTTAGACACAAGACTAAAAAGTATGAAATAAACTAAATTATTAAAAAAACAAAAAACCCGAATGCATAAAAAAACTATTAACTAAAAAGAGAAAAACGAGCTCTTTAATCACTAATCAGCTATACCAACTTTGTTTTCTTGAGCAAATAATATTTTCAATGTTATTTATTATAGTACTTATACAATACATTTATAGGTTCGAAACATTCCACTTTAAGAAATTTTTTATAAATAATTAGGTAATTGTACTGAATAATTTTTTTAGTTTCTTTTCTTGATTGAAAGATCTTACATTTTATGAGGAGGGCGCCAAACCTCTGTAAATGAAGGTGAATGCTTACGATAATTTCTGAAAAACAAGGCACACACACATGTAACTTTTTGACGTCAATGCCGACCCTTAAAAATGTTTCATTAGTGAATGTGATAAAACAGTTTATTATGCTATGCAGTGTTTATATGGGCACAACCTATTATGGCGACAGGCTAGCCACCTGTAGGACTAGCATGCCAAAAATGATAAAAGGATAAAACCGTTATGAGCGGTCTCTTCCGCTTACGGAAAGTAACAAAGACAGACAAAATTCTCGATTTATGTCGTTTTCTCGGGAGTGTCATGCTAGACCCAATGTCACTCCATGAGCATGACACGTCGTCCTCCCATCCCGAAACCTTCAATATGCTGAAAGTGATCCTTGTAGTGTTGCCGAACTATCGATAGTTTTAAAATCGATAGTTTTCAATCTAAAAACGACCATAATATCGTTATAACTATCGATAGCTCGGATCGTGACAATACTATACAATCGAATTTCTGAAGAACAATACTATAGAATTTCGATAGTATCGATAGTCTTACTATCGGCAGCTATCGATAGAAAATTGGTATACTATTTGGATTGCTATTTGGATTTATTACTTGATTACTATGATTACTATTTGGATTGGATTGATTTGGATTTGACTTTGATTACTATTTGGATTTGGATTGGATTGTCGCCTAAAGATCGGCAACACTAGAACCTAGATCCAAATACACATTATAATAAGATAGTTGGTAATTTTAGCAAAGCTTCTGCTTACCCTGAAGGGGATTGTGGTCGTGAGTTTATAGTATGTATGTATGCTGAAATTATCTGTATGATTATTTCCTCCTGAAAAAAAAACTTTTCACATGTTATCATTATAATTATCTTGGTTCATAACGTTATCATTACGAATAAAAGCATTTACCGTGTTAATAATTAAACATCTAAAATGACACGTTTCCTGTTATAATTCTATTTTTGTAGATAAAACTGTTCGGAGTTGCAAAATTACCTAACTTATGGACTAGCTAGAACAAGACCATAAGTGTTATTTTTTATTTCACACATTTCAATTCGTAAACGGAAAATACCTAAAACGATGCTTAAACTCCAATGTTTTGAGAATTCCTTACTAAAATAAAATGCGTGGCATTCAAAAATAGCACACCTATCAGTAAAATACGATGTATTATTGTGGGTCAATCAAGATTTATTTTACATCATTTCGTGTATTTTTTTTTAAATCGGAAATACCAAAATACCTATGTGTTATCGTTATCTATCACGGCATGATAGTGGAATCGGGTGAGAGCCGGGCTCGCGCTAAGGATGCCGGAAAACCATTTTTTTATATACCTAATTAGTGGTACAGAACCCTCATTGCGCAAGTCCGACTCGTGCTTGGCCTGTTTTTTGTTTGTTTTGCTGAACGGCCTTTAACCTAACATATTAATGTAAATAGCCGTGACTACTACCTAATCGACGATTCTACGATACAAGTTAAATTATTATTACCTTCTCTATACTAATTTTTGGTCATCATTCGATCTAAACCTTTTGAAACTTGACGCCCAAGGTCTTATACCTAGAATGCTTATTCCTTTATCACGATTTGATTGCGCAAATACCTACTCATTTATCAAAATATTTTAATGGATTAGTTGTTTAGAAGGTTAGTTTGACGTTTATCAATATAATCAATATTTTGCTAATATTTTGAGTCGGAAAAAAATCGCATAAGACCCTAAAATATCAAAAGGGATTAAGAACGAATACTTACATAGTTAATGAACTTTTAGTTAATTAGAAAGATTGCCCCTCACTAATATTTAATTTTCAAAACTTTTGGGTTTACGATATTTCGGCAGTCCTGACCTGTCTAGGTACTTACTTGAGTCAATATTTTCTTTGCTTGAGTTCATATAATTAATACCTACTTATCGCAAACAAATAAAGCATATTACACGTGTAATAATCATCCCGCAAAAGTGAAAAAAAAATAGGATTCTTCAAAGCTTCATATATCATGAAGTACTAACAGTAGGAGTATGATTATCGGATATGTGTAAATTGAACATATAAATTGAAGTTTTGATTAGAGCCAAAACACGATTAAGACACATTTTCTCGATAGAAAAACAAGCCAAAGTAGCCTCCGTTTTTATCTATAAACGCTTGGAACTGCTAAACGGTGAATAATAGAAACACAAGACTTGATTTAAAAAATATATATATATTTTCAAAATTTTGATTAGAGCAGAATTGAACTTACAATAAATACTTAGTACAATCACAATTCAATAAAGGTTGATTTGGCGCTTGATTCGTTTCAGGCGTGCGCGCCGCCCCATCTCTTTCTCTCGCATCTGGCAGTAATATAAGCTATCCCACGCCCGTTTCGCTTAAATTATTTTTCGACATAGGCCCTTAAATTAAGTTATTCTAAATAATGTTTTGTGACACATATATTTTATTCATAACTTGTCTTAGGTACCTATACTTATACAGGGTGTAACAATACACCCTAGAAATACTTAAGGGGGTGCTTCAGACCATCAAACTGAGCAACTTTCACTATTGAGCCAACATCGAGAAAAAAAAAAATCTGCTGTCCCATACATTTTAGTCGAATCGGTACTGCAGTTTTGTATGGGACAGGTGATTTTTTTTTATTTTTTCGCGATTTTGGCTCCATAGTGATAGTTGTTCAGTTTGATGGTCTGAAGCACCCCCTTAAGTATTACTAGGGTGTTTTGTTACACCCTGTATGTGTTTGCATCCTGTTACATACATGGTCACATAAACTCACGACCTTATTATTTCGAAGTTGTCAGAAGCTTTGCCACAACTATTTATAGTGTCAGTATGTTGCCCACAAAACACTAACGGCCGGCGCGCACCTGGCGATGCGCAGCGCAGAGTATTTTTCACTGCCAAACCGTCATCCACTTCGCTTGCGTTGAAATAAAATAAGACAACTGACAAGGAAAATCAACTACTAATTCCCGAAAGCATCGAAGCGACTACGACTTCAGGTGAAAGTCATGTAAATTGATTATCAAAGTTTTTTTTGATTATTATTTCAACGCAAAAGTCGATAATGGTTTGATAGAGTAACTGACATGAGTTGTCAAATGAAACCGTTTTTTGTGAATTTATCGGCACTTAATCGGCACCCTAAAACTTGGAGTTCTGTGTATAATTGTGAATCTAACGTGAAATCGTAGGTAATTTAATGAAATAGTGTTAGTATATTTCACAAAATAATCTACGATATCACTTTAGATTCACTAATTATTCACAGAGCACGAATATTTACCCTGTCGATTGTGCCGACAAGTTCCCAAAAATGGTTCTATTGCCTCGCGTCACGTATCTCTTTCTATTATACAGTGGCGCCACTAGGTACATCTCGCTCTCTCAGCTGTCAGTTCCTTTATGGGTTTGACAGTGGCAAATGCTCTGCGCTACGCTTCGCCAGGTGCGCGCCGGCTCTAAGAGCCCGGTTACACGTTCAGTATTTCGTCATTCTGGTCCATCAGTCTGGTCATGTTTATTTGATTTGAAGGGAAACTGATATACTGAAGCACCATGTTAGTCGGGTCAATCTCGAGTCAGTTTCCCTTCAAATCAAATATACATGACCCGACTGATGGACCAGACTGATGAAATACTGACCGTGTAACCTCCCTGTTAGAGTAGGTACATGAACGTGGAAATATAGGTATTATTAAGAGGTTAGCGAGCCTATTGTGCTGCCCTCAATCGTATTTTTTATTATTTCTGAACAGTTAAATAACATTTTCAAAAAAAACTTGAATGTCACATTGTAGTCCTGATTGGCTTTCAATTTATCGAAACATTACGGATTATTATGTTTTATGCTCATAGCTATTATGGTTAAAACCGCCAAAAGTGGCAAATTTTTGCGATTTTAAGGATAATAACTCCACATATTATGTAAAAAGAAATCCGCAGTGACCAGGAGAGCGATTTTTGAATCTCATTCGCTGTGTTCAGCAGTTGAAAATGTCAAAATTACCGTGGAGATACGCATCTTTCTACTGCTGATTTGACTTTCACAAATCGCACTCCTGAAGTATGATTTTTGAAAGTCAAATCTGCAGTAGAAAGATGCATATCTCCATAGTAATTTTGACATTTTCAACTGCTGAGTTCAAAGAATGTGTTTTAATAAAACATATCTTCGGTACCTTCCTTGGTTTGTCCCCGCCTGCAATACCTACCTAATAGCATTCAAATTATATTTGTTCGAACCAAGTTGATATAATTGATTAGTGAATATAAGAGCTTGTTTTTCTCTTTTCAGTTAATATAATAGTTTTTTATGCGGTCGGGTTTTTGTTTTTCTTAATAATTTAGTTTATTTCATACTTTTTAGTCTTGTGTCGAAATGGTAGCATAAAAGTAGGTACTATAATATATATATTTTTGGAATCTTCTGTTTACAAGCTTTTATTTGATACCCATATTGTAATTTTTAACAAAAAAACATTTTTTATTCCCCCTCTTTTTTTTTAATTCGCAACCACCTTATTAAAATAATATAGCCTATGTCACTCTCACGATTTTTACAAATCTAACGACACCTCATACGTCAAAATCCATCAAGCCGTTTAGGCTGTAGGCCGTGCCAAAGAAATATACATACAAACATACATACATACATACGCTCGAAAAACATAACCCTCCTTCTGGCGCAGTCGGGTAAAAATCGCACTCCAGATAAATTGAAAGTCAGCAATGACTATAATTATGTGGCATTCTTGTTTTTGGAAATATTGTTTGATTCTTAAGAAATAAAAAAAATACGATTGGGGGCAGCACAAAAGGCTCGGTGCAGCCTTAAACCTCTTATTATATTAATGTCTTTATATTTAATAATCTGTTAATAATTATCTGTTTTTTTCTTCCGTTGTATCGATGTGCTTATCAGTCTGTTATTAATTATTTAAGATTTACTGTAATTTTCTTGGTTCTCTATGTTACATTACTGCGATGTCATCTTATACGGGTGTCCCAAAACTCAACCGAAAACAGGAGAAAGGCGAGTGTATAACTTCAGGGGAAAATACAAAAAAATTACAAGTTTGATAGTTTCGAGATTTTGTAAATTTTTGAATATTGAAAAAATGTCGTCCCTGCGCCCAACTTTCAGATGTAGGTAGTTAATTTCTTTTTAAATTCTAAATAATCTCTCAGCACCTCTTTATAGTTAACAGAGTTAGCAAATTCTTTTTTCTTTTGTGGATGGTTGAATTGAAGTACCACTACCAGCAAGCTTGAAACTTTTTGTAATGTATCTTTTGATTCAGGTAGGTACTTTTATTGACTTATGACGCCCCGGTTGGTGTAATGTTTACCACGCCCGACTACCAAACCAGGGTCCTGGGTTCGAATCCCGGTTCGGTCATGGATGTTATATTATTATGTTCGTGCCGTTGTTGTTTGGTTTCCATATTAAAAAGCCTATAGTGCTTACTTGGGAATCTTGGGATCATTACAATGTAATTATGTATGTGCCTGTGAGCGTTTTTTATTTATTTATAGATTCAAAATTTTTAATTTTTATTTTCACACAAGTACCCTATGTTAAAACGAATAATATTTATCTGTGGAAATTTTTAGTTGGCAATGTTGTTTTATAAAAATGTTAATAAGTACCCTATCCTGTAATTGGTCCGGAGGTTTTCCTAAAATGAATAAGTTAAAACAAAATCTTTTCAGTGGACCCAATTAATTTGAGACTACACCCTGTATAAAAAATGTATGGCGCTTTCATGACAAGTTTTTTTCAAAAGTTTTTTAAAATGGTATCACAATCACACTTGGCACTTCTACTTTTTAATAAGAATACGAAATTAAAAGCAGAGTGTTTAACTCGGGTGAAAGTCACCCATTTCACACTCGAGCTATGGGCGCCCCTCACGTTCGTTCGGGGCGCCAAACATCTCGTGTGAAATGGGTGACTTTCATCCCTTGGTTAACAATCTACTATTTTCTCGCAGAACGACCAGGAGTGCGAGTTTTTAATCTCATTCGCTGAGTTCAGCAGTTGAAAATGTCAAAATTACTATGGAGATATGCTTCTTTCTACTGCTGATTTGACTTTCAAAAATCGTACTCCAGATTTCAAAATTAATTAAGATTATGAAATTATTGTATTCAAATCGGGTTGTTCTGCAAGAAAAAAAAATATTACTTACTTTTAGAAAAAGAAGTGCCAAGTATGATACCATTTTGAGAACTTGATTAAATTGGCCAACTTTTGAAATAACTTGCCAGGTTGGAGTCAAACATTTCTGAGACCATTTCTTATACAGGGTGTAACAATACACCCTAGTAATACTTAAGGGGGTGCTTCAGACCATCAAACTGAACAACTTTCACTATGGAGCCAACATCGAAAAAAAAATAAAAAAAATCAGGTGTCCCATACATTTTAGTCGAGTCGGTAGTGCAGTTTTGTAGGTATGGGACAGCAGATTTTTTTTATTTTTTCTCTATGTTGGCTCCATAGTGAAAGTTGTTCAGTTTGAGGGTCTGAAGCACCCCCTTAAATATTACTAGGGTGTTTTTACACCCTGTATAGGGTGTAGAAATGACATACTTAGAAATTTTTTTTCTGTAAAAAGTATGGCACTAATCCTTTATTTTTGAATTGATTCCACTGAAAAGATTATTCAGGATTGCGTGAAGAGTATTTTCATGAAAAAATGTACAAATATGTAGTAACTAGGTACCAACATCTAAAAGTTGGGAGCTGGGTGGACATATTTCAATGTTCAAAAAAAATACAAAACCTCGAAAACTATCAAACTTGGATTTATTTTTTATTTTTCCCTGAACAGTTATAAACTCACCTATCTCCTTATTATTCCCTAGCCTAGCCTACTAGCCTGGTTACCTACCTACTTATTACTTATTAAGTAGTTTTTCAAATACTAGCAACCCGCCCAGGCTTCGCACCTGTGCACTACCTACTATGTAGTGATACATAAAAACCTTCCTCTTGAATCACTCTATCTATAAAAAAAACCCGCGTCAAAATCCATTGCGTAGTTTTAAAGATCGAAGCATCCATAGGCATAGGGACAGACAGACAGCGCAGCGGGAAGCGACTTTGTTTTATACCATATTGTAGTGATATAGAAGCATATAAAATTATAAAGCACTTTTTTCAAGGGGTTGTTTCAATCAAAATAGGTACCTACCTACTTATAAAGATATTTATTATTTATATGGGAGTTTATATTACGATATTATGTAGACACGGCGACACATCAGGTTACGCACCCTATATGACCCATAACTACACTACGTACAAAACACAAAATAGTGCGGTAGAGAGCCTGCATAGACGCGGCTGCCGGCGCGGCGCGGGCGGCGCAGCGTGCCGTGAGACGAAACAACAACATACCGCACCCTCTCGCACGATTCGCAGCGTTCAACTTCTAATAGTTCAAAGTCCAAACAGGGTAACCTGACCTGTCGCCGTGTGTACCTTACCTAGAGTTTCATGTCCCTATATCGAGTAGGTACCTACCTATTTATCGATAAAACGCGTCAATCAAAATAGGTACCTACCTACTTATAAAGATATTTATTATGTATAATATGGAAGTTTATATTATGTAATTTATGTACCTTGCCTAGGGTTTCATGTCTCTATATCGAGTAGGTACCTATTTATCGATAAAACGCTTGGATAAAAATACAAAGGATTGTAAATTCTAAATGTTAGAAATTATAATACTAACTAGTATATTGTAGGTAGGATTGGCAGAAATACTTGATATCATAGTATACAAATTACAAATATTGTAACCTAACTGCAAAAGACGATTTTGAAGATATTAGGTTCTCCGAAAATTACGATTTAAAGGGCTTAAGTATATAAAATTCTTTTGGGCATATAAGTACCTAACTAAATAGTACGAATATTGTATAGAACATCTTTAACTAACTACGTTTAGAACATCATGGGATTTTGTAATCTAAGGGTGTGCAAAAGTTCTGGATTGCGATTTTTGAAAGTCACACGTTTAAATCAGCAAGAAAATATCAAAATTACCATGCAAATTAAAAACTATGCATCACTCGATCATGATTTTTAACGTGTGACTTCAAAAAATCCATGTGCTTATTAAAAAAGAAGCCATGAGGAGAATAAATAAACATTTAGATTTTCTATAAAATTTTAAATAATAAGGGTCCATAAGATCTCGGTGAAGTTGAATATAATTTAAATAAAAAGTTTACTTATTGAGTTTCAAGTAGGTTATACTAGGTATTTTACCTATATTAGTATTTATAACCTATTCGATAGCAAAATAAATACTTCATTAAGGTATTTTAACGATCACTTTGTTATCGATAGGTAAGGCTGCAAAATACTATACTATACCTACGAGTGGTTTTATGCTAGTAGGTGACTAAAGTTTTACTTAGCCTTATTGCTACGAATAAAACGAATATAATACCTAGTTAAAAAACGATATTGGTACGTACCTACTTAAATAAGTAATTGTTTAACATGGTGATATAAAGGATCACCTATTGTCAGACAGGGCTGTGCCTCTCATTCGATTTTACTTTTCGGCTATATTTCAGTTCCTTTTGCTAAGTAACTGTATGGTATTATTTTGTACTAGGTACCATTTAATTTAAGTGTATAATAACAAAAATGTTTTTAATCTTTACATTTTAGTAGGCCTACATAAGCATAATGCATTTATTTTAATACTATCATAAGACGCCATATTTTTTAAATTAAGTTAATGCAATAAATGTAATTGAATAATTATTATGTGTTTTAATAAATCATTTTTCACACCACCCGCTCGAAAATGGAACATTATATGTCATGTAACTCGAACCTAAAGCAAGTCATTATAGCCCTGGGCCTAGCCGGGCAATAATATTGTACTGAATTTCATTATAACCCGCTGGTCAATAATGAGATTTGAATATGGAACCGCATCCACAGATTATTTACGACCCTTACTTAAAATTCGTATGAAAACTTATCATGGAGACAGGCACCAAAAAGAACTTAATTCGAAATTTGAACTGGCCACCACGAGTATTGAACACAAAAAAAGAAAAAAAGGCGCGAATGCTGCATATCTCTGTACCTATTGCTACGAACAAAGTAATAAAAAAATATTACATTGTACAACTGGAGTGCGATTTTTGAATCTCATTCGCTGATATCAGCAGTTGAAAATGTACTATGTATGTGTTGCTATAGAGATACGCATCTTTCTACTGCTGATTTGACTTTCAAAAATCGCACTCCTGGAGTATGATTTTTTAATGTCAAATCAGCAGTAGAAAGATTAATAGCAATATTGACATTTTCAACTGCTGAGTTCAAAGAATGAGTTTCAAAAATCGCACTCCTGGTCTAATGTTTCAAATACTTAAGTATACTATTGAACTCTAATACTTTATTATAAACTCTAATAAAATTGGTTTCTAACCATAGAGAATTTACACGCTCCCCTGGGTTTCTAACAGTATTGCTTTTTATTTTCTCGCGGAGGGTGTGAAAAGTAGAGTATGGTCCTCGGGGATAAACGTGTATGGTACCCCAGGTATGTTCCGCGATTTTTTGTAGTATGGAAGTTATGATTTTTTAAAGGTGCTTTTGAGAATTTTCTACTAACTTTTTTCAGAGTCAGAATTTTTTAAATTTTCTTTTTGCAACATGATCGTCTGGAAACATCCTTCCATACATAAAATAATCAGCAACACAAAATCCATACAAGTTACAGAAAAAAGGGTCCGTATTAAACCCTGTATTTCTTTCTTCCAATGAGTATATTGTACGAGGCAAACGTGGGTAAAAGTTCAGATGCCTATCTATGCCTATCATGTCAGGTGGCAACCACAGAGGCGCAAAACAGTTTTAGGGAATGTGGAGTCTATAGGTATGCATTTCAACACCATCACAGAAACAGTACACACAAACACACTAAACACTTTGAGAACAGCTTTGAGATTTCAAATATCAATATAGGTACAGGTAGTAAATTTCTAACATCAACTCCAAGAAAAAAAAAACCATTCGATTTCGATCTTGGCTTGGCTTGGCTTGGCTTTCGAATCCTATGAATCTGAATTTTTTTCCCAATCTTATACAGGCCTCGCTACGCTCGGGAGTTAACCCTAGAATCCCTCGTTACGCTCGGGATTCAATATCGCGCCCGTGATGAAAGACACTGCTTTATCCCCTTGGTACATAATCTACTATTATTTAACCGCACACACCATACTTGAAACTTCTTTTAAAAACGTAGCAATTCTTATTTCTTGCAGTACTTACAGTACGACCGTAAAGTCTAGAAATTAAATAAATCGGAACTAAACTTTTTCATTATCATGACAACATTATGGAAAACGTCAAACTGTCAATCACCAAAATTTCAAATGCAGTTTTATGCATTTCAAATAAAAATTTACCGTAAAATATTTGAATTTGTCCTAATTATTATTACTAATGGATAAAGTAACAAAAAGTGGTGCAAGTTTAGTAATTTACTACGTTATTTTCTGTTATGTTTGGAGGTATATCAAGCGGGGAAAATTGGAATAGATTGGATGTTGTTTACAAGCGATTTGCTGATATGGTAGGTATTTATTTACTCTCATGTTGCTTTTTAACAATAGTTTTCAGCGTAATTATATCAATTATCGTCAGTTATCATCTGAAAAATAATCATTTAGGGCATTTTCTTTCGAGTTTGGTTCGTTTGGGATTATGATCGTTTGTTGATAAAACTGACGTTATCGTATGCGTGGACCGCATAATTTTGATCCTTGCATGTCATTCCTGCATGTTTAGTTTATCTTCACTGCGACTAGTTAATATTTTATCGATTACCTACTTTTTTTTTATCGTTTTCAGGAAAACATTTTTCTGTCCGGAATGCATCGATAAAAAAAGTAAAAACTGCCATGCCTAGAAATAGAAATCTTAAATAGAAGGAATGTAAATATCAGATCTACGAAAATACGAAAATAGTAAACATCGTATTCAAAAACAAATAATTTGAAAGTACAATATAAAGTAATATGCGTTTTCATTATTTTCTTCTAGAACTAGAATACAGGAGGCGTACGTAGCATGTTACACGTGATATGGCTATATGCCCTTTATTTCGTTCGTTCGCGCGCAAATAGAAAGAGAGCGAAGGTGTGATAGCGCTATATCACGCTGCCATGCTAGCCATGTAGTTGCCGAAATTTAAAATGTATATTGGGTGTAAAATTTAGCTGCTGTCAGAGCCAAATTTAGCTAAACATAGATAACTTTCGGAGTAAATACAGCAAGTATCAAAATAGTTTAGGTCGTAGTGTAGTGTTGCCGTGTAAAGCGACAGTGGCGCCCTCATTTAATTTCTACTCTTTCTGGTCGGGCTGTACTACCCGATTTAAAAACAAAAATTCCATAGTACTTAAAGAAGATTAACAGATTTGGACCCAGCCATTTTTTACGAAAACTAAAAGCCATTCAGGATGGCGGTCATAATTATTATAAATAGAATAAATTTAAGCGTTTTTTAAAAAAACTTCCACATCTCCAGAAGTCCGGATTCAAAAGTAGAAATTACTAGTAAAATTGACAAATCGTCCAAAAAGCAGTAGCAAAACGCAACCACGACAGCCATTTTCATCTAATATTATCACTGAGGTATCTTTGGTCGTTACGGAACGTATTTGACTTTGTTGAACTGATAGTGTGTGTGATTTCGTTATCTTCCATTATCATAATATGGTACGGTTATCGTGAATTTTCATTAAAATAAACACAATGAATGCGTAGAAGATTGAGTGGACTATCTAATAAGAAAGATTATGAGTTTCACACACTTGATACAAAAGGTATCATAAGGAAAAATACCTTTCCCCCAACTTCTACAGATAATACAGATTACAACCAATTTACATTTTTGTTAGTTTTGTTTCACTCTACACGTATTACTACGTTTCATTCATGTATGGAACCCCTATATCTGGGCCTCGAATTATATGGCCGTCCGCCAAACTTCTTTATAAACCACCGTAGTGCAGGCGTCACACGTCTTATTAAGTTCAAGTAGTCTGAGTTTAGTATAGAATTATTATTCAGAAATCGGGTTGCTAAAAAAAATTAAATGTCGTTCTAAGTGTGAAAACATGATTAAATGAACCAACTTTCGAAATAACTTGACAGGATAGCGCCATACATTTTTTATACACGGAAGCGTAAAGATAAGCGAAAAAGTCTGTTCTTAAAAAGTGTGGGACTAATCCTTTATTTTTGAATTGTCTACAAAGATTATTCAGGATTGCGTAACTGAAAAAATATACTTTGTAACTAGTAAAAACCTACTGTGTAGTTTGTAAAAATTTTAAAAACTATCAAACTTTTATCAAACTTGGATTTTTTTTTGTATACTTCCCTGAACAGTTATAAACTTGCCTATCTCCTGTTTTCGGCGTTGAGTTTTGGGACAACCTGTATAACTGGAGGTACCACTACTAACTACTACCCGTTCACGTCCAGTTGGCCGTCGATGATCGTTACAAAATTTTCTCACATGCACATTAACTGGTCCCGTCGACAAAAAATAATATAACAAGCAAATAAAAATTTAAAATTAAAAGCGATTTTAGTGACCGGGACGGACGTGCCGTACGTGGTTGCGTTGGTAAAGATTATAAAATTGTGTTTTATAGGGTCTCTTAGGGGTGCGGTGCGGGGAAGCGGGAAGGGAGGGAGCGGCCAACTCGAAATGAACGCCTAGTAAGTAGGTAGGTATACTTAATTTTTCTTCGAAGTGTAGTGTATCCGAGACTAGCATGCGACCTCCGAAAAATCGAGACGTGCCTCTGTTCTTGTTACTTTGCGGTAGAGTTGTAAATGCTACGTAGCCTACCACTGCCTACGGTAGTCTACCGGTAGACTATGGTAGACTACCGATTTATACCGTAGATTATGTAGATTTCAAATAAAAAATGGTCGTATTACTTTTTTTTTTTTTTAAATTTGATTTTTGTTCTTGTAATATGAGAATGTACTAATCAATACAAATTAATTAACATTATGTAAATATTTTAAAATGTCAACAAAAGACGATTTTAAATTTTAAAGATTTTAAATTGTCATTTAAGTATAAATTATTTATATATTGCCCCTCTTTTCGGACATGAAGGTTTCCTCACGATGTTTTCCTTCACTCTTGGTGAATGAAACCTAACTAAGTATAGGTACTTAATTTTTCATCGAAGTGTAGAGGTACTATCCGAGACTAGCATTCGACCTCCGAAAAATCGAGACGTGCCTCTGTTCTTGTTACTTTGCGTTTGCGGTATGCGTGCGCGCATGAAGGCTGGTGCACACCGGATGCGTGGCGCGACGTGACACGTGACGTGACGTGTGCACGCGCGCGCATGCCCTGTCACACCGGCAAGAGCGGTGCAGGAACACGTCACGCACGCACGTATCACGTTACGCAGGTAACTTCTGCACGCGCGTGCGAGCCACATTTTCAGCAGCCATATTCAGTTCAGAGCTTATGGCGATTTTTTTTTAGACAACAGCAGTTCTTCTAATGAAGATGCATTGTTGTTTCTACTATGCCAAGAATCTTCTGCTGCTTCAAAATAGACTTTGGGTCCATGATATCAATAAGATAAGAGAGGAATGCAGTGAATATCATAAACTTTGTCATATTTTAAACAATTTCTACGAGTTTCTCCTCTCCATTGCGAAAAAAAACACTCGTGAACTGTACTTTGTTTGTAAATAAATACAACCTGCCGTGCGTGCGCTCGCGCAGCACCGACCGACGCGTGTGCGCGTGCATGCCCGGTCTGGCATCTAACAGGGAGCGCCATATAATACTACGTCATCATTGCTCGCGCGTGTGCGGGTTTGCCGTTCCGCTATTCACGCGCACGGACTCGGTTTGTCAGGTAGACGCGGCTCTGCGTGCGCGGTCACGCGCGTGAACACGTCACGCATCTGGTCTGGCATCTTTCATACAGCTTCATACATTACAACTTTTGCGTGCTCACGTCACGCCACGCCACGCATCCGGTGTGACCCAGCCTTGAGACGGTTTTGTCGTGCGTGGCATGGCATGCTAGCCCTACTGCAAGAGTTAGATCAGCGAGATTTCATTGTACGAAAAAATACCTACTTTATCGCAAAACAGTGCAGATACAAGGCTAGGTACCTATATAAGAAGAAGATCTATATAAAATTCTGTATTTACTTATTTAAAAAAATACTTATTAGTTTCTATGGATCAAACAAAACCGCAATTTCATCATCGAAACCTATAATTATCTATTAATACTACCCGTTTGTTTGGAGTTGGCCGTCGATGACCGTTACAAAATTTCGTCAAAGGCACATTAACTGGTCCCGTCGACAAAAAATAATATAACAAGCAAATAAAAATTTAAAATTGAAAGCGATATTAGTGATCGGGACGGACGTGCGGTACGTGGTTGCGTTGCTAAAGGTTATAAAATTGCGTTTCATAGGGTCTCTTAGGGGTGCGGTACGGTGAAGCGGGAAGGGAGGGAGCGGCCAACTCGAAGCAAATGACTAGTACAGTACGGACACTCCCTCCCACCAACTTTTTACCTCACCCCCTCTATCGCCCTCTGGTTACTTCGCACTGGTTACTCGTTACCTAAGAAGAAGACATGAGGTTCAATTTCTTTGGTTTCGCATGTGCTGACGTCATCTTGTCAAATTCAATTTTTGTATGCAGTGTCCGGGCTGTGCCTATACCTACAGCCCGACCAGAAAGAGTAGAAATTAAATGAGGGCGCCACTGTCGATTTACACGGCAACACTACACTACGACCTAAACTATTTTGATACTTGCTGTATTTACTCCGAAAGTTTATGCAAAACGTTATCTATGTTTAGCTAAATTTGGCTCTGACAGCAGCTAAATTTTACACCCAATATACATTTTAAATTTCGGCAACTACATGGCTAGCATGGCAGCGTGATATAGCGCTATCACACCTTCGCTCTCTTTCTATTTGCGCGCGAACGAACGAAATAAAAGGCATGATATAGCCATATCACTCGTAAAATGCTACGTACGCCTCCTGTATTCCAGTTCTAGAAGAAAATAATGAAAACGCATATTACTTTATATTGTACTTTCAAATTATTTGTTTTTGAATACGATGTTTACTATTTTCGTATTTTCGTAGATCTGATATTTACTACGAATAAGAATGTGATATTTACATTCCTTCTATTTAAGATTTCTATTTCTAGGCATGGCAGTTTTTTTATCGATGCATTCCGGACAGAAAAATTTTGCAATATAAATGTTTTCCTGAAAACGATAAAAAAAAAGTAGGTAATCGATAAAATATTAACTAGTCGCAGTGAAGATAAACTAACATGCAGGAATGACATGCAAGGATCAAAATTATGCGGTCCACGCATACAATAACGTCAGTTATATCAACAAACGATCATAACCCCAAACGAACCAAACTCGAAAGAAAATGCCCTAAATGATTATTTTTCAGATGATAACTGACGATAATTGATATAATTACGCTGATAACTATTGTTAAAAAGCAATATGAGAGTAAATAAATACCTACCATATCAGCAAATCGCTTGTAAACAACATCCAATCTATTCCAATTTTCCCTGCTTGATATACCTCCAAACATAACAGAAAATAACGTAGTAAATTACTCAACTTGCACCACTTTTTGTTACTTTATCCATTAGTAATAATAATTAGGACAAATTCAAATATTTTACGGTAAATTTTTATTTGAAATGCATAAAACTGCATTTGAAATTTTGGTGATTGACAGTTTGACGTTTTCCATAATGTTGTCATGATAATGAAAAAGTTTAGTTCCGATTTATTTAATTTCTAGACTTTACGGTCGTACTGTACCTACCTGCAGGTACACACCAAAGAGAATGGAATCACGTACACACGGCGATACATCAAGCTACGCAAAAGAAACATAAAGCGAGTGAAACTTTTTATGGGAGGGCTTTGAAATTCGGATCCGCAAGCTTTTCGTGTAACGGATGTTCGAAATTTAAATTTGACAGATGCGGAAGTTTCATTTCTGCCGGGCGTCCCGTGACAGCCAACTTTTTTTTTAGTAACCACCGACGCAAAAAGAGGTGTGTTATAAGTTTGACGCCGATGTCGGTCTGTCTGTCTATGGCAGGGGGCTCATAGGCTAGTCACCTATACTCACCTACTTCTTCAATTTAATCAAGTACAGTTTTCATAGAAATATTAATTTACTACGTACAGTTTTAAACGTAAGCGTAACGCCATCTACAAGCGTCATCGAGAACTATCAAAAAATCATAATGGTCGCCTGCTAGCCTGCTACTCAGCTACCCAACTGATTCCACGTGTTCCACGTAGGTCGTAGGCCTAGACAAAGTGCACACCAAGTGCACACGCTTCTCTACAAACGACAACGCAGCGCGTTCTCGTTCTGTTCTGACCCGAGTACGATAGGTACAAACAATGCTATTATACAGGGTCCTTCTTAATATGCTGACACTTTTTTAAGGCGATGACCAGACCGTCAAACTGAACAACTTCCTCTATGGGACCAACATCGAAATCGCGAAAAAAAAAACAGTTGTCCCATACTTTATCCCATACGTTTGGCTCCGAGTAGGTTTGCAGTTTTGTATGGAAGTGATGATTTTTTTTTCGCGATCTCGATGTTGGTCCCATTGAAGAAGTTGTTCAGTTTGACGGTCTGATCATCGCCTTAAAAAAGTGTCAGCATATTAAGAAGGACCCTATATACAAAAAAAGAGGGGTACAAAGCTTACTTAGTACTAAATGTAACTTACCAGCACTGGTAGCATGCCAACCCGCGATAGCCGTGATACGGCTTAATCACGTCTTTTATCTCGTTCTTTTGCGCGAACGAACGAGATAAAAGACGTGATAAAGCCGTTTCACGGCTATCGCGGGTTGGCATGCTACCAGTAGGCCTCGCATGCCACCCCCGAGAAAACGACAAAAATCGAGAGGTGCCTCCATCCTTATTATTTTACGTATGCTAGAAAGAGCGCGCATGACATTTTTCTCGTTTATACGCTTTGTCGTGGGTGGCATGCTAGCCGTGCAGTGCAGAGGACATTCGTTCAGTACCTATGCATGCGAGCAACCAAACATGGATTAATTTATTGTCTGTTTTTAATGTTTGCTATTTCTTAGCAATGCGATTTGCGACGAGCGTAATTTTGTGAGTCGCGTATTTTGAATCCGTTTCATATAAAATCCGGGAATGCATTGGCTATGTCATGCATGACATGACCTCAGCCTTTATATGAAATGGACTTAAAATACGCAGCCTCACAACTCACAAAATTACGCTTGTTTGGCTTCTCCCATAGACTTTCGAAAATATAGTTAGATATTTAATTGGGTAAAGTAAAAAAACCTTTTTTACTTCGAGCAAACAAGTCTTTAAGCAATATGATCACGGCTGCTGCCCGACTCCTGTCCCTGATATAAAATTAGGATAATGGTTTAGGTACAGAATCACTCAGGTACTGGTCAGCAGAGAACACATATTCCTGGGCAGAAGCCAACGCTATAAGTCATGCTGAGATTGCTGAGCATTCAACTTATATGACTAAGCTAGTCACCAATAGTAGGTATTGTAGTACTAGATACTCTTTCTTATACTGTGCCAATAGTTCCTCTCATGAATGTCTCACGACTCTTTCTTATAATGCGACTATGTCGCGACATAGTCACATTATAAACGTAGTGTATTAAAGCATTATAAGAAAGATATATCTAACGTAGCGTACATAGAGCTGTGACATCAACATTTTTACACCATTTGACAGGATAGAATAAAAAACTCTTCAAATAAGTATCAATAGTTTATTACATAAATTATAGCCAAGCTTACACTTTCATCGTTTTATCTAATCCGATTCATATTAAAGATTTAAACTGCCTAAGTATACTATAACCATCTGTGTACACGACGCTGGAGCGATACAAATTATATTTCTTAATCGTATATGATCCAGTTAAAGGACCAAGAATAATCACTCCCGCAGTCGCTCCATATAAAAAAAACTTATAAATAAATCTAACATCACTCTATGTATTACAATTAGTTAGGCTATGATTGGTGTTACTACAGTTCAACTATTCCATTGTCCTCAATATAAACGATAAATAATTCTACGTGTCCAACGCATAAGCAACGTTAAAACTAAGTTTTCATTAAGCTGTATGGCTCTCAATCTCGTCTTATCACATCTTGAATAATTATATTATTTAATGTTCCCTTAGTACTACGCCATCATTTGAGGACTAGTCCGATAAATCCTCAGATAAAATTCTATTAAAGAACGGTTTTTTAAATATCAATTTCTTTCGATGTCTCAAATCATGGCGTACCACTACAGGAGGGAAAAACAGTTTTGTGACCGGCATTCGACTAAATAAGTATTTTCATTTATTTTGTAACTATGCTGTGACTTAAAAATGTATATTATGAGGCGTATTTATTGCTTTAGGCGTACAGATTATTATCGGAGATACAATATACTCTCATCACATTAACTACATCCACTTTACAGAAATAAGAGACAAAAAGATCTAGAAAGTTGTGATCTGACCATCAAAAGATCTGGCACAAAATGCCACCATGTTAGCAATTTAAATACAGATCCTTTTGAGGCCTTCGTTTATTAGAATATTATTTTAAATTCTTAAATCTTTTGCCTCCCCTCTTCGCTTTGTACACACCATGTATACGTACATTGACAAAATTAAATATCCACTGCATATTCCATTGAATCTACAATATTAATTCGAAAATGGACATTAAAATCTTTATAACTATCTTACACTCATCTTTTGTCCAATGTATCAAAAATCTTACTATATTATATTTTTCAATTTATTCTACCTAACTTTTTAAAACTTAAAGGATCATAAAATAACACGATTTTTGACCCTCTAGACATTTACATAAACATTATAATTGTTATTAGGTACTAATAATGAAATTGTAGATATGATTGGTGTTCTATCAGTTGTGTTTTGGAAAACATTCAAAGGTACATTATGGTGAATACGGAGTCCTACAGTACAACAAAAAGACAATGCGGGTTTTGTATGTAAGGTTGGCGCCTTATTTTTCGTCGTTATTTTTGGCGCGGCAAGCAACCAAACTTGAATATTTTATTTCAGAATAAAGTAACAAACAAAACTTATTAACATGTATATGTTAATAAGTTAACTCAGTCCGGAAGGAGATATAAAGGCTTGAAGTCGAAAATATTATCATCACATGCACTTCAAGCCTTTATATCTCAGTTCGGACTGAGTTCCGAGATATTTGTAATAACAAGTGTTGTTTTTAACTTTATTATGAACTATAATATTCAAGTTTGATTGATGGCCGCGCTAAAGAAAGAAAAAGGCACCATTTTTAGGCATAGGCTTTTATAGGTACTAGTTTTCCAGTATCGAACAGTGGGAAGAAATTGTTTAAATTTTACAACGGGTCGCGTAATTGAGAAAAAATACTATTACTTTCTGTTCGTGTAAAAGTTGGCTTGTCAAAGGGTGTCAAAGCCAGAGTATTGGAAGTAGTTATTGACAGAAGTTCAATTGAATTGAACTGTAGTGGTAGGGTGAGATGAAAGATTATATATCTCGGCAGTGATAGTGGAAGACTTGAAGAGATAATTAACACGCTATTGACTAAATGGTCGGGGTGAACAGCGCTTTGAGACATGAAATGGCGTCAACGAATAAAGAGATGCCGTTAAAATTTTTAAATGATTAGCAAATTTTAATATAACCGCATCTAGGTCATTAAATTGAGCAAATTAGTTCCGTATTCGGTATTATTTATATTCATAATGCGTGTAAATAGAATTATTCGTAAACATGCCAAAAAATTGTACCTAAGTACGAAGTATTGCATGTTACATTAACGTACCATTAATAAAAATGTTTGATAAAGGAAGGAGCATACATAATAGAAACAGTACAATAGATAGATAAATAAAGATACAAAATTAAAATCTCCAAAGCGTATACCTAAATCTCATTCCTGGTCGGTTCTCTTGCTAAAGGACTTCACCAAGATCAAAGTACATTAATTCCACCAAATTCAAAAGGTATAATTTTTATGTTTAAAACCAACAATGTTAAAGTTTAACATTCGTGACAATATTTAGTGGAATTTCTTTAACGACATCTCTCTGCTTAGAACATTCGAGTATCGGCAGAATTGTTTTTTAAAACAAAACAAAACAAAATCAAAACTGATAAAATGATTAGTGTAATGTAATGATTAGAGATCGGATAATCGGATGCATATTTACCTTAACTTCACTGTTTCCTCACGAAAACATAATATGGAATATGGATATGCCTTTCTCAATAAAGTTAATTCAAAAAAATCGGGTAACCCGCACCGTTTTGTCATACTGGTCCTCGTAGGTAGTCAACAGTAGTTAGAACAACTTCGACAACATGAACAAATCGGTCAACTTGGACAACTCGGACAAAATAAACAACTCGGTCAACTCGGAAAATATGAATAGCTTCGTCAACTCCGACAACTCTGTCAACTCAGACAACATTGACCAAATTATCGGGTTGTTCATGTTGTCCGAGTTGTTTGTTGTCCAAGTTGTTCAAATGTCCATGATCTACGATATTTTAACAATCCCGGGACTTGTGAACGATCCTGGGATGGTTTTATAAAATATAAATGAATTAAGACGTGTCCACATTCTTCTTGTGAAAAATGAAGGTTAGGTAAATATGCATCCGAATATCCGATCTCTAGTAATGATATTAGCATTTTGTTCTAAGTAATTTCATGCCAAAGCAAAATTAATTTTCAGTATTCGTAAAACGAGCCAGTTAATTGGTTTTTAATACCTACTCAGATTTCTTGATTGCACGTCAAATTAACAAAAAAAAATTACGTCGTAAAATAAATCCGAACATTCTAAATAACAAGTTTTTAGCCAAAATCATATGGATTATAAACATGTATTTGTGGGTTGATTTAGGTAGGCATGTAAACATTTATTTTTAGTTCCCGTAATAATAGCTTATTCAATGATAAGATAACAGGTGCAATGTGCATGTTCAAAGAAATTTAAAAAGATTAAATGAACTTTTACTTTTTCTTGCCTTATCAGCGAGTCGTAGTTCAGAAGCAGTAATGCATCTGGTGCAGTTGACTATTAAGTGCTCATTCACAAGGTATTTTTCTGTTATATTTAGGTACCTACCTACTTCTAAAATGTAATAATATACCGGATGATTGCGAGATGGGTGCAAAGCTTTTAGGAGAAGATGGTACAGACAATTTAGAACCAGTTAAGTCATGGTTGTCTTAGACGAAGTCTGAGTATTTTTTTTTAAGTACATTTTTTTTATTTGCGGAAATTCCCAAAATTTTAAGAAAACTGCTTATGGCCAAATACATTTTGTTGCATGTTTAGAAGCTTTAAATGTCTGTAATTTTTTTTTTTATGAGACAGTAGCCTAAAACAAGTTTTGCTAGATTGTTTACTTTACACATAACTTTAATTAAATGAAATAAAAATGAATTCATTCATTTGATTTGGCCATAAATAAGCAGTTTACCTAAAATTTTGGGAATTTTCGCAAGTAATTAAAAAAAATTACTCAGATTTCGTCTAAGACAACCATGGCTTACGCATACGCATATGCTCACGACTATATTCCCCGAGGGGGTAGTCAGAGATATTCTGAAACTTCAGAACATCCACGTTTCACTAGCAGTACTGAAACTCTGTCCAGTGTGACGGGGAGTGAGCCCGTCGCCACTTGTAATGGACAGGAGGTACAATACATGCCTCGAAATTGAAGCATGCAGGTTTCCTCACGATGTTTTCCTTCACCGAAAAGCCAGTGGTGTTACAAATCGTACATAAAATCCGAAAAACTCATTGGTACGAGTCGGCCTGGACGGGGATCGAACCATCGCCTCCTGCACGGCAGGCAAGGTTACTCGCCACTGGACCAGCACCCATCTTCCAATCACGATGTATGTATTGCTATTCGTAATTTCGTATTCGTAAATATGTTTTTCACGAACAATAACACCCAAACTCAAATAATAAATTAATAATGAAAACATTGCGTCAGAATTAGGTAGGTAAGTATCTGTCTTTTTCGGAAATAATGTCATACCTACGCCCTACGCCAGATACGAGTATTGTATACCTACCTAAGTAAAGCTTTATTTAAAAAAATTGTAGTTGAATAGTTTTTTCGTTCTTTATCTACATCTACATTTTATTTTATTAATATTATAAAGAGGAAAGATTTGTACCTATTTTTGTATGTTTGTATGTTTGTAATGAATAGGCTCAAAAAGTACTGGGCCGATTTAAAAAATTCTTTCACCATTAGAAAGCTGCCTTCACCCTGAGTAACATAGGCTATATTTATTGCTAGAAAAGATTAGACGTCCACCCGTGCGAAGCCGGGACGGGCCGCTAGTTTATTTATATGGATGCTTTTACCCCTGCCCTGAGGTAAATGGTAGTGGTTTTAAGGTGAGTAGTTTTTTTAAAGAATTATTTATTCGATTCTACGATAAATAGCTCACCCTTAGTTGAAAGCTTGCCTTTTATGTTGTTTTTTGTATACAATAAGGAATCTATTATACCTATCATCAGACAAGATATCATCTCCCAGATTTAATGGAATCAAATCAAATTAGGTCCGCCACATACATACGGAATAAACCTGATCGGAATTTTGAACCGATTTTGATGAAACTTTTTTGTTTGATAGCTTATGATCTGACTTAAAATCTGGTATATAATTTATGCGGACGAAGTCGCGGGTTAACGCTAGTATTTATTAAAATGAAACATACGATTTCTATAAGATGATAATTATTATCATGTGTTGAAGTAATGACGTTACGATGATAATTTTTAAATTGTATTTCAATATTAGGGTTAAACCTCATCTGGCAGCACCGCATCGCCTTTTTTTGTTGCTCCATTCTTTTCTGTCACTCAGGAACGTCATTTGCTAGAGCAAATAAGATAGACGGAACGCGACCGCTCGCGGCGCGGCGGTGCTGCGCGGCGGCGCAACTATATCAAAAGACTAGTTTTAACATTAGACATAATCTGCATAAAACAAAAACCATTATTGATTTTTGAGCGTAGGCGATTTCGCAACGGTATCGTTCCGTCAACGCCTATGCTCAAAAATCGCTTGTGTGATATGCTACGAATAAGAATGTATAGAAATGTAAATCAAGCTCAAAAAGTGGCACCAAAAAAACTACACCGTGTTCTAATATCGTTCGTTATAAACTACACCTTGCCGCCAAAACTCATACAAAATGTCATTTTTCAAGAGGTGCCAAAAAAAATGTTACTTTTATTTAGAGTTATTCTTCTATAGTTATTCTTATTCGTAGGTGATATGACTGTAAATCTTTATAAATGAAACCTAAGACATCAAAAAATCACTAGATCTAGTGAAAAAGTCTCAGAAAGGGGCAACACTCCATTCGCAACTAATTCCAAATCAGGTTTATTCCTTATGTATGTGGCAGGCCTTATACTACACGTAGAGCATCGTTTCTAAACCCAGGGGTCGAGACCCATAGACGCCTTAACATACTTATGTTGAATGGAGTTTCACAAACTGTTAAAAAAATAAAACCCGTAGGTATACGAAACATCCTTTTGCTGAATAAAGTATAGTTATAGCTATAATTTATAATCACTTGATTCAAGTGTTACTATAAATAGTATTGTCAGGGGACGCAAGGTATTGAATGTCATTTTTTCTATTTGGAGGTCGCGTTGAGTTAAGTATTACGTTGCAGGGCCTCTACCCGCACATTCGAACTTCGCAATTACGTGAACGTTTTCGTTCCAATGTCAACTCTATTACAATGAAGTGTGGACCGAAACAGTGGCAATATATCGAACATCGAAAGTCCGGGTACAGTAACAGTAGAGTTTTGAGATCGTACAGTTTTATGACTAATTTAACGTGCAATCTGTCTATCTGACCACTTAATATACCTTTATGCTAAAAGTGAATAGAGAAAAAGCCGGATCTGGCAAAAATTGCCCTTATCCAATTGTAAAAAAATAGACTGCTGACGGCACGAAAATAATCGAGCAATCGGACTATTTTGTACATATTGACCCAATATTAAATATTTATATCATATTCAAAAGAATAAATATAATATAGTTTAGCTAGTAGACGGATGATATTTTTAAATTAAAATTAAAGTGTATGTGTGTGTGTGTTTAGGTATAATGTATTGTCATCTCAACTAAATGCAATCATACATGCATTGAGTCAATATGCAGTTTTAACTGAATATAGTTTCAATGTTTAAGCCACAAGTTTAAGCATGAAAAAATATATTGGTAGGTACATAGATAAAACCAAAAGAGAAAGATACCATGAAGCTTCTCATACGTTGCTCAAACAACAATCATATACAATTCCGAAACAATGGAATAGTTCTCGCGAAAATAAAGACAGATTTATTGAAAACAAAAATACAATAGCAGTATCATGCTCGAATGAACACTTTTAAAACGATACCGATATGGGCGATATGATACCTTAGCTTTCTTGATATCGGCGCTAGTCAGATTTTTCATCTACGCACATTGTTTTCATTTAAATTAGGTAAGGACAATTAGTATATTATGCTATTATGTAATAAAATAAAGTAGGCGTGAGTCGCATCTTTCTTTTTTAGTTACATCTAAGCGTACGTGATAAATTTATAAAACACACGTGTGTTTAAAATATACATGATTCTTAATTAGGATATTTTGAGCAGATATTGGCAGTTTGATCTACAGAAATTGATTGTTTAAAAATAAACCAAATAAAATGAGGCAAAAATATAAGTTATATTCGGCCTTTATAAATATTTAAGAAACATTTATTTTGCTTCTAGGTCTATGTCTATTGAGTATCCGATTATTGAATTGGAAGTCAGAAACTGAATCAAACTAGAAATTAATTCAGAGAAAAATTAATTTGGATTTCCATATAATTCAATTGAATAGATATCTCATGAAAGTCAGGTGCGGTTTACACAGAAGAGACGTGGCGAGGGCATGTGGCGGGTGACGTGGCGCGGACATTTGTCACGTCGTCGGCGTCGCTTCATAAATTATACTGAAGTGGCGGAGACGCGTGGCGCGGCGTAAGCACATATGAAAGAGTATCTATTACTACGTACAGTATGGACACTCCCTGCCCCCCACCAACCTTTTACCTCACCCCAATAATACTTATTAAATAAAAAAATATTTGCTTATTCCATGGCGTCGATTTTAATTTTATTTCATAGCTAACACTTTTTCAGA
Source organism: Agonopterix subpropinquella (assembly GCA_922987775.1). NCBI lineage: Eukaryota > Metazoa > Arthropoda > Insecta > Lepidoptera > Depressariidae > Agonopterix > Agonopterix subpropinquella. The sequence continues at coordinate 34,346,290 of OV277693.1, forward strand.
GGTTTTTTCATAAATAAATGTTCGAACATACATAAAAGTTCAAAATAAATCAATAACAATGACAGTCTATTATTGAAAAAAAAATTGTCAGTCCTGAAATCATGCTTTTTGACACCAAGCGTGCGGATTACTAAAATAACTTCCGTGTTTTGTTAGCTTTCTAAAAAGGTATAAATGTCAAAAATGGTTATTTAAGGCGAGGCAAAATTATTTTAGAAAAAAAATTTAATGAAAATATCTCAGATAATATTATTAATCTATTTATCTTGCTCCAAGTGAGTTGCAGGGAGTGTCGTGACCTTCGCTACTGTGGCGGTGGCGCGTCACCTAGTGGCGGATGTTCCCTAGAGGCGCGGGCGCGATTCTCCTTTACGACATAAACGACGCTATGCTACGCACTATAAGGTATATATTGCCGCGGCCGCGCCACGTCACTTCTGTTTAAACAGCACCTAAAGATGAAGCCAAACGAGCGTAATTTTGTGAGATGTGAGTCGCGTATTTTGAGTCCGTTCATATAAAATCCGGGAATGCATGGTGTATGACCTCAGCCTTTACATGAAACGGACTCAAAATACGCGACTCACTATTCACAAAATTACGCTCGTTTGTCTTCACCCTGAGAGTGTACAAAAATTACTCATTTTCAATTTGTTTTTCCAGGTTTCTTTTTGAATATATGGAAATTCAACTACCATAGTAATTATGATTCCACGTTTCATTTGTATATTAGCCTGAACTGTGGATTTAATTTGTTTATCAGTGAGATTGGAATTAGACAAAGGTAGGTCTGAATATTTCTTCAGTAAAGATACAAATTAAACATAATTTTTCACAAAATCAGAGTTAAGCAAGACACGACATTGAAACAAACTTCTATCGTCACTGCTATGTTTTGCAACTAATGAAGTAATACTTCAAAAATACTATTAAAAATAATTGGTGTAAAAAGTCTACGATTTCAGTTCGCTCACAGCATAAATACATTACTGATCGCTCAGCATCAAAACAAATTAGAAGACAAGTCGCATAGCATACCGTATATCATAAGCTGGGAATAAAAAATGAAGCTCCTTATCTCTATATTGGCAATATTCTGTACTATACCTAAATTGTTCGCAAGTAAAAAAAGTATACAAATTATTCCTAGGTTAATATATAATAATAATGACATCAAACTATTATACAAAATGTCAAATACAAACTATCACAAACTTGTTGAAATTTGTTTGAAACATTCTGTAAAATTTGATGCTAATATTTATGTTAAAGCAAGGATTTACACTAAAATTAATACATTCAGCCTTATATACATGCAATTAAAAAGGACTTAGGTATAATACATACAACAAAATAAATGCCTTGTGGCAAGTCTATTAAAATAAAATTTTAAGTACATCAATTTGATCACATTGGCAGTGTTGAAATAAGATACAAACGGGTCCAAGAATTCTCCAGAAAACTCTTGTACATGAGTATTCGAAACTTACATTAATACCTTGTTACGATACAATACTTTGAATTCAAAATATTTATGAATATATATATGTAATTTTATAAACTGTGACATGTTTACAGCAAATTAGCTACCTACGTTTTAAACTCTTTTTTTTACAAAGTGCAATATCTTAACTGTTTTTCCAAATTTTAAGTTACTATTGCCCAATTAATTCATTGAACTTTCCTAGAGATTTTCAGTATTTTCTTGTTTCGATGGTTTTAAAGTAAATAATAATATAAATTCTTAACTAGCTTTAGAAGCAATGAAATATTAAACTATAAGTACGCAATATAAAATAATCATAATAATAGTTAAACAATCACAATTATAATCGTCAGTCATAGATCTAAATAAACTATTGTTATAGTACAAAGGACTGGCTAGCATTAACTAAAATATTATTATTTTCTTAGTCACCTGTCATTTTGTTCAGTTAATTATGGAACTATATTTTGATCATTAAAATAAATCATCATGGCTCTGTATTTCGTTGTATAGTAATTAAGAGACGGTAGAGTAAGGCTGAATTATCTCAAATGTATTAGAATTAGGCCAGAACAGTATAACATCAGTATCATCTTTTAGCTGTTATTTGTTACGATATTAGCTGTCACTTAAGCTGCCTTCATCACCAAACATACAACAATTATAAAAGAAACAATATAAACAGCAAATAGATACAGTTGATAATTTCCCTTAATTAAGAAAAACAAAAATCTCGTATCCAATAAGCTAACTTTACGAGTCTTTTTATTTTAGAAAAATATACAAAATGCATCATTTTCATTAGTATATCACTGTAATTGAATACCACATTTAAGCGTGTATCGAGAGATCAAGAATCCATTGTTGGCTTTGATTACCATCCCTTGCAATCGATCACTGACACTGCACAAGCATTACACAAGGAAACCATAAGGGCCGCTTACACGAATCTGTGCACGCATACTTTGAACACTGTTCATAATTTTCTTCTGATGTCCCACCAGTGTGACTCCCAGTGAAGCCAGCTGGTGCACAGTGAGATCGACCACAGCATCCATATCTGTGATGCCCGCCGCTCGGAATTTCTCTATGTACCGTGACATCTTAATGCATTCCAGCCACTCCTCAACGGACGAGAACTGTATCAAGTCTGGGGTGTCGCCCGCGAGCGGATCTGCCGATCTGTTCTGGGCTATTTTCCTTAGGGTATCAGGACAGCGAATTAGTTTGTCCAAAGTCTTCACGATGCTGGAGAATGTCGGCCGATGCGTGCGTTCCTTCTGCCAGCAGTCAAGCATGAGCTGATACACAGCTTCAGGACAGTCCATAGGAGCTGGAAGACGATATCCTTTCTCTATTGATTTAATCACATCTTGATTACTCCAGTTCCAATAAGGTCGTTCGCCAAAACTCATTACCTCCCAGCAAACAATCCCCATGGACCAAACGTCGCTAGCTGATGTGAACTTCCTAAATGCGATCGCCTCGGGTGCGGTCCATCGCACTGGTATTTTGCCGCCTCGCGTGGTGTATGCACCGTCAGCGGTGGATTCAATCTCCCGCGACAATCCAAAGTCTGCTATTTTGCAAACAAGTTGGGAATTGACGAGAACGTTACGCGCCGCGAGGTCGCGATGTATGTAATTCATCTCTGACAAATACTGCATTCCAGTTGCGATTCCTCGCAACATTCCTACCAACTGTAGGACGCGGAATTTACCATCGTTCGCACGAAGGAAAGTATCTAATGACCCATTTTCCATGAATTCTGTTATTATCATTATCGGATTACACTTAGTGACGACACCCTGTAAGAATATCACATTTGGATGCTCGAACTGGCCCATAATGGATGCTTCAGCGAGGAAGTCTCGCCTAGCTCTCTCTGTGGAGCCAGGCTTGAGGGTTTTGATAGCCACATCAATCTCTTGGCCACAACTAGCAGGTAGCTTCAACTTTCCACGACACACATCACCAAACTCCCCGCCACCTATGATCGCTTCTATTGTGATGCACGACGCATCTATCTCACGTGCGAATTCTCTAACAGCTTGATTAGGATCTTCATATGTGTGTGGGTCAATATAAGTCCTGGAGCCAGTTCCAGCGAAGAGTGGAGTTGTGGCATTACTACTGGTCTTGGCAGGTCTTTCTGGGCCAGTATAGACCTCACCATTGCGGTAATTAAGCGCATTACAATCATTGGGCTGTTTTTTGTCACACTCATCATCGCCGCGCGATCGTAAGAACAGGACAGTAGCTATGATGGCGACCACTGACAGCACAACTACGGCAACCATCACGCCCGCGACTAAACGCACTTGCGCGCCTTCCTCTTCGCCAACGAAGGTCGTCTCGAGCACAGATGCAGTACGTGCGTACACTATTGCACTGAACTCTCCCCAGCCTCGTTTCATTTTGGCTCTAACTCTTATGCCATATTCAGTGTCTCTTTTCAAACCAGTAATAGTAATATGAGGCTCTTTTGTTATCTTCAGGGTTGTGTTTGCACTTTTTTCCATGTTATCTTTTGGAAAGCATTTGACTTCATAACTTTCTATTGTGTCGTCGGGATCTGTCAAGTCTATGGGTGGTGGGTTCCATGCTAGTGACAACATATCACTTTCCACTTTAAGAACTCTTAATTTAGTCACAACACTGACTACTGATGCCTCCGTCACCGCTGTTATTTCAACTTTTTTAGGAGGTTCTCCTGTGAGCTCTGTGACACCATTTTCGGCAAAAACTTGGAACTTGTATTCGGTCACTGGGTCTAGACCGATAATGGTTACTCTTGTGGTATTAAGACCTGTTGTTGCTGGCCGAAATTCAGCACTCGGACCACAGTTAGAGCAGTGCACCCTATATGTTACATCCGAACGTCCACCATTTTTATGGGGTGGCTGCCAGGCAAGAGATATAGAGAACTGATCAGCAAATGTCACTGTCAAGTTATCTGGAGCAGACGGTGGTTGCGTACAAGGAATATTTTTCGAATCTTTCTTAGCTCTGTAGAAACCTGGTACACATTTACATTCTGCAGCTGCATATGCTGTGGTTTCTGAATAATCAGGGCACGGTACACAAGGCTCATCCCCCGTATGAGACTTGAACTTCCCTGGTGAACATTCATTACAGACCTGGTTATTGTGATCAGGCTCGAAGCCGGCTCGGCATTTGCAGGACCCGCTGGGAAGAGTCCACTTGCCGTCTCCCTTGCATAAGTAGACCGGAGGAGCTTCACCTTGGGCTGTTTCTGCATTCTCAATACATGTTCCATTAGCCTGTTCAATAACAGTCACTTCCCGGCCTGTAGGCGTGGCTGGGAACCTAGCGAAATTCACTGTTGTCTCAGGACATGTAATGTAATACACTTTCACAGCTAAAATGGATATACACGCGCCTTGATCTCTGAATGCAAAATAAACACCTCTTTTAGTGACAGCTATACTTTTGACTTCAGTGTTGATATCTACTTCAGAGTTGGTGTTGAACCTGCCCTCTCCGGCGGCGATGCGTCCAACTAACTTATAGCTCTCAGGCTCCCACGGCGGCTGCTCTCGCGTCGCCACGTCAAACTCATAGTACAGCAAACTAAATGTTTCCTTACAGCTAAGTGCATTCCCAGGAAATAATGAGCAGTCTCGAATAGTGAATTTTATCTCAATATAAATACGGTTTGCATTTCTTCTCTCTATGAAAGGCGTCCAGAGCCAGTTGTTGACATTATGATGTGCAACGTCGCATACCACGTACGATCGCCAGTTGATTTGCTTCTCGAAGTTGGTGTATGACTCCTCCAGCCAGCCGGGAGTGCTGGCTTGCGGGCCGTAGGGGAACCGCGTCCAGCCGAGCGTCTGCTCGGTGGTGGTGTCGAGCAGCGACACTTGCTCCGCCCGCACGCAGGCCCCCACCAGCACCGTCACCGTGGCCGCCACCGCCGCGAACCACATCATCTCGACGACATACTCATTGGTCAAACAACGCTCGAAACGCGACACAACACGGAAACACTCGAGTCCCACTACATAATGCACGCGATACACAAGTCCTCGCTATTCGGAGCTAACACTTCACTTTGTCAGAGATAAAGGACGACCCCGTCATTTCTCTTCAGTGCAATGTTTCCGAGTGGCTGCAACTTTGTGCGCTGTTAACGCGTATCCGCCCCTTGATATGAACCTCAATCACTCTGACTCGACTTTCTCTTGTTGGGCAAACGATAATAACACTATTCTATGTTAGGATTCCGCATTTTTAATTTATATTGATCCCGCATTACACAGATGAAACACTCTTGACATGGACGCGCAGCTATTTTCTGTTCTGTATTGCCAACTGTGAAAAATATGCATTTTTGTGATTAGAGGGGATCGAATAAATTTGTAAAACCTCATTCGATGTAACTCACTCAATTGATTCGAATCAAATTGAACTTTTTACAGTATATTTCCAAATGGCTCGATAGGGCTCGATAGATGGCATTGATGCGACATGAATAACCTTGCAAATAAGCTAAGCTTGCAGATAATAAAATACAAATAATAAAATAGTAAAAATACGAGTTTTGAACAAAAGCAGATTTTTTTCCGCCTTCGCATCCGAGACCGTCTCATTCTGTGAAGTGCGATTTTTGAAAATCATACGAGCGACTTTGCAGTAGAAAATGTCAAAATTACTATGGAGATTATGCATCTTTCTACTGCCAAGTCGCTCGTATGATTTTCAAAAATCGCACTTCTGGTGTTAATGAATGAGCGTTTTTCTTTTCTTTTTTAATTTTAGTTCTTAAAAAACTCGACAGATGACACGCTTATCTCTCCATAGACCAAAAATTTTGTATAGTTACTAGATTGTGCACTACTGTGCTGGCACCGGGGCAAGTGAGATTACCTAAATCCTCATGTGTCCCATTCTAACTAGGGAGTCCATTCATTCTCAAATTTGACGGGATACCTAATATGCATTTATTCAAGCCTGTTTCTTACCATCTCGTTGAGGATTCAATATTATCTTTTTATTCTGAAAATGTTTTTAGGGGTAAACTCAGACTAAAAAACTATATATATATAAAATTAATTTTGTGTTTACCCGCGACTGTTCTCGTTAATCCGCAAAAATAATACAACGTGTTAATGAATTATCGCAAAACTAGAAAGTATTTTGTTTAGAATCGAGAATTGAATTATCTTCCACTTTGAAATGTTTCGAGCACACGAGTGATGTCTTGCTGGTTTTCCCAGGGACTACTGTCAAAAATTTTTCTCTCAGCGTTTCATCCCTGGGAAATCTACAAGCAACAAACATTTTGTGTTTAATACATAGGTCGCTAAAATGGTCAATGGTCACCCTAGTTAAGAAAAGTTTAGCGAAACAATAAAATATCTAACCTGTGGAAAGAAAACCCACAGCCAGGGTAAATTTCATTTTTGCATCCAGTAACACAACAAAAATTGACCATTTCGAAGGTTTACAATGTTATTATCAGTTATCATCACAACAATTTAATTTGTTATTTTATGACTTTTCAAATTTCAAATATGTCCGTCATAATAATATTATTTCATAACACCAAAGAGTTGCCATTAAAAAGTTTTGAAATAATACACTAAAGTATTGGACTTACCTTATTTGTTTTGTCATAAATTGAACAAAATTAGTGTAAAACAAATAAAAATTATCAATACCTAATATACTTTATATTATGAATTTTCAAAACAAAAATATTTTTTGAAACATGATAATTCGATTCAAATTCGATTCTGCTCTCGATTCTAAACAAACTACTACCCGTTTGCTTGGAGTTGGCCGTCGATGACCGTTACAAAATTTCGTCACAGGCACATTAACGGGTCCCGTCGACAAAAAATAATATAACAAGCAAATAAAAATTTTAAATTAAAAGCGACATTAGTGAGTTGGCCACTACCTCCCTTCCCGCTTCCCCGCACCGCACCCCTAAGAGACCCTAATAAACGCAATTTTATAACCTTTAGCAACGCAACCACGTACGGCACATCCGTCCCGGTCACTAATATCGCTTTTAATTTTAAATTTTTATTTGCCTTTTATATTATTTTTTGTCGACGGGACCAATTAATGTGCCTGTGAAGAAATTTTGTAACGGTCATCGACGGCCAACTGGTCGTGAACGGGTAGTATAAACCAATGATATTATTATACCCATAGATTATACCGGTATGAACATGGTATGAACTATTGAACTGAAGCTTAGATTAGAGCATGATTAGAGAATTCAGAATCAGAATCAAAGAAATCTTGACGGATCAGAATAGTTTGTATTTTATGTAAGGACGGTAAGGACTATTTTTTTAGGGTTCCATTCTCAAAACCGAAAAAAAAAACGTTTCTTTGCAAGTTAATATCTCTTTGGTTAATATATTATGCGGTGGTACGCCATACGGAATCCTCGGTGCGCGAGTAGGCCGATTCGCACTTGACCAGTTTTTTTCTTTGTATCTCTGGCCCTGTACCCGCACTTTCGATGTTCGCTATATCGCCACTGTTTCGGTCCGCGGTTCATTGTAATAGAGTTGAATTTGGAATGAAAATGTTCACGCAATTGCGAAGTTCGAATGTGCGGGTAGAGGCTCTGCTTTGTATATTGCCATTGAAGATAACTCTCGGTTTGAGAGTAGTATATTGCTTCCATTAGCTAGGCTTGCATTGTATGAAGTGACAGCGAAATATCCATAGATAGTACATCCTACCCTACTTCTATGATGATCCCCGAGTCACCTCCTATGACAACCACATCCCACAGGAAGAAATTGGTAGGCATTGATCATGATGTGGAGTGCGATTTTTGAATCTCATTCGCTGAGTTCAGCAGTTGAAAATGTCAAAATTACTGTGGAGATGCATATTTCTACTGCTGATTTGACTTTCAAAAATCATACTTCAGAAGTGCGATTTTTGAAAGTCAAATCAGCAGTAGGAAGATGCGTATCTCGACAGTAATTTTGACATTTTCAACTGCTGAACTCAGCGAATGAGATTCAAAAATCACACTCATGGTCTCAACTACCTAAAAGTAAATCCCATCTGCCCGGAAGGATTCTTAATACCAGGAACCAAAATAAAACTGTATAAAGTATACCAAATAGCTTATTAATTTAATGAAATAATCAGTTTATTATATTTATTTGATGACATTACAGCATAGCATAATAAATATTTCTAAAAATATGTCACATCTATCTTTCTGCTGCCTATACTCTCATTTAGCAGACTGAAGGGTTCTCCCATTAATAATTGATGAACAGATTTATTTTGATGACTAGAAACAGAGTATTCACTGAACCATAAGAATAGCTAATAATAATTACTATTATTAACTTCTACGTAAGTATATATTCTTATGCTCTGGTATCAAATTTTTAGTCTCTTCTGCTCTATTGCTAAGGTTAAATCTTCTAAATCACTGAACACATGTTCTGGAGCTGGTGGTTTCTCATTTTTAATATTACTTGCTACAAGAAGTGCATGCCAGCCCGCAGCTTTCGCTCCGTCATAGTCCTTCTTTACATCATCTCCTATGTGAATACATTCTGACGGCTCAATTGATTTTAGACATTTTTCTAAAGCATGTTTAAATATTCTTTTATCTGGTTTACTATAGCCTACCTCATACGAAGTGACAACAAAGTCAAAGTTTTCATGAAGCTTGACATTTTGGAGGATATCATTTAGCCTAGGATCAAAATTTGAAATCACACCGATCGACATTGAAGACTTGCGGAGTAAGCTGACAAGTCTGCGGCAGCCTTCCGCTGTGCACCAACATTTTGCTGTTTTGAATTCCTCTATAAGTCTGCTGGCAACACCATCTACATCAGCATTGTTCGGTAGCTGACCCTCGAAAGTTAATTTTACAACTTGTCTCCACCAGTTCTCCCAATTTATTTTGCTTTTCCCAAAATTAGGATACTTGGACCACATGACCTTGTAGCTATCTAAAAGGCGGTGTTTCACGTCGTCGGGTGTACCTGTGAAGCCATGGTCTCGGGCTACGACCGCGTAGTGCTCCCAAGGTGGAACTCTGAATTTCAGTAAAGTATTCGTAGCGTCAAAGGTCACTAATTTGATACCTTTTAAAACCATTCTTGAGAGCTCAAATAATGAGTATTTCACTTCATCTCCTGTTGTAATGGACGGATAGAGGCATCTGTTCTATAGAATCCAGCTTTGTTTTAAATTTAACTATTTCTCAAATGTAATAAAAAGGGCATTTTCCAAATCACAAAAAAGGAAGGGAAAACAAAAGGGAAAAAAGTTGTTGACCTCTGGTTGACCTTTTTTCCCTTTTGACAATAATGTTGACATTGACATTTTTTTTTTTGTACAATTTATCCTTTCGGAAATGCAATGGGAACTAGCCCTTACAGCATGGTCATAAGTTATATTTTTCTTTGTACTTAAAACTAACTTAACTAATCTTACACCTAAATATTGAAATGTGTGGGTGATACACACATTCCAAGTTCAAGATAAGTTTTACGCGAGGATCAATCCGAATCAAACGGGAGCGCCTTCTTTATTTCTCACTTTTACTACATTGTCCTCCATTAATGGCACATTATTAAACTAATTCCACCACATTAACACAATAATGACCATGAAAAACTAATTTAGAAAATTAAGAAACAAAGCCCGTCCTTTTCTTCAAGATTCTCGTGCAGAACTCTCCTGGGCGATGATGGGATGATAGATGAAAGATGACAATGACAATGACAATGACAATGACAATTTTGTAAGCTCGCGCGTTGCCCCCAAAACCACCATGTACGAGTAAACTTGCACCAAAACTTTTGTTCTTTCTTCGTATGTATTTGAGATTTCTGTTATGTTGGTCGATCTACGCAACCTTTTGGTACACAATCCGCACGAAATTATGTCACAAATATCACTAAAAACCAACTTTTCACAAATATCAAATACAGCCACAAAGTGAGCCACAAACGAACAAAATAATGGCGGCAAGCAAACTCGTTGACATTAACATTTAAATTCCTTTTTTTTTTATAAATTCTAGGCAAAGGGTTCTATATACATCCCATACAACCGATGTCTTTAATAAAGTTTTCTCAGTTGGTGTTCGACGTTTTGACGCTACTTTGGAGTTTTTGGAGACAATCGAAAGACGCAGGAAACGCAAAAAAGTCCACAAGAAATTTCGTTACGTAAAACAACATCAATTTTAGGAACCAAAACTCACCAGAAACAATAAAAATTCGATAAAATATGTGGACTCCAATTGTAGCTGTGAAATTCCCGCCAAAAACTATCTTAATACGAGCAACCGATTGTATGCTTCCTGCCAAGGCCGAATCGTGCGGCAGCAAAATTGCTCGTCGAAATCATAATTATTGCAAACGCAGAAAGCAAAAAAGACGGGGCGTATCGTGCTTTTTGCAATCGGTTGAGCGTCTAAAGGCGAATCGCAAGTGTTTGTGTCGCGTACACATCACATTGCAGTTTAGTATGGAACAGCCACAGACTTCTGTATTACAATAGTACAGAAGTCTGTGGGAACAGCAGATTTTTTGTTGCTCCGATCGGTTTGCTCCCATAGTGAAAGTTGTACAGTTTGATAGGTAGACTCAAACAATACACACAGTCAATACCTACGGTCAATACCGAGAAGCTTCAAATTTGGTCAATACAGACTGAAGTGCGATTTTTGAAAATCATACGAGCGAATTGGCAGTAGAAAGATGCATAATCTCTATAGTAATTTTGACATTTTCTACTGCCAAGTCGCTCGTATGATTTTCAAAAATCGCACTTCTGGTATCCAGAGCCTTTAATTAAATTATAAAAAAATTGACCAAAGACAAGACAGATACGGATTAGATGGTAAAAAAGTCACAGATTGTAAGCAAGCTATAGATGCGACAGACGGTGAAATTTTCACTTAGTTCCAATAGCTCCGTTGTGGCGCTGCTGTCAGAGAGGGAGAGAGAGGGAGAGTTTCAAGCAAAGTATAGAACTTGTCGTTATAGGTATGTTTACAGTGATTCCAGTGGGGCTGGTATGCCAACCCACAATAGCGTGATATAGCGCCATCACGCTTCCGCTCTCTTTCTATTAGCGGGCGAACGAATTTGATAAAAGACTAAATTTGAGAGAAGAATGTGTTAAATGTAGCCATCACGGTTTGGCGTTCTAGCCCCGCAGAATGAAAAAAAAAAGATATCGGACCCAGTGGCGTAGCGTGGGCTTCTGCCACCCGAGGCATAGACTGATTTTACCGCCCCCTTATGAAGACCTACACACCAAGTAACGGAGCGAGTGAAGCGAGCTACAAATTTATTTGTACAACAAGTTTGTGGCCAGACATCTTTTAGTTTTTATCCTTCCATAAAAAGAAAGTTATCAGAGCGAACGAAGCGACCTCGACTTTTCTCCTCAATACGAATCGGTTGGAGTTAGACCTCTTTACATACAAAACTATTATTTCGTGAATTTTCTATAGGTTTCTTAGTGAAAGTTGTTCAGTATCATGGGTACAATCACCCCTTAAAGTAATGCAACTGTTTACACTAACACCCTGTACAACAATGAGACTAAAAAGTTATCGTTGAGTGATGATAAGTGAGACTAAGCACTAGCCTTTTCCAACAGTGAGTTCTTTTCCTAAAAATTGTTTTGATTGATTTTGAATTTCAAGAAAAATATAAAAACCATTGCATACACCATAATGCACTTCACATTATTTATTTTTAATTCTACCTCTTTAATTATCATCATCATCATCATCATCAGCCTATAAACGTCCCACTGCAGGGCACAGGCCTACCCTCAAGGAGGGTGTATAGGCATTAGTCCACCACGCGTGCCCAATGCGGGTTGGTAGACTTCACATCAGAATTTCTTCTTCAGTGTATGCAGGTTTCCTCACGATGTTTTCCTTCACCGTTTGAGAGCAGTCGGTTTTACGTACATAAGTTAGAAAAACTCATTGGTACATGGCATGTTGTCCGTGCGGATTCGAACCCGGACCCCCATAATTGGGAGTCCATACCTCTCCGCAACGCGCCACCGACTCTCACTCTTTAATTATCATCGATAGCAAATGTCAGAAATTGAAATTTTGTATCAAAAAAAATTTTTTATTTTGCTCTATCGTTGCAACGGTCATACATACAAGCGTCAAATTGGCGAAGTATGTCGGGCTCACGCTAAGGCAACGTACCAATACTACGTGACCCGTTTAGGGGGGGGGGGGGGAGGGGGTCTTCAAAATACCACGCTTGGTCACAGGGGGGAGGGGGGGGGGGGGTGAGTTAGGTTTTAGTCACGTAGTCAATATCTTCTAGGGAAATCTCGCGCTTTTTCGAGTATTTATGGACCAGCCTTATGCAGCTTAACAAACTTATGCAGTCCCGATTTTTTACTTACCATACAATGAAATGATCCGTACATAAACTGAGTCGACCAGCTTAAAAATGTTATTTTTTCATATATTTGGACAACTTGCGCTTGATCAAAAACTGATTATTCCAAAATTGTGTTCACAAAAAAGACCTGAGGGTTCCTAAGACAGTTTCCCTGCATCTCCTGTGGTTTTGGATTTCCCCATACTGTCCTTGTTAAAAAACACTATGTAATGTTTGGTGGTACGGAACCCTCGGATTAATGGAGAGCGGCAGGAAAATGGGTAGAGATTTTCGTATATAATGTAACTAACATAATGCAGAAAACCCGTGTTACGAGCGACGGGTTCCGGGATTGGAGTGAAACGCTAAGTCCAATTTTACAGAGTTTATTTGGGATACACTTACAAACGGTCCACCTCGCAGCGGTTCCCCCCCTACACGGTTCACTTCACTGGGTCCTCCTCGCAGGGATTCCCCGTGCACCACTTACTGTCACTGTTCACAGTCCACTACGTCACTACTGTGACGACACGACACGCGTCACGGCTATGACGTCACGACGTACGACACTATGACGTCACGCACTACACTAACTCTTGTCTACTCACTGTTCCACTTAGCACTTTTCTCTTCGCTTGTACTTTTCCACTTTTACTTTTCTTCCGTTTGGTTCGCACTGTTCACTGTTAACCCAAGGACTGCTCTTGAACCGCAAACTCGCCGCTTTTTATACCCCGCAGAATATTCCAGTCCTACGAATTTCGATCTTCTTTTCTTTACTCGATTGTTTCCCTCCAGATAGTTCTAACCCCGTCTTCTTTTCTCGAAACCGATCGAAGACACGCCCACTTTTCTGGTTCTTTTCAAATATTCGTAATTTCGCCTCCTTTCTCGAAGTTCCTAGTCACCCCTAGACCTTTTGGTCCCTTTTTAAATATTCCTTCTCTCTCTTCCTTCTAGAACATTTCTAAAAACACAAAAATCTAGAAATATTTTTGGCGCGGATAGGATTCGAACCGTCACCCCCCAGCATGGGAGGCGGAACCTTAGACCGTAAGACCACGGCGATTGTTAATACACTCTCCGAATTTTTGAATACCTTCTTACGTCTAACGTTTGACAGCGTTCGTGACACCCGTATAATTGGGTGGTAGTTTGTATCCTCTATGTATCCTGAACTCTCTTGTATAATTGGATATGTGGGAACACATGTACTTCGGACGAGTGCTGACACTGCGAACGCTATTGCATAGCGTCGCCAGTCGTCACCGCACCGCCGCCCATGTAATACACCTAATATCAATTCTGTAACTTGTGTTATCTCGATTTCGGATTATTTTTATTTCAGTAAATCAAAAATTTTTTTAACAAGAAGGGGATGACTGTGGGAACACATGTACTTCGGACGAGTGCTGACACTGCGAACGCTATTGCATAGCGTCGCCAGTCATCACCGCACCGCCGCCCATGTAATACACCTAATATCAATTCTGTAACTTGTGTTATCTCGATCCAATATAATAGTGAAATTTACTTGTGGACTATCATTTCAGAACTCTTATAACTAGATTCGGAGTCAGGCTTTAGTAGTGCAGTTAGACGAACATTAGATTCATACACGTACACATAAATCACCCCTACAGATACAATACTTCAGAGAAGCCGCTCTATCACAGTCATAGATACAATACATTTTCGACCATACTAAGACTAAGCTCATGCTCAAAGGAAGTTCCTGATCCTCAGCCTGAATCTCGACCTATTGTGTATGGAATGTTAACTTTCGGTTATCATTATAAACCAAAAGATGCCCCAAAAAAATGAATTCCTGCTGTCTTAGCATGCTACACGTGATGTGGCTGTATCACTTCCTTTTATCTCGTCCGTTCGCGCGCAAATAGAAAGAGAGCGAAGGTGTGATAGCGCTGTATCACGGTGGCATGCTACCCATGCTGTTGTGAATAGGTAAAAAAAAAATCGAATTAGATGTGATCAATATTCAAAAAATCTTTTTTTCTCTTTTTTTTTACCCCTGATTGTATCCTGCAAGGCTATTTTGTATAATATCGCGGACATGGCTGAATAATGAGGGATTTCCAAAAGCAAAAAAAACAAAAAGTTAGTTCAAAATTTCTCGATAGATGGCGTTGACAAGAGAGGGGTCGATTAGCATATGCTCACGACTATATTCCCCGAGGGGGTAGTCAGAGATATTCTGAAAACTCAGAACATCCACGTTTCACTAGTACCGTAACTCTGTCCAGTGTGACGGGGAGTGAGCCCGTCGCCACTGTGACCACCTTATTTTGGTTTTGCTTAGCTTGATGTGTCGCTGTGTGTACAAACAAACCCTTTCTTATTGTTGTTGGTTTATTATTAACTATCTGCGGGGCTAGTATGCCAACCCACGATAGCATGATATATCGCTATCACGCTTTCGCTCTCTTTCTATTTTCGCGCGAATGAACAAGATAAAAGATTTGACAGATGGATGTGTTAAATGTCGCCATATCGGGTTGGCGTTCGTACTAGCCCCGCTGTTGATGAAGTAGCGATTACAAGTTTCCCGGTTTATTCTTGGTGAAAGTCTCAGGCTGAGATTCAGAGACGATTTTTAAGTCGTAGTTCGAACTCCCGTATGTCAAAATCCATACATTTTGACCCTACTTAGACTAAACTAACTATGACTCAAAAAATCGTCTCTGAATCTCGGCCTCAGTTTCTGTTAAGCCGGGTCCGCTGCGCCATGTTTTCGTGTTTGCTAACATCGTTTTCGAACTTTTCCCTCCCCCGCAGACGAACGCGGGTGATGTTATCTATTTGCATCGGATTACATCACCCGCGTTCGCCTGCCGGGGAGGGGAAAGTTAGAAAACGATGTAAGCAAACACGAAAACATGGCGCAGCGGACCCGGCTTTAGGTTTTTGTAGTTTGTTATTGTTTTTCTTTTATTGTTCGTATATTCAAAATGGATACAAAGCCCATACAACCACGTCCGATACTTGATTCGTTTTTGACAGACAAGAAGACCGAGATTGTTAATAATAACCTCCTAAGACCCCTCGTACAAAATTTTGCACATAATAAAGTTCATCCGTCAGGCCCAGCTTTAAAAACAGATCATAGTAAAAAACGCCCACTGTAAAAATTTTTGTACATATTGTTTAAAATATAATTTTTTATGTTTGAATCTTCGCGGGGTGTTTTTTGACATACCACAGTGTTGAATATTTTTTTAATGTTTCAAATGCAGCCAACTTAAAAAAAAAGTAAAAGCTGTCAAAACCAAATGGTTCAAAGCAGGTTCAAAGTTTGACCATGGCGGGAAGGGTATTTTTAAATCTTAATAAATCCGGTTAATCTTTATTTTTTTCGAGTGTGTTTTTTAGTAGAATGTATGAAAAAGACAGAAAAGTATGCTAAGTTAATGATTTTCACTGTCGGTTGACAATCACCCGAATTACAATGAGAAACTTTTTTTTGTACATGTTTTGGTACACCGGGTCTCAGCTTCATACCATTAATAGTAAAATTGTGTCAGTTTTTTATTTTTTTTTATTTTTTTTTTGTAAAGTATTGACAGTTCTTAAAAGCCATAATGTTTATTAATTACAATAAGAGATTTAAGCATGTTTCTGAAGTTCTGGCTATACTATTTTCAAAATTTATGTAAAAAATTTACTCTGACTTCAGACCCACAGTACAATTTTTTGAACAAAAGATAGGTTGATTTAATTTAAGCCAAAATGTTCTTTACATAAAGCCTAGGCAGGCTAAAATAGTATCTCACTTGAAACTTTTCGAATTTTAAAGGTACAAGGCAAAGTAGGTCTTGGGCCTGACAGCAGATATTTATTATATACATAAAATTGTACAGTGGGTCTCAATCTCAAGCTCTTCGAAGTTTTTATAAAGCTGGGCCTTAGGAGGATAAACCGAAAATAATATGAAAGGGTTTGTACTGCGTCTTTTTATTAATAATATTCATAAATATATTTGCTCATACCTAATCGACCCCTCTCGGTTCATCGCCATCTATCGAGAAATTAAGAACTAGCTTTTTTTTCTCTGGAAAATCCCTCATTGGGTTCCGAGGTGAAACGGTCTGTTGACTCCACTACCAGGAAAAACACAAGACAAGTTGTGGCGTCCTATCATCGTCATATGATGACGTTTTATGAGGGAAAATGTGACTTCAGCGCCACAACGGAACTATCGGAACTAGAGTAGCTGCTTTTTGTACTACGGCCACCTGACTCACAACTGTCACTTCATATAAATTGTATAGGATTTCATGAGTATCGCTATCTCATACCCGGTTACACCGACATTCCGTCTATCAGCGTAAGCGAAAAATTCTTCGTCTATGGGCACGATAGGCATACATAGGCCTGAAAAAAGTAAAAAAGAAAAAGGATTGATTTGTTTTTTTTAGACTATGGTTTTGGCAGTGTGACCACTTTTAGTAGATTTCTACTTTTTTGGTAGATTTAGGGCAAAGCGAGTAGTGGGAAATTGTTTAGTAGATTTTGATAGATATTCGATATTCAAAAATTTTATCAGAAATACAAGGATTCAGGCATAAAAACCCAAAGCTGGAGATACAAATACGTGAGAAAACGATTGCAAGGGGCTTTCCGGAACTTCTAGTAAAGCTTAAGTTGTGTACAGCAAAATTAATTTTATCGCGAAATGTTGTTTTTTACAAAAGAGGATTTATAAGACACAGAAACTGTACCAAATTTAAACTTGCATAGGGACGCCTAATTAATATTTATTACGATTTATTTGGAAATTAAAGCATCCATGTTACAAATAGATGATAAATAACCGATAAAATATTACACAAAAATGCGAAAATAACATGAGTAACGAACACGAACGGATCTGGATCTGAAGTGCGATTTTTGAAAATCATACGAGCGACTTGGCAGTAGAAAATGTCAAAATTACTATGGAGATTATGCATCTTTCTATTGCCAAGTCGCTCGTATGATTTTCAAAAATCGCACTTCTGATGAACGTTTAGATAAAAATGATAATATTTTGTTCGAAAACGTGTTTTATATAAAATTTTAAGACATAAATATCAGTTGGTAGAATTTAAGTGGATTTTGAAACAGGGTTTGGTAGATTTTGGTAGATTTTAGCAGTAATTTTGGTAGACTCTCTGAAAAAAAAGTGGTCACGCTGGGTTTTGGGCAGATTTGGGGAGAGTTTTTGGCGGGATTTGAACAGATACGTTTGGAGTCCTCATATTTCGTCGAATTTTTATTGTTTATAGTGAGTTTTGGTTCGTAAAATCGGTGTTGTTTTGCGTAACAAAGTGTCGTGCAAGTGAACAATATACAGTTCAGTGAAATATGATGGTATGGGTCGTGAACAGGAAAAGTGTTCCGTTCTTTTGTAGCGCGGCAAGCGGTCGGTTCACCTCTTTCCTGTGGACTTCTCTGCGTTTCCTGCGTTTCTCGATTGCCTCCAAAAACTCCAAAGAAGCGTTGAAACGTCGAACACCAACGTTTTATTTGCTATAAATGAGAAACAATAATTTGCTTAAAAAGACTGGCTCAAAAGGAAAGAAAATCCAGAGTCGTTAAAAACTTTCAAAAAAAAAAAAAAAGGCAGATTTGGGTCAAACAAAAATCAAAACAAATAAGTTAAATTACTTGGTTAAGTTGAAACTGAACACAAGAAGGGTGATAATTAAAATATCTTGTGAATACTGAAGCCATGGTGTACGTAAAAGGAGGTAATTTCCATTTTATTTCAATCACAATCTGCATCAAGGTCTGAGGCCACGTCAGCCGTCAGCCTTTGCAGCAATATTTCAGTGGTTATCTTCACTTTATCTCCCGGAAGTCCCTTATCGTGGTACATAAACTGACCTCAATGAATTATTACGTTTTACACGCAACCTGTAAATTAGTACGATCGAACGGTCATTTCAGAGCTATGTGTCACCACTTATCGTGTGGGTACCAAGACCTGCATGGGTAGCACGCCACCATGATATAGCGCTACCACACATTTGCTCTCTTTCTATTTGCGTGCGAACGAACGAGATAAAAGACGGCACAGCCATATCACATGTAGCATGCTACGGCTTCTGGTGTCAGATTTTTCAAACCGCCTTACGTAGCGTGGTTTTACTACCACCAGAGATAGTAACCAGGACCAACGGCTTAACGTGCCATCCGAAGCACAGAATTATCTTTCTTTTCACACAATCAGGTGATTCAGCCTGCAATGTCCTAACCAACTGGGGAAAAACGAACAAAGTGATATTTCACTAGGTGTGGAATCCCCGTGGGAATCGAATCCACCACCCCTGTGTCAAGAGCCCAATACTCTTAACCATTAGACCATGGAGGCAATCATGTCAACCACTTTAGTTATCTGAAGGTCTTGCCAATCGACAGGAAGCTTTCAAAACCATACACTCACTCTCAACAGCATTTGTCAAAAGCAGCTTGTTAGCTAGGCCCTTTCTATTCGTTTTCCTTTTTACTAGAGTCCCATACATTTTGTATGTTTTCTACTGTCGTTAACACTAATCAAATGATACTCTGTCTTGGCCCCCTGATGTATCACCTCATTCCAGCGGCCGTAGCATGGCAGCGTGATATAGCCTTAGCTCTCTATCTATTCACGCCCCAACAAATGAGATAAATAACGTGATATAGCCTTATCACGCATCATGGTATAGCCGCTGATGTGATCTCCGAGAAACATAATACTGGGTGATTTTTTTACCATTTCGATATTTTACTATGGAAGCAAACCCAAAAAAAAATATCTGCTGTCTCATACATTTGAGTCGAGTAGACATTCCAGTTTTAGTATGGTTTTTTTATGATTATAGGTTTGCTCCCACAGTAAAAGTAGTTCAGTAAGTCAGTCAGTCAGAGGTCAGTGGAGTGGAGACACATTGAGCATAGCTCTCTCCATTATCTATGTGTAGAATCACTAACTAGCCCCCACGAAAATGCACCGAGTCTGTGTGGTGGGTGGACAATGGCCTGCTCTCACTTTAGCAGATGAATGGGAGACAATAAAATGTTATGCTGTATTTACACATGCGCATTCAAAACAACATTTAATGGGCATGAACACGAGCATGTGAACACGGTGTTTGTATTCATGCCCGTTGAACGTCTTGTTGAATGGAAGCCTGTAAACGCCTCGCTGTATGCTGGCCGCTTGTATATCCACATAAATAAATAAAATAAAAATGAATTAATTGCAGATGGAACTGTGGTCGAGGGTAATCCATTCAGTCTGTTTGGATGGTTCTGGGGCATCATGAACTTCATCTACCTTCTGTAAGTTTCTGATCATACTCATAAAAAATGTTAATGTTTTTTTTCACAATTTTCATATAGTTGATGACGCTGACGGCCGGGCGGTCCAATAGCTCACCAATTTCTTATAGTGAAAATCTGTTTCTAGTAAGAACACATTTTCTTTAAATAAAACTATTTTTTACTGAGTGCCTATACTACAACTAGAATTTACTGATAACAAATTTAATTGTCAGTTAAAACTAGTATAACACTTCATTCCATATCCTCCTGCGTACATCTGCACTTCTCATAGGACATAAGAAATAATCAAATATATTGTTAGTGTTTTAGTCGCCAACCAAAACACCATCAATAGATTTATTATTTCTTATGTCCTATGAGAAGTCTTTCTTCCAGAAAGTGGGTCAATGACATTAGGAAGCACACGGGTCCAAACTGTATGCAGAGGGCGAGGGACAGAACGTCCTGGAGAAATATGGAGGAGGCCTATGTCCGAAGACGGACTGATCAAGGGCTGTGATGGATGAGAAGTACAGATGTACGCAGGAGGCATAGATATATTATGGACGTTAAAAGGACGAAAAGATTTTCCTATTCCTATACAGCTTTCTTGCTAATAAAATAACTCAGTAAAATTAAGCAGAAAATTGTCATTCAGGAGAAGTAATTCCCGGAGTATTGGAACTTGGTTTAAACATCTCTTTTTGGTATACATATAAGGTTGAAGAAAACAAAAAGTCCTGATGAGGGATGGGGACTCTAAAGGTGACTTTTTACCGTTTTTCGCTCATTTCTTTTTTTTTTATTTATAATTAAATGGACTCTTGCTTGTGCGTTAGCACTGCATTTCCGCCAGTGTCAAGTGTAGTTTATTGGGAGAATCTATCCCAATCTCAGGGACTGTTTTTGGACAAGAACAAGAAGAGATTGAGGAATGCGGAGCCTCGTGGCAGGCACAAACGCGACGCGCGAAACCACACGAGACGTGTACTCGGGTCAGTTCCTGCAACGTGACTCCCCGCTCATTTCTTGAAGTATCAAAATGTTTTGTATAGACAAAATTAAACCTGACAAAATTTCCTACATAACAAGTGGTATGCACTTTTGTCATACGACTTAACCTTTGATGGCTACAGGAAGGGCCGAGAAAGTAACAGCATTTCAAATATTATGAAATTTGTATGGCGACCCTCATGGTTGCCATACTAATTTTCACCGTTAACCAAATCTGACTGGGTGCACTATGACATTTGTTCGAGGTCCATACCATACCCCTATACCCCTATCTGTCATAGTTTCCACCGGGCCGTTGACCTTGACCTTCTGAGGAAGTCGAAAATAATATTCCTTTTATAACCAGGGCATCCTTCCTTATGATGATCCCTAAAATCATTTTATTATACATTGGTTGGGGGAAACCCGGTGAAAAATTATCCGGGTGTTTATCTACTATCTATGGAAAGTGGTGAGGATCGACCAGATAATTTGTCAGGAAATTTTGTCCGAATTAATTTGTATACACAAAACTTTTTAAAACGACTTACAGATTCTGAGAAATAAGCGAAAATCTGAAAAAAGTTACCTTTAGAGGTAGGTACCTTTTCTTTTCTGGACTCTTTATTTTCGTCAGCCTTTCAAATCTCTGTTTCTGTAAGTAATTCAAAATAGCCTTAAAATTTCGTTACTATTTGGAATGGAGTATAGTTTGGATTGGACATGCATGGCATGCAAGACTAATCAATAATGAATTTGATACGGCTGAAAACTCGAATCGCTTAGTGTTGTACTGAAGTCTACATTATATTATAGACAGGGGTGACATTTACATTGTTCAACTAACCAAACAATGAAAATGATATTTAAATGGTCTAAGATACCATATTTTCATTGTAACCATGCAATTATGTGAAGGACCTTTGGCACCAGATGCATTATACTATATCTTACCTCTACACTTTTATAAAACTAACATATGTTTGTGTGTGTGCATGTACATAGAGTATACTTATATTTATTTAAAAAAAAAATTGATATGGTGTTTAGGTGTCCTTGACTCCAAATCGCCGATTTTGTCTGTCTATTTGTTTGTTCGAGCATCACACAAAAACTATTGAACCGATTTGATGAAACTTTTGTGTTTTGAAGCTTATGATTGGACTTAAGAGGGCTATCACAGTCCAGTGGCGCCCTCATCACATTAAAAAAGATTTCCCAATAAAGAAAGCCTAAATTAAAAAAGTGCTCAACACGAACACTACCTCATGCCTTCAAGCCATTGTTATACAATACTTTTATAGCAAGGAATATAATACTCCCTAGGCGGGAGTTTTATAGGTTCTAAACATTCCACTTTTAGACAATTTCGAATAAAAACAAAAGAGGCCGTTTATTTCTTTTTTTTTTCAAAATTTGTATGTTTAGACCTTTAAAAAACCTATAAAAGTATTCTTTGAAAATAGCTAAAGGCTTTTGTAGTTTTCGTGTTGAGCACTTTTTTAATTTAGGCTTTCTTTATTGAGAAATCTTTTTTAATGTGATGAGGGCGCCACTGGACTGTGATAGCCCCATAGAGAATTCACCGCTCCCCCTGGATAGCCCTCTTAATAACTGGTGGGTATATAGGGTCCTTCTTAATATGCTAAAGGTTTTTTAAGGTGACGATCAGACTCCCAGTACAACTTTATCTATGGGACAAAGCGACGGTCGAAATCGCGAATAAAATGCCAGCTGTTCCATTTAAAACTGCAATCCTATTCAACCAAAATGTATGGGACAGCAGATTTTTTCGTGATTAACTAGAGAAAGATGTTCAGTTTGATGGTCTAATCATCCTCTTAAAGAAACTGTCAGCATATTAAGTTGGTAAGTATAATTTTACTACGATGACGGATACCCGTGTGGAATTGTGGTTTAAGATTAGGGTTGCCAGCTCCCATTTTTTGTTTTAAAGGATTTGATAAGATTAAATAAAGGACATGGGATGAAAATAAAGGATATCATAAAAAAATTAATAAAATGCTATTTTGGTATCAGTAGCGACATTGTTAATAAAAAAAAACAATATTAATACGAAATGTAACGTAGTTTATTGTTAATCGAAGCCAAGTACCTAGGTAGTACGACCTAATTATTATTTTTGAATTTATAACTACTTGGTATTATTTTTGACTGCTCTAAGAGCTTCTTCGTTTTCTATAAAGAAATGATAATGCATGGCATTTTGAAGGATTTTATTTGTAGTTCTGCTTTTACAGTGTCAATATCTAATTTATTTCGGTTTTTGGTCTACATAATCCTACAAAAGGAAAAAATAAAGGACAAAGCATTTTCCTCTATTGAACATTTCGAATTAGGGGACAAGATCAATTTTTGGATCCTAAAAAGAGGACGTCCTTTAAAATAAAGGACGTCTGGCAACCCTAATTAAGATGCACCCAAAAAGTAGTCTCCTAATAAAATAATACTTAATTCATAATTATGTTCTTAGATTTCAGACTCTGATCAATCCAAACTTCAACAAGCACGGTGATAAGTATGTGCGGGACTTCAGGCCACCAGGCAGCGGGTTTGTATTACTTATTATATTATTCACCTTCAAATAATTCGGGCAGTAAAGATATTTTTAGGGTTCCGTACCCAAAGGGTGAAAACGGGACCCTATTACTAAGCCTACGTTGTCCGTCCGTCCGTCCGTCCGTCTGTCCGTCTGTCCGTCCGTCTGTCCTATTTACCTATTTAGGGCTGAAACTTTTGAACCGTAATAGCTAGATAGTTGAAATTTTCTCAGATTATGCGTTATTACGGCGAATTTGTTAACAAATAATTAAAATGTCAAAAAGTTAAAAATTAAGGGGGGTTCTCAACAAGAAGTTCGGAGTTCTGTGGTGGTGTGGCACGAAACCCTCGGTGCGCGAGTAGCCCGACTCGCACTTGACCGGTTTTCTTTAAGCAGTTGACTTGCAGTAGATTCGTTTCACTGATCCACGGAGGGCTTGGGTCCTTAGACACCTTTTATTCTGTTTTAACTTCACTTTTTATATAAAAAACTCGAATGATTACAATACCGGCCAATCTTTGAATCTCCTGTGAACTTTAAATTTTAACTATCAAAATAATGAAATTATTGTTTCAATCTACTTATTTTGTTATAAATCAGTTGTTGTGTATGAGGTTTTGTGCTAATTCATTAACACGTTGTAGGTACCTACTGTTTTTTAACCTAGCATTTTATACCTAACTTATAAAGGGTGGTGCAAAACACCCTAGTATAGTATAGTATACGTAAAGCGGTGGTTTAAACTATCAAACTGAACAACTTTCACTATGGAGACAACATTGAGGAAAAATTTCCGACTCGACTCGAATGTATAATACAGTAGACTCCATAGTGAAAGTGGTTCAGTTTAAAATGGTTTAAATAACAAACCATAAAAAAGTAAATTACCTAATACTAGTATATTTGAGGAGGCCTATGCGCAGTGTTGCCAGATCCAATTTTTAGAAATCCGTAGGTCAAGGTTGAAAAATCCATAGAAATCCGTAGATTACCTCTTGAAAAATCCGTAGATCTACAGACTTTTTTAAATGTTTTATCTGACTATTTTGGAGTGAACTGATAAAAAAAATCGCTCTAAATTGAAGAAGAAATTAGAAACTGACAAGTTTAAGCGTAGACAACATGAAAATCAATAAAATTTACTCTTTCTTTTCTGTTCTAACTTAACTTTCTGTTTCATTATTTCCATTATCAGACGGTGATAATGTCAGTCAGTACTTGTCACAGTGTCAGTACTTCTGTTATACACATGTTACAGTTAAATATTTCTGTCGTGTATGGACTTAAAGTTGAAGGAAGGATATTTTAGGAAACACAGTCGAATGCATGAAAAAAAAGTGAACTTGAATTGATTTATTTGCGACTGGATATCATTTTATGCAGCAAATTGACATTTAAAGCTAGAATTCAGAAGATTTATTACGGATAAATCCGTAGGTCTGGCAACACTGCCTATGCGTCTCTGGATGCGCAGAGTGAAGGTAAGAACTAATCGAAGAGTGTAACATTGCAACTAATGGATCTCTGCAAAAGGAAAATAATAATAATAAAATAATATTTTTTTATTAACACACCTATATTTTTCTTCGTTGTTGATCGAAATATTTTGATTGTCCATTTAGCATGATTACTATGTTTTCATTCCAGACCACCAAAGCCTCCGTCGAGAAAGTTCGGTGGCTTCGGGCCGTCTGGTTCCGGTCCATCTCCACCACCTATGGGTGGCGGCTGCTGTGGAAGTGGCGGTTGTGGATAATCATCCTGTGTGTAACCGTGGTATAACCACATTACTAATTATAGTGTACCTATGTAATTATTGCTAATATAATGTTGTTCTACTAAAATAACGCAAAATTAATCAAAGAATATAATTATATGTTATTTCAGTGATACGGTCACAAAACTGTGATTGGATTACAATTTAAACACAAAATACAGAAAATAATATGTTCTGGAATGTACTACCGCATCTAAAAAATATTAAACAGAATTAAATCAAAAATAAATTATTTTCGACATTATTTTAATGTTGAATATAGTTATTAGACTGCACCGTACCACTACTGGAATATAATCTAAGTATGTATAAAGATATTATATGTTATTGTAAATTAAATTCGAAGTCAAGGTGCAGTTGGAAAACTTGACCAAAATGGCAAAATAAGAAATTGCCCACGACATTGAATTGACAAAATTTCATTTTTCTAGCCACTGTTTTTAATGAAAAATATAAAAATAGGTTTAAATAAAAGAGATACGTATTTTTCCGATTTAATTTTTGCCCGATATTTCTATTTTTAATTTACTTTTCAATTTTCTGTAAAACGTAGGATTATGGCTAATACCTTAGCCGCAATAAAATTAAAAATAAAATCTGTCAAATACAATAGAAAGAGGCCAAGCAGGCAAAGGAATAAAATCTCATTCAACCTCTATTTTATTTTTCAGTATTTTTCAAATAACTCGAGAAATAATAGATAGAAAAATCTGATAATTTTGATATAAGCTTTGAATCACATAATCTCCAAATAGTTTTCTAATTTTATTACCTTTCTTAAAATGAAATGTTGTCAATTCCAGTTTATTTTTTGTTTTTGGTTTTGGTTTATTTATGCAAAATGGAACACAAATCTACAATCTAGGTCTAAAAAAACCGTGGCAAATTATTATACCCTATAATAATATATGACTTTATTAGCTCATTCATTTTTATTGGGTACAAGATTCTTGACCGCATATTTATGAGCAATAAGCATTAACTTCGGCATATATTACTATGTAAATATGTATAAATTTACTTAATACCACAATTATGGTCTTGGATTCTTATTGTTATTGATTTCTTAGATATTAATAATGATTATTAATATACAGGTAAAGAATTTTTTTTTTTTTAATTTTGACAATATTTACAGTGTAGGTACATTAACAATAATCTTAACAATAGCCTAGCCTAGTCAAACTGAGAAAAAACTTAAAAAAATAATAATAATTATAAAATAGAAAAAATAAGACATAAAGGCAAAGGAGCACAGGGTCCCGGGAGGGTCTTCGTCGAGCACATCTTCTACTCGGCTCATGCTAAATAGAAGATGTGCTCGAGGCTGCCGTCTTGTGGGAGTGTGCCGACGACGCTGGCAGCATTACCTCTTTGGATGGCGATTGATATCCGTTGCCCGAGGTACGCGCCAGCCCTTCGGTCGCCGGACACTTCGACCAATCGCGACGACAGCTCTTTGAATTATTAATATACTGTCCATGGAATTGAATTAGAATTGATTTGTATGTAAACTGGGCTAATAGTTTTAACCTACAATTCAGAATAACAATATTTGTGTAAATTGTTGTCGGGTAGCAATAAAAAGTCTACACCTACCATACATTTTTTTCCTACTTTCTACCATCAGTAGTCTACGGAAAATTTGTCTACAGCGGTTTGAATTCTTATAGAGTTGGTGCCTTTTCAAAAGTTCCGGCTGTTGGGTAGTAGCCGGCTCGGCGGTTCTAATCCTGGCCTGTATCACTAAGTTCTACGCAATTTATGTATGGTTGTATTTATCATTACCACTAGCTCCGGTGGTGAAGGAATAACATCTTGACGAAACCTGCATACCCGGGAATGGATAGAAAAATAGTTTGGGTATAGGTTTGTGTAAAATATGGGTCAGCTTGGGGCGAACACAATAGACCAGCAATGGTCGCAGTGTCAATAACGATCCTTGCTTGCAATAGTCCAGCCAACAATAATAAATTACCCGGAAGCCAGATGTGAAAGTGAAAAGGAACTTATTACTTCTTGATTTGTCAAAACGAATTCATTTCACATAAATTATTTTTTTTCAAACATGCTTGGAAATGTGAGCATTATTTTGACAACCTTCGAGATAAATCGAAATTGCTGTACTGGCCAAATACATGCGCGCAGCGGCCGGCAATGTTGTATGAAAATCCATATCTGTCGTGCACGCCGTGGAATGATCATACAAAGGCTGCATAACGCTAGATAACCTGTGGTTAAAGTTCTTAATAATCTGTGCTTCGTCGATACACTAGACATTTAAAAAAAAATTGCCATAGACACCACACCACACTCTTGTTCTTCCTTATCTATGAGCTTGACATGCTCGAGTGACAAGACTCACATCATTGACAGTTCTATCCGTTCATTATATAAAAAAAGTACTCTGTGCTATCCGTAAGCAAATTGCAGTTTATTTTTGAATATAAGATTATTATTTATTTACATTTAATGTATGAAAATCGGGGGTATTGTCGTGTTACCGTGTGCTAACGTGATATGGCGGAGAAGTGTTGCATTCCTGGCTATACGAGCGCAAAGCATTAAAGTGCGTCTTCACGCTTTTCCAAAAAGTGAGAAAAGATTCCAGACATGGCTAAAGTCTTTGAATGATCCTGCTTTGTATAAGCTAAACAAGAATGTGATTATATTGCGACGAAGAGTATGATGCAAACAGCTAAACACTTTGAAGCTAAGCTAACATCCGACAAAAGCCGGCAATGAGAGTCCAGTTTGTTCACACTCCTGATGCCTATCCTAATTCCTACATTATTTACGAGACGGGGACGACGGGAAGTGGTTAACCTACCAACTAAAAGCGATTTCAATGGTAGGTAAATCGAAACATTTTTTATTTAAAGATTAGGTAATGTTCATAAGGTTATTTTAGTGATGTGATGGATGTGACAATGTGAAATGTCGACTATCGATATTTGTGGTCATCCAGTCCTAACCTTAGATCAAAGTAAAATGAATGGATAGGCCCAAAGTGCTTTAAGTTGAAGCACGCAAAACTAGGGCACTTCAATACAAATTAGGGTACTTGGTCTGTCATCTCCAGCGTCGGTCTGGCCCCAGGGAACACCGGGACTTTTCCCGGTGGGCCGGTATCCCCGTGGGCCGGTCCGACCGGCCCAGCTCTTCTTCCCTATTCATTTTCATCCCACAGAAAATGCCACAGCTCAGCCCACTCCAGAATCTTTCTAGCTCACCCCATTCTTTGAATTTTTTTTAAAGTAACTTTAAAAAAAATTCAAGAAATTTATAATAAATAATAATCGACAACTAAGTAATTTTTTTTAAAGTCAGGGAAATTCAGAAAAATGTGCTTATTGCAAAATTGCGAGCTCGCTTCGCTCGTTCAGTTTTGTTTAGCTCTCTAATCATAAGTTTGGTTGAAGGACCTCCAAACCTGGAGAACCCTTTTGATCAAATTCAAAACAAGACCAAAATATGTTCAGTAAGTAACTGCTGAGTCGGAGGCCCCCTGCGTAGTCAAAATAATTATTTTGCGAATTTTCGAGCTCGTTCGCTCGCTCAATCTTTTTGTTTCACGAACGTATCTACTCGATTTCGGCATGAGCTGAAAGCTCCTGGTTTTAAATCCAGCATATCGCAGGGTCCTTCTTCATACGCTGACGGTTTAAGGAGATGATCAGACCATCAAACTGAGTAGGTAACTGTTTCCATGGGACCAATATCGAGATCTGGTGATCAAAATGGTCTAAATATCACAGGATCATCCCCCTAAAAAACACAATGTAGCAAATTCTCGACCTCGCTTCGCTCGCTCCTTGTTCTTGGTGGTATTGTAGCGTCCTAGTCCCAAGTCACATTGCAGTAAAATCTCGAGGTTGCTTCGCTCGCTCCTAATTCCCAACCTAGTCGTATTGGCATTACAGTAAATCTACGAGGTTGCTTCGCTCGCTCCTGGATTGTGTGGTCATTGTTTGCTTCGTCGCTCTTGATTTAAGACCTAGCCTTATTGGAGTAAAATCTCAAGCTCACTTAGCTCGCTCTAGGATTTACATAGATCTTTTATTGCAGATTTGGAATGGCCAAAATATCATAGTAAAATATCGAGCTCGCTTCACTCGCTCCTGGTTTTTAGTCGCTTATGGAACCATGATTCTTCTGTCACACGCGTTTTTTATTGTAACGCCCTATTCGTATTGTAGTAAAATCTCAAGAACGCTTCGCTAGCTCGGATATTTTAGATCGTGAAAAACTCGAGCTCGCTTCGCTCGCTCCGGCTCTCCTGGCTCCTAGATTGTTTTGCAACCTGACCTTGATCTATACCTAGCCTCTCTACGCCCTGGGAAAAATAATTGCTACGCCCATCCATGCACTTTCTTTTAACTTTGCCATAGTCGGGGTAAAAGTCAGTGGGCCGCTTGTTTAAATTTTCCCGGTAGTTTTTTGAGTCCCAGACCGACGCTGGTCATCTCAGTACATTTTCGAAGTAAAACTGTCAATTGTTTTGCCTCATTTTTCTGGTTTGAAATGTTTGCGTAAGGCCTGTCCATTCATTTTACTTTGGCCTAAGGTCCTAACCATGATAATGGTGATCAAGTGTAATTTTATCTTACATGTTTTTTTATTTATTTACAGCTCAAATTGCTTTATCCAAGCCCATCAGCACAATGACTACAACTGCAGATGCCGTCAACTTTTTTGATCAGTTACCTATTTGACAGTTGCAATGGTGGATGTCTTCCCTCATTAATTGAACAACTACGATTAAGAGTGTCTAGAAAAATTGGGTTTTCTTGTAGGTAAAGTAAAGGAATTTCTCGTTTTATGCTCGAATGATCCTACTTCCTTATTATCTTAATTTATTACCCGACTACGGCGAAGTCAAAAACAAGGTTATGATTTTTGACCGGTATGTGTATAATGTGTATGTATGTTCATCTGTTCCCTCATAATTAATTATTAGTTATTACTTTTAGAGACTGTTATTTCAAATTGTATTCACCAAGATGTTAATAAATGCCATAAAAGAAAACATAAGGACTAATGCCAAGTTTTTTACGACATGATATCTAACGCGATGCACTAGCGATTTAATTACACAAGATATATCTAGCGTCCATAATTGGATCTTACAAAGAGAAAGAATTGTATTCAAATGTTGTTCTGTACCTTACTTACCCCCCTCGTTCGGTTAAGGTCAGTTTCGCTATATGGCAGATTCAGTGGAGTCCCTGAAGGTTTTTACTTCGGAACCCGTCAAAACTACTCCGATTTCGATAAAAAATAATTAAATGAAGGTTATTTAAAATACTACAACCTTTACAGTTAAAAAATTGACGCTTTTTCTTTCGTATAGAAATATTTGAGCCAGTGTTACTTTAAAACTACATAATTATATAATATAACGGAAATCTGATAAACCACAGACAAGGATATTAGTTTCTGGATCGTGTTAAAAAAAAACATTAAGTTTATTTGGTTAATATTCAAAATTGAATCATACTTCGTTTGTATGGTTCGTATCTCAATTAAAATTGCCTCAATGTAAATGTCCTGTTCTTACATGAACTCGCAAGTTATGAATCATTTTTTCTTAAAATTTAAATTTTTTGGGTTACAACTTTTTACTTGACTGAGAGCGTCAATTTTTAAACTATAAAGGTTGTAGTATTTTAGATTGGAGAAGTTTTAAAAAAGCATGAAAATCAGAGTAGTTTTGACCGGTTCCGAAGCAATAGTACTTTTTAAAGCTACAGGTACTCGGTTAATTCGCGTTACGGCAGATTCTTTTTACGGTTAGGGCAGAAGTTGGCCCTAGTCCATTGATTATTATTACAAATATCTCGGAACTCAGTCCGAACTGGGATATAAAGGCTTGAAGTGCACGTAATGGTAATATTTTCATCTTTAAGCCTTTATATCTCCGTCCGGACTGAGTTTAGGGATAGGTAGGTATACATATTACATAATACGTTTTGTTTGTTACTTTATTCTGAAATAAAATATTTATGTTTGGTTGCTGCTTGCTGACTGCGCCAAAAACAACGCCGAAAAATAAGGCGCCAACCTTACATACAAAACCAGCCTTGTCTTTTGTAATACGTTCTTTACTGATCAAACTTTCAAAAAAAAAATACTCAAAAAATCTAGGGAAATATACTAGTCAAAATACAACTGTGATTGACACAATGGACGTTCAAAAATAGATACGTACACTCGAATAACATAACCCTCCTTCTGTCGCAGTCGGGTAAACTTGAGGCGATCTTGTGGGTCCCATGTGGTTCTCTTGTGTCATTTGAAATTGAGACTTTTTCCAGGTTATAAGTAAAATACTCTTTTCTAGGCTTTCCAAATTTACGTGAGATTCAGAATACCTATTTAAGATATTAACCCAAATAAACGAAATTGTTAATAAAGAGCATGTTTTATTAATTTCATCCTAGCTTTTCCCTGCTACTCCGAATCTATAAATTCGTATTTGCCACCGACAACCGGGATATTATAAGCTAGCAATAGTGATAGCTTATAATATTCCGGGTTGGTGGCAAATACGAATTTTGGGGTACAAACCCAGGTTCAGTTGATTGTGTGCAATACTATCGATGCGCTAGTATCGATACAATTGCACACAATCAATGAGTATTGAACATTCTGAGATATACTACTATCGATAGTGCGCACATCCCTAGTAGTGTTGCCATATGAATGCGGCTTTGGAGTATATGAATGTGTTTTTCTTCTGGCAACACTTCTTTGAGGTGTATCTCAGAGGAAGGATCTCCTTACTAAGGTGTATCGATACCCTCCCCCCCCGTACCCCTGTCATAGCGTTATTCCCCTCGCCCGAAAGATTCCAGTCTGTACGGTAGTACATATAATAGTCTGTGCTGTCGTGTTTAGCGGCCAAATAAATTACATACTAAACTCATATCTGTCGTATAATTTAAAAATGGAACGATCTTTTACTCCGTAACATGGCGACCAAGGAGGTAACTCATCAAAGGTTTTATTTAAATTTCGAACTGGCTTCCAAATAGAAAGCTGTTTATTGAAAAAAAAAAAAAATTGTTGTTCGTTGTTCGTCATTGATTTTGAAAAGAGTTTTAATTTCCGCGAATTGAGAAAAATTATTGATTTCATTTCCGCGCATTATTTGAGAAAAGTACTATACAAGCCTTGGCCGCAACTAGGCATTGATGGACTTACGTATGAGTGCCTCGGCTTCGCCTCGGCCCACATTTACACGTTCGTCCATCAATGCCTCTGTTGCTGGCCGCTGCAGTAATGTACTATATTGTAATAAGTACCTAATTCATAATAAATTCCATAACAGCAACAGCGTTCTAACAAGATTATGGTAAGTTTTAATAGGGTATTTGCCAACCTATTTTAGTCAAACGAGTCACATGTTGTGGATTGTTTCCTATGTATCAAATTGCGCAATAAATATATTTAAGTCAAATCAGCAACTCTTTATCAAATGTCAAAACGCGCGCTTTGTATGAACTTGGTATTGATCGAAAATTGTACTAAAATCATACTCAATTAATATAAATTACTCATAATTCTTTTTATAGTTTATCCTGTTATTAAAAAATATTAATAGTTATTAAATTCAAGCTTAAAAATGACTGAATATTTTTTTAATGAAAAGATAAAAATGAATTATATTTCAATTAGGTAGGCAAATACCCTATTCAGAAATAAAATTACGATAATGATAAGTAATCGTAAAAAATAGACTTTTCCTTGATTCTCTTTCAATGTAATTACAGTAAATGTTACTTTCGTGTTCGTCAAGATATTTATAGTTTGTAACTTAACTAATTATTTGTAAACTTTATTAATTATTATTAAATAAAATCTCTATAGGAATAATCGGGTAATTTCTTCTCGAATACCATTATTATTTAAACTATTATAAAACTGTAACAGAAGTGTGTCTGTACATTGAAGATATTTACAAAAAAAAAATTACGACATGGTTTTTATTTTTACGTGTCCCTGATTCCAAATCACCAATTTTTGGATTTTTTGTCTGTCTGTTTGTTTGTTTGTATGTTTGTTTGTTTGTTTGTTTGGGTGTTTGTTTGTTCGAGTATCACGCAAAAACTACTGAACCGATTTTGATGAAACTTTTTTTGTTTGATAGCTTATCATTTGACTTAAAATCTGGTATATAATTTATGCGGACGAAGTCGCGGGTAAAAGCTCGTTATTAATAAATGCTTTAGTTTGGAAGTCCGTCACAGGGGCAAGTCCGATTATTAGTATATCGGAAAGAAAGTAGCAATTTGCTTTTGAATTAGGTACGTGAACACTTGATCTAGATACTCAGATCGTGTCTTGTTAAATAATTGGTATATTATATAGGGTTCTTCTTAATATGCTGACACTTTACCAGACCGTCAAACTGAACAACTTTCTCTATGGAACCAACATCGAAAACGCGAAAAAAAATTCAGCTCTTCCATACAAAACTACAAACCTACTCGAGCCAAATGAATGGGACAGAAGATTTCTTTTTTTCGCGATTTTATGTTGGTCCTATAGAGAAAGTTGTTCAGTTTGATGGTCTGATCATCCCCTTAAAAAAGTGTCAGTATATTAAGAAGGACCCAGTATATAATAGTAGGCTTCGCATGCCACCCCCGAGAAAACGATAAAAATCGAGATGTGCCTTCATCTTTATTATTGTACGTAGGCCAGAAAGAGCGCGCATGACGTTTTTCTCGTTTAAACGCTTGTCGTGCGTGGCATGCTAGCCCTGCTGAACTCGAATGTTAATATTTGTGGTAAGTATACAAACCGAGATATTGAATGGTAGACGTACTTGCTCTGCTCCTATAATAAACTATAAATATACTATAAATATAATAACTAAACTTTTCCATAATATTTAAATCTACATGGACAGTAGACACCCTTTCTTAGTAAAAGGATTCCCCCAAATCCAATCCTAACCTGAACTATCTAGTAATAGATACTCTTTCTTATCATCATCATCATCATCATCTCAGCCGATGGACGTCCACTGCTGGACATAGGCCTCCCCCAAGGATCGCCATAACGACCGGTCCTGCGCTGCCCTCATCCAACGTTTTCCCGCCGCCTTCACCAGGTCGTCGGTCCACTCTTATACTGTGCCTGAACTAAAAACACTGAGGAAGGAGGTATATAACGTTAATAAATTAGCGCAAAACCTCATACACCCAACTGAATTATAACAAAATAATTAGATTGAGACAATAATTTCATTATTTTTATAGTAAAAGTTTTAAGTTATTCGCATTTTAATGTTTGAGGCAAAAATGATTTGTTATCATTTCAGCAATAAATGAAAGCGCTAACGTACTCATGGATACATTTTAATAATCTTGTTTTGGTAGTAAGTAAGGTGAGTGTGCCCGTGCGGTGGGTGGACATCGAGTTCAGAAATATTTTTACAAACAAATTATTTAATATTTTGAAAAAAATTACCTATGATGAAACCATGATAATTCGATTCTGCTCTCGATTCAAAACAAACTACTTTCTAGAAGTAGGAAGTGATATTTAAAGACAATTTTCCCTACCTATGTACACGTCTAAAAAAAAACCTGTCCCATACACTTGAGGCGAGTGTGAAATTTTTTTTCTCGGTTGGTTGGTTAAGAAGGTTGTAATTATGGTCTAAATAAACCACCCCTTTAAATATTACTAGGGTGTTTTGTTAAATCCTGTATAACTTATGTTCTATTATTTCAATTGAAATGTATCTACTTATGGCACAAAAGAGGATGTTGAAAATAAAACCACAACTATCTAACTCACAATATTTTATTAATGATATATTAATAATAAATGTATTTAAGTAACTTATATTAGGAAACTTGTTTTATACTATGTTTATTAATTCTTTAGTTTACTCAAACTTGAGGGTTAAAACAATAATTGCAGTTTAAAAATAGTAACTAACTTATACAATTTAATAGTAAGGACTGGCCTTGCGGTAGCATTTCCCCTCTGCCACGGTATTAGATCAATTAATCTTGCGCATTTACACTCAATTTTATACCTTATCCACAGAATAGGGTGATAGTATATATACTACAATATACTATATGTAGAACTATAGTTCTACATCCTTATCACTAAACGAGACCCTATAATAGCGAAACAATAATTTTGAACTTGGAACGTTTGGGGTTCACACGAGACTACTTTTCATGATTTTTAACATTCAAAATTAGAATCTAAAGTTATAGGGAATAAAATCCTCGCCCCCCGCAAAAAGTGGCAGAAAATTTTGATAGGAGAATGACACGCGTTACGCGTCCATACTATTAAATTGTCTAAGGTAATTAAATATAGGAAACCAGTTAAAAATGAATGACATTATCCTTAACAAGAGCGTGTCGGACCCATAGTTATATTGTCTAAGTAGTTGACCCACCAATAGCCCAATTATTTTCAAGTCTGTATCGGACACGTCCATGACAGGGTTCCGTAGGCTACGAATAAGACGAGTAAAATAAAAAAAAGAGTTAAATTCGAAATAAGTGAAGGTAAACTTCACAAGAAGAGATTTTTTGGCACTGATTGCGCTGCAACATCCGCTATAATTTCCATTGAAAGTGTTTTATTCGAGTTTTTATACTTCAGTAGTAATTATGGTACCTACCTACTCTGTGCTTCAGTATTTCAAGGGGGAGAAAGAAGTGCGCAGACCCAATTAATATAAACAAATATGCTCATACTTGTTTTTAAAATGTAAAACATATTTTTTTATTTAGTACTTATATAATAATAAATAAATAAAGCGCAATAAATATCCTATAATTATATTAAATAGTATTATCCAACGTGGAAAACCTGATAGGTAAAACGGCTACAGGCTCTGATGCATTTGGTTGATTGATGTATATGCTCCAAGTGCTCTTCTCCAAGTCAAATATTCCTGAAACAAATGATAAAGTCGTTGAGAAAATACTGAAATAACAAAACAGGGCCTCAATCGCCCTAAGTTTGAACGATACTACCAAAACAAAACGACAACCAAAAACGTTACGTTATGCACAATTCGTATCGCGCAAATTATATTAACGGTAACGATTTAGCTTTATTTCGGAAGATACGTTGGCGAAACGTTTGATGTCCGTTCGATCGAACTTTCTGTATTGTGCGATTTAACCGTTCAGAAAAAAAATTTCGCGATAGCATTTTTACTTCAGCTAAACCAAAACTAAACCAAAACCAAAGACGTTCCGTCCGAACGGTAAAACCGTATAAAATAGCGCAATTGAGGCCCAGGACAAGGAAATAATTTCCAAAATCGATAATTATACTGTATAGGGTCCTTCTTAATATGCTGACAATTTTTAAGGGGATGATCAGACCATCAAACTGAACAACTTTCTCTATGGCACCAACATCGAAAACGCAAAAAAAAATATCAACTGTTCCATTCAAAACTACAAACCTACTTGAGCCAAATGTATGGGACAGCTGATTTTTTTATCGTGATTTCAATGTTGGGCCCATAGAGAAAGTTGTTCAGTTTGATGGTCTGATTATCCCCTTAAAAATTGTCAGCATATTAAGAAGGACCCTGTACCTATACTTGGTATTTTATTCTAAAATCTCCAAACTATGTACACAGCGTACACAGACAGCTATGTAAAACACATAAAAACTAAAAGACGATTTGTGTAATTTAATAAAATCATACATTAAGGTGGTTTCAGTCCATACAAACGTTTGACGCACAATACGCGTAGACGGAATTCATGAAAGTAATATTTTATACATGGAAAAATAGTTTCATTATAAATTGCAAATGTTATTTGATACGCGACATCTAGATTTTCTAAACTATTTTTCCATATATACAAAGTCACTTATATTTATACCGTCTACGCGTATTGTGCGTCAAAGTTTTGTATAAAATTGACCCCTCTGCATCTGCGATCTTTTCCAAGTTCGCAAAGTTTTTGTATCAAAACTCGAAAACTGCGAATGTCTAAATAATGTTAATGTAAATAATTGTTTTGTTAATTTGCTGTTACCTGCAGCTATAGTCTTAATGACAGTGTTAGGTCGATCTTGGAAGATCTGGAACGCCTTCCCGCTCTTGTCGGAGAGTACGTCTTCCAGGTCCTTGCGACTGCGAGGCGGGGTGTGCCCGTGGATCGCTTGTAGGCGAGCCTTGCTACTGTCTATTATTGGCCCCATCACCTCTGTCACGGGGAGACGTTGGTATCTGTGGGGTTTCAAATTATCATTGTGTATAGTTTGTTTCACTTTCTAGTTTGTTCCACTTTCATGCCTGATTCATCCAATTAATCGTCAAGTGTCAGGCTTCAGGCGTCGAAATCGCGAAGAAAATATCAGCTATATGCGACCCAATACACATATATCTACAGGGTGAAATTGATATCATTGGCATCCTTTTAAACTAAGAGTCTACCCATCAAACTGAACAATTTTCACTATGGGAGCATAAAGATCGGAGCAAAAAAAAATCTGCTGTTGCATACATTTTGAGTCAAGGAGGCATTGCAGTTTAATATGGAACAGCTGATTATTTTGTTGCTCCGATCAGTTTGCTCCCATAGTGAAAGTTGTTCAGTTTGATGGGTAGACTCTTAGTTTAAAAGGATGCTAATGATATCAATTTCACCCTTAGGGTCCTTCTTAATATGCTGACACTTTTTTAAGGGGATGATCAGACCGTCAAACTGAACAACTTTCTCTATGGCACCAACATCGAAATCACGAAAAAAAAATCAGCTCTTCCATACAAAACTGCAAACCTACTCAAGCAAAATGTATGGGACAGCTGTTTTTTTTCGCGAATTCGATGTTGGTGAAAGTTGTTCAGTTTGATGGTCTGATCATCCTCTTAAAAAAGTGTCAGCATATTAAGAAGGACCCTGTATAGATTTGGGTCGAGTAGGATGACAGATTTGCAGACAGCAGATTTTTTTTTTCGCCGATATTTCTATGTTTGTATGGTTGGTAGAGAAAGTACACGAATTACAAGATTTATCCGAAAACATTATTTACTGTAAGTTGACCACTAACTTTGCCTCACCCCTTACCCTTATTTGGGAGAAGTTGACTTTGTTTGCAGTGGGATCCTATATAATGCGTATTACTTACCTACCTACGTGCTCTTAATTAGTAATAAGAAATAAAAAAGACTTACAGATTACAATGCACGAGCGCATCCTTGTCATACTTCTGAATGCTTAGCAAGGACTTGTCTCCCTTCAAATCTGGAGCCACCTCGATGTTCAAGAGTTGTCGCCCTTGAGGCTCCGACCACAGCATGTTGACTGAAAACCCGTTGGCGATGCCCAAACCCTTATCAAGAAGGATTCTTTCAGCGTCGGGGAAACTCTTTGCGGAGAGAAGAGACCGGGTGATGAACGTTCGTGCTGAAAGAAAACAATAATTTAGCATAAGAATTTTGATACATTCTGCTCTTGCAAACACAGATGTTTGCATATATTCCTGAGGATACAGAATAGTAGGATGACCTTTTTCAAACAAAAACACTGCCAATTATAAGCACTGACGGGGAGTTTGACTACGGGATCTATTTATTCCAAGCAGGGAATTTTGCAGTTGAGTCTAGTTAGTTGTCTGATAGTTAGGTAGGCGGAGGTGATTATAACGATTTAAATTGGACTTTTCCTGCATAAATAATTAAAAACGCTTTTTTTTTGTTAAAAATGTAACTGTGAAAGGACCGGGACAGTAGTTAGATAGCAGCTTTGGTAGTTAAAAGTTGGTCGGTGTCTTTTCTACTGAGTGTAGCTTTAGCGTAGTAACAAAAATCACTGCTTCTGGTGCTCTGGAGTACGGTTTTTGAAAGTCACATGCTTAAATATCAAAATTAGGTACTACGGAGATTATGCATCATTGGATCATGATTTCGAATCTCAAAATACTATTCCAATTTTTTACTAAGTAGGTACCTATTTAAAAAAGACAAACTGTAAGTTTTTAAATCCTCAGAATCTGTTTTACACATGTTTTACATCGCCGAAAGCAAAATTTGACGGTATATAGGTACTATAGCCCATAACCAACTTACGTGTATTCCCAGGCTTCAGCACAAGTGGACTGAGGGTATTGATGGAGAAGACCAGGCCGTTCTCGTTGTAGCCCATAGTGTACCCTGGCATGTGGCCAGCATAGCATAGTGATGCGAATCTTTCTTCGACAGCCTGCAATTTTAGGTCAATATTAGCCTCCAGCTGCTCCTGCCTGAAAAGCCTGAAGATAAGGATAACAAATAATGCCAAAATCATGGTGATTTGACAAAGATTTTTTTTGCATCACGTCCTAAGAATAATTTTCTTTACATAAGAGGTTTCCCTGATCGAAAGACCTTGACCCTTTCAGAGCCGCCTCACCTCTATTAAACTACGTCATTTTAGTGGGTATACCTATTTTTGACTGGCTTGTCCTTCAATATGCTACTGTGGTGCCTTCTAATCCAAGTGATATCATAAGAATTCGCACCAAATTTTATAAATTGGTCTTAAAATTTAAACTTCATAGCAAGTTTAGATCTTAATATTGTCTACCACACAATGGTAGGGTATGTGTCGCAACTAAAAATGACTTTAATTTATAAAGTAGATGCCAAGTAGAAGCATATTATAAGACAGACTTTTTCCTTTGGCTTTCCTTTGAACACATGTTTCATATGACTGTATTTTATAGAAAAAACTAGCGACCCGCCCCGGCTTCGCACGGGTGCAATTCTGATATAAACCTTCCTCATGAATCACTCTATCTAGTAAAAAAAAACCATCAAAATCCGTTGCGTTGTTTTAAAGATCTAAGCATAGGTACATAGGGACAAACCATGATTTGAATCTGGTTCATGGGATAGACAGACAGCGGGAAGCGACTCTGTTTTATACTATGTAGGTAGTGATAAGAAATATATAAGGCAAATAAAGCCGAAATATCCAACATCTTCTAGTAAAGTCTTTCAAATAACGAGAAGATAACTTCTAAGAACCAGCAAAATATGGCCCGGTTTGGCTTTCCAGATAAATTATTTTTCTCAAACATGCTTGGAAATGTGAGCATTATTTTGACAACCTTCTTCGAGATAAATCGAAATTGCTGTACTGGCCAAATACATGTGCGCAGCGGCCGGCAATGTTGTATGAAAATCCATATCTGTCGTGTTTAGCGGCCAAATAAATTACATACTAAACTCATATCTGTCGTGTAATTTAAAAATGGAACGATCTTTTACTCTGAAACATGGCGACCAAGGAGGTAACTCATCAAAGGTTTTATTTAAATTTCGAACTGGCTTGCAAATAGAAAGCTGTTTATTGAAAAATAAAAAAAATATTGTTGTTCGTTGTTTGTTATTGATTTTGAAAAGAGTTTTAATTTCCGCGAATTATTTGAGAAAATTTACTGTTTTAATTTCCGCGCATTGTTTGAGAAAAGTACTATACAAGCCTTGGCCACAACTAGGCATTGATGGACTTACGTATGTGTGCCTCGGCTTCGCCTCGGCCCACATTTACACGTTCGTCCATCAATGCCTCTGTTGCTGGCCGCTGCAGTAATGTACTATTGCATATGCATCATCTTTAGGTACAAACCCCAAGAGCTTGATCTTCCGGAGTAGGTATAACATGCGCAGAAAGGATGTAAAAATGGTTCAGTGTCTCGGAAAAGGCATCTTCAGTGTGTCCCAGGTAGCTCTGTAATTAAAAAAAACTTGTTTAATTGTTGTTTACAGGTAACTATAATAATATCACTGTTAACAATGGGATTGAATGCTCCGTATTGTGAACGCGGTAGGTAGGTAGGTACTAGTATCTGCAACAAACACTCATTTTGTTGAGGTAGCTACATAGGTATATGTGAAATAAAACGCTCTCGTCCCGTATACCGTTTATTAACAGACTGTCGGAAGTACAATCGAGCCTACCTCACCATATATTTATTATTTAAAACCTAACTACCGACATTACATATATTACACCTCCACCCTTAATTACTATTACTCAGCTTAAACTAAAATAACTGGGCACACATAACCATAATAATAGCTATTAGCTAATACAGACTACGGCTAAGACTCTAGAACTAATTTATATACAAAACACATTTAGATATTATTTTAGGCGTTAGATAAAGCGTTTAGTGGGAATCCTATGAGGGATTTTCCAAAAGCAAAAAAAAGTAAAAAGTTAGTTCCAAATTTCTCGATAGATGGCGTTGACAAGAGAGGGGTCGATTAGGTATGACCACCACTGGTAGCATGCCAACCCGCGATAGCCGTAATACGGCTTTATCACTTCTTTTATATCGTTCTTTTGCGCGCGAACGAACGAGATAAAAGACGCGATAAAGCCGTAACACGGCTATCTCGGGTTGGCATGCTACCAGTGCTGGTCTACCCAATATCGAACTGTACAAAAACATGTATAGTCATTCCTTACAGTCGCACACAGATTGCCACAAGAGTGACAGAGCTAGATTAGACGTAAATCTGTTAAACAAATGTCACCACTTTTTAAGCAAATTCAAGCAAAATTCGTTCCTAACGTAAGGAAATAGCGGAGTCTTCCAGCTGAAGGTCTGGTGACAAAATGGTTCAAGATGGTATCTGCACTGGTAGCATGCACACCCGCGATAGCCGTGATACGGCTTTATCACGTCTTTTATCTCGTTCCTTTGCGCGCGAAAGAACGAGATAAAATACGTGATAAAGCCGTATCACGGCTATCGCGGGTGTGCATGCTACCAGTGCTGTTTACTATTGACATTTCACTTATTCTAATAGGTGGTTGTCATAAGCGTGAATGGATGTCAAGTAGCGTTTCTATGTCTTGCTTTATATTATTAATCTACCCCTATATTTTATCTTTGAGTATGACCAATATAAGCTGACCACGCGCAGGGTGAATAACGTATAATGTCGCGCGACCACCTTATTTTGGTTTTGCTTAGCTTGATGTGTCGCCGTGTGTACAAACAAACCCTTTCTTATTGTTGTTGGTTTATTATAAACTATCTCCGGGGCTAGTATGCCAACCCACTATAGCGTGATATATCGCTATCACGCTTCCGCTCTCTTTCTATTTTCGCACGACACGAACGAACAAGATAAAAGATTTGACAGATGGATGTGTTAAATATCGCAATCGCGGGTTGGCGTGCGTACTAGCCCCGCTGTTGATGAAGTAGCGATTACAAGTTTCCCGGTTTATTTGTGTTTTTCTGTTAAGCCGGGTCCGCTGCGCCATGTTTTCGTGTTACGATGTTAGCAAACACGAAAACATGGCGCAGCGGACCCGGCTTTAGGTTTTTGTAGTTTGTTATTGTCGTTATATTCAAAATGGATACAAAGCCCATACAGCCACGTCCGATACTTGATTCATTGTTGACAGACAATAACACCGAGATTGTTAATAATAAACCGACAATAATATCAAAGGGTTTATACTGCGTCTTTTGATTAATAATATTCATAAATATACCATAGGTACCTAATCGACCCCTCTCTGTTCAACGCCATCTATCGAGAAATTATGAACTAGCTTTTTTTTTTCTCTGGAAAATCGACGGTTTGGGACGGTAACTGGAATTGTCCCTTGGTCCCTGGAGGAGGCCGAGCCCGAGTCCGACCGCAGCGCCTGCGTCGCCGGAGCCGACTCCTGCGACTGACCCGCCACGGGTTCTCCCAGGCGGTTTGACATAGGGAAACTAAATGGATTATTTAGTTTCCTACCGTACTCTTGTCCCTCATCCAGAGCGACGTCAAACCTGTGTCTTATTTGATCGATATGCCTATGATTAGTTGTGCCATCGGGGCGCGAGCGTTTTATTTTTTATTTGGTACTAATTAGTAATTACACCACAATTACACGCGATTTTTCTCTTAAAATGTTTACCCCGTCGCTATTGTGGAATAAAACGCTCTCGTCCCGTATACCGTTTATTAACAGACTGTCGGAAGTACAATCGAGCCTACCTCACAATATATTTATTATTTAAAACCTAACTACCGACATTACATATATTACAGTATACAGTGCCCTTTTCAAATGGACTGAATGATGAATAGACTAAAGCAGCGGTTCTCAATCTTTTTTGGTGACGGAACCCTTTTGGAAAGCGAAATACTTGACGGAACCCTACAATTAAAACAGTACCTAGTTTTTAAAAGTGTAGATATTCTTTATTTTATTAATAAAGAATACACTTTTAAAAACTACTTTTTTATT
Organism: Agonopterix subpropinquella; assembly: GCA_922987775.1. Lineage (NCBI taxonomy): Eukaryota > Metazoa > Arthropoda > Insecta > Lepidoptera > Depressariidae > Agonopterix > Agonopterix subpropinquella. The sequence goes on from OV277693.1 coordinate 34,390,076, forward strand.
GAAGGGTTCCGTCAAGTATTTCGCATAATAAAAGTACAATGTAATAGTTACTTATTACTTACTTAATAACAAGTATAATAATAGAAGATATTTAAAAAGAAAAAAAAATCTAGCTAATGGGAGGTATGAAACTGTTTTTAATTTTTCATCAATTGGTTGATATCAGGTTTGATAGAAAACAGTTGAAGTCTCATATCAGGTTCGGCGTCCAGTCTATTGCGGTATTTTGTTTTCGTGGCTGCATAGGTTGAGAATCCTGTTTCGCACAAATATGTTGTTGGGAACGGAATAGAGCCATTTTGGCAAGCATTGGATATTCATTTCTGCATCAAAAATCGTTGAGAGGCGTCGTTTTGAACAATGACTCCATACTTGTGTCCTATGACATTTCTAAAAGAGATTCATATATCTCGTTTGACATACTTTCGGCCAGAGAGAGGTGTTCAGATTTTTTTCTAAATTCTTGCGGAACCCCCTACAGGGAATCGTGGAACCCTAGGGTTCCGCGGAACACACTTTGAGTATGGCTGGACTAAAGAATCTACGTCCATGCTTCTGCAATCTCCGTGGGATAGACGGACGAATTAGTCGATGTGTGCATGTGTGCCATGTAGTACCAAGGTAGTACCTAACACCGAATACTTACCTACTACCAAAAACACTAATCCTAAAAAAATCCAATGAAACTTTTTCAACGTATGAACCAACTACAAAGCAAAACGCTCGGAGCTCCCATTTCTGAGCGAATATTTGTTTTTATTTAGTTTGGATTTCGACCTGAGTCCCCCGTTATTGAATACGGATTTAACTGGCCTTTTGACATGCGATCTCAACAGACTGGGAAATTTGTGACGTCACATCATTATAACTTATAACAACTCTGTAAAAATAATTATGGTAAAAACAAATGCGTTAATTTGGCTTTAGTACCTGATACCTATCCAGCGTACCTATCTAATAGCTATGCTAATACCTATCTACAACACGGGCGCATTAACTTGGCACCTGGCTCGCACGTGGCTCGGAATAATAAACTCGGAAAGAATAATTCGAAAATGCCAAAACGCAGGGACTTGGACGGGGACGGAAATGCTATGCTACGGCCTCGCACAGCGACGGCGGAGTCCCGCGGGGGGTAGCAGGAGAGATGTCAAATGCCAAGCCACGTGCGAGCCAGGTGCCAAGTTAATTCGCCCGTGTTGTAGTGTTATTTAATAGGTCTTGTCTGGTCTTGTCAATGAGTTTCTATAACCGGTACTATCGTCCAAAGATTTTTGGTGCGCTTGCTTTTATTTCACTTTCATTCTGTCCTTTTATTCTGTCTAGCACATTGGAAATATCACTGTTTAAACTAAAATGTACCTATATATTACGAGCATTTACCCGCGACTTCGTCCGCATAAATTATATACCTACCAGATTTTAAGTCACATCATAACATAAGCTATCAAACAAAAAAGTTTCATCAAAATCGGTTCAGTAGTTTTTGCGTGATGCTCGAACATACAAACACACAAACAAACAAACAAACAAACAGACAGACAACAAATCTAAAAATTTGTGATTTGGAGACATCTAAAAACCATATCGTAATCTTTTTTTTTTGTAAATATCTTCTTGGTCCTAGTTCAATGTACAGACCATAGAGAATTCACCGCTCCCCCTGGGTACAGACCAGACACACTTCTGTTACAGTTTTATAATAGTTTAGATTATGGTCATTTAAACATAGACATGGCCCGGGTTTGGATTCGCACGGACGACATGCCATGTAACCATGATTTTTTAGGGTTCCGTACCCAAAGGGTGAAAACGGGACCCTATTATTGAGCCTACGTTGTCCGTCCCTCCGTCTGTCCTACCTATTTAGGGCTGTAACTTTTGAACCGTGATAGCTAGATAGTTGAAATTTTCACAGAATGTGCGTTATTTTATTACGGCGTATGTGATAAATAATAAAAATGTCCAAAAGTTATAAATTTATGGGGGTCCTCATACAAGAAACTAGTTTTTATCTACGTTTTTTCTTCTCGCTCTATCGTAAAAACGTTAATATATACAAGCGTCAAACTTGATGTGATTATGGAGCAAACTCCACAGTATAACAACAAATAGTAAAAACCGGCCAAGTGTGAGTCGGTCTCATGCTAAAGGTACGGTGGGAGAAAAAAAATTGTAAGTTAACATGTGGCGGTGTGGTACGGAACACTCGGTGCGCGAGTAGCCGACTCGCACTTGCCAGGTTTTTTCTAACTTATGTACGTAATGCCGACTGCTCCCAAACGGTGAAGAGACAAATCATGGGGAAACCTGCAAACACTGAAGAAGAAATTCTGATGCGTTGCGTATAATGAAGTTTACCAATCCGCATTGGGCAAGCGTGGTGGACTAACACCCATACATCCTCCCTGAGGGAAGGCCTGTGCCCTGCAGTGGGACGTATTATAGGCTGATTATGGTTATACTTATGATAAATTTATGACGTTTGATGATGATAATGTCGAAACACGAATTACTCTCTAATTGGATTAAGTTGTGCATTGATTGCTATTCAGAAAGCATATTGAATGCTGCTATGTGTAACCAATTCTAGTTTAATTTTAGCAAACTGATTGCTTGGCTTTGTGAACATACAAACAGTAGGTAGTGTGAAAAGGACATGTACAGTGGCCACGAAAGTGGTTTATAGAATTTGGTAAAACTATATAGGTATATCTCCTAATCCGTATACTTATACTAATAATGCATAAATTCGAATATGAATTAGGAAGAGTAACATTAAAAAATAGCACTCCTGAAACGGATATCCGCCTCATACCCATACTCCATCCTTTATAATGTATATAGCCCAGTCATTTTACGGTTTGAGCCGGGACTAATTACTGATTGGTTTTTTTTTTCGGTACAGTATTTAAGAGCCAATTTGAGCATAAAAATGTACCAAAATTAAAAAAAAATCTCGTCAGCAACAGTTCCAAATTAAAAATTTTGGTATTATCTCGTTATAAAAAATCCTGATGGGCAATTTTTTTTGCGCATATTTAAGGCATTATCATTATACATAATTCAAACATGGTATAAATATTTTTGTCTACTTAGACGGTTTTGAAAAATACATTCGTCTTTTCTAATAAAAACCTATTTTTTTTAAATTTCAATGCCTATTTTAATGCTAAAAATAATTTATATTGTAAAATCTTATTCAAATGAGTGCATTGGTATTAATATTATTAATTTAAAAGCCTTCTGGGACACACAATTTTGATTTCTATGTTGCGTAGCAAATTTTTTTTTAATTTGGTTTAGGATATTATTTTTGTCACTAAATGGTGCCGGTTACAGTTTAAAAGTCCAATGAGCGTTTTTCTTTTCTTTTTTAATTTTAGTTCCTAAAAAACTCGACGGATCACATGATTATCGCTCCATAGAGACGTAGGCCTGATCCTGTCAAAATCATGTCAAGACTGTGCCTGACTTTTTTTTAAAGGCCAAGGGATCGCGCCCATACAACAATGTCAGACTTAAAAAGTTTTATATTTTCGATTAAAATGATTCGTAAATAATAAAATATTAAATAAAAAGATGAGTTGGCATCTTTCTCCCTCTTTATTATTTTAAAGAAACACATTTTGATATTTTGACTTTTATTCGCACAGACCGTAACGCCATCTATCGATCCACTAGAAAACCAAAAGAAAAACGCTCATTAGTAATTACTCCCTACCCCGCCTAACAAAACTCGGTAAAATGACTGGCCTAATATTTGATTATACTTGGCGGTCAGCCCCCACTCAACAAAACTTACTTTGCCCATCGAGTTGATGCCTATAGAACTGCATCCCCCGGTGTCATTCCGAGGTATGTGATTATCATTTATGGTGCCGATGATATCGTCCATTTGCAGCAGGAACAGCTGCAAAAAGAAGTATTGTAGGTTCAACAGTCGTGTGGTTCCGGCTTAAAATGGCCCACCCCAATTCTTCCCGTGGGTGTCGTACGAGACAACTAAGCGATTCAAGGTTTCTTATGCCGAGTCTATGTGGCGAAAGGCTAACCACTTCTTACCACTTGATACGTTATTCCATCATGAAACTTAAATTGCTAAATGTGACGAGCGTTGCTACAACTACATTCTTAAACAGAAAGCTGGTAGTTCTAACAATGTTCTGACCACCCCCCTAAATTTTACGGTCCTGAGTTTATGTACGAATGTAGCTTATTAGGTTGTAGCTGTATACTGCCTTCGATGAGAATTGATCTCGTCGATTCAACGTCAATCAACTCTATAATAGCACCCTTAGGCATAGATCGCTTAGAAATCTTAGAATTCGCGTGTTAGACGCTACTGTGGCTGCTCCACCCAGTTCACAGAAGAGATCGTGATCGATAAATTACGAGAATTCTATTTAATTTGTCATTTTGTTGGATATATACATTAGGTCTGATATTAAAGTTAATCTGAGTGATTATTTTTTACTCAGTATAACGAATTAACTGGAAATATTGTAGGTACTGCCGATGCAGTGGCCTTTGCAATGTGTACAATTATTGTTACATAAAGTCAGTAAAGGTAAGTGAGTAAGGTAAGGGATGATTTAAATAGTGTCAAAGATAGTCGGGTTTTTAGGTAGCTTGATCTCAGGATGCTCCACCCATGTCAAGCAGTGGAGACATATGAGTAAGTACTTAAAAATCCTATTGGACCCACTAGTGATACAAAGCAGTAGTGGGACCAACAGTCCGTAAGGGATTATGCTGGCTTATGGATTATGCAAAGCCTATTATGAGAGAGGCTTCGTTGGTTGCTGTGTTTTGGACTTCATTACTCATTTACTTCCATAGCATGGAATCAAGACGAAAGATATCCTATTCTTGTTCGGGCTGAAATTGGGCCATATTGTGTTTTATTTAAGATTTTTATGTTGACGATGCGTGTTGCAGATCTCCTGTATTTCATTGTTTTGACGAAGCATGTTGCTGATTTATGTCTGTTTGTGTATTCTTAAGAATATTTAAGAGGGTAGACTTATTTTTTCATATCCTGTAGGCACTATTTTGTACTTTGTAAACTAGACTCTAATACCTGGTAGAAAGGTACTCCAGCTCCATCAGAGACACCCTGGATCTCCTTCACATAATAAGGGAATCTCTTCTTCATGTTTGCCAATGTTTTATCGTACGCATCCCGTCCGACGTCGGTCTTGTATTCCCGCTCGAAGTCTCTCAGATTCTGATACGTGGCTACGAAGTCCTTGATCAGGGTGCCGAAGGTCCGACCCTGTAGATGTAGAAGATATTGATGGAGTTATTAAAACAAAATCTTATGTTTTTAAGGGTTCCGTACTAGATACTCTTTCTTATACTGTGGGTTCGTAATCAAATACTAAGCCTACGTCCATCTATCGGATAGATAGTTTACCCAGTCTAAACTATCCAGTAGTCAGCCCTGCACCAGTACTCAGCCTTTGTATAACATTAATTCCTTATAAATAGTGTTTGAATTTGTTTAAACGAAAACAGTAATATTTATTCAAATCCGTGTACTTTGATTGATAAGTACGCACACTTAAAGAACCAATAGCATCACAGGGTGCCGAGATATGCTCGTTAATTTGCACTGTCTCTCTTTAGCGATATGTCCACTATTGTACCAGTTGCAATTTTTTTAGAAGGATACATGTTCGAGATTTCAGCAAGTTTTTCTTATGATTTATTGAAAATGTCTTAGTTTATTATGTTATGCCAACTATAAAATAGATTCTTAGCGAGAATATAAGCTCAAAAAGCATGTTTATTCGCAAAATACGTATTAATTTGGGTGGTTGACTACTGGGTTTCTAATTTTTCAAGTTTATCCAATAGGCAGCCATGGGGTGGCTGACTACTGGTTTAAGGTGAATCCAGTAGACAGCCATGGGGGCTGACTGCTGGTTTATTGAAATTAATACAGTTACTAATGTTTGTCTTGCTAAATACATTGAAATAAACTCGTATAACATCAAAAAGTAATTTTACCAATAGTCGGCCACATTCAAATGTATGTGGCTGGCTGACTAATGGATCTATAAATCCAGTAGTCGGCCTTATGTACTGTTAGGGAAAATTGCACTTTAATGTGTTTTAATTAGGTCTATGTTTGTACGTAGTAACAAAGAGGCTGACTACAGGGTAGGAAAAGGCTGACTAGTGGTTAAATGCGACTGAGTACTGGTGAAAAGTGCCATATTTTGATTTATGTTGTTTTTTGCTATGATAAGATATTTAATTGCATTTTGTTAATTTATTTTGAAAATTTAATAAATAACCATCCAATTAATGACACGCAACTTTTTTTGTAGTTATAAACACATAAACTACGTTTAAATAAAGTTTAAATTTTCGTTACAAGGCTGACTACTGGGTGTTTTACCCTACGTATCTTTTCGAATACGTAGCTGGTTGAAATTTTCACAGAATAACAGATTCTTTATTTTAATGATTAGAGTTTGTATTGTAGTTCTAAAACTATGAGAACCCAGGGTTTAGGCGGATAGTCGTGTGGAAAACAAAGCAAAAACAAAATTTTAATAACTGTGTAAGTTAAGAGGGCACAAGTGGGTTACAAGCGCAGTGGCGCCCTCGTCACAATAATAAAGATTTCTCAATAAGGAAAGCCTAAATTAAAATAAAAGTAAAAAAAAACTTTTTAAAAACAAGCTTTTATTAAGGTTTACTAAAAAACAAAAAATAAGTAATTAATTGGGTATTTGACTACATTCAATATATTTTATTTTTATCTACTCAATAAAAAAAGGGTTAAAAAATAACGCTAAACTCCCATTTTCATTGAGTTTTTAGCTTGAATACTATTTTTAATAACAAGATAAACTATAAAAAGTAATGAAAATGTTGATGACGTCACAACTCAATATTTAGTACAAATCTTCATACAAAGCGCATGTTTTGACGTCCGATAAAGAGTAGCTGATTTGACTAGTTGTCAAGTAGCCAATTCTAGTGTGCCAATGCATTTGTAGTGGATATAGTTTACATTACACGAGCTTTTTCCCGCGACTTCGTCCGCATAAATTATATACCAGATTTTAAGTCAGATGATAAGCTATCAAACAAAAAAAGTTTCATCAAAATCGGTTCAGTAGTTTTTGCGTGATACTCGAACAAACAAACACCCAAACAAACAAACAAACAAATAAACAAACAAACAAACAAACAAACAAACAGACATTCAAAAAATCCAAAAATTGGTGATTTGGAATCAGGGACAGGTAAAAACCATCTCGTAATTTTTTTTGTAAATATCTTCAATGTACAGACACACTTCTGTTACAGTTTTATAATAGTTTAGAATGGGTCGATTCTAATAAAAGAAACTAGTGTCAAAGTTATCGCTAAAATGTAATACAATTATATTATGTTTAGTTAAATATCTAAAAGCTTGTCGCGCTTGAGGTCTTATAAGCAAGAATACAGTATACACGCGACAAGCTTTTTAGATATTTAACTAAACATAATATATAATTGTATTACATTTTAGCGATAATTTTGACACTAGTTTCTTTTATTAGAATCGACCCATGTAAACTATATCCACTATAAATGCATTGGCACACTTATTTTTTTATTTTTTAGTAAACCTTAATAAAAGCTTGTTTTTAAAAAGTTTTTTTTTTACTTTTAATTTTATTTTATCTTTTTAGTCATTTGCACTTTTTAAATGTTTCTTTTGCATTCAAACCTGCACGTGTATACAAAATAGCAAGCCAATGCTATGAACCGTTGAGGAGTTCCCTCGTACGGAGACATTCCTGGCTTCAGCACCAGATCTTGGTTTAAATGTTCGTTTTGCTATCAAAGCTGAACGTGTATACAAAATAGCAAGCCAATGCTATGAACCGTTGAGGAGTTCCCTCGTACGGAGACATTCCTGGCTTCAGCACCAGATCTTGGTTAAAATGTTCGTTTTGCTATCAAACCTGAACGCGTATACAAAATAGCAAGCCAATGCTATGAACCGAAGAGGAGTTCCCTCGTACGGAGACATTCCTGGCTGCAGCACCAGATCTTGGTTTAAATGTTCGTTTTGCTAACAAACCTGAACGTGTATACAAACAAAATAGGAAGCCAATGCTATGAACCGTTGAGGAGTTCCCTCGTACGGAGACATTCATGGCTTCAGCACCAGATCTTGGTTAAAATGTTCGTTTTGCTATCAAACCTGAAAGTGTATACCATATAGCAAGCCAATGCTAGAACCGTTGAGGAGTTCCCTCGTACGGAGACATTCCTGGCTGCAGCACCAGATCTTGGTTAAAATGTTCGTTTTGCTATCAAACCTGAACGTGTATACAAACAAAATAGGAAGCCAATGCTATGAACCGTTGAGGAGTTCCCTCGTACGGAGACATTCATGGCTTCAGCACCAGATCTTGGTTAAAATGTTCGTTTTGCTATCAAACCTGAACGCGTATACAAAATAGCAAGCCAATGCTATGAACCGTTGAGGAGTTCCCTCGAACGGAGACATTCCTGGCTTTAGCACCAGATCTTGGTTAAAATGTTCGTTTTGCTATCAAACCTGAACGTGTATACAAACAAAATAGGAAGCCAATGCTATGAACCGTTGAGGAGTTCCCTCGTACGGAGACATTCATGGCTTCAGCACCAGATCTTGGTTAAAATGTTCGTTTTGCTATCAAACCTGAACGTGTATACAAACAAAATAGGAAGCCAATGCTATGAACCGTTGAGGAGTTCCCTCGTACGGAGACATTCATGGCTTCAGCACCAGATCTTGGTTAAAATGTTCGTTTTGCTATCAAACTTGAACGCGTATACAAAATAGCAAGCCAATGCTATGAACCGTTGAGGAGTTCCCTCGAACGGAGACATTCCTGGCTTCAGCACCAGATCTTGGTTAAAATGTTCGTTTTGCTATCAAACCTGAACGTGTATACAAACAAAATAGGAAGCCAATGCTATGAACCGTTGAGGAGTTCCCTCGTACGGAGACATTCATGGCTTCAGCACCAGATCTTGGTTAAAATGTTCGTTTTGCTATCAAACCTGAAAGTGTATACCATATAGCAAGCCAATGCTAGAACCGTTGAGGAGTTCCCTCGTACGGAGACATTCCTGGCTGCAGCACCAGATCTTGGTTAAAATGTTCGTTTTGCTATCAAACCTGAACGTGTATACAAACAAAATAGGAAGCCAATGCTATGAACCGTTGAGGAGTTCCCTCGTACGGAGACATTCATGGCTTCAGCACCAGATCTTGGTTAAAATGTTCGTTTTGCTATCAAACCTGAACGCGTATACAAAATAGCAAGCCAATGCTATGAACCGTTGAGGAGTTCCCTCGAACGGAGACATTCCTGGCTTCAGCACCAGATCTTGGTTAAAATGTTCGTTTTGCTATCAAACCTGAACGTGTATACCATATAGCAAGCCAATGCTAGAACCGTTGAGGAGTTCCCTCTTACGGAGACATTCCTGGCTGCAGCACCAGATCTTGGTTAAAATGTTCGTTTTGCTATCAAACCTGAACGTGTATACAAACAAAATCGGAAGCCAATGCTATGAACCGTTGAGGAGTTCCCTCGTACGGAGACATTCATGGCTTCAGCACCAGATCTTGGTTAAAATGTTCGTTTTGCTATCAAACCTGAACGCGTATACAAAATAGCAAGCCAATGCTATGAACCGTTGAGGAGTTCCCTCGTACGGAGACATTCCTGGCTTCAGCACCAGATCTTGGTTAAAATGTTCGTTTTGCTATCAAACCTGAACGTGTATACAAACAAAATAGGAAGCCAATGCTATGAACCGTTGAGGAGTTCCCTCGTACGGAGACATTCATGGCTTCAGCACCAGATCTTGGTTAAAATGTTCGTTTTGCTATCAAACCTGAACGCGTATACCATATAGCAAGCCAATGCTATGAACCGAAGAGGAGTTCCCTCGTACGGAGACATTCCTGGCTGCAGCACCAGATCTTGGTTAAAATGTTCGTTTTGCTATCAAACCTGAACGTGTATACAAACAAAATAGGAAGCAAATAGGAGTACGACTACCAGTTATGAACAGACAGTATTCGATGAAGCGACAATCTAATCTAAGTGTTGACTGTCGCAGCAACATGGGAACCCAGTGGTTATGTATCGTTTTTAGAAACAAGATCCATCTGGTGGACAACTTGCTACCAGTTATATAAGGTCGTTAACATGTTGTATATATACATATATACCTACATTATTTTTAAAGGCCAATGTCAATGCTAATACGAAATGCAAATAACCTTGTCATATTCAATTTTATTTACTCTCATTTCAATAGTAGGTAGGTAAGTCCACTTCAAAGTCACAAAAATACGTGAGCACAAAACCTGAATAACGCGCTCTCATCTCAATTGTTAGCGACGTTTTCGAATGGTAGTTATTATCCTAGATTTTACATTGCTCCCGTCCGCATCCGCCCGTCTTAAGAGGCATAGTTATAGACTTATAGTAGGTAAACGCTGGGCCGGACCATATTTTGCTGGTTTTTAGAAGCTATCTTCTCGTTATTTGAAAGACATACAAATTAATGAAAAATACAGCAATGATCTTCAACATCTCAGCTTTATTTGTTATGAAGTTATTTCTTATGTTTATAATTTATATATAAAATACATATGAAACCTGTGTTCAAAGGAAAGCCTACATGACTCACGAATAATCTAAACTATTATAAAACTGTAACAGAAGTGTGTCTGTACATTGAAGATATTTACAAAAAAAAGATTATGATATGGTTTTTAGGCTTCCCTGATTCCAAATCACAAATTTTTGGTTTTTTTGTCTGTCTGTTTGTTTGTTTGTTTGTTTGTTCGTTTGTTTGTTTGTTTGTTTGTTTGTTTGGGTGTTTGTTTGTTCGAGTATCACGCAAAAACTACTGAACCGATTTTGATGAAACTTTTTTTGTTTGATAGCTTATCATCTGACTTAAAATCTGGTATATAATTTATGCGGACGAAGTCGCGGGTAAAAGCTCGTACTTATTAAGTATACTTAATTACATATGAATTATTAACCAAGTATATTTAACTGTTAGGTAAGTACTAATACCTAATGTATTAACAGGTACGTAGGTACAACTTTTAGTTTCATAAAACAATAATTAAAAAACATGTAAAATAGTGAAAAGTAAATCAATTCGCCAGAATATAATGGGTAACAATTCGCTAAGAATCATATATAAAACTAAAACGAGGAGGATGCAGAAGATGCTGACATGTTCATACATTATAATATTGGGAAAGTATAGGTACATTTTTTCAATACGTAGGTACCGTGCCTGCCTACTAGAACACGTGCATAGGGTGTCCATCTCTTTTAATTTTATTTATTGATGAAGCTAAGGTAGATAACGCCAATCAACCTTGTAATAATCATTCGCACTATTTTAATACAATTAAAGAAATAAATAATGCAACGCTAGCGAACCGATTATATGAAGGTTAACAAATATATAATTTAATACGACTATCTAAAAACACAAAAAACAAAATACTGCCTATTAGTCCTTAGACCATAAAACAAAAAATTTGAGCTGACTTAAAATAATGTATGGGACAGCGGATTTTTTTAAATTTCTCTCTCTATATTATTGCTCCATAGTGATAGTTTGGTCTAACTAAAACATGAACTAAAACATCCGTTGGTCTCAGAGTAAAAATTGTCACGACCGACGTGACTTGCCTTTACCACAGATAATATACCTTTACCATAGAATAACTACTAATACATTATTCTTATGCCTTTACACTATGTTAAAGTATGCGCATTTAAGTTTTGGTTTGTCTGTTGGAGTTTGTTTCTCTAGCAAAATACTTACAGGGTGTAACAGAAAGATGTCGGTGCTTGATCTTCAAACCATCAAACTGAATAACTTTCACTTCGAAGACGTCATTGAAATTGAGGACAAAATTAATGATACTGACCACATCAAATCCGATGTCGTAATGGGATCCTCTGACGAAGAGCACAGGCACTGCCTTACGTCTGCCTATCTTCTCTTCGCATAGCACTCCTCCTATAACGAAACAATATACTATTAGATACTTATCTATAGTTATAAAAGAGTTCCGTGACTGACTGACTGACAACGCAAACCGCTGAAGATAGAAACATGAAAGGAATATACATATTCCACAGAGGATGTACTAAAAAAGGATTTTTCGAAAATCGACCCCAGGGGTAATCCACGCGAAAAAGTCGCAGGTCAACAGCTCGTTAGCGCTCTTACAGACGAGCGGCTCTTTGCTGTCGCCCCATGGGTCGCAGAGGGTTGCGCTATAGAGACTTCAGCCGCGACACACGGCGATCGCAAAGTGTGGCTCGTCTGTTAGAGCGCTAAGTCGGGGATATCTAGGGATTTTTGTATGGAGTAGGTCGCATTAATTGCACTTTAGGTGATAATTTGGAATACAGTACATAAATACCTGAAAAACATAAATTTCTCAATAATCCCCGATGTTTTACTATGTATTATTGAATATGTACATACTTATACATATTTGGCGCATCCTGGGCAGTCAGCCCCGTACCATAAATAATTACCTAGTATTAAAACATTAAGAATACCTATATGAATGAACAAAATGTATTATTATCGTCTCTGTGTTTAAAATGCCAATCAATGATATTTATTAATTAGGTATATTTTATTTCAAATTGTGAGAAAAAATGAAAGTAGGAACAACTATAATTTTAAAGTATACGGGATTGTAGAGTTTCTGGCTGGTTTCTGGTCACATACTCGTATTATTTACAGCCTTACGAAGCAGAGGTAGGGGGTGTAACAAAACACCCTTATAATAGGCGACACACGGCAACTGCAAAATGTAGCTCGTCTGTAAGAGCCCTAAGAGCGCTAAGACGTGTATATTCGCATTGCTTTACAAGGGCCGTTTTAACAGGAAAAAGGAATCGTAGCAAAAAAGTAAAAACGATGCTTTTTAGGGTTCCGTACCCAAATGGTGAAAACGGGACCCTATTACTAAGCCTACGTTGTCCGTCCGTCCGTCTGTCCTACCTATCAGGGCTGTAACATTTGAACCGTAATAGCTAGATTGTTGAAATTTTCTCAGATTATGCGTTATTACGGCGGATTTGTTAACAAATAATAAAAATGTCAAAAAGTTAAAAATTAAGGGGGGTCCTCAACAAGAAACTAGTTTTTATCAACGTTTTTTCTTCACGCGCTATCGTTAAAACGGTAATACATACAAGCGTCAAACTTAGTGTGATTATAGAGCAAACTCTACAGAATAACAAAAAAGACTAAAAATCAGCCAAGTGTGAGTCGGTCTCGCGCTATAGGTCCCGGACAAAAAAAGTTTTTTTCTTAGTTAATAATGTTGTGTTCTGGTGGTGGTGTGGTACGGAACCCTCGGTGCGCGAATAGCCCGACTCGCATTTGATAGTGCTTTCTTGGGATCATTACAATATATGTGCCTGTGAACGTTATTTATTATTTATTATTATTTAATAAAACAAATGCTATCTATAATTTATTATTACATCTGTTAAATATCTAGATACAATAGTTCATTTAGATTTTGATATTCGATATAGGCAATAGTCTATACCTACATGCCAGCTTCCTGTATTCGATAGACTCTAACATGACTCTAACTCTAACCTGTTAGAAATTGACACCCTACCCAGTAGAGTATCAATTTTGTTCTCCGTCTCACACAAATCTATTTCGAAACCTTTGTAATAAATATCAATGTTACAAATAATGTTCTTCATTGAGAGTTTGTTTTTCCATTTGTTTAATAGATCCTGATTTATTGGTATGCACATAACTAAAAGCTTTTTTTGGTAACATCTCTGATTAATTCAGAAAAATGCTTCCAAATGACTGAAAAAACTTGACTTAATATTTGTTAATGACATTTTGATGAGTCCTACGAATACATCAAATATATAATTAAATAGAGTAGATCACATAATAATAAGTGACCTCAGTGGGTCTACCGGAGTTACCATGTACGATAGTGTCGGATCGTTTACATTCATACTTTGTAATTCCTTAAGAGTCCTTTTACCGTCCAGTGGCGCCCTCATCACAATATTAAAGATTTCTCTATGGAGAAATGAATAAATTGGTCAACGAAAACCCAAAATGAAAAAGTGCTAATCCAACTTACTCCAAAAGCCTAGAAGCTATTTTTATAGAAAACCTACTTTTATAGGTTCTAAACATTCCACTTTTAAGAATACCTATCGAAATAAATGTAAGTCCCCGTATTTTTTCTTTGTTCTTTATATGTTTAAACCTTAGACTAATTATATCGGGACGCGTAACCACGTGTCATTCTACTAACAAACTTTCTGCCACTTTTTGCGGGGGGCGAGGTAACATGTTAACCGCAACTTTGGATTTTATTCCCTATGACTTTAGATTCTAATTTTGAATGTTCAAAATCATGAAAAGTAGTCTCGTGTAAACCCCAAACGTTCTAAGTTCAAAATTATTGTTTTGCAATAATAGGCTGTCTAGTTTAGTGATAAGTTATAAAATTGAATGTAAATGCGCAAGATTAATTGATCTAATACCGTGGCAGAGGGGAAATGCTACCGCAAGGCCGATCCGGATATAATTAGTCTAAGGTTTAAACCTATAAAAGCATTGTATAAAAAAAATAGCCTAAGGCTTTTGTAATAAGTTGGAGTAGGTAGCACTTTTTTTATTATGTTTTTGTTATTGAGAAATCTTTAATATTGTGATGAGGTCGCCACTGAACGGTAAAAGGACTCTTAAAGAAAACGATAAAAATTGTTAAAGTCCGTAACAGATTCTAGGAATTGGAAATTGTTCTATGTATTATTGTAAGTGTATACCTACGTATATATAATGTATGTATACATAATTTACGTTTCACGCTAGTCTGTACGTTTAGTAATTTGGCAGCATAAATAATTATACTCAATTTAGGTAAACAATATATTGGCATATTCCACAGAGCTCCCAAACCATTGTTCTCAAAACTCCGACCGTCCATATATTCGCATAATTATTCTCAGGTAGTCAAACATTAAAATATTAACGTTTCTTTGCTTTTGTTCCACCCAGCAGCGCCAGCGCAGCGCATGAATAGGGAACATAACGTGAATATTATATTACCTACAGCTTTAGGAAAAATGACGCAATTTCACTATGGTATTAGGGAATATAATTCGGAGTGCGCTCCATACAAACGAAGTCTGGTATAACGTGCCAGGTACATGAACAATTTTGTAAAAACTCACACCACGTGGCCTGTATCCACCAATGTGTCAAATTCGAACAAACCAGCACGTGGTGTGAGTAACTACAAAATTGCATAAAAGAAGATATCTAACTCGTAGTTAAGTACTACGATAACATGGGCCGCGGTCATACTGATAATGATGAACCAATTCGGTACCGATGTCAAGTTTTTTTTTTTCTTATATTTTTTACGGATAGTATTAGACATAAGTTTAAGAAACCAATTTCATCTTTATTGTGATTCGTCATCGAGTTTATCAAAAAGATTTATTTAAGTATCTGAAAGAAAACAAAAAGGTATAGAAATTAGATCTTAGTGATAAAAAAGGTCGTCGGGTGCATCCCCGCGAGACATGGTGCCAAGCATGCTGGCAGGCTGGCCAAGAAAGCTGCCAGCTCTACGGTCATCGCTCTACGGTCTCTGCGGTCGCCGAGACGCATCTATAACTCTTTAATAATTTTTTTGGCTTCTGGGCCCCAAGGACCCAACGTTTCGAAGCCAATCGGTGTAAACATGAAGCATCCTGAGATTCCTTCATACTTCCACACTGAAACAAGAGCCCGACAACATCAACGAAACAATGAAATACATCATGAATGACAGGGCCGAATGACGGGGGTTGCGACCGGTGCTTTTGCGGCAAGACAGACCATGGTGGTTTATCAAAATAAAATAATTTTTAAATTGTTTACTGTGAACACAAAAAATTCTGAACATGAACACTGCGAATGTGGAGCGAAGAAGAGTTCACGCGCGAACAACCTTTTTAGTCATCTCGGAGAATATCCACGGGATGAAATGGGGATGTCTATAATATTCTAAACCGGCATTCTAAACATTGTATTGTCATATAGAGGTAGATATAAAAAACTAAACGGTCCATTTTAATAAAAATTTTAACGAAATTATATGAGGAGCTTTTATCACCGACTGTATGAAGTATAAATGGAGGTAAGAATTTGAAAAATTGTGTATAAAGAGCCTTCTATGGCGTCTTTACCATTTTCAAGGTGAACAAATAGATTAAGAAGACATTACATTTATTACATTACATTTACATATGTTACCGATAATATATATACACCTACATCACATTTTGCCACTTTCGACTCTTTCCAAAAACTCTTTCCTCGCTAGCGGATAAAATACTTCTGCTGACAACTGATCCAGACAGATATTCTGTGTCGGTATGTGCCCCTTTAGGTACCTCCGACCACTGTCTGGTGAAAACTGTATCCGTATACTCCCCACCTGATCAGGGCCATTGTGGTAAGAGACGGGTGTGGCGATACAGGTCAGCAGATTGGGACGAGATGCGACACTTCTTTGCTTCCTATCCTTGGCGGCAAACCTGCTTTTCTTCAGGGGAATCGTCGAGCGCTGCGAACGCGGTTGCCGAAGTGATACGTCAGGGTATGGAATATTTTATTCCGTACTCTGACGTGTCAACCGGCGCCAAAGCTCGCCCATGGTTCAACGCTGATTGTTCTCGTGCTGAGGTGCTAAAACAGTCAGCGTATATGTCCTGGGCTGATGCTCGAAAGCAGAAGGCTCCGAACACAGAAAAACTGAAGAAAGCTTACAACAAAGCCGCCAAGTCTTGCAAAAAGGTGTTGCGAAAAGCCCGGTTCGACCATATAGGTCGTATAGGGGCTAAGCTTGCCTCCTATCCAGCTGGCAGCAAAGCGTTTTGGTCGCTTGCCAAAGCAGTGGAAGCAAACTTCGGCCGTCCCTCCCTGCCACCGCTAATAAAACCTGACGGATCGCTAGCTCACTCGGCGGAGGAGAAAGCAAATTTATTTGCTAATCTTTTTGCCGGGAATTCGCATCTGGAGAACTCAGATATAACACCACCTACCATTCCTCGTACTGAATGCTCAATGGCATCAGTTTACATTCGCCAAAAAGAGGTTCTTAAAATCCTGCGTTCTCTAGACGTGAACAAGGCTAGCGGACCCGACGGAATCCCAGCGATTGTCCTACGCACCTGTGCTCCAGAGTTGTCTCCTGTTTTAACACGCCTGTATCGCCTCTCACTTAAGACTGCGGTAGTCCCAAGGTCATGGAAGCTTGCCAACGTGCAACCCGTGCCCAAAAAAGGCAGTCGTGCCGACCCTGTCAACTATAGACCAATATCAGTCACTTCCATACTCTGCAAGACTATGGAACGTGTACTTAACAACCGGCTCCTGGCATACCTGGAACATAACGACCTCCTCAGTGACCGTCAGTATGGGTTCCGCCCAGGACGGTACACGGGGGATCTTCTTGTGTATGCCACTCATCTGTGGAGCGAGGCTGTCGAGAGATACGGGGAGGCACTTGCCGTGTCTCTTGACATATCCAAAGCCTTTGACAGGGTCTGGCATGCAAGCCTTTTAAGCAAGCTTCCTTCATATGGAATTCCGATTGACCTATGCAACTGGATAGCTGACTTCTTGAGCGAACGATCCATTCGAGTACTCATTGATGGATACTCATCGGATCAAATGGCTATTAATGCCGGTGTTCCTCAAGGGTCAGTTCTGTCAGCCACTTTATTTCTGCTGCATATAAACGACATGCTTGTGCCCGGAACCTTTGGGTATGCAGACGACAGCACTGTTGCTGACAGATATCTGTCCGGTGCAGGGGTCAAATTGGACGTTACTCAGTCTTGTCGAGAGGCCATGGTGCAGCGAATAAACTTGGCCCTTGAATCTGTGTCCGACTGGGGTGATACTAATCGGGTCAGTTTCAACGCAAGCAAAACACAGGCGTGCCTTTTCTCCACAAAACGGAGTCCCTTCGCTTTGACCCCGACTTTCCGAAATGTGTCCATACCGATAGCTGATCGCCTGGAGCTCCTTGGCATTAACATATCGTCCGATCTGAATTTCGGACGGTACATTGAGTCCATGGCGAAAACCGCAGCGAAAAAACTGGGCGTCCTCTCGAAGGTCAGACGGTACTTTACTCCGGGACAGCTTCTACAACTTTATCAAGCACAAGTCCGATCGTGTATGGAGTACTGCTGCCATCTCTGGGACGGGTCTGCCCAATACCAGCTGGCCGCGCTGGACTCAATCGACAGGCGTGCCAGGAAGCTCATAGGTGATCCAACCTCGGTGGCGAAGCTACAAAGTCTTGAGCATCGTCGCAAGGTAGCCTGTCTGTCTGTTTTTTATAGGATACATTTCGGAGAGTGTGCGACTGAATTACACGATCTGATACCACCGTCTCCCTTTCATCTGCGGGGGACGAGACGCAGACTGGGTTTCCACCCCTATGTCGTTGACCTACCAGCAATTCGCACGAAGAAGTTTGCTTCTTCTTTTATAATGCGCACGGCTAAGGAGTGGAATGCCCTGCCTGCGGACCTGTTCCCTGAGCAATACAACCTGGGCCTCTTCAAGGCGAGAGTGAATAGGCATCTTTCTAGGTAAGCATGCTACATCTTCGGCCTCATCATCACTCAACATCAGGTGAGATTGGGGTCAAATGCTTACCTATCACACATAAAAAAAAAAAAAAAAAATACACTTTTGCACTCCGATTTCGAATGATAAACAGAATCTTTCCAAGCTTGTGAAGTGAAAAATATTTTAACCTAGGTTCACCTCGATCGAGGATAATAGCCGGCAAACAATAAGTTGGCAAAACTTGACTGCTCACAACAAAATTTGTAGGCGAAAGCGCTACTGCGCACAGAATCTAAGAATCTAGATTTTTTCTCTTGTCATATACCTAGTTAGATTTTTAATAGTTTTGTATTCAAATAGTTTGAAACAGTTGCTTTCAAATGATAGTATATTTTGTTTACGCTTGCTACAACCCTACTAAATGAAAAGCTTGTTAAACCCTTGAAGGGTATTTCGTAGTAGTAGCATAGTTTTTGCCCATCAGCATAGCCGTACGAAAAATGTTAAATTAAGCCTGCATGAATTAAAAAAAAATTCACTGATACATCATTAAACAATTTATTCGATAATAACTAAAAAAATACATTAAAAATTCCGTGCGACTTTGCTCTTAGGTAATAAGCTCGTCTGCCTAAGCCTAAAATTGTATAAATAGGTAAGTTAGTCTAAGTAACTACCTACCTATACAGTTTTTGTTTGGGAAGGTCAATGATATTATATACCAAACCGAAGGGGAAGGTTATTAATGTATGCTAGCGGAAAGGCATGAGGAAAAGTCATTCTGTAATTACCGTACCCGGCTATTAGCTTATAGATGTTTAAGTGTAGAGTGAATTCAATATTCATGGAGGTCGGACAATATAGTCCATCTATACATCTATACCATCCAAACTTCTTCACTGTATTCATGTAGATATGGAAGCCTTATTGTACTCCTGTTAATTAAAAAAAACATCTCCGTGTCATGAAAACACTATTAAATAAATACAAATAGCACTTTAATGACTGGTTCATAGTTTTAACGGATTAACTTGGCACCTGGCTCGCACGTGGCTCGGAATAAAAAACTCAGAAAACTCGGAAAGAATAACTCGAAAATGCTAAAGCGCAGGGGGGGGGGGGGGGGGGGGGGGTAGCAGGAGGGGTTTTTCGAGCCACGTGCGAGCTAGGTGCCTATTTAATTCGCCAGGGTTGTATCTCTGTTCATTTCTTTGTCAAGTCAGAAGGTTTTAGTAAAACTTAAAGACAATTTGAATTACTTAGGTATACTTGTAGTAGGTAGGAATTACCAAATACGTCTAATGTTTAACAGTGTCGTGACAGTGTGTTTGAAACATACATATAAAACTATCAACTATTTCTATATCACAATACACAATTTTAAGGAATTTCAGGATATTCGATCACGAACACAACTTGTCTTCTACTTTCAGAGTTCCCGCCAAAAATTTATTCGATTTTTTTTTAAATATCTTCTTCCTTGTTTTTGAGAAATTCTTCCCTGAGGATATGGAAAGGCGAAGGGAACGTATTCCATGCTGCCTGGTCAGTCGTAAAAATAATGTTCAGTAATAATTTCGAAAAGGCAATTGGATTTTTATAGCAATCTCAATCTGTGGTCAATCTTGGAAGCTCGCGCTGTGCCGCCGCCTATATGTTGGTACCATAAAGGTATTATATAGAGGAACTGACAGCTGAGAGAGCGAGTTGTACCTAGCGGCGCCACTGTATAATAGAAAGAGATACGTGACGCGAGGCAATAGAACCGTTTTTGGGAACTTGTCGGCACAATCGACAGGGTAAATATTCGTGCTCTGTGAATAATTAGTGAATCTAAAGTGAAATCCTAGATTATTTTGTGAAATGTACTAACACTATTTCATTAAATTACCTACGATTTCACGTTAGATTCACAATTATACACAGAACTCGAAGTTTTAGGGTACCGATAAGTGCCGACAAATTCACAAAAAATGGTTTCATTTGACAACTCATGTCAGTTACTGTATTCCGACAGGTATAATAACTTTATGATTACTACATATATTCGTACATATGTTCCTTGTTATATTAAGGTATAATAACTTTATGGTTGGTACCTTAGTTGGTACTATACTTACGAGTTAACTTGAATTGAACCAAAAATTATAATAGTAGGTACAGTTTTGTTTTCGTATTTATTTGAAAGATTAAAATAAAAATTTCCGTTATGTTGGTCGATTT
Organism: Agonopterix subpropinquella; assembly: GCA_922987775.1. Lineage (NCBI taxonomy): Eukaryota > Metazoa > Arthropoda > Insecta > Lepidoptera > Depressariidae > Agonopterix > Agonopterix subpropinquella. The sequence continues at coordinate 34,411,001 of OV277693.1, forward strand.
ACGCAACTATTTGTATGTCAGAAAGATAATTAAAACAAATTTCCTTTGTGACAGTGATGAGATGATGTCTCTAAAAAGGTGGACTTCCGATGCCAGCGGCCGATGCGACTAACGCGCGCGTCTGACGCCAGGTTCTGTCATATGTGACAGAACCTCGCGTCAGACGCGCGCGGCCGACGACAGACCTCACTTCCGAGGTCAGCGACTGACGCGTGCCTATTGTACACAGTGTTATCACTTCGGGGTATTTTCCCGGAAATTTTGGGTATGTTTTTATGTTTTGGTGTTTACACAAAAACATAAAAATACAAACAAAAAAACCAATATATATTTTAATAAAGAATATTTGACTGATTGATAGGTTTAGATAATTTTTGAATGCTATTTTTTACCAGATTTTTTATAAAATACATTTTTAGGAGTAATTTAATTACACAGGGATGCGTTGCGTCCCCTTGACTTTTTAACCTGTATGTGGATCGCTGTCTAACTAATAATTATGAAGGCAAGAGGAATTTTCCGAAAGTCATTAAAAAAAGAAAAAGTTGTTTCAAGTGGCACGATAGATGGTGTTGAAGCGACCTTGCAGATAATAAAATACAAATAAAATAGTAAAAAATTAAGCAAATTTTCGGTAAAAACTCGGTAATATTTCTGGCAAACATTCTTGTTCTGCGTGACGTCAGAGCATAGCCGCGCGCGGCCGCGGCCGATGCGATAGACATCGGCCGCTCGCGTCTGACGCGCGCGTCAGTCGCTGGCATCGGAAGCGGCGCCATACGTTTTCATAGTAACTAGTACTGTCACATCGGCCGTCGGACGCGAGCCGCGCGCGTCAGACGCGTCGGCCGCTAGCATCGGAAGTCCACCTTTAATACTTACCTATTTTGTACGTGTTAATGAATTAACGCAAAACTAGAAAATAGGTTGTATGGAATCGAGAGTAGAGTCGATTAATCAAGGTTTCAACATAGGTAATTTTTTTCCAAAATATTAAATAATTTGATTGTACCAATAATAATTTACTTAATTCTGTGGTCAATCCACCGGCACCGCACAGGCATACTCACTATTACTCACACTACTACCAAAACAAAACGCCATACGCACGCGCACGGCCGCGCGCTTTCATTAATAGCGCAAATATCCTGCTCAAATGAAATAGGAAAAAACGAGATGAAACACCGGCGAAAGCGAGCGGCGCGGCGGCCGGCGGCCTTTGTGCCGCGCCGCGCCGCCCTGCGCCGCGGGGGAGGGGGTCGCGGAACGCACAAACAAAACATTTCTCCAGTCGTGCGCGTACGGTGCGAGTGATTAGATTACGTAGCTTAATTATCTTACGCTTCCGCGATGACCTTTCATTTCATTACTCGAATGTGCAGTAGGTATACTGAAATGGTGCAAATCCTTGTTATTTGTGTGGAGATAACGTAGGTAACCAGTTTGGTGTAGTGTATCAGTGTCTAATAGAACAATGCTAGCTGCGACCCAATGACTGCGCGACCACGGGACTTTTAGGCCTCCCACTGCTGCCTCCACGACCCGGAATTAGAAAACAGCATCTTGGAGTACTTCTACTTCTACTAGGTAAATTGAGACCTATTCCTAAAGCATACTACAGGAGTGCGATTTTTGAAAGTCAAATCAGCCGTAGAAAGATGCGTATCTCCACAGTAATTTTGAAATTTTCAACTGCTGAACTCAGCGAATGAGATTCAAAAATCGCACTACAGAAACTACTATCAGTTTAAAATAACAATGTGCCTGACCTCGCTCGCAAATGTGACGTCACTCAATCACACGAACTTCACTCGAGTCATTCAAATGATTGTTTCCTTTGCATAGAGTCTACATTCCTTTGTCAACCGAGTGAAGTTATCTAACGGCCCTTCAAGGTCATGCACATTGTTATTTTAAACTGATAGTACTACAATACCACCGATACGGCGTATTCGGTTCGCCGCGCCCGCGCAGTGTAATGCGGGGTTTACACGTGTCGATTTTTTATGCGATTTCTATCCTTACCATTAAAATTGACCATGTAGATAAGGCATATGAAGTGGCAATTTAAGGCCACGAGTGATTCAAATCGCAAGTCCCGGGAAGATTAGTTTCAACTTTTGTCGTGCGGCAATGACCCACCCGCATGCACCTGTTGACTAAAATCGACCGCGAAAACGACCAATCGCTTGAGATCGGTCGCCGCATGAAAGCGTTTTTGTGGTTTACCTACCTACTTGAATAATTTATTTACGAATTATTGCGATACCAACACATGGAAAATCTGTTCTGCTCATAATTTTTAAACAAAATGAAATAGTCGCATATGATATTTATCAACTGTGAAAGTGACGTAATTGAGCGGTTTTGAGGCGATTGCGCCTAGCGTCACGGCCGCTGGCCGGCATAATGAGAATCGACCCATGTAAACCGCCCCTTAGAAGTTTAGACCGTGCAAGATGGCGGTGCGGCGCCGGCGCGGGGTGCGAGCGGGCGGGTGGACAGTGAGCGAGCGGGAAGCGATTTGCAATTCATTCATACTTTGCTATATACATTGGAATGGATTGTAAAGGATACGAAACATTAAAATGCAAATAACTTTTAATTAAATTGATTGAATTAATAAATGATTTTTTCAATGTAATTATTTAATTATAAATCAGTTGGGGTGTATGAGGTTTTGCGTTAATTCATTAACACGTTGTATTCATGTAATAAGTTATGCTTTTCTTAGCAAGACACATGAAAAGGATAGAATAAGTTATAATACTCCAGCTATGTATTCCTACTACCATCTCCAGGTTTCCCCGGATTTGACGTAGTTTGAAAGTACGCGGGGGCGTCCGGTCGGGGTCGGTGAAACCCGGAATAATCTTTTATTTCATAAACAAATGAACTCGATTTCGGCATGATTGAGAAATGGACTATAAAATAGAAAAAGGAATTGGTTTTATTAACCGACTTCAAAAAAGAAGGAGGTTTCTCAAATCGACCGTATATATATATATTTTTTTTTTAATGTGTGTTTGAGGATAACTTCGTCATTTATTATGAACCGATTTTCTTGATTCTTTTTTTGTTGGAAAGGAGATATCCCAAGGGTGGTTCCTTGATAAGGAAACCAGGATCTGATGATGGATCCCAGAGAAATCGAGGGGAACCATCGAAAATCGTAGTGCCGACTAGTGCGTTTGTTAATTAAAAGCACTACTATTAAATCGAACAAATGAATTCGCCACTGAAAATTTTGAAATAAACAAAATTTTAACAAAAAATTAAACCGCCTTCAAAAAATATAAAAAGTTAAAAAATAATATTGCAGCCGATGACTTTTTCGTTCGCATCATATTCTATTCTATTTTTGTTTAATGGCGTTTCCTTGGTGGATTTTGCCAGTATCTAGTTTAAAAAGAGCAATTAGTGCTTGACGTTGTACGGTAATTGGATATGGCGATCTCAAAGCCCTGTTTTTATACAAAAACACACACTCGAAACCGCCATAAAATGGCGGAGCCGCGTGGCTACTTAAATCGCGAGCCAACGACAGACGTCCACTCGAAAGCCCTCTAGCCACGCGACTCGTTCGCATCATAAGAACATTGAATTGTTTTATCGAAGTCGATGTCAAGCCAATCCAAAAAACTAATGCAAGCCCTGTCGCGAATCGTACTGGCTTGAAGCGACTTCGATAAAACAATTTAATGTTCTTATGATGCGAACGAAAAAGTCATCGGCTGCAATATAATTTTTTAACTTCTTAGATTTTTTGAAGGCGGTTTAATTTTTTGTTAAAATTTTGATTATTTCAAAATTTTCAGTGGCGAATTCATTTGTTCGATTTAATAGGCGGTTTTATATTTGTTTTCTTTGGTTAGCTTAAATATTTATTAATAAAAAATAATAAGTTAAAAAAATAATAAGTTAATAGACTGACCACAAATTCTATTTTTGCCTATGTGTGTGTATTTTGAATTTCGTCAAAATCATCTTGAAATTTTTACTAGCTGTACTAGTGAAACGTGGTTGTTCTGTGTTTTCAGAATAGCTCTGACCTGCATGCAAGACAACTGGTAGTTCTATCAATGTTTCTGACTACCCCGAAAAAGATTATGATCGTAAGTGTATGAATGTTTGTATGTATGTGTATTTTGATGGGTCTCATAGAAATATTATGTCGATTTCCATTTATTACCTTTGACACTACTGCTTGGCACTACCAGTAGTGCCATGGGAAATTTTACTTTCCTTTGACGCTACCGGTACCTAGTGCCACGGGTAAAAAAGAATTTCCTGTGACACTATTGATTTTTTGGCCGCCATCTTTCGCATTTTACGGTTGGGACTTAGCATTTTCGGATTCAGCGGAGTCGAATTATAAGTAGGTAGGTAATAGAAGTGATTTGCTTCTAGACTCGAAAAGGCCTTTTTCTCAAATCATAACCCGTCTATGTACCTATGTAACAGGTTTTTTAAAACTCGATTTTACTTTACACATTCAGTCACAAAAAATACCGCAAACGCGCAAACTTTTATTTTCTTTGTAGGTAATTAATAAATACTGTCATAAAAAATTGCCTTATAGCATTGACTTACCAACTACTGGACGTAGGGTCCGCGCACAAAAGTGTCCGAACCAAAAGAGCACCAAAACGTAAAAAGAGAACCAATTACACGACAGTCTTCGTCAGATTGGCCGACTACGCGAACGCGTGGGCGCGCGGTGCGCGCCGTACCCCGATGGGGGATTGGGATGGAGAGGAATTTCAGGATTTTCAATGTTTTTAATTGGTTTATACACGTACTTAGGTTTGTGTAGTTTAGTCACGGACACATTTTTCGAGAATTTTGTACTAGACCCGGTATTCTACGTCAATGCTACGTGATATCCATAGTATTCTACGTCAATGCCTTATACTGTTTTAAAACTTTATTGGTCGACGCAACCATAGACAAGCGCAACAAGAAAACCAATTAAACATTAAAGGGCGGCAAAAAAAAAAATGGCGCGAGAATTAAAAACAAAAAAGAACGGAGCACTGTGATAAAATCTCACCATTTAATTCCTTCATATCGTTGTCTTCAATTTATATGATCCTTTATAACGATTTTTAGGCCGGCTGTCACTAGAGATAAAACTTTTTTAAAGTAATGCAATATTGAGCAATAATAACCGCCCCGAGAGCTGCGCGCACGACACTGCGCGTCGGTTTTAATGTTTACTGTTTTATAGCTTTGTTATTTGTATCTAACCTCGATCAAGGATACTAAGAATGATGAATGGGAAATTATGGGATATGTGAACCAAAATTATGCATTAAGTATTTAAGTAATTAAAATTTTGAATTAATATGTTTTATACTGATATGATTTTGCCCGCGACTTCGTCCGCACTGGCCGGTATGTTTATTACGCCAAAACTTCGTAATTTTTTGACAGAGTTAGATGATAATTTTTTCATTCTGAAGAATTTACCCCCGAGTTGGTTCTATTTGATCTAATGACGCGCTTCGGAGCTACACAACAGAACTCCTCAAAAGCTTGCAGCAAATCATCGGTGGGCGATTGAATCATTTGCTTCGTATCGATATATCTTCCCCTTGCAGTTTTCAGTGAAATAAAAATTTTCTTAACAAAAAAATTAAACCGCCTTCTAAGCTAGGTAAAATAAAATAAAACCGGTCAAGTGCGAGTCGGGCTACTCGCGCACCACACCACCTCAGAACACAACATTATTAAGTAACTTAGAAAAAATACTTTTTTGTCCGGGACCTTTAGCGCGAGACCGACTCACACTTGGCCGGTTTTTAGTATTTGTTGTTATTCTGTAGAGTTTGTTCTATAATCATACTAAGTTTGACGCTTGTATGTATTACCGTTTTAACGATAGAGCGTGAAGAAAAAACGTTGATAAAAACTAGTTTCTTGTTGAGAACCCCCCTTAATTTTTAACTTTTTGACATTTTTATTATTTTTTAACAAATCCGCCGTAATAACCCATAATCGGAGAAAATTTCAACTACCTAGCTATTACGGTTCAAAAGTTACAGCCCCAAATAGGTAGGACAGACGGACGGACAGACGGACGGACGGACGGACGGACGGACGGACGGACGGACGGACGGACGGACGGATAACGTAGGCTTAGTAATAGGGTCCCGTTTTCACCCTTTGGGTACGGAACCCTAAAAAAAGAAAAAATAATATTGCATCCAATGTCTCTAACTTTCGCATCTATCAGAACGTTACTTTGTCTTATTGGAGTCGTCTCGGTGTCAAGTCGAGCCCAAAATCTTACTCCAAGCCCGGTTGCGAATCGTACCGACTTGACACCGACTCCAATAACACAAAGTTATGTTCTGATAGATTCGAATGTAAGATACATTCGGTGCCATTGGTGCAATATTATGTTTTGCTTTTTTATTTAGTGTTGAAGTCGGTTTCAATTTTTCGTAATTTTTTTTGTTATACCTATACATATAATATTTGATAAATCCAATAAGGGTTTTACAGTTTAATCTGACTAAATGTTTCCTTGCGCCATTTTTACCGATGGCTTAGAAGAGTTAGAAGTTACTTAGATAGAGCCTTTTCCCACGCAACGCAACGCTTTCAGTGTTGCGCTTGCGCTTGCAACGATGCTATACACGAGCCCTATGGAGTGTTGTTTTGTTTTAATCGCACCTCCTAATTTGTATACGAAAATAATGCCAAACTATTTGGCAGTTTATGTATTATTCGCATACGAATTAGGATGTGTGACCAGCGAAAGAAGATCGCTGTGTGTCTATAAAAAATAACACTGCGATAGGCCGGCGCGAGCATACTGTATACAGGGCGTCACGTCCCTTAAATAATATCCATTGTGTAGGTATGTATTAAAATTACAATTCTGAAATATACCTACTCATTTTGAAATATATAATAGTAGCAACAATTAAGATAACGATGGATAAGTGCGGTCAACATCGGATCAATCGAACCCCCTTGCGCCTTATACAGGGTGGAATTGATATCATTAGCATCCTCTAAGAGTCTATCCAAATATATCAAACTAAACAACTATTAGATACTATGAAAAAAAAACACGCTGTTCCATACTAAACTGCAATGCCTACTTGACTCAAATGTAGGTATGCAGCAGCTGATTTTTTTCTTACTCCGATCGCTTTGCTCCCAGCTGATTTTTTTCTTACTCCGATCGCTTTGCTCCCATAATAAAAGTTGTTCAGTTTGATGGGTAGACTCTTAGTTGAAAAGGTTACTAATGATATCAATTTCACGCTGTGTAGAGATTAAGAAAATATATGGGACAGGTTTCTGTGATGCTGACTGTAGGGTACACAAGGCGAGAGATCAACCTACGCATAGTTGGACCTTATGTCTATTGCACTCTAGGAGTGTGATTTTTGAAACTCATTCTTTGAACTCAGCAGCTGAAAATGTCAATATAACTATGGAGACGTGCATCTTTCTACTGCTGATTTGACATAAAAAAATCTTACTCCGGGAGTTCGATTTTTGAAATTCAAATCAGCAGTAGAAAGATGCGTGTCTCCATACATTTTCAACTGCTGAGTTCAACGTATGAGATTCAAAAATCGCACTCCTGATACGAAGCGGATGGCTCTACATAAAAGTTGACTTTAAACTCATGTTTTCTATTATGCAAACTCGTGTTTCTCACTGCAGGTGATATTTACTGAGATCAAGTATGTGCCTAGTTCCGTCACGCGTTACAATTCTCGACCGGATAGCATTCTTTAGTATGCAGATATTTAGAGCGAGCGACATTGCATATTCTACTACTTACATTGTGCATTGTTGAGAATGCCTTGGACCCGTATACCCGTATACGTACAAGCGGAAGCAAAATTTAAGGTAAGCGCATATTATTACCTAGGGACGTACCGGGTTGGGCCGCACAGCGCAAAAATCCGCCCAAATCGCTTCTATACCGCCGGGCCGCAGCGGATCGCATTATTGCGAGGCGGATTTCCCTCCCGCTCCGTCCCTATTTGGTCCATCGGTATCGTTACCTATATCATACCAAGCGAAAGCAGTATTAGGTACGTCAAAATTCGACAATGATTTGCGTTCGGAGGGCGATTGCGCTTTAAAACATTCAATTACAGTTCCAATCGCATTGCAATCCAATTACTATTCAGCTGTGCAGAATTCAATATTTCGCTAAACTTGACTAGGTATGTGACTGGACAGCCTTTAGGCTGCCTGTCCATTGAAGCTGTGCGAGCTGTGTAGCTGTGTTTTTTAACCAATCAGGAGCTCGGGCGAGATCGGCTGCGCCTCACCCGAGCTCCTGATTGGTTAAAAAAACACAGCTACACAGCTCGCACAGCTTCAATGGAGAGACACCCTTAACATCTGAGCGATCTGTCAAAACGGCTCTAACGGCTGTCAAATGAATAGCGCAATACCGAATGTGTTATAAGTGGTGGTTCGCACGCAGTCCAATCATGGTTCAGTTGCTATTTACTTAGGGCGATTGCTCTCCTATTTGCGACCCGGCACGCTTTAGTATGTGAGAAGTATGCATTTTCCGCTGCAATGCGGCACACCACGCTCGGCCCCGATGCGGCTCGTCGTAATATGCGCTTACCTTTACGGTTTACGATCGTAAATCTTAGCTGTAATAAGAAAGAATTCTCTCATGTAGCTGGAATTGAATAGATAAACAAACACAAGCTCGTCGCAAAACGAATCAAATGAAACATATCCAATCGCAAATGCAGGTGTACCTACAATTTTATTAAATTTCAAATACTTAGGTATTTTCGGACTCAACACGAACGACGTCTGTGTTACCAATTGATTTCCACGAAAAGCCCTGAACTGTGCTTGAAAATGCACTAGATTGGATCATTTTCTAACTAATACGTCACGACGCCTATACATGGTGTTAGGAAAAGTATCATTAACCTTTGAACCACATACTCTACCCATCAAACTGAACAACTTTTACTATGGGAGCAAACCGATCAGAACAAAAAAAATCAGCTGTCCCATACGTTTGAATCGAGGTTTAGTATGGGACAGCAGATTTTTTTTTTGTTCTGACAGGTTTGCTTCCATAGTAAAAGTCGTTCAGTTTGATATTTGGTTTAAAGGTTAATGATACTTTTCCTTACATCCTGTATAATTGTAAAAATGTTAACAATAAAAATGTATTAGGGTATGATTACGGTGCACTAAAAAAATATTGTTACCTGTTTATTGTAGACAGAAGTTTCCGTATGTTGTAAATAATTGTATTAAATCAGTTGTGAGCAGTTATTTAACAAAACCCAATCTGAGTACCTATCAAGAAATTTTTTTAAAGTAGGTAGGTCCAAAAGCAAGGTGATGTAAGTACTTTCAGTTTCAACATTCAATGGTTTCCGAGATATTTATATATGAGATTTGACGACCCGGTTGGTGTAATGGTTACCACGCCGTACTGCCAAACCAGGGCCCTGGGTTCGAATCCCGGTTCGGTCATTGATGTTATATGTTTGTGCCGTTGTTGTATGGTATCCATAACAAAAAGCCTATGGCTTACTTGGGATCATTACAATGTATGTGCCTGTGAGCGTCATTTATTTATTTATTTATTTATATAGAAAGCCGCGCTTGCCGCGTCTTGTGTGTGGTATGGCAACACGAGTCGCAAGTAGAGAAATCATGCTAGAGGGTCTTTGAGTAAATTAACATCGCGAGGTCCACGAACAGCTTGCATCCTTGCTTTCCTCTAGATCTGTTATTTAATGCAACAAAAATACAGAAGTTACGCTGCGTTCTTGGAAAATATAGTTATATTTTTATAATTTTATAATATATGTAGAAAAATAAACGAGATTTGTAAGGACGGCCGCACATTGTATGAAACTGACAGAAAAATACCGCGCATCAATGAGAATCGACTGTCGGACCGTCTGTCGACTCTGATTGGTGGGCGGGATATTTACGACAGAAAATTCTTATAATGTGCGTTTTTGTAGTCTATCTAGTGGGCACTTTTTTAATTTAGGCTTTCTTTATTGAAAAATCTTTATTATTGTGACGAGGGCGCCACTGTGCTCGAATAGCCCTCTTGATCTGCCTTTACATTCGGTTTTGACATTCATATAAAAATAAAATAATTGCCTGCAAAGAAAAACGATACCAAAAGAGAAAGAAGCTCAGAAAGGCTCAGACTAAGGCTACCTGTCCATTGACGCGAGCTGGCTGGGCATTAACCTATCAGGAGGTCGGCCGATCTCGCCCGAGCTCCTGATTGGTCTACGAATCTTTTCGTAGTGATTGGTTAATATTTACTAGTCATTTGCTTCGAGTTGGCCGCTCCCTCCCTTCCGCTTCACCGTACCGCACCCCTAAGAGACCCAATGAAACGCAATTTTATAACCTTTAGCAACGCAACCACGTACGGCACGTCCGTCCCGATCACTGATATCGCTTTTAATTTTAAATTTTTATTTGCTTGTTTTATTATTTTTTGTCGACGGGACCAGTTAATGTGCCTTTGACGAAATTTTGTAACGGTCATCGACGGCCAACTCCAGACAAACGGGTAGTACACAGCTACACAGCTCGCACAGCCAGCTCGCGTCTATGGACAGGCAGCCTAAACGCAAGAAGATAGAGGTCAGTGTTTACAAAACTGAACAACGCAACATTACAATAATTATAATTCTTTAATTATAATTTTCAAAATGTTTATGTTCTATCCTCAAGATATAAGCCGCATGAAAATTATACTAATAGATAACCTTGTACTTGAGCTTATCGAGTCATAAAAATATCTTTGTAGGCGGTAGACATGCACCGGTTGACAATTCCGTTTCTGACATTGAAATGTAACTCAGTATCTTAGACTATGTATATACTACGTTTACTCAGTATGGAACGAAACTCGATGAAAAACTAATGCAATTATATATCGATATCGTGATCGTGTCAAGTGTTAATTAATTAGCTTCACATTCTATCGTTAGGATGCTGTCCCGTGTCGAAGCTATGCTATAAGCTTAACAATATGACTTATGTACGCCTACTATGAGTTGACACGTAGGTATAGGTAGGTATTTATTTTCGAATATCGCGCGAACTTAGAACTTTCAATGAAACGTAAGTAATATCGATAATGTACCTAGGTGAACTAAGGTATCCATAATTTTATTGACCTATCTGTTGATGAACTGATCTTCGGTGAAACGAGTGTCGATTTTTGGTCAATAATGTGTTATTCAATTTGACAAATTCAATGTAATTTGCTAGTACAAAAAAAAAGAGCTACTGGTAGCTCTTTTGAATCTGCGATTTCTGGAGCGCTGATTGTGTATATCTAGTTCAGTTCTATATAATAATTATATCGGACAAGTAGCATAGATTCTATGCTATTTTCTCGTAGATACGCGTATTTGTCATGACATGTTATTTATCAAATAGACCATAAGTATAAGTTTTGTTTTTCTTTTGTTTTTAGGTTAAGGGTTATTTGTATCTATTTGTATATATCTTGTATATACAGCGTGGAAACGCCACGAGCGTGATGGGCACTTTTCAACCGGGTTCGACCCGAGGCGACCTCTTTGACTGACCACAACTACTTATCTACACTATTATAAAACTGTAAATTTAAAAAAAGAAGTTTCTTAGTTTGTGTGTTTGAACGCGCATCACGCAAAAACGACTGAACCGATTTTAATGAAACTTTTTTTGTTTGATAGCTTATGATCTGACTTAAAATCTGGTATATAATTTGTGCGGACGAAGTCGCGGGTTAACGTTAGTAATAGATAAAGCTCAGCTTTCAAAGTACCGCTTAGTATTGTAAATTGTGTTTATATTAGGTTAGGTTTTGATTTATTTAATAGTTATATGTAGGTATATACTATCAAAATAATTAAATTATTGACAAGATTTGTTAAAATCTTCAAAAAAAAAAGTATATATATATATATATATATATATATATATACGAGCTTTTACCCGCGACTTCGTCCGCAAATTATATACCAGATTTTAAGTCAGATGATAAGCTATCAAACAAAAAAAGTTTCATCAAAATCAGTTCAGTAGTTTTTGCGTGATACTCGAACAAACAAACCCACAAACAAACAAACAAACAAACAAACAAACAGACAGACAAAAAATAAAAAAAATTGTGATTTGGAATCAGGGAGATCTAAAAACCATACCGTAATTTTTTTTTTGTAAATATCTTCAATGTACAGACACACTTCTGTTACAGTTTTATAATAGTTTAGATATATTACCCCCCCCTTAATTTTTAACTTTTTGACATTTTTATTATTTGTTAACAAATCCGCCGTAATAACGCATAATCTGAGAAGAATTCAACTATCTAGCTATTACATTATTATTATTTTTTTTATTACGGTTCAAAAGTTACAGCCCTAAAAAGGTAGGACAGACGGACGGACAGACGGACGGACGGACAACGTAGGCTTAGTAATAGGGTCCCGTTTTCACCCTCTTGGTACGGAACCCTAAAAAGTACTCTTTGGTGCCATCATAAAATGCGAAAATCTTTTGTGTTTGTAATATACCTAATATTATTATAATATATAAACACAAAAGAATATTATAAACACAAAAGATTTGAGTGAATATCTAGAGGGTTAAAATTAACATGTAAGATTTTAACCGAATGTACAAATACACAAATAAATAAATAAATATCTTGTACAATGTCACACAAATTATCTAGCCACATTTAAAGTACCAGAATCTAGCCTGGACTTGTATTATGATGACTATATATAATACATATATAGATACAAACATCCATGACTCGGGTACAAATATTCATATTCATCATACAAATATTTGTCCCTTACGGGATTCAAACCCGCGACCCTCGGCACAGCAGGCAGGTTCACTACCGACCGTGCTACCGGGCCGTCAAATAAACAAGGCAAGGAAACTTCTAAAAACGTGGATCGTTGATCCCAATAGACGTTTTGGTTGCATGTTTGCAAATTTTCCGACGAACAAAACCGATGGACGCAAGGAAACTCGTATTTGTTGTGTAGGTATATTGTCTGTGTTTTGTTGTAAAGTGCCAGCATGCCAGCATATCGTGTCATCGTATTCTTATACCATAATGTTATTGGAACACAAGTTTTAATGCGTTTCAAACGACATACTTAATAGGTACGATTATGATTGATACACCTTGAATGAGTACCAATGGTAAGTAAATTTACAATGATATGAGTAAATTATTAGATCGATACGAATAATATAACATAGGTTACTTCCGCTGTTACGAAATTTGATTTATTTATCAATACCCAATGTTAAGAAAATTGATTTATTAATTTCAATATTTATAATTCCGGAAAGGTTACGGCCTAATAATATTTACATAACTTACTTACCTTTCTTGGCAATCGACATGTTTGATGCAGTTGCGGATTACGTCTTGATGCCCTAAGTATTTCAGTGTGGCCCAATGGTGCCCCGTGGCCTTTGCTTTAATTATACCGGGTGTTACAAAAATTGCGTTACATACCTTAAGGAAGTAAACGTAGTAGAAAAATTTACATGAAAAGAAGTAGAAGGGTTTACTACTTCAGATCACCATACTGAACCACTTTTACCAAGGATACAAAAAGAAGTAGAAGGGTTTACTGCTTCAGATCACCATACTGAACCACTTTTACCAAGGATACAAAATTGAAATCGCAAAAAACAACTGCTGTTTCATACACTTGGGCCGGTTTATTTCGTGATTTAGATTTCGGTCTTGGAGTAAGCTGTTCAGTTTGATGGTTTGATCATCACCACCGCTTGACGGGCTCCCCCATGCCCATAGACTGAAACGTAGGACAACGTAGCTGCCGGAATACTTTTTCTACTTTTGTCAGGTCCACTCATAAAAACAAGTCCGTGTCTGTTCTTTAGGGAAATTTTAATCGATCTTTGGTACTAATTAAAGAATCAACTACTTACTGTCAATCAAAAGTATGCATAAAATTGTCTTTTTGTTTGTAACAAAATATGTATACTCGTTGAAAAATGTTGGTTAGGGTGTTCCGGTAGCTTCGAGTCGAAGGTTGTGACCTAAGTCTGTGACTGATATTAATCGGTGGGCCATTCGACTCGGAATAATGTTTCCGTAATTATCCATCTGCATACAGGGTGGTCCAGACCAGATGAATATATTTTTTAATAGATTGCTGACTTAGGGACCTACCAGGACCGGCAAGGAAAAACATCGGTTCCTACCCGATTACAAGAAAAGATTTTCTGTTTATCTCTTATATCTTGAGGCACCTTAGTTTTTTGCAGGGACGTGCGTTTGTGTGTGTACGTACACACACGGCGACACATCAAGCTATACAAAACCAACATAAGCTGGCCGCGCGACGTTATACGTTACTCGACCTACGCGTGGCCAGCTTATGTTGGTTATGTATAGCTTGATGTGTCGCCGTGCGTACGTACAAAGACGTACCGCTACGTTGCGGGAGACGATAGGACGGGGACGGACGGGGTTAATAGCACAGAGTACTAATAACAGTAAATAACAGTGTAAAATTAAATACGTTACATTATTGAAAGAGATATTTCAGTTAGACCATCTGAACAACTTTCTCTATTTCTGTATTTCGTTTGACATCGAAGCCGCAAAAAAATAAATTTGGTCTTCCATAGAAAAGGTTAATCGATTCAGATGTAGGGAAGACTTGAAGGCTGAAGGTTTTTCCCGATTTCAATGTTGTCTCCATATCATACCTAGTTAAAGTTGTTCAGTCTGAAGCATCCCATTTAATAATGTAACTCATTTTTAACCGAACTCAAAAAAAGGAGGAGGTTCTATGTTCGGCTGTATGTATTTTTTTTTAATGTATGTCCACCGATATTTTCGTCAATTGTGAACCAATTTTAAAAATTATTTTTTTGTTTGAAAGGGTATACTCCCGAGGTGGTCCCATTTTAATATTGTGATGATCTGATGACGCACTTCGGAGCTACATGATGTAACTCCTCAAAAGTTGACAGCAAATCGTCTGCGATTGAACCATTTGCTTCTTTTCAATGTAAGTACCCTTTGCGTGTACAACTGATATCTGAGTCGAAATAACATATTTAATCAATTAAAATTATAAAATAAAAATTTTTTTACAAGAAAATAAAAACCGACTTCAGAAGTAAAAAAGTACAAAATAATATTTCAGCATATGAATTTTACGTTCCAATCTATAAGAAAATTAATTTGTTTGGTGGAGTCGGTGTCAAGCCAAGCCATAGCCAAGCCAAAAAATTACTGCAAGCCCAGTCGCAAATCGTATCTACCGGCTTGACAGCGACTTCGACAAAACAAATTAATTTTCTTATAGATTCGAACGTAAACTTCATATGCTGAAATATTATTTTGTACTTTTATACTTCTGAAGTCGGTTTAAATTTTTTGGTAAAATATTTTTTTATTTTACAACCTGTATAGGTACCTATTAAATGTTTTCATGGAAATCTATTAAAGCGACAATCACACAATCTAGTCATATAGACGTAGTATTTTTGAAATCTAATTAGAACAGGAAACTTCCTAGTGACCAATTATAAGACATTAACCTTAATTATGCAGGCTAATTAGTCTTACAAATGAGGTTAAGTAGATACTTATTAAGGTAGATAACGATAAGCTTAGATAATTTGTCTTCGCTGCGCGCGCAGCGATATGTATAACATTATGTCGTATATATACGACATATATATGTATATCGTATGACAAAATCAGTCATGCTGTAGAGGATAGATAGCCGGCAGCAATGGTTGTATGTCGATACATACAACAGAGGCTGACTGCCCAGGGTGCGCCAAGCGAAAGCGAACTCAGGTTTCGTCACACGGGAAGGCTCTTTCCAGGAGTGCGATTTTTGAACTAAACACCACTATTTTAATTTCGAGTGGTTACGTTTTTCTGTATTTTTGAGATGGTTTGTAGTGCCAAAACCGTTTCGTTTGACACAGAAAACGTTTAAATTGAACGAACGAACGAATGGATGGTTTCATAGTAACAGTTGAAACCGGATTTTACCGCAAGAATTATGGCGTAATGGAACGTAGAAAAAAAGTAAAATCTGTTGACGTCTGACAACATTGCAAACGTCAAATATTCGAGTGGTTCGGGAAGGGTTCGGGGCACTTACACTTACGTTGCAGGTGATAAAATGTGAATTTCAAAAGTAGCAATTCATAGATTTTACGTCATTTTCTACTGCTGATTTGAACGTGTTGTGTTCAAAAATAGCACTCCTGGTATATATAATACCTAAATAATACACTGGCACGCTTCGCGGCGAAAACGCGACGACGATATAGTTGCGTCGACGCCTACGCTCAAAAATAGCTTGTGGGAAATGTCCCTAAAGTCCGCCGCACACATACGGAATTGCTATCCGGAAGCCTGAATCAGGATTACGATTTCTTATAGATTTTCCCCCTCCACAATATGCGTGACAACTATTTATTTCTAAGAAGTTAAAGTCGAATTAAGGCATATTTAACTAAATCCGCTTTCTTAAATTATAAATAGTAAATTTTTGGCAAATGTAAAAAAATTATTTGTCTAAATTTTTAATCTTCTGAGACGATATAAAAAATATTAGGGTTAATTGTTAGGGTCCGTCCATCAGTTTTTTTTTTCAGTTTGATGGTCTGCATGAGCAGACCAAAGGGGAAGGGGGGGGCTTTTTAAGGGGATGACCCCTTAAAAAGTGTCAGCATATTAAGAAGGACCCTGTATATTTTTACTGAGTCAACAAAGTGCATTCAAAACCAAAGTGCCGGCGCACACCTGGCGAAGCAGAGCGCAGAACATTTTACACTGCCAAACCAATATCGACTATGCTTGCGTTGAAATAACCTCGAAATCAACTACTAGTCCCTGAGAGCATCGAAGCGACTTGAGGCGAGAGGTATAGGTGTATTATAATTGATTTTTAAATAAATAAATAAAAATCATTTACTTCAGGAAACTAGGTCCCATACACATTACATTGAGTAGTTTGTCAGCAAATCAAGTTTTTAAAATTAAAATTGAATTGAATTAAATTAAATTTAATTACATTACATTATTATTATCATTATCACATTACGTTATTACATTTATATTATTTCTCCAGGAACATACACAATGATAATTATCTCGTGTCAGCGAGATCACTCCACCAGAATTCACCAGAATCCACCACTCACTAGATGGCGTTGACGAAGCGGCCAATATAGCGGAAGACACTATCGCCGTACACAATGCCGCCCGCTTTAAGATGCGGGGTTGGGTTTCCAATGACCCAGCTGCATTAAGCCTCGTTCCAGCGTGCCTGAGAGCTATACAGCCGTCGGAGATAGACCTTGGCACCTCAGATAATAACTTTCGTGCGTTAGGGATCGCGTGGAACCCCAGCACAGATAATTTAAGTTTTCGTACTTGTTCGCCTAGTACGACTACCATTCCACTAACAAAGCGCAATGTTTTATCTCACCTGATGAGAGTTTACGACCCATTGGGCCTTTTAGCACCCATCGTAGTTAAAGGGCGAATTTTATTTCAACAGGCGTGGAGATTAAACATTGGGTGGGATACGGAGCTGCCAGAGACGGAAGCATCAAGGTGGTCGGATTGGTTTCGCGAACTTCGTCAGTTTCGTCTTTAATAATTCCGCGGTGGTACTCAAGGGCGTTGGATTCGGATCCTTCACACAGAGAGCTACACGTCCTCGCAGATGCGAGTGAGCTTGCGTATGCCTGCGTCGCGTATTGGCGCTTAATCTACCCAGACGGCAGTATCAAGCTCGCTCTAATCTCTAGTAAGGCACGAGTCTCCCACTTGAAGCCAATGTCGATCCCGCGTTTGGAACTTCAGGCCGCTTTGATAGCTTCCCGCTTAGCTCTCACCATTAAGGATAGTCATCGTAAAAAACCAATACGCACTTTCTTCTGGACAGGCTCGATGACTGTCCTACAGTGGTTACGAAGTGACGCACGCTCATTTAAGCCCTTTGTGGCCCATCGTTTGGGTGAGATCTTCGAAAACTCCTTGATAAAAGCTGGGTACCAACGGACTTAAATGTAGCCGACGATGCCACCAAAATGCATTCAATTAATTTGGTCCTTAGTCACAGATGGTTCGTCGGCCCATCATTTCTTTTCAAGTCCCCAGAGGACTGGCCCACGGAGCCTGTTAACGTCACGCCAGGTCGTGAGGAACGCAAATGCCAACCAAATGAACTGGTGGGACTCACCTCTGTTGGCACAAATTTGCCCACGCCTATTACGGCGAATTTAAGTCATTTCAGCGACTGGCTACGTTTGTTACGTGCTACAGCCCGGGTACATCAAGCTGCAGCAATATTTGGCAACATTTTGGCTTCAATTCGAAATTCCAAAACAGATGGTGGTGTAAAGCCTACCGGACACCCATCTACGCCCACCACTCTTAAACCCTTGAACTCCGATATGATTAAAGCCGCTGAAAGGCACATCCTGCAACAAACGCAACTGGACAGTTTTGCAGAAGAGTTCCGGTATATCATAGACTCCAAACCAATCCCGAAGAGTAGCCGTCTTGTGAAGTTGACACCTACGTTAGGAGAAGACAATCTGTTGAGGCTGGCCGGTCGGATCAAGGCAGTAATTAATGTCGACACAGATGTCAGATCGCCCGTGCTTTTAGACGGCCGACACCCAGTTGTTCGCTTGTTGGTACAACACTACCACCGCAAGTTCGGCCACGCAAACAATGAAACGGTCGTTAATGAGATCAGACAGTCGTACTGGTTACTCGGCTTGCGCAACGTGGTGCGAAATATAGCTAGTCAATGCCTCCTTTGTCGGATCCGGAAAGCAGGACCTATGCAGCCCATAACCGGAGATCTCCCGCCGCAAAGACTCGCTCACCACCGTCGGTCCGTCGGCCCTATACCTTCACCGGTTTGGACTATTTTGGACCAATTTTCACCACTCTCGGACGAAGAAAGGAGAAGCGATACGTAGCACTCGAGGGCAGTCCACCTAGAGCTGGTACACACCCTCTCTGCTGACTCCGCAATAATGAGCATACGTCGTTTCATAGCTAGAAGAGGTATGCCGGAAACGCTGTACTCCGACAATGGCACGTGTTTTGTTGGCGCAAATCGACTATTGAGGGAATTTTACCACAGTGACGTACAGGACTTCGCCGCAAACAAAGGGATACGCTGGAGTTTCATCCCGGCTGCTGCACCGTTCTTTGGAGGCTGTTGGGAGCGACTAGTCCGCAGCGTGAAGGTCGCATTGTACGCCGCCCTAAAAGAGAAGGCGCCTAAAGAGGAGATATTAGTCACTCTTTTGCTTGAAGCCGAAGCAATCGTCAACTCTCGACCTCTTAGTTACGTCTCGGTAGACAGCGATGACCAGGAGACCCTATCACCGTTCCACTTCTTAATCGGTTCCTCATCTAATCAGACCCTGCCGATAACCTTAGACGACCAAGACCTCCTTAGAAGGGCGGATTGGAAGAAAGCGTTGAGATTGGCTGACCACTTTTGGAGCCGTTGGGTGAGAGAAGTCCTGCCTACCATGCAACCCCGTCAGGTGACCCATGCTGAGCGAAACCTCAAGATTGGGGATTTGGTTTTGGTGGTTGACGAGAACTTGCCGAGAGGAACTTGGCCACGTGGACGCATTGCCGCAGTTTTCCCAGGCAAGGATGGAGTGGTAAGGGTGGTGGACGTAGCTACATCAGGGGGTTTGCTTCGTCGGCCTTCAAAAAAGCTAGTTAAGTTGAACGTTTAACTAATTTTCATTGTTCCTTATTTGATAATAATTTATCGTCATAGATACTTATCTTGTTGTGGGGGCTGGCAAGCCAGCAACACTTCGACCCAGTGGGATCTTCATAGATACTTAAGGCGATGTTGTACTTTCATGGACACTTAAGGGGGGATGATAGGTAATTGGATATTAACCTAACCGATTTGGCTAATTTGTGCATGCACAAGGGGTCGGGATGTTGCAAACTCTTTGGTTTTATATTATTTATTTTACTTTTTCTTTTTATATTTTTGAAACGTTTTTAAATGCTTTTGTTTTTCACTGAATTTGTGACTTTGTCAGAGCGAGCAGTGTACGAGTTAAACTTTGCTTTTTATTTGTTAAATAAACCCAGTTAATCATCATCATATTCTTCTCATTTCATCATAATACAGTCCACATTCACGTTCGCCACACATAGTCTAAGTCATAATGGATTATTTAGGTACTATGATGATGGTATTTGGAGTATTTTGGAGTTACGGTACTAGTGAAACGTGGATGTTCTGAGGTTTCAGAATATCTCTGACTACCCCCTCGGGGAATATAGTCGTGAGCATATGCTATGCTAGGTACTATGTGATTGACAGCCTATAGTGTCAGAAACAGTGTGTCATTGTGTGTGTGTATACAGGGTGAAATTGATATCATTGGCATCCTTTTAAACTAAGAGTCTACCCATCAAACTGAACAACTTTTACTATGGGAGCAATCCGATCGGAACAACTAAAAAATCAACTGTCCCATACTAAACTGTAATGCCTACTCGACTCAAATGTATGCAACAGCTGATTTTTTTTGCACCGATCTATTTGCTCCCGTAGTAAATGCTATTCAGTTTGATGGGGTAGACTCTTACTTTAAAAGGATGCCAATAATATCAATTTCACCATGTAGTGTGAGAAATCTGTCAAAACGGCTCTAACAGCTGTAAAATGATTAGCGCGATACCGAATGTGTAAAAAGTTGTAGTTTGCACGAAGTTGAGATTTATGTAGCGCGAATGGTCTCCAGTAGACATGAAGTTTAGATTCCTGGCTAAGATAAGCACTCTGTAAAAGATGAGCTCTCTCTTGTTTCGATTTGATTGTAGCACGGCATGATAGACCGACGGAGTTCGTCAAAGACATTAAAAAGAAATTTAAGCGAGTAAAGTGTTCTTTTTAAGGTTCAACAATATCTGCTGCCTACCAACTGCTCAAATCGGTTCAATAAAAACAATGTTTGTTTACACATAGTTTCTAGTAATAAAATCATTATTTAGCTTAAAACATTGCTAAATATTCCACTAAGCTGTTTCTAAATAACGTCTACGTCTAAAAAAATGCAAATATAAGTAATAAGTAAGTAAGTATAAGTAATATAAATATATGTCAATACGGGTTACGAAAATCAACCTTTTTGGGGGAATTAACTCACTCAGCTCAAGGTCGGCGCGCCGACCGTGTTGATCGGCGGCGGCGGCGCGGAAGAAATTGCGGCGGCGGCGGTGCGCCGGCGCAGCGCTCATATCTAGTTCGGAGTCCAGGAGACCCTCAGACATTGATTTTGGAAGTAATCGGTTGATAAACAAAAAAGTTCAAGATGACGGCCACATTTCTAAATTCTGACGTCACGTCAGATTCGTCTTAAAAGATCACAGAAAACCCTAGATACCCTACGATACGATTTTGGTGGCAATCGGTTCAGAAAAAAAAAAGTTCAAGATGGCGGCCACTTTTCTCAAATTTGACATCGGATTCGTGTTCGGAGTCCACACGGAGTCTCAGATATTGATTTTGGAAGCAATCGGTTGAGAAACAAAAAAGTTCAAGATGGCGGCCACTTTTCTGAATTCTGACGTCGGATTCGTCTTAAGAGATCACAGAAAACCCCAGATATCGATTTTGGGGGAAATCGGTTAAGAAACAAAAATGTTCAAGATGGCGGCCACTTTTCTAAAATCTGACATCGGATTCGTGTTCGGAGTCCACGCGGACCCTCAGATACCAATTTTTGGAAGCAATCGGTTGAGAAACTAAAAAGTAAATATGGCGGACACTTTTTGTGATTCTGACAAGTTACAGCCCTGAATAGGTAGGACAGACGGACGGGCGGACAGCGTAGGATTTATGAATAGGGTCCTGTTTTCACCCTTTGGGTACGGGACCATAATAAAAAGTAACTTAACTACTGGGCTACTATAAATTTTCATATAATTCGGATAAATGTTTAGAGTTGACAACATTATTATTTGAAACTCGAATTTTGGTTACCGCATTTTAGGAGCCCTTGTTCTTAGGAAGGTCGGAATCTAGTCGTATAGACCAAAAAAAATCTTTGCCTATGCCATTCTTCCATTTTGACGGAATAAAGGACAACCGCCGCTCTCCCTTGAAAAAATACCTTAAAATGTATAAAAGTTTTGACTGAAGTCAAATGTGTAATAAATTATGAGGTTTTATAAAAACGACTCAGATAGTATCATTTATTTTTATTCAACTAGTTATTTAATCATTTATTATTAATAAATAATAAAAAGCAGCAACCCCAACATGGCTGTCAGTGTTGTTTAGTAGGAGGAGGTAGGAGGTGTTGCAAGCACAATGTTTTTTTTATATAAAAATGATTAAAACTAATAAATCATTATAAAATAAACTAATGCCTGCAGTTAGTTTCTAGTGTTCCATAGTCCATAATAAAAATAGAAGGACGGTTATACATTTTTGGGTATTATGTGCCAGATTATGATTAGAGATTATGTGTCCTTTATTTCTAATTGGATTCGAAGAACAAATTCGGAACTAAATCCCAGACATACTCGCATCGTTCTAGGAAATCTAGGACACGGGGTCCCGCTGAGTGTAGGTACACCATTGCCTCTTCCCGCTCCGTGGTCGCGCGAGCGTGGATGTTCAGTACTGATTCATATGTTTGATAGGACGATCGATGATCGCACGATGAAAATAGAACAATTCGATCGCATCGCATGATCGCACGATCTTCAATAGGATATGAGTATGTTTGAACGCACGATCGCACGATCATTTTCGTCGGACGCACGCATGATCGCGCGAGCGATGGCTAATAGTTGTTCTAATAATTATTCTTGTTGAGAACCCCCTTAATTTTTAACATTTTGTAATTTTTATTATTTGTTAACAAATCCGCCGTAATAACGCATATTCTGTGAAAATTTCATTTATCTAGCTATGTTCGGTTCAAAAGTTACAGCCCTAAATAGGTAGGACGGACGGACGGACGGACGACGAATGCTTAGTAATAGGGAGCCGTTTTCACCCTTTGGGTACGGAACCTTAAAAATGCAATAAACGACCCTCCGGTGCGGGTCACGCGATCAAGGTCGTACAATTAGCACGAGGACGCTAATCTGCACCCAACTGTTAAAGCAAGACGGTACATTATTGCGTAAACGCGGGAAAGATTTATCTTTGTTTCCATTTCTGTGTTCTGGATGATATTTCTTTTGGATATTTTGGATTTGTGTGTATATGTGACTAACTAAAATAATTTTAAAAAGAAATAATGCTGAGAAGTTTTCCATACTGAATTATTTCGAGTTAAAAATAAATTTATATTGGTAAGCATTTTTTTTTATTTTGTTACTCGTAACGCTAAATTACATTCTAAGGTCTCACAAGAAAAAAAAAATTACTGAGCAATTTTCCGATGAAAATGTGGGTCAGAAAAAGGAATTATCGTACAAAAGCAATACTAATGTTTGAAAAAAGTTTTGAATTTTTATCAAGTATCACATACTTGTATAAATAACTCATTTGGTAAAATAAATTTGGACTGAGAACTTACTCGGTTCAACCTGAAACAGGGTGGTTTTTCTTTTTTGGAAATTTTTTTGTAAGTTTTGACTCGTACTATTTTATAATCCTGCAAAGTTTCATCGACTGAGGAACCCCATACAAAGAATCGGCCATTCATTGCCTACTCTAGGTAGCAAATCTTCTGAATACCCCGGAAAGGATTATGGTTGTGAGTTTATGTAGTATGTAGACTATGTAGTATACACAATGGTACCGATTCGGACTGTACCACGACTTAACTTAACTAAATTTATTCCTGTCACTTTCTAAAATAAGATTATGAAAAGAGACAGAAAACCAACAGCTGACTTTAGTGCTGTCAAAGTGACGTTACACGCTCAAAAACGCTTTAAATAAGATGGCGTACATTATGATGGCATCTTATTTTGAGCGAGTAACGTTGGTTTTCTGTCTCTTTTCTTAATCTTATTTTAGAAAGTGACAGGAATAAATTTAGTTAAGTTAAGTCGTGGGACAGTCCGAATCGAGACCAATAACAACCAAAAATTTTCACTCACGTGCCATTTTTTACCAGCGCCAAACGATAGTTCCACAAACATAAAAACAATGTACTTAAGTATAAACCGCAATCACGACAACAAACCTATAGTTATGTAACGAGTGACGATTACACTCCAATCACAATTTGTTGTGGATAATGGATGGTAAGAGGTGGTCTATGTCATAAGATGCTGCGTTTGGATTAGGGAAGTGAAGCGGTGAGCGGTTTTAGTTTATTTATTTATTTAATTATCATCCATTCCAAATAGCAACGAAATTTTAAGGCTATTTCGAACTACAGAAACAGAGATTTGAAAAACTTACTATAACTTATTCTTAGAACAGCTTTAGTAACGTCCAAGATATTATATAGCACTAGCTGTTGCCCGCGACTTCGTCTGCGTTACCCGGATAAAAATTACCCTATGTGTTAATCCAGGCTATGGCTATGTCTATCTGTATGCCAAATTTCATCAAAATCCGTTCAGCAGTTTTAGCGTGAAAGCGGAACAAACATCCATCCATACTTACAAACTTTCGCGTTTATAATATTAGTAGGATAGTATATTTTTCTGGTAAATAAATTACATTTGCTACTTAGAATTGGCCAGAAACCTAGTTAGGAATCGGAAAATTATCGTCCTTATATGGAATGAAGTATAGTTAGCTGGTTAATTATTTATAGTTATTAAAGCCTACGCAGCCCCGGATCTAGGGGGGGGGGGGGGGGGCAAAAGGGGGCCCACGCCCCTGGCGCCAGGTTTAGGGGGCGCCAAAATCAAGATGTTAAAAAAAATTGAATAATGCTAAAAAAAAATCTCGTGCTCGTGCTCGCTTCGCTCGCTCCTGATTTCAGATCGTATTTCAGTCATCTCATTATATTGCTGTGAAATCTCGAGTTCTCTTCGCTTGCTCTTGGTTTTAGATCGTATTGCAGTCGTCTCATTATATTGCAGTGAAATCTCGAGCTCGCTTCGCTCGCTCTTGTTTTTAGATCGTATTGCAGTCATCTCATTATATTACAGTGAAATCTCGAGCTCGCTTCGCTCGCTCTTGGTTTAAGATTGTTTTGTATTTATCTCATTATATTGCAGTTAAATCTCGAGCTCGCTTCTCTTGCTCTCGGTTTTAGTTCGTATTGCTGTCTTCTCAGTATATTGCAGTGAAATCTCGAGCTCGCTTCGCTCCTTCTTGGTTTCAGATCATATTGTATTTATCTCATTATAATGCAGGTAAATCTCGAGCTCGCTTCGCTCGCTCTCGGTTTTAGATCGTATTGCAGTCATCTCATTATATCGCAGTGAAATCATGAGCTCACTTCGCTCGCTCTTGGTATTAGATCGTGTTCCAGTCAACTCATAATTGTGCAGTGAAATCCCGAGCTCGCTTCGCTCACTCTTGGTTTTAGATGGTATTCCAGTCAACTCATAATTTTACAGTGAAATCTCGAGCTCGCTTCGCTTGCTCTTGGTTTTAGATCTTATTGTAGTCATCTCATTATATTGCTGTGAAATCTCGAGCTCGCTTCGCTCGCTCTTAATTTTAGATCGTATTGTTCTAGATAAGTTATAGATTTAATTATAATCACTTAACCTGGACCTGGCCTCCCTGGGAAAAAATTATTGCTACACCCTAGTAGGGGATGGGCGCCAATGTCATGTTTTTGCCCCCCCCTCGGAAAAATCGTAGATCCGGGGCTGAGCCTACGAAGAGTTCTATTTATAGAGGCTATTTTCAATACCAACTGAAAAAAAAAAACGTTCTTCTTTAAGACATTTAGTTTGACTAACAGTAATTATCTACGCAGTATCTAGTACCTAGCAGAACAACATCTAAAAGACTTACAGTAGAAACATTGGTTCGATCAATAGCAGTGGAACCCTTTTTTATTAGTGAGCACGTCGTAGCTAGCTGCCAATATTTATATTTAAAGTTGGTTGATTTTTACGTTTTATTAATTTTTTGTGTGGATATAATATTTGATATTGTTTTAGATTTATATCAAAAAGTGTCATTAAATACATTCACGTGCATACATAAACACACGACCATGGGAACGACTGGGGCGACCTTTTCAGGATAGCCGGAAACATTGCTACAACTACCTTTCTGTTTAAGAATGTAGTTGTTTCAGAATACAATGACGGGTGATGAGCCGTTGGCTAGGTGTCGTTAGATAATAAAAGCGTAAGTAAATTTTTAGGGTTCCGTACCCAAAGGGTGAAACGGGACCCTATTACTAAGCCTACGTTGTCCGTCCGTCCGTTTGTCCGTCTGTCCGTCTGTCCGTCTGTCCGTCTGTCCGTCTGTCCGTCTGTCCGTCCGTCCGTCAGTCCGTCTGTCCTACCTATTTAGGGCTGTAACTTTTGAACCGTAATAGCTAGATGGTTGACATTTTCTCAGATTATGCGTTATTACGGCGGATTTGTTAAGAAATAATAAAAATGACAAAAAATTAAAAATTAAGGGGGGGGGGGGGCGTCTCAACAAGAAACTAGTTTTTATCATCGTTTTTTCTTCACGCTCTATCGTAAAAACGGTAATACATACAAGCGTCAAACTTAGTGTGATTATAAAGCATACTCTACAAAATAACAACAAATACTAAAAACCGGCCAAGTGTGAGTCGGTCTCGCGCTAAAGGTCCCGGACAAAAAAGTTTTTTTTCTAAGTTAATAATATTGTGTTTTGTAGTGGTGTGGTACCATAGAGAAAATAACGCGCTCCCCTGGGATAGAGATGTTGTATCGAACTGTGCACAGATACTCAACTGGGCCTGACGTCATAATAGCGGGAAGTAGCGTATTTAAATGTTAACCCTTCCCCTCACCCGTTTTTCACCCCCTTTGTTGGAGACAACATTTTCTATAGAAACAAGCCGATATGCCATCTCTTCTTACTCTATGTGTGGTACGAAACCCTCGGTGCGCGAGTAGCCCGACTCGCACTTGACCGCTTTTATTTATTTTTATTTGTTATTATGATTTTATGCATGGAACCGCCATCACACTTAATTTGGAATCATGTAAAATATTCATCCATAAAAATAACATTCCCACGCTCGCCGCTTGTCGATTGCGCCAGCGCATAAACAATAATTATTATTCGGTCGTTCGTGGCCTTGTTCACGGTCTTCTCTAGGACAAAAGCTACCTCATTTTCATATTGTAGTATAATGAAATAAGTATCATTATGAGTATGTATTAACTACCGGAAAATTATGGGAATTTTACAATGTTTTCTTTTGGTAGGTATTGAGTAGGTAGTTAGGTACTAATTTTCTAACGTAGCATGTCAAAAATTTATTGTGTGGGTAGGTATTTATATGTATGATTTAAGTTTTATTTTTTACCTAAAGTCGGTTTAACATAGTAGGTAATATCTTTTAACCATCATCAGATAAATTTGATTTAAAACATGCAGGAATTTTACGCTTATTTCTGATAAATGGCAGTAGGTAGTCAAGGATAACGTATGAGCATTGATTAATGCGCATTAGCATTAATTAACAGTACCTATAGGTATTATTTGCAACATTTAAAACTTCGTTTATTTCTTTTGTCTCTATCTATTTCCGCGATTTCTATGTTGGCTCCATAACGAACATTTGTTGATTTTGATAGAATGAAAGACCTCATTTAATAAATATGACGCACTTGAGTTTACACCCTTTATAATTTACAGTCTGCTGACGGTCTTTTAAGAGGACGATCAGACCATCAAACTGAACAAATTTTGTCAATATGGATATTGCGAAAAAAAATCTGCTTTACCTGCCATACATTTGGGTGGAGTAGGTTTACAGTAATTGTATGCAACAGCAGATTTTTTTTCGCAATTTCGATATTGCTCCCATAGAGAAAGTTATTAAATTTTAAGGTCTGATTTAAAACCGTCAAAAGGGATAATGGACCATGGTTCTAGAACAAAAAACTAGGGCTGTTCCCTACCTATAGAATAAATATCAAGATTTCACGTCACAAGCAAAGAAAATATACACTACTCACAAGTACAAAATACAGGGTGTTGGGGTAAATAGTTGCATTACTTTAATGGGTGATAGTGATAGGTTATATGATATAGGATAGATTATAGGGGCGGCAAATTCGGGAAAAATATAGATTCTTTGAGATCTGTCTGATCTGTCTGTAACCTCCTGTCTAATTCGTAGAGCTGAGAAAAGAGGAGCTCGCTCGCTCTAAGTTTCTGTTTTGATATAATATATACCTACACATAATCCTAAAGAGTTCTGGGGTTCTTGTTTCGCTCGATCCATAGCTTTTACTAGGTTACTTTGCACAAGTTTTGTACGTCCCAACCGATTCGTATTGAGGAGAAAAGTCGAGCTCGCATCGGTCGCTCAAAGTTTCTATTTTTATATGGATAAAGCAAAAGATGCCTGACTACAACCCGAATAGTCATGCTAAAAAATGTCAAGGTCGCTCTGTTATATTTAGTAGGTTGTCATAAAAGACGAGCTTTTGACCCGCGACTTCGTCCGCATGGATTACCCTTTAGGGGACGATTTTCGAAAAATCCTTTCTTAGTGCACCCCTACATCCTTTGTAGAATGTCGGCCTCGATTCGGAGTGTACCACGACTTAACTAAACTAAATTTATTCTTGTCACTTTCTAAAATAAGATTAAGAAAAGAGACAGAAAACCAACAGCTGACTTTAGTCCTGTCAAAGTGACGTTAAACGCCCAAAAACGACTTAAATAAGATGGCGTACATTATGATGGCAACTTATTTTGCGCATTTAACGTCACTTTGACAGCACTAAAGTCAGCTGTTGGTTTTCTGTCTCTTTTCTTAATCTTATTTTAGAAAGTGACAGGAATACATTTAGTTTAGTTTAGTCGTGGTACACTCCGAATCGAGGCCATTATAATCCAAATTCATTTGTTTCTATCTTCAGCGGTTTAGGCCGTGCGTTGTCTGTCAGTCAGTCACGGAACTCTTTCAATACCTTTCAAGACTTTTAAAGATAAGGGGGCGGAAAAATCGGTATGTGCCCCGGGCGACAGAAACCCACGCTACGCCACTGTACCTACATGATTGGATCGACAATGCTAGAAAGAGTATCTATATCACAACAGCCTGCTGCAAACTCTTGATGTTGCACAACATCTTGTTAGTCCCTTGTTAGGGCTTCACAGTCGTCCGTATAGTCGAATGCCGTCTGAACATATTAGGTTATAATGAGAACATTATTTCTCATATCGAATGAAAAGGTATATAGGAAACTATCGATAGTCTATCGATACTGCTTTGCTAGACCTCTAAAAAAAATTAATAGTCCGATCACCGGAGGGGTTTGACCCTAACAGTAAATCGTCTCTCGCTGAAACTTTGTAGTGTGATAAAGTGAAGTATAAAGATAACGGTTGACAGGTATCTAGGTTTTTTTTTATTTGGAAGTTAGGTATTTATACCTAAACATAAAAATCACTTATAGCTCTCGGCGGAAAAAGTTTCTCTCCAAAATTCCTTTGGTATATGTTAGTATAAACTAATTACCATAGAGGTGATCGGTATCTAGGAATTTATCGATTTCACGAAGGGAGAAACATAAAAATATCGTTTTTAATCCATAACTACTGCAGGAATAATAGTCTCACAATTGTTGTCTTTTTGTGTGTATTAATTTCATTACATGTATCGTCTTGCACAAGAAGCTAGAATATTTTCGTTTCAATTATAGTTTTATGATTTTTGGGCAATAACTTACTTCGGAAAAGTATTCTCTTCCTCTTTATCCATTTACAAGTTACAATACACTTTAATACAACAGGATTACTAAGAATCTATTAAAATTTCGCCCTCATTAGTATATTAACATTTTTTCAATAATATTCTTCCCGCGCTAGGCCCCGATCTACGAGCGCGGGGTAAGGAAGGGTTGAGGGGAGTGGGCGGCGGCGGGCAGCGCATCATCGCACTATGCTCACTGCTCAGTGCTACCCGCGCCGGGCCGCTGATTTATAATAGTACCTACTACAGTAGGCTACAGCCCCGGGACTATTTAATTACAAAAAAGATTACCGATTGCCGTTTTGATATTGTTGTAGGGTACGAAATTACTAATATAAAAACCCTATTCCTGCGAAATTACTAATATAAAAAAAACTTTTTGTATACTGTCATGTTCTTTGCCTTAGTTCAATACTGTAATAGTAAGACTGTCTAAAGTTGTCATACAAAGCTATGGGACTAGATGAAAACGTCTATTTTGATAGGTCTTATAGCTTTGTATGGCAACTTTAGACAGTCTTACTATTACGTATGGGTAGGTGTTGATATTGAACTAATAATTACTATAATTTACAGTGCATAATCACTTAATCACTGAGATAGAGACTCTTTACTAAAAAGTGCCATATTTAACCTCAAATTTTACGTAATTATTTTTGAAAATCCACTTTTTTGTCTGTAAGTTCTTAACATTTTTAGCCATTCTATTCTTTAGTCACTAGTCTAAAAATAGTTTCTGCGAAAGATTTGTGTACCTGCATCTGTAGTTTAGCTTTTATTGATTATTCTCTGTTCTCCTGTTTTTTGATCATAACTTCGGACATAAGTGTAAGAAATAGCTGAAAATCAGAATTTACATGTTTCAATTTATGCTCTATTTTAAAAGACGATAAAAATTTTTGGTGTAAAAAAAAACAAAATAATCTGTCAGGGTTGCCTCTTGCCTCTCATTTTATTCAAAATTATTCGATTTTTTTTCTTTTTTTCAGTTTCTTTTAGTTCACTATACTATTACGTACATTCATTCAGCCTCTCGACCGAATTCATATTTTAGCTTCATTTTTACGTAAATAATTTTCGAAAACCAACTTTTGTATTTATAGTTTTTAAATTTTTCCATCAATTTTATCGTGTTGCTGGGTACACAAAAAAAGGCTCAGAGTCAAAATTTCTCTCACAGACCGTCACAGTTTTGGTTCTATAAGGGTTTTTATTTTCCACTTTTCAAATTCTAATTGTTTTATTCTCGCTGTACAACTTTGTAGGTTATCTATATGACCATAGATCCTTTAAATTTCAGAACGGTTGAGCATACTGAAAAAATATTCTAAATTATTCTTGTACTTTTATTCACTT
Source organism: Agonopterix subpropinquella (assembly GCA_922987775.1). NCBI lineage: Eukaryota > Metazoa > Arthropoda > Insecta > Lepidoptera > Depressariidae > Agonopterix > Agonopterix subpropinquella. The sequence goes on from OV277693.1 coordinate 34,442,252, forward strand.
TTATTATCATTTTAACGATCTTGTCTGTCTTGGCGTCAACCATAGCTTCATATCTCTTAGTTTAACAACTCACAAATTTTACTGAGCATCGAGAGTGCATAAGTTTATCCTACCACTATCCATCATCTCCATTCATCATCAGATCAGCTCTTGGCCACCCTAATATTACATTGTCATTAGGTTTATCTATGTGTACCACATTGCAGTGAATTCTTATAACGGGAACTGGTTTTTAAAACACAACAAATATTATCAAAATCGGTCAAGTAGATTTTAGGTGATGCTATAACGAAAACAGGCATTTTCACTATTTTAATTAGTATTTGTATGACTGTCACGTAAAAACTACTGAACCGATTTTGATGAAATAAATTGTAAAATTTGACTTAAAACAAGGTATATTTTTTATCTAGCTACAATAACGGGAACCGGTGCTGGCGAAGTAGCAGGCAAAATCTAGTTTTCTACACTATTATAAAAACTAGATATCAGTGTTTGTTCGAGCATCGCGTAAAAACTACTATTTGGAATCTCTAGACCCAGTGGTTTGGGCTGTGCGTTGATATGTCAGTTAGTCAGTCAGTCATTTTCTTCTTTTATATATTTAGATTAAGATATATAAAATTTAATCTATTTAGACAGATTTTCATGTCCACTTTGTTAAATTTCAAAATCGATGCTATTTTCGTAATTGACGTCCCAAAAAACCATAAAAACGACACCCATAATGATATTTAGATATTTCAACCCCATCGCACCCCCACAGGGGATGATGGTATTTCACGTCCGCCACGTTGGATTTTAAAATCATTGTTTTTTTCGTAATCAGCCGATAAACCATACAAACAATAGCTATCTCGATTTTCAGACTTTGTCACCCCATTTCCCCCTTTCAGGGGTTGAATTCTGAAAAAACCTGAAACACGTGTTTACTCATTTATTAATAGGAGTAGTCCTGTGAAGTTTCGAATTAAATAGTCTAAATAATCTTGTTACCCCATACAAACTTTGGACCCCCGTTTCCCCCTTGGGGGATGAATTTTGAAAAATCCTTTCTTAGTGCACCCCTAGACCTCATAAGGAACCTATGTGCCAAATTTGAAATCTCTAGACCCAGCGGTTTGGGCTGTGCGTTGACATGTCAGTCAGTCAGTCATTCAGTCAGTTTCTTCTTTTATATATTTAGATATAAGTGAATTTATGGATTGTTTTCATTCTTGTAAAGACCATATAAGTTGCTGTTATTAGTTTGCTTGATAGATATCTTATAAAATGCTTCTGTAAGTTCAAAAGCATCGTAGTGACCTTGTGCACTACTTTTAAAAGAATAATTGGCCAGAAGGGATTAGTAGCAGTAGAATATTTAATAACACTTGTAGTAACGCGTAGCTTACACCATTTCCCACTAATTTGAGAGTTTTTAAAGTTTTTATCGTTTATCTCATCATCTATTGGCTGTATGGTCGGGATACCTTTGCCTTTGATCTTGCCGTATCCGGTTCCGGTGTCATTTTTCATTTAGTTTAAAGTTATTTATTGTAAAATTATATTAATAATCATTGAGATAGGTATTTCCCGAAGACTTAATGGGGGTGGTCTCTGTGACCAGTCACAGTACCGCGCCGGGTGGGCGGGAGCTACTAATCCCTTCGGACAAGGCGCTTCGTATAATTATGATAGAACTTCACTTAAGGTAAGTTCGTTTAATCATCAATTATACTCGCGCCTTGTCCTCGAGATTAGTAGCAGTAGAATATTTAATAACACTTGTAGATTTTGAGAGTTTCGAAGGGAATATGTTCTCAATGATAGTCTTCTTGTTAAGATTAACACAAAAGTTTTTGTGATTAATCCGTGGATTATACTTGAATTAAGTAAATATTTGTAATAATTCGAGGTTCTCTATTAAAGACAGTCTAATGAAAAGCCTTTATATGGCATTGAATATTATACGGCTAAAAAGCAATGTAACTAGCTTCTAAAAGAAGACAAAATTTTGAACCATTATTGTAGCCATATTAATCGGATTTATTAGCGTTTAACCAGCCAAATTAGAAGAATAAAGGTAATATTAGCTAAATCTTCTTATAATGTGCCTTCATACGGTACATTGGCATAATAAATGCTCTTTTAAAACTACTAATAGAGTTTAGACCTTATAGATTCAATTTTATAAGGTTAACTTGTTAGTTGGGAAATTCCTATTATGTAAAGTATGTATTATCAATATCAATATTGTAAAATTACCACACCCAAAATGGGTAAAATTACGTTGAGACTGAATTATCAATGACATCTACCTATTGTAAACATGTATTTTATCGGAATAAATAAAAATGAAATGAACTAACGTAATAATATATACTTAGGTACTAATAACTAACAAGACGTTAAATGAAAGCTTGTAAAAAAATGCACATGAACTGGAGATGGATTACGGGATATTAACGTATTTGGTGGAACTTGACTTGCTCAGTTCAACTTTGCCACAATTTCACTTGCGATAGACATCGTGGTGAAGGTGGTGCGCTAGCGTGGCAAAAAAATCCTGGAAGTAGGTAAGAATCGTAGCGTGTGGCAAGTGGTAGCATCTGGTCTGGTCTGGTGGTGGTGGTATCTACCCATTTTGTATGAGTTTTAGTGGCAAGGTACAGTTTTTAAACAACAAATTTAGAACACGGTACAGTTTTTTTGGTGCTACTTTTTGAGCTTGATTTACATTTCTATACATTCTTATTCGTAGATTATTATTAGCGCTATTGCGCCAGTGCACCGACCACTGAGGCCGGCGTGCCGGCGCAAGTGAAATTGCGGCCGAATTGAACTGAGCAAGTCAAGTTACACATGTACATAAAAATGCACATGCACACGGAATATTAACATATCCCGTAATCCATCTCCAGTTCATGTGCATTTTTTTACAAGCTTTCATTTAACGTCTTGTTAGTTATTAAAATAAAAAATAAAAAGCCTTTTTATTTTGCTCCCAACACATTGTAGGTAAATTACATGGAACATTGGTATAAGTAGTGAGTGCATGCAATAATAATTATTACTTAAATTAAGTAGTAACAAAACATTTCTTATAACACTTGGAAAAAGTATATGTCTAGAATGAGTCTCACGCTTCTGCCGTATAAAACAAAAGGGTGCAACTTTCTTAGGTTGGTGTGCGTGAGGCGTCATACAAATTATGTCTGTGTGTGTGGCTTGTTAGTTATTAGTAAGTTTATATTATGTTAGTTCATTTCATTTATATTTATTGCGACAAAATACATGTTTAAAATAGGTAGATGTCAGTGATAATACAGTCTCAATGTAATTTTACCCATTTTGGGTGTGGCAATTTTACAATAGTGATATTGATAATACATACTTTACATTATAGGAATTTACCAAGTACAAAATAATTAATACAATGTCCATTGACATTTTTACATTAAAACACACGAAGAAAGAAAGAATAATAATTAAATGGATTTCATTTGGTACATTATAAAAATAGAAAAATGTCATTTTATAATATACATTGAATTTATTAGTCAAACACATTTAAGCGAGATTTGAAAACTGTCTCCTTGCAGGCCACAATTTGTTTACTCTAAAATCATCTAAATGCTCGTTTAGGTCATTAGGGAAATTTTGATACTAAAAAGGTTTTTAGGTCCTTGAGAAACTTCTCATTCGGAAGAGTCTTCATTTCGTATGGCAATTTATTATATACTTTGACCGCATTTATTTTTGTGCTTCGCTTGAAGAGTTACTAGTTAGAATGTTTTGTACAAATTGTGTTGCATGTTAGCTACATGCAAGATTAAAAACCAGTTCCCGTTATCAGAATTGACTGCAATGTGGTACACAAAGATAAACCTGCACAACCTGCATACAATGTAATATTAGGGTGGCCAAGAGCTTATCTGATGATGAATGTAGATGATGGATAGTGGTAGGATAAACTTATGCACTCTCGATGCTCAGTAAAAAAATCTGCTATTCCGTACATTTTAGTCGAGTCAGTACTGCGGTTTTGTATGGGACAAAAGATTTTTTAATTTTTTCTCGATGTTGGCCCCATAGTGAAAGTTGTTCAGTTTGATGGTCTGAAGCACCCCCTTAAGTATTACTAGGGTGTTTTGTTACACCCTTGACCCTGTAGATAACCTACAAAGTTGTACATCGAGAATAAAACAATTAGAATTTGAAAAGTGGAAAATAAAAACCCTTATAGAACCAAAACTGTGACGGTCTGTGAGAGAAATTTTGACTCTGAGCCTTTTTTTGTGTACCCAGCAACACGATAAAATTGATGGAAAAATTTAAAAACTATAAATAAAAAAGTTGGTTTTCGAAAATTATTTACGTAAAAATGAAGCTAAAATATGAATTCGGTCGAGAGGCTGAATGAATGTACGTAATAGTATAGTGAACTAAAAGAAACTGAAAAAAAGAAAAAAAATCGAATAATTTTGAATAAAATGAGAGGCAAGAGGCAACCCTGACAGATTATTTTGTTTTTTTTTACACCAAAAATTTTTATCGTCTTTTAAAATAGAGCATAAATTGAAACATGTAAATTCTGATTTTCAGCTATTTCTTACACTTATGTCCGAAGTTATGATCAAAAAACAGGAGAACAGAGAATAATCAATAAAAGCTAAACTACAGATGCAGGTACACAAATCTTTCGCAGAAACTATTTTTATACTAGTGACTAAAGAATAGAATGGCTAAAAATGTTAAGAACTTACAGACAAAAAAGTGGATTTTCAAAAATAATTACGTAAAATTTGAGGTTAAATATGGCACTTTTTAGTAAAGAGTCTCTATCTCAGTGATTAAGTGATTATGCACTGTAAATTATAGTAATTATTAGTTCAATATCAACACCTACCCATACGTAATAGTAAGACTGTCTAAAGTTGCCATACAAAGCTATAAGACCTATCAAAATAGACGTTTTCATCTAGTCCCATAGCTTTGTATGACAACTTTAGACAGTCTTACTATTACAGTATTGAACTAAGGCAAAGAACATGACAGTATACAAAAAGTTTTTTTTATATTAGTAATTTCGCAGGAATAGGGTTTTTATATTAGTAATTTCGTACCCTACAACAATATCAAAACGGCAATCGGTAATCTTTTTTGTAATTAAATAGTCCCGGGGCTACAGTAGGTACTATTATAAATCAGCGGCGCGGCGCGGGTAGCACTGAGCAGTGAGCATAGTGCGATGATGCGCTGCCCGCCGCCGCCCACTCCCCTCAACCCTTCCTTACCCCGCGCTCGTAGATCGGGGCCTAGCGCGGGAAGAATATTATTGAAAAAATGTTAATATACTAATGAGGGCGAAATTTTAATAGATTCTTAGTAATCCTGTTGTATTAAAGTGTATTGTAACTTGTAAATGGATAAAGAGGAAGAGAATACTTTTCCGAAGTAAGTTATTGCCCAAAAATCATAAAACTATAATTGAAACGAAAATATTCTAGCTTCTTGTGCAAGACGATACATGTAATGAAATTAATACACACAAAAAGACAACAATTGTGAGACTATTATTCCTGCAGTAGTTATGGATTAAAAACGGTATTTTTATGTTTCTCCCTTCGTGAAATCGATAAATTCCTAGATACCGATCACCTCTATGGTAATTAGTATATACTAACATATACCAAAGGAATTTTGGAGAGAAACTTTTTCCGCCGAGAACTATAAGTGATTTTTATGTTTAGGTATAAATACCTAACTTCCAAATTTAAAAAAAACCTAGATACTTGTCAACCGTTATTTTTAAACTTCACTTTATCACACTGCAAAGTTTCAGCAAGAGATGATTTATTGTTAGGGTGTCCATACAAGAAATCTCCTCGATGACTGAACTATAAACCGCTTTCGAAAAAACTAAAAAGGTAAAAAATAATATTGCAGCCGATGACTTTTTCGTTCGCATCTATAAGAATATTAGTTTGTTTTAAAAACTAATGCAAGCCCTGTCGTGAATCGTACCGGTTTGATAGCGACTTCGATAAAACAAATTAATGTTCTTTAAGATGCGAACGAAAAAGTCAGTCGTCTGCAATATTATTTTTTACTTTTTTATTTAGTTGTTTTGAAGGCGGTTTTATGTTTTTTGTAAAAGTTTATTTATAGTATCGATCGATTTTGTTGTGCGTTGTAACGTTTATCACTTGCAAAAAAAAATGCCGCCATGCTACTCGTTCAGGTTGGTAATGAATAGTTAGGTACTCAGAGACAAAACTATTATAATGGTGTTATTGTAACGTCTGTAAGTAATTAGTTAAATGAGCTAAGTCATTACATTAAACGCTGACAAAGTAGGTTAAGATTATAGTTCGTAGAAGTTTAAAATGGCAATATTACATTTATAAGTATACACTTCACTAAAACTAAACTGATTACTTTAGGTACTTCAGACCATCAAAAATTTTGGACGAGTAGCTATTGATATTTTTATGAAAGAGCAGATTTTTTTTCGCGATTTCAATATTTCTTCCATAGTAAACGTTGTTCAGTTTGATGGTTTGAACCACCTCAGAAAATTTGTGTTTTTGAACAAGAAAGTAAGCATTTAAATTTACACAGGGTCGTCTGCTCATCAATGTGAACAATTTTTACTATTGGAGCAAACGGATAGGAGCAAAAAAAACTTTGTTCCATACTAAACTGCAATGCAATGCCTACTAGACTCAAATGTATGTAACAGCAGTTTTTTTTTTTTGCTCCGACCGATTTGCTCCTAGTAAAAGTTGTTCAGTTTGATGGGTTAGTAAAAGGATGCTAATGGCAATGGCAAAAGGCAATTTCACCATTTATTTACGCCGTAGAGTGAAGAACTCGTAAAATTTTTCGGGAGGAAGAAAACCTGCGCCCTGTTACTTTTTTGTAAGTTTGGAAGTATAATTTGCGTGGTTCTTAATACACGCTATAGATGGCATTACGAGTATCAGATTATTTTTTGAGTGAAATCAGGACACGGAGTGCGATTTTTGAATCTCATTCGCTGAGTTTAGCAGTTGAAAATGTCAAAATTACTATGGAGTTACGCTTCTTTCTACTGCTGATTTGACTTTCAAAAATAGCACTCCTGAAGTGCGATTTTTGAAAATCATACGAGCGACTTGGCAGTAGAAAGATGCATAATCTCCATAGTAATTTTGAAATTTTTTACTGCCAAGTCGCTCGTATGATTTTCAAAAATCGCACTTCTGAAGTATGATTTTTGAAAGTCAAATTAGCAGTAGAAAGATGCATATCTCCACAGTAATTTTGACAATTCCAACTGCTGAACTCAGCGAATGAGATTCAAAAATCGCACTCCTGGTCTGTGAGATTTTCATTCCAGAAACGTACTAATAAAAATAACTGGCCAAGTGCGTGTCGGACCACGCGTAGGATAGGGTTCCTTAGTTGCCCGTCACAATATAATATGGACTTAAAATGAGGCTTTTTGTTTCATACTACGGTTTAACGGCTGATAAAGTCTTAAAGCTGAAGACTGAGGATGGCAGAATCGTATCGTCCAAGCCTGAGCTTCTGAGAGAGGTTGAGAAGTTCTATGGACAGTTATACATGTCAACACGAAGACCCGCTACAGATCTGGCTAACGACCCAAGAGCTAGATTGACCCGGCACTACACAGAAGATATTCCGGACGTCAGCCTGTACGAGATTAGTATGGCTCTCAAACAGCTAAAGAACAACAAGGCGCCGGGTGATGATGGGATTACGGCCGAGCTTCTGAAGGCGGGTGGAAAACCGGTCCTGAAGGCCCTTCAGAAGCTGTTCGATTCCGTCATACTCGAGGGCAAAACGCCGCAGGCATGGAACAGAAGTCTGGTGGTGCTCTTCTTCAAAAAGGGCGATAATGCCCTGTTGAAGAACTATAGGCCCATTTCCCTTCTTAGCCATGTCTACAAGCTGTTTTCGAGAGTCATTACGAACCGTCTCGCGCGCAGGTTTGACGATTTCCAGCCTCCCGAACAGGCCGGTTTCCGAAAGGGCTTTAGCACTGTGGACCACATACATACGCTTCGGCAAGTTATACAGAAGACTGAAGAGTATAACCTGCCCCTTTGCTTGGCGTACGTGGACTACGAGAAAGCCTTTGATTCGATCGAGACTTGGGCTGTACTGCAGTCTCTTCAGCGATGCCAAGTAGACTACCGGTACATCGAAGTGCTGAAATGCTTGTACAAAAACGCCACTATGTCAGTCCGACTACAGGACCAGAACTCGAAACCTATCCTACTGCAGCGAGGCGTGAGGCAGGGAGACGTTATATCTCCGAAACTGTTCACCGCTGCACTGGAAGATGTTTTCAAGGTTCTGGACTGGAAAGGGCTAGGCATCAACATAAACGGCGAGTACATCAGTCACCTTCGGTTTGCCGATGATATAGTCATCATGGCGGAGACTATGGAGGAGCTCAGTCAAATGCTCGATGATCTCAGCAGAGCCTCCGAACGAGTTGGTCTGAAAATGAACATGGACAAGACGAAGATCATGTCAAATGACCATGTTGTGCCCACTCCTGTAATGATCGGAAACTCTGCGCTCGAAGTTGTTGACCATTATGTTTACCTGGGACAAACTATTCAGTTAGGTAAGTCCAACTTCGAGAAAGAGATCAACCGTCGAATCCAACTCGGCTGGGCAGCGTTCGGGAAGCTACGTAGTATCTTCACGTCCCAAATACCGCAGTGTCTTAAAACGAAAGTCTTCGATCAGTGTGTGTTGCCAGTGATGACATATGGAACAGAGACGTGGTCGTTCACTCAAGGCCTCATAAAAAGGCTGAAAGTCACCCAAAGGGCAATGGAGAGGGCTATGCTCGGAGTTTCCCTGCGAGATCGAATCAGAAATGAAGAGATCCGCAGAAGAACCAGGGTAACTGACATAGCCCAAAGAGTTGCTAAACTTAAGTGGCAGTGGGCGGGGCACATTGCTCGCAGAACCGATGGCCGTTGGGGCCGAAAAGTTCTCGAGTGGCGACCGCGTACCGGAAAGCGCAGCGTGGGTAGGCCCCTCACACGGTGGACCGACGACCTGGTGAAGGCGGCGGGAAAACGTTGGATGAGGGCAGCGCAGGACCGGTCGTTATGGCGATCCTTGGGGGAGGCCTATGTCCAGCAGTGGACGTCCATCGGCTGAGATGATGATGATGATGATGAAAGTCTTAAAAGTACATTTTATAAGTTGATCGACTATTATTCGTAAACTTGTAAAGCCTACTTAGCGCTGATAGTTTTTCTTATAATTTCGTTATATATACTACTGCCATGAATTTTTTCACATATCCAGAAAGAACCGTTTAGCTGGCAGGGGGGGGGGGGAGGACACTTGACTCTAACAAAAATTTTCACTTTAAAGCTTAATATTTCGCTAGCGGATCCTTATATCTAAAAATGGTTTTCCCACACCCATAATATTTTACCTATCCAACGATACCCCACACCATGGGGTAGACGAGAAAAAAAATGTCATCCCCACTTCACGTGTAGGGGAGGTAAAGTACACTAAAAAAAATATTTTCAAGTTTTTATTTTACCACTTTATCGGCTTGATTAATATGTATACCCATGCCAAATTACAGCTTTCTAGTACAAAGCGTCTCTGAGCTAAGCCGCGGACAGACGGACGGACGGACATGGCGAAACTGACTTCGGAACCCTAAAAAAATAGCATTTACGAGTAGGCGACGCCGACGATTTGAAGATTATTTTGTAGATTGGAGAAGGTCCAGAGTTCCAGATGTATTTTCTTTGGTCCAGGCTAGGGTGGTTAAATCGTCCTAGGACATGATACGATAGGTAGCAGTTATAATAATACTGTATTCAGAATATGTTCTATTCTACACGGTACTGTATTCAGAATATGTACTATCTATCGAAGAGTTCGTATAATCGTATAATCTACTCGTATAATAGGTAGGTAAGTAGTTTCTATTAATGTTATATCACTTATATCATACGAGCATTTACCCGCGACTTCGTCCGCAAAAAAAGTTTCATCAAAATCGGTTCAGTAGTTTTTCCGTGATGCTCGAACAAACAAACACACAAACAAACAGACAGACAAAAAATTGGTGATTTGGAATGGAATCAGGGACATCTAAAAATCGTATCGTAATCTTTTTTTTGTAAATATCTTCAATGTACAGACACACTTCTGTTATAGTTTAGATAACTTCTACAAAATTAGCACAGATAGACTTTCTCAGAGGCGGACAATGCTTTTGAGCGGTTTTTAAACGTTATTATATTACTTAGTAATCTTTTCTAGGTATAGGTATTTACCGAAAAAACTGTAAACGTATCTAATTTAAAAAAAAACGGGACTTTCCATAATTATTAATTCTTTTCATGTAGATTATCTCGTATACTTACTGGTGATTTTTTTAAACATTTCCAAATTTTAAGAATGGTTCAGTCGGACCATCAAATCGGACAACTTTTACTACGGGAACAAAACTGAATTTGTAAAAATTTATCAGCAGTTTTACATTTGTGGTGTAAATTTGAGTCTAGTAGGCACTGCAGTTTAGTATGGAGCTCCTGATTTTCTTTTTTCGATTTCAGGTTAGCTCCCATACTAAAAATTGTTCAGTTTGATGGTCTGAAGTCTGAATTACCTCTGCAAACTTGTGTGTTTGAAAAATCATCTAGCATAGAATAAGATAATTTCGAAAAAACAACGCATATTTATGCAAAATACCCATAATTTTTTGCTCAATTAATATTGAACTATTATTACTTATTTAAACTTTCTTAGGCAGCCCTTAGAACAACAAAATGCGCGAAGTATGATGCGTTTGCGCAGGGACAATTAGATCTAGTCTAACTAGGTTGCACGCGAACCGCGCCTCTTAATACATTATTCAATCTGTCGTGTCACGAATTCAACGAGCTATACAAAGTAATGCCCTGGCCTGTATAATAGAGCCTAGCTTTGATCAGAATCCTTAATAGTTATAATAAATTAAATATTGTGTTAAATGCCACCAAGGATTCAGCGAATCGTTTTATCACTTAAGATGGTACCGAGCCTATTGTGCTGCCCTCAATCGTATTTTTTTATTTCTTTCCAAAAAATAAGAATGTCACATTCGAGCCACATTATTGTTATAGTCTAGCCAAATAATTTGTGCCAATGCCGAGTGAATTTTGGGAGTATTGTAATCTCAAGGATTGTTTTATTTATGCTCTAAAACAGATTTGAGTACAAAATGGTCTATTCACGGGCCTACCTCGCGCGATAATGAAAACTCGTGCACCCGTGAATCCTTCAGCCAGTGCGATTCAACTTTAACAAAAATCCTCTGGGATTAGATCCAATGTCGCTTTTCTTATCTCGACATTTATAATAGAATTAAATAAATACTAGTACCTAGTTACTACCATTATTTAGGTATTTAATTTTAGGTAACACTGTTTTGTTACACTGTCCATGAATATTATGTTTAGACAAGTCATTTAATATGTCAGCGTTGTGTTTGCATTAAGATTTATTACAATGTTATTCCGTATCATTGTTGTTTTGAGTTTAGAAAAACTAGGTTTCGAGATTTCGGGATTTCGGTTTCGAGAATGTTGATAGTAGGTATTATATTTTGTAAGTACCTACATACCTTTAAAATCTACCTATTTTATGTTACCAAAACTAGTGTCTTCGATGAAACCAAGCCAAGCCAAGCACGCATCTTTTCCTCATAAAAACCTCACTTATTGAAATCACACTAATGATATTTCAATGTATATGTTGTACTTAGGTTTTTCTTTTGTGTTTTTTCCTCCAAGAGGAAAAAAAAACGAAGATAATGAAGATATAACATTGCCATAAATAAAATAATGTGGTAATGTGACATTAATTTCGCATTGTGCTTTGTAATTTTATGTCATTGAATTGTTTGGTTTGAAAGAAAATGTTTTGAGATAGTTTTGGTACCTAACATAAAACTACCAAATATTTTCATTATTAGGGAGTCCCATTATGTCCAGCAAAGAACTACTACTGTGGCTAATAATAATTAAAAGAATACAACGTGGAATCGGGGTCGTTTTGAAGCCAGGCCCTGTCTGTACCCGGACTTTAGATGTTCGATATATCACCACTGTTTCGGTTCGCACTTCATTGTTGACATTGGAACGAAAACGTTCACGCAATTGCGAAGTTCGAATATGCGGGTAGAGGCCCTGAACAATATTAATATCGAATTCGCGAAAAAAATCTACTGTTCCATAGAAAATGTCAATAGCTTCTCGACAAAAATGTAGGAAACAGGTTTGTTTTTCGCTATTTTCTAATTGATCCATACTAAAAATGGTTCAGTGTGATTGATGGTCTGAAGCTCACTGTTCCGGCTTCAAAATGACCCCGATTCCACCGTGTTGTACTGAATTTGGAAACTTGTAAGAATTTATTTCTGGGAGCGGTAAGGATACGTTTCGTTTTGGTATTTCAGTAAAATATGCGGTAGGTACCTATTTTACGTTTAAGGGCCTATGTCGAAAAATAATTTAAGCGAAACGGGCGTGTGATAGCTTATATTACTGCCAGATGCGAGAGAAAGAGATGGGGCGGCGCGCGCGCCTGGAACGAATCAAGCGAAAAAACAAACTTTATTTAATTGTGATTGTACTATTTATGTAAGTTCAATTCTGCTCTAATCAAAACTTAGATAATAGCAATCTCTTTTTAATAAATCAAGTCTGATGTTTCTATTATTCACCGTTTAGCAGTTACAAGCGTTTATAGACAAAAACGGAGGCTACTTTGGCTTGTTTTTCTATCGAGAAAATTTGTCTTAATCGTGTTTTGGCTCTAATCAAAACTTCAATTATATGTTCGATAAACATATCCGCAAATCATACTCCTACTGTTAGTACTTCATGATATATGAAGCTTTGAAGAATCCTATTTTTTTACATAGCCCCTTAACCCTGAAAACGAGTTAGGTACGTACCTACGTACCTACCTATGTTTGTCGCTTTTGTCATTGAGAGATATACGAGTACCACTAAACGTAGGTACGTAGTGACCCGCCCCGCTTCGCCCGGATGGAATCTATAATATAAGTAGGTATCTACCTAAATATATTGTACCTACATATAAACCTATCGAAAGAAATTATCTAATTGACAGTGAAAACCATATCGAAATCCTTAGCGTAGTTTAGAAAAAGTAGAAACAGAAACGAAGAGGACAGAATTTTAGTATAAGAGATAAGTGTACTTTTCGCAACCATCAGCAGCAAGGCTGATTCAGTGTTCATAGGGTGTAGAACATCTCTGTGATGGGGATGGACCAGGTCTACCTGCATAACTCCAGTCGGATTAGGAGTTACTGATATTTAAAGGCAGTAAAAAATTTGCCTTCAGCCTTGCAGCTGATCGCAAATTTTTTACTGCCTTTAAATATTAGTAACTCCTAATCCGACTGGAGTTATGCAGGTAGACCTGGTCCATCCCCATCACAGAGATGTTCTACACCCTATGAACACTGAATCAGCCTTGCTGCTGATGGTTGCAAAAAGTACACTTACCTATCTCTCGGAATATTTTGAGGTTATACCTACCTCCTGAGTAAGCAGGTATAACCACGGAATATATAAGAGTACGTATATCAAACGGAATGTCACTTCTGTTTTTTATTATTAGTTAACCTTGATCCTCGTGAAGGTCATTAATGTAAGTATAAACAACCACCTTATCAAAATCTGTTTTTGTGTGCAAACGGGTTTAGATCATAGATGAAAACTAAAAGAGGAAGATTCTTGTGCTCGATTTAATTTTGCAAGAGTGAAAGCAGGTATTGAAATATTAAGTAAGTATATTTCTTCATGTTTAGTGCAGAACGGGCTAGCGAGCCAGCGATATCGGCATGGTGATGGCGCATATATTCGCATCGGGGTGGATCGGGCCACATCGCAGCGGAAAATTTGTATTTTATACACTGGAGTGTGCTGGCTCGCAACGCTTTGATGTATTTTTAATTTGACTTAAGAGGATATAATTCATTCGGAGCGCGCTCCATACAAACGAAGTCTGGTTATACTTTCAATACTAACAAATTAGTTACCTAGTCACTGAAATTTTTCAGAAAAAATCTAGAAACTAATCTATGCTTGTATGTTGTCAGATTTTCGTTAAAATGTATAGTTTTAAAGTCAAAGAGCCTACAAAATTTCCATGCAATAAATGAATCCTTGCATTGAAACTGTATATAATATGTTATGTTGTAGAGTTTCTGGCCGCATAAGCTTTTCTAAAGTGACAACACGTTCGGACGCGGTGCGGTGGTAGTTCCAAAGAAAGATTTAACATTTTATGTTTATTATAAGTTTCAAAAAGAAACTGGAAAAAAGTGGGTCTGGTACTCACGAGGCGACTTCGGCTAAACAAAGTATGTCCAAACACTCAGTTTTGGACATGCGTGAGTAATGCATCTTCCTCTTTTGGATGTATCTAAGGATTTTAATGTTTTATTTCTTTTTCTTGCTCATTCTAATACCTATACATTAGTTTGAAACTAACGATCCATAATAAATACTATTAAAACAGTCGTGACAAACTCAGTTTCGGCACTAATTTGAATCTTAAGGTTTGTTTATGTAACAGTTTCAGAATTTATTCTTCAGCTTACGATGGTTTCCTCACTATGTTTTCTCTGTGTTACCTACATAAGTTAGAAAAACTCATCAATTGGTAGGCTTAGATCAAAGTAAAATGAATGGATAGGCCCAAAGCGCTTTAAGTTGAAGCATGCAAAACTAGGGCACTTCAATACAAATTAGGGTACTTGGTCTGTCATCTCAGTACATTTTCGAAGTAAAACTAGGTACCTATAATCTATCTTTAACCTATAATATTTTAATTAAATAGCAAAATTACAGAACTATGACAGAAATACGTGAAACTATACAGGGTGTAGGGTAAATAGTTGCATTAATTTAAGGGGTGATTGTACCCATGATACTGAACAACTTTCCCTAAGAAACCTACAGGAAATTAGCGCTCCGTTCCAGTATATCATATTAGCAAAACACCATGTTCGCAATCATATTCTCAAAAAACCACATTCTCTAAACTCTAAACATCATGTTCACAAAACATAGCTTTATTTTTTCGACTTTTCATACAAACGTGATTGCATTCAGTATGGATATTATTAATTATTATGCACAATTTTTTGTGATAATTTCATATAGGTTTCTTAGGGAAAGTTGATCAGTGTCATGGGTACAGTCACCAGCAGATATATCGTAGCAAACAAGGTGGTCAAATATTTCTAAGCAGGTCTAATATTCAATAATTTCTTTACTTATAACCAATCAAAAATATAGGAACGCCTAGAACATCAAATATATCGACGCAGTCAATGTGGTCATAAACATCTGAACAGTTTCGGGAAAAAACCTTACTCCGTTGTTTTACATTTTAATTTTAAATAACATTGTAAAGAAATTATTGAAAATTCGCTGTTCAATATCTGAAAAATTTCTTTACAATGTTATTTAAAATTAAAATATAAAACAACGGAGTAAGGTTTTTTCCCGAAACTGTTCAGATGTTTATGACCACATTATGACACATGACAAACATGACACGATTAGATATAATTGGTAACATTTACTGTAAAGAATTTAATGAAAATTAGCACTGCTCAGAAATATTTGGACACCTTGTCTGCTACGATATATCTGATGGCGACTGTACAATAATCCCTTAAACTAATGTGTATAGCATTCAATAGCGTCGAAAAGTTTTTATTAGGTATTTATAATACTTAAATGAAAAAGAATTAGAAACAATCATAAATTACTTTGAAAATTCCGGTAAATTAGCTGCATTGAATTATCAACTAGAACTGTCACATCAAATTCGATAACGGTAGCAATTAGAAAGAAATTTATTCGACAGAGTGCCTAATTAAGTAATTAATGAGGGACTTTTCAAGACTATTAAAAAGAAAAATCACTAGATGGCAATATTATATGTTTTGAAAAACCTGTCACATTGCCAGTAAAAAGTCTTAGATTAAAAAATTTTCGCTTACGCTGAAAGATGGAGCCAAGAAATGAGAGAGCGGGATAGCCTGTTATAAAAACTTATGTAAACAAAAAAGACAGAAATATTATTTTTTGTTTCGGTCACCGTGGCCGGTTTTTTTGTTTGGCAAGATGTCAAACCATTGTCAAACCTATGGAGTGTTGATGACATCTTGCCAAACAAACCGACTTTTTGTATGCAAAAGTACACTATTTCTGTTTCATGTGCGGCCACGGTATGGTTTCATCTAGTTACATATATGTAAAAAGTGTTGTTTGTCTATGATTTGCATCATGTCAAGTGTGACAAATTTTTCACGTATCTGACAGATGATGGTGTAATGTTGCCAATGGATAAATTGTTCACTACAGTTCACTACGAATAAATTAATACGCAATAGCACTGAAAATGTTATTAGTTTGTTATACGTAAATCATAGATATAGTAGGTAAATAGATGAAATAAAGAACTAGATGAATGAACAATGCCCGATGAACCACAAGCATAGATTTATATATTACTAGCGTAAGGATAGGACCGTCAGAATATTTTACAAAAACCTTCTTCATAGAAACAAAAATTTGCGCCATCTGTCATAACTCGTATACGAACTATATCGTGTCATATATTTTCTTTGATCGTTGTAGTCAGGTTGTAGTGATCTAAACTGACATTTTTCCTTGCATTTTAGAGCCAACGAACTGGGGACAATAGTCAAGCTCATAGGCCATGTCCTTGCGCTAGTAATATATATGTCTTTGACCAAAAGCGAAAAATTTCCATTTAAAATCACACGCAAACTTCGTTTGAAATTAGTTTAGTGAGATTTCGGTCGATTGAATACCTGATAGTAAAATTAGAAGTCCAATGTTGTACCACGTTTGTGTCATCTCTATCAAATTATAAATAACACTACACGCACCACCGTACAATATTTTATAGGGAAAAATGTTTTCTTTAAAGTGAGGAACTAAAACACATCTCTTTGGGTATCCGGCTTCCATTGAACGGAATGGCTCCTCGCACTTTATATTATATGAAGAGAAGGAAAACGTTTGTTAAAAAAAAGAACAGTGAGCGTACATTGTTAGAGACCGCGTGATATGTTGACGAAAACGACTCAGTACTTTATTATGCTAGTTGGTAAAGGTGAAAGAATCCACTTATGAAAAGAATATTATGTATACAATAAAAATAAATGTTTCCTTCGACCGTTTGCTAAAAACTATCGCATAGAACTTTATTAATCAAGAACTAATTGTGTGTACGAGCATAATTATCGAAACGCGTTCATCTGTAGTTGTAGGCCACGTGTAGGCTATATGTTTCCACCGTATACAATCAACCTGTTATAATACAATACAAAATGAGCTGTAGCTAAATAACTTAAAGACTTTACTCATTATTCATCATTATGTATTCAAAAAAGATTTTTAGCTAATGGTAAAAGTTATTTTTTGTATTTTGGCTTGGAGAAGGTACAGAAGGGTTGATATAGATGACAGGAAAATCCGGAAAAGACCCAGAATTTTGGCACTCACTGAACTAACCCCTATACCGGGCCCGAATCATTGGGCTTTCCGATATGAATCTTTGAATGACCCTCAATTAGAAAGGGAAGATCTTCTGCTAAGTTAGGTGTGAAACCGGCCGTGTTCCAACAGTTCTTAGTTAGATTAGTAATAGATACTCTTTCTTATACTGTTTAGACCATTCTTATTCGTAGGTTTAGACCTTGTATAATTCTACAATATCGAATCTCACCTTATTCGAATCGAACCTTATTTGTTGTAGGTTACGGGTTAAGTATTCTGGTGAAAGTGATCTTTGTATGGAGCATATTTCCGAGAGCAACGGTATCGCCATCTGTTGGCTTCATTGCTTGCGCTGTTGTGGGTAATGCCATCTATGGCAAGTACTTCCCCCTCAGACCGTAGGTCGATGAGTTCTTCGAAGTGTGCTGTCTGTATCCATGCAGGTGCAGGGCTTCAGTCTAGTTGACGAGGGATGTGCTGCGTGTATGTGCATCGGTCAGGAGGAACAGTCTTGATGTGATGCGGGCGAGTGACAGGCGTGGAGAAGGTGAGCTGAACTGTCACGTGGAGGCGTGCTCAGACACGTGGGCTGCGGGAGCTCCTTCTATGCAGATGCCGCCTGTCGTTTGAGGAAGCTGTTAAGACAGCTGCGATGGACCTGTAACAGGCTTCGGGTTGATGGCGTGTATTTGCTGCTTGTTTGAGTGAGGTTTTGTTGATGCTGCATGGTTGCTGCTCTGTGTTGGTGCTGCTCTGCGGTGTTCAGGTTGCGTTGTTTTTGTAGAGGGGTCACCTACATGTGTGGCCACGGCATTCGGCTAAGTTTGTTTGGTCCTGGCCAACCCTTACTTTCTGTACCTAACATAATTTATACTTTACATGTCTAAATAAAGAGCTCCGTTTGGGATCTTACTTGGAATAAACAGTAAATCAGAATTTTACAGTAAGACTCGACGGGCGCCTCATTTGTAATGGCTTTCTCTCAAAAGACGAGCTGTTCCGAAATACGATACGAATACGATATTTTATCTGCTTATAGCAGTAGTAGCAGTATCGTAACATTCAGGGCTTTTTCCTCAAATACAAATTAAAAAAAAAATTACTGCCAATAAAATCTCAGTCAACTATACATACCTATGTATTATTTTATGTTGGAATATATTTATTAAGCACAAATACACATAAAAAATGTGTTATGTATGTGTATTATTTTATTATATGATATACTATTATAGTAGCGCCCGCGAATTATTACTCGCAGACAACTCGTAGACCTCTGAAAAAGTACTGTTTGATACTCAATATTTTATTCCAACAAAACATTAGGCAGGCATTTTAGGCATTTTTAGTTTTTGTTTGTTTTTTAAGCATTTTTTTTTTGGTTTTTATATTATTTTATTGTATCAAAAAAATTCTGTAGGTATAGGATTGAGGTCGATTATACCTAAAGGCGAGATCATTCCTCTGAGGGTGAGAATCAGCGTAAGCGAAAAGTTTTTAACCTTAGAGAGCGAGAGCAGGTCACTTCTAAAAGTCAAACAGTGAGATACTCTACAGAAGTCTGTGGAGATACTCATAGAGATAGGAAATACTAGAGATACCAAAGCGATCAAGCTTCTTGAAAGAGATATTATGGATTTGACGTTTAGAAGTGACCTGTGTCGCTCTCTTCCTCTATATGATACCTTTATGGATTAGAACTTCGTTTAACTTGTTATAAACTCTATCCATTACATGATTACACACAACAACAAAGGTCTTAAGTTCTTGAAACTATCTACTAAAAGACAATGCGGGTTTTTGTATGGATTTAGGTATTGGCTTTTATACCTCATACTACAACCACAGAGTACCTGTCTATTATAATTACTATCGTAACTACAACTGAGCAAACAAATAATAAGTAGGACGGTCCTATTGACTTGGATTATAAACACAAATTTAACGCAGTAGGTAGCGTTACCAATACTTTATATCTCCTTTATTGTTTGCACACACGGTTATTGAAGTGCAATAACCTCAAAAAGATAACGTATTATGGGCACCGATTAACATATATGTTACATATTGTATATACCAGTCATATAAAATGATAAATTCGTGATATAGTCGCGAACTCGTGAGCATATGCTTATGCTAAAATGATAAATTGAATTTGTGAATTAGTGTCACATAAATTTTAATAAACACCCATTAGTTTCAGAAATCACTTAAAAACTTCTTAACCTTGAATAGGTTTTTCACAAAAATATAGGGCTTATTTTGGATTATTATTTAGGTTTTAGTTCATCGAAGAGAAAAAAAAATCTTCTCTGGTTCATTTCTATTAGCATTATTTTCCTCTAAAAAACAACATTGTTAGACAAATATTTGTGGAAAATGGCGCTAGGGTTTTTTTTGCTTTCCGTGCTTTTGGTTGAGATGTAGCAGGTCGACAAAGAGGCAATGGCTTTAAGGCGATATTACACGGATCAACCAAATTGCATCAATTCCATTGAAAAACATTGAACACTAAAACGTTATAAACTTACTATTTATGTATTTAAAACACAAATTAATGTTGATTTGTTAACTAAATAAATTTTTTGATGTGATGAAGCGTTTATTTATCATAAGTATTTTAACTAAAACAGATTAATTTATTCAAAAAAGTACCTAACATTACCGCATGTACCGCACTCTGACCGCACTAGTGCGATAATGTAATCCTAGTAACAAGTAATGTAATCCTTTTTGCACGCGTGTTCTATAAGCTGCATACCTAAAAGCGGTGCAATAAGAGCCACTTTACGAGCAAGTATGTTGAAAAAGTAATTCTATCGACTTCTAATTTTATAACTCAGTACCTTTAAAATTGAGTAAACTGCAACTAAAAATAGATATACTTCATCTAACATGCTCGGCGGTTTGCTCCTGGCTAACCTGACCAGACTGACTAAATTTGATGAGGTATGCGGAGAATCACGCGAAGGTTATAGATTCAGTGACCATGACCCTTTTTTCAATATCGTGGAAACAGTAGCGGTTCGGAACTGTGGTCGCAAGACACCAGATGTTCATACACGGGGCTCTGCAACTCTGTACTTGGATCGTTGGATAATTATATAAGACTAACGTTAACCCGCGACTTCGTCCGCATAAATTATATACCTACCAGATTTTAAGTCAGATCATAAGCTATCAAACAAAAAAAGTTTCATCAAAATCGGTTCAGTAGTTTTTGCGTGATGCTCGAACAAACAAATACATAAACCTACGAATAAGAATAACTATAGAAGAATAACTCTAAACAAAAGCAACATAAATTTTGGCACCCTTTGAAAAATTACATTAACAAACAAACTAACAAACAAACAGACAAAAAATCCAAAAATTGGTGATTTGGAATCATTGACATTAAATTTAAAAGCTATATCGTAATTTCTTTTTGTAAATATCTTCAATGTACAGACACACTTCTGTTACAGTTTTATAATATGTAGTTTAGATAGATAGATATAGTATAGATAGATAAGCTTGTCGGAAAAATTCGCTTGTAGCAAACAAAATAGCACTTATTGGAAGATTTCCATAAAAACTAAATAATTTATCACTCACCCTCTGCCATGATACCGTCGTTTTCCAACCCTGGCTTCCACCGAACTAACTATACTGCTCTTTGAATCCTTATGACTGCTTTAATTGTGTTAACTGCATTATCTATTTTCAAACACACGACGACTTTATTATTACCGCTCAAAAAGATCTTTTACACAATCATGAACCTAATGGCTATAGAAATATGGAGAATTTAGTAAATAAATAAGGCTTTAAATTGTTGGCAATAAATGTTTTAAGTCAGCAATATGATGATCAAATGTTTACTTTAAATGTAAGGGACTAAAACAGATAACGTAATACATGATTCATGAACTCATGAACGATAAGAAATAGAAGGTACGGAAATTAGAGTAAAGTCTAATTAATCATGAACCTATTGTACGTAATCTTTCACGGAAGAGAAGAGTTATTTACCTTATCAACGAGTCAGTTTTTTTGTTGTATTTAACAATAAAAAATGTAACATCGTCTACTGAAAAATAAGGCTGTTGCTAGACTTGCTAGTCGTCCGATAAACGGACGAATACAATAAAATTAGTCGTCCGCAGGAAGCTGGCCCCTGCAGCATGTCTAGTATGATTTCTCTAAACGCGCGCGACGCGCCTTCGCTGCCTACAAAATAACCTGTTCCCGCGCATTTCGGAGAGCGAAAGCCGCGATTGCCGCGACTTGTAGTATGGAAAAAAGACGAGTCGCGCGCAAGTAGAGAAATCATGCTAGGGGGTCAGGTCTAGTATGATTTCTCTACACGCGCGCGACGCGCCTTCGCTGCATACAAAATAACCTGTTCCCGCGCTTTTCGCATAGCGAAAGCTGCGCTTGCCGCGACTTGTAGTATGGGAAAAAGCAGAGTCGCGCGCAAGTAGAGAAATCATGCTAGTGGGTCTGGCATAGGTATTGTCCTCTGAGCGTTCATCGTTTTAGGGCCATTATTTTGGTATGGTGTGTCATTCTCCTTATCGCCGCGCCTTATAATCTCTCTTTCCCTTGGCACGTAGATGCAGGATAATAGAGGCCAATTCATAGATTTATAAATATACTAGCTGTTGCCCGCGACTTCGTACGCGTGGACTTGGGACTTCTTTATGGGTTTCTTTTTGTAGCCTATATAATATTTATAAATTATATTTCATGTTATCTAACGAATAATTGAGGAACGTAAGAAGATACGATTTCTTTTATAATTATATTTAGATTTTACAAAATTAACAAACAGTGTATTTAGTTAGTTGTACCGGTCTGTTGGTATTTGGTAATTGTCCCTCGATCTTGAGCAGGACGTCGGCAAACTCTTGAGCGTGAGATTTGCCACCAACATGGACCCGCATATTTTGCGTGAGGTGCAATTTCTATACTCCCGGCCATAGAACACAGCGCTTGAGGCAGGCGTTCACCTCATCTACTCTTGTGCCTCGCTTCACCATTGCAACGTCTCGCGAAAATCCATCCGCGATACCACCCATCGCACGATTATCCCTCCGGATGTACTGGAGCAATCTGTTTACAGTTTCTATACAGCTTTCTTGTGCGGCATAGCACTCTCATCCCAAATATCACTCAGGCTTTTTTTTTTTTTTTTTGTCACTGTTACGTAACACACCACACACAGGCGTTTCCGTGCTGTCTAAATCTATGGGAGAATCTTGAAGGTGGTATGGGACGTTTTACCGCCAGGAAGTAATGTCTGATTTCCGCTAGAAGCATTGTATGGTAATAATTTGTGCACCGTATTCGTTTGAAAACTCAAGAAAGCCCTTCCGTAGCAACCCTTTTCAGAAAATTTGGAAAAATATGATGTGTTTGAAAGTAGGTACTTACCTATATAATTTTTACATACGTACAGGTACCTTTTGTAATCCTGAAATCAATTAGTTATACTTCATGGTTTACATACCTTCAGTTATTAAACCAAACCATCTAAACATGTGATTATTTATTGTAATTTTATTTCCATCAAAGAAAATTTCCATCAACCAATAACAACTTGTCAACGTAGTTGTCAACATTGCCAAAGAGAATGTAACTCACTACGTTATTATAAGAGTCGGGTCTTCGATACTAAAAACTGGTCGTGACCGATATCCAGAATCTTTGATACGTGTGCTAACGTTCAACGGAATTTAATAGCGCGCAGTGCACGTTTCATATAAAAAAAAATTGTTAGATAGTTGCGCAAGCCTGAACATTACTTTGTAGGGATATACAACTTCCTTGAGAGGTTTTCGACTTTGAAGAAGTTCTTATTCTAAGGATTCGACCATAGATATAGGAAGCGAAAAGTTTTTAATCTAAGGTTTCGACCTATTTTCAACACAAATTATGAAAGCCCAAATTGTCAAAAATACGTTGAGCTCTAACAGCTATGAAAAATATAAAGCGACAAAGATCAACCTTGCTGGTTATATTGGATCTCTGAGGCATACTGACTTTGCACTGTACCCAATACTGTAACAGAGGTTTTTGTTGCTGGTTTACGCCATGGTCTCGGCCATTTTTCGAGATGTTTTTTATATATTATGTTATTCCGGGATATAAACTGTCACTATCAAAGTTTCGTCAAAATCTGTTCAGCGGTTTTTGCGTGATGCGCGTTCAAACAAACAAACAAACAAACAAAAAAGTTAAAAACCATTCTACCATGTTCAGTTACTGATTTTAAGTCGCCCTGGTTGGTTTTTTTCCAAATATATTCAATGTACAGACTTTTTTGCGTTTACGATTTTATTATAGGTATAGATATGTCTTTGGGCCAGTTTTTGAATTTGAGTGCTTATTGAGATAGAAAGATATAACTTCAGAACATTGTAACGTCTTTGTTTCTATGGGTGTGTTGTTCCATTTTAAAAGACCTAAGTAGGTATCCAATGACACTATTGATTTATTAAAAACTATTTTTTCCAACCCCCATTTCGTTGTATGGGAGAGACATAAAGGAAGTTCCTTTTTTGCCACTTTTGCTCTCCCCATAAAGGAAGTAGATCCTTGCCTATCCTCTCCCCGTGAAGGGTCGGTAAAAATTGTTTCTATAAGTTTCTATACAACCAGTTTTCTGTTTTTGGGTTACTGTTTTCATGCCATTATTCCTAAGCATTATTCAATGGGTGCAAAAATACAGACAGAATAAGGATGACTCACGCTACACGTGCCGGGTCCGAGCCGAGTCCGATTCGAGCGTCGGCCTTAGCACGGTCAACTAATATTACATATATTTTGTATGGACACACTCAACCTACACCGAGCGGCAACCGAGCCGGGGCCGGGCCAGGCCGGGTCGGTTGCCTACGGTCGAAGGTCGGCTCGGACTCGGCTCGGACCCGGCACGGCGTAGCGAGATTGGGTTCCTTGATTGATTACGAGACTAAGGAAAACGGACGCACAACATTTTGTAAAAAATGTTACGACCACGCTGCGGTCCCTTGCGGTCTGCTTGCGGTACATAATGATTAATGATAATAAGAACTCAATCGTCATCAAGATTTCAAGCTGGCTATTAACAAAATAATGTTATAATATATGTCATTGATGTCATAGTCAAATCAAAGAGTACTTTTTTATACAGGAAAAGTCAAATTTTGGAGAATTTTGATTTTGGTTAATTATAATTATCGACAGTTTTGTTTGGTTTTAGTTATTTATTTATTGAGTGAATGTCTATTTAGTTTCTGTACAGATTGACCTGTAATGAAGGTATGTTCGTGTATTAAGTCTTACTTAATTGTGCTAGTAATTGTGTTTACTTGCCGAATATTGAACTTTAGGCTGACTTTGGGCGATCTTCCGCCAGGCTTAGTGGGACTGAAATCTAAGTTTGCTTTGCTAAATGAGCTCGCTTCGCTCGCTCCAATGGCTCGCTCCATATGTATAGATTTACAAGGGCTGAGGCACTCATACCAGAACTATTATTATTTATGAAACATTTAATCCTATTTTTTTCAAATGTGTTTTGCAACCTACTTAGAAATTTTAAGTCGAATTCTGGTTTAGACGAATTACACGGATCAATTTCGGTTCAATATTGCTTTCAATTCCATTACTTCAATGGCATTTACACATATAAACACATTTCAATTTGATTGTCTAGGTAATAATAAGAAAGAATAAAATGGATGGATGGTGGATAATTGAAAGTTAAGCCTATACAGAGTATTAGGGTCATCATCATCATCATCATCATCAGCCTATCAGTATTAGGGTAAACAGTCGCATTGTTTTAAGGGGTGAGTGTACCCATGATACTGAACCGAAAATGACCCACTGACCCAACTTTCCCCAAGAAACCTGTAGGAAATTCGCAAGGGATAATGGTTTCCTATGCAATGTTTTTGTTGTCTTAATAGTCACCTGAAACATGGTAAATATGCTAAAGGAGAGCATCGTAAAGATAGTTGTTGTAGCGAAGCTACTAAACACCCCGAAAGGGATTATGGTCGTGACACGTGGTCGTGTATACTGTATATTACAGTGTCTAATTATTTTGTTATAAATCAGTTGGGGTGTATGAGGTTGTATAACTTATTGCTGCTGACTGTACACAAAATCGACAGACCTCCTTTTTGAAGTTGGTAAGAAATTATTTACCTACTGTTTTCCTCATAAACAAATTTACCTACAAGACATTTCCATCCAGATGGCCAAGTTGTACAAACATCAAACTCCGATGGAGGATGGATAGTCTAAGCATACTTCAAAATATTAAAATAACAAAAAATACGGAGTTAACTCAACAAACCTCTGAACTCTAACCTACTCTCAGAGCTCTTTTCAAACGTAATTTAATGTAAATCTAACGATAAAAAAAGTTTAATCTACTTCTTACAGTCTATTAAACCTCAGTCGAAAACAAAAGGAAGCTCTAGGATCGAGTCGTCACAAAAGAATTACATCTTTGTTGATCACGCTCAGAGCACCCCTGAAATACCTGTGGAACGTGGTAGCTCCAGGAAGGCCAAAGAGAAGACATTTGAGGATTCAAAGAAAACAACCCGCGACGTCATCTCTGTTTCGGAATCTAACTTGGTAGGTACTAAACATAAATATTGTGTTATGTTGTCAGGTTTGAATTTTGTACGATTAATATTTATACCTACAGTAATGCCATTGTCCTAAGGATATTAAGGGTTAAGGTAGGATTCGGATCAATGCGACCGCGACGAGAGACCGCGACCCGAGACTGCGACCGGCATCCGGTTGCAGGTCGCGGGGCGACAGCTACTTACGAATCTACGCGACCGACTCGTGCGACCCATACGAAACTCAGTATTCTTGCAGTTGCTAATCCATCACGACGCGTTTTAACTATGAACAGAAAAAGATTTATTCGACAGTTATTAGAAGATGAAGAAGAAGAAGACGATTTCGACGAGAATTTCGTCTTCGTGCGAAGAAAACACGGCCATTTTGAATCGGTCGCGCCACGGCACTGCCTTGTGAGCGACTGAGTCGCGCGACGCAAGTCGCCGGAAGGCCACGCCCACACGTCGCGCGACTCGGTCGCTTGCTCCCGTCAGCACTTCATATTAATTCTGGGTCGCAGTCGCCGGTCGCGGTCGCGCGTCGCGGTCGCCGGTCGCGGTCGCTAGGATCGGAATGCTACCTTAAGGATAATAGCCCTATAGCTTTGATGACATTATAATAATAAATGCTAAGGGTTGAGCCTCATCTGGCCGCACGGAATCGAATTTTTCGCGTTCTATCCATTTCTGTGGCTCAGGAACGTGTTTGGCTAGAACGAGAAAGGTCGCAGCACTGCCGGTGCTTCCGCGCTATATTTCTCGCTCTAGCAAATGACGTTCCTGAGTCACAGAAGGATGGAGCGTGAAAAAATGCGATTCTGTGCTGTCAGATGAGGCTCACCCCTTAGACGGACAAGTTCTAACAGACTACATCATTTTTTTTGGCCGGCACTTAAACATTTTGGACCAAAATGGATGATGCCTTTTCCGACATTATTCTGCCATTTGGCATTTGAAATATTCATAAGACCGGAGACAAGACATGTTCATTTAACAAATCGGAAATATTACCAATTTTAAACCATATTGCTCTGACGCCTGTTAACACTTAAAGGCAACATGTCTTTCCATAGTCTGCAAGACAAAATGAAAACAAAGCCGAAGAAACAGTTCGCGTAAGGAAGCCCGTAGAGAAAACAGACGATATAATACGCCTAAGTCCTGAGTCTGCCGGAGACATGAGCTCGCCAAACCGCATCCGAGAAGCAGCAAGGAGATGCTCTAAGGTGCAGAAGGAACTCCAGGAGCAAAAACTTGTAAAACAACAGAAAAGTGCTAAGTGCTGTGTGCATCCTAACATAAAGGTTAGTTTAGTGATAGCAGAAGAGATAAATCGCTTTAACAACACAATTTTATATAGGGTCCTTCTGGCAGATGTTTAAAGAGATGATCACTTGATCAGACCATCAAACTGAAAAGTTTTCTCTACCCCGTCGGGGTGGACCTCAGAAGAGATGGAGGGACAACCAAGATAACCTTCAGTGATGGTTGGATGGTGCTAGCTCAAGACAGGATGCGTGGAGGATGAAGGAGGAGGCATTGCCCAGCAGTAGGATGAAATCGGCTAAGAAAATTAAACCCCTCGCCGCGCTCCTTCCTCAACCCTCGTATTACAGTAGTCAGTCTGCTGGAGGCATGAGCTCATAGAACCACCAACCTGAATCTCTTAAGGTGCAATACGAAGGAATTCCAGAAACACAATATCTTGAAAGTACCGTTTGCAAACTTGTTTAATTTAGACAAGGTCGATTTCATTTCTCACGTGTTGTTTATTCTTCAATCTTTTAGTGAAGGACCAGTAAACCTTCTTCTGGTTCCTCTCCATTACTGGAGGTTGGCAGTCAGCTCTGCATAACTCTCCTATCTCTCTTCAAACAAAACTCTTTGATGCTGGCGATGGCTGTCCACGTACTACCCACTCTTTTTGGTTCGTGAACCGGGACATTCGTGGCCTACCGACGCTTCTTTTGCCCGTAAATGGTCTTCCGTAAATATATTTAAATGTACGAAGCATTATCATATTATAAATCTAAAAAGCATTTATTTTTGTTTTTCAGAAATCAAGATCATGTAAGTGAAGCAACATTTTTTATTTCTCCATTTTAATATTAAGTGTGTCGTTCAATAGCTTTTGTCCTTATTAGATTGAACGATTTCAAAGATTCTGAAAGAATATGATTTTGTCTAACTATGATGCCAATTTTTTAAGGCTCGCCGATGGAAATGGATGATCCCTTGACTCGGCAGATTCGCGAAATCCATAACGACACGAGAAAAAGCGCTCGGATCATAAAGGACTCTCGTGCGAGGCTTCTTGAGATACAGAGGGTATGCGAAGAACAAATAAAAACGCTAACAATTTTAGTAGGTTAAATAAAGATGTGAAAATGTTCATAATAAGTTCAACAAGACGGGTGGAAATGCTTATTTACTAATCTCGAAAATAAAACTTATAGTGTCAGGGTGTTAAAGGAATCGTGGAAACAAAACGAATCGTGGAGTAAGACCCTCACAACGTTACGGACCTGTTATGTTTGTAGTGGTTATTATAAGTTTAAAAATATTACAATAATTTTACTGCTTGCAACACTGCTTAAATCATCTGCAACAGATTTAAAGGCCTATGATGATGATGATGATGAATTTCGGGTGGAGGTGTGAAAAGCGCAGATACTGCAATTTGTGAATTGACAGTGTAAAACGGAACACATATGGAATCAGCTCGGTGTCTGTCCGTCCGTCTGTCACAGGCATTTTTCTCAAAGACCGTAAGACATAGGAAGTTGAAACTCGGTACAGATATAGCAATTGCTGGTCCAATATAATAAATGAAGTAAAAAAAGCTAAATTTTTATATTGAGGGGCAATTTGGTGAGTAAGAAAGGGTAAATAAAAAGAAAAAAAATTTCTACCCTATGTTGTGGGGTATCGATTGAAAGCTTATGAAAATACGAGTCTAAAAATATAGCTATATTAAAAATATAGCTTGTTTAACAAAATTTTCAATTGAATCCGAGAAATTGCTCTCCCCACCTCTAATTTCATAAAATATAGCCGTATAAGATCTGAAAAAATAATGAATATCAGAAATGGCGGGAAAATTATCAGGGTGGCTCTAACTTGGATAGTTTTTCTATACCCAAAAAACTAACACCAGTGAGACCAGTGTAAAATGATCTTCAGTTTCTATGTGACCACATACTAATTAAGTGTCAATTTATAGTGGTTGTCATCAATGACCCATGTTAAACAACTGGTAGTACGGAACACTAATTGCCCGAGTCACGACTCGTATTTGGCCGGTTTTTTTGGAAGTTTATAATTATGTTGTATGGTGGTTTGGTACGGAACCCTCGGTGCGCGAGTAGCCCGACTCGCACTTGACAGATTTTTATTAATTTGTTACAGAAGCAAAACCTAAGTGAAAGCGACGTTAAAGAGATTGGTGATCGGAATGAACTACTTCTTCGTGAAATGGAGCGTTTTGACCGTCTTACCAGGAGCATACAGAAAATCATAGGCGGCGTGGAGGTGTCGTCTCATGTCAAAAAACCCGTGGAGAAAACTTTCCAATGCATAGATTATATACCTGGTTCTGTCTATGGTGAGATCAGTTTTTCTTTCACGTAAACTAGCTTAGTTGTGTTACTTTTGTAACTACAAAAAGGGCAAATTAACTTGGCACCTGGCTTGCACGTGGCTCGGAATAAAACACTCGGAAAACTCGAAAAGAATAACTCGAAAATGCTAAAGCGCAGGGACACGTGCAACAGTAACAGAAATGCTATGCTACGGCCTCGCACAGCGACGGCGGTGTCTCGCGGGGGGTAGCAGGAGGGATGTCAAATACCGAGCCACGTCCGAGCCAGGTGCCTAGTTAATTCACCCGGGTTGTACGTTTCTTTTCACGCCCGCCCATCCAATGCAATGGCTAGCATGTCAACCCCGAGAAAACGATAAAAATAGGGATGAGCCTGCATCTTTGTAACTTTACTTGTAGGTATACACGGCGACAGGTCAGGTTACCCTGTTTGGACTTTGAACTATTAGAAGTTGAACGCTGCGAATCGTGCGGAAGGGTGCGGTATGTTGTTGTTGTTTCGTCTCACAGCACGCTGCGCCCGCGCCGGCACGGCAGCCGCGTCTATACAGGCTCTCTACCGCACTATTTTGTGTTTTGTACGTAGTGTAGTTATGGGTATATAGGGTGCGTAACCTGATGTGTCGCCGTGTGTACATAAGAGCGCGCATGTCGTTTTCCTCATTTTCTCGCGTTTTACGTGCGTATTACGCTAGCTTACTGACATTGTTAACCGAAAATGCGCTGGGAAGTTCAGATTTGGTGGAGTTTTGGATAACAGTCGAAAATGTATACCTATCGAATCCACTCATAGTTCAAAAGCTTTCGAATTCTCTTTGCAATGTCCTGAACACAATGAAACTTACGTGTAGAGTGAATCAAAACTAACAAAAATGTAAATTGGTTGTAATCTGTAGAAGTTGGGGGAAAGGTGTTTCTCCTTTTGTATCAAGTGTGTGAAACTCATAATCTTTCTTATTAGATAGTGCACTCAATCTTCTACGCATTCATTGTGTTTATTTTTATGAAAATGCACTATAACCGTACCTTATGATGATAAATTGATAATGGAACAAAACGAAATCACACACACTATCAGTTCAACCAAGCCAAATACGTTCCGTAACGACCAAAAATACCTCAGTGATAACATTAGATGAAAATAGCTGTCGTGGTTGCGTTTTGCTACTGCTTTTTTGACGATTTGTCTATTTTACTAGTAATTTCTACTTTTGAATCTGGACTTTTGGAGATGTGGAAGTTTTGTTAAAAATGCCTTAATTTTTTCTGTTTTTAATAATTATGACCGCCGTCCTGAATGGCTTTTAGTTTTCGTAAAAATGGCTGGGTCCAAATCTGCCATTGTTCTTTGTATTCCTTACTCGTGTCACTTACATATTTTGACGAGGGCGCCACGAAATCACCGATTATAGATACTATACTAGGACGATTTAACCACATACTATATTATATACCTGTAAGTGCGCCGTGATCTGAAAGAGTTTGGGAACCCTTCGCTTATTCACCTCTTATTTCCAGAACCACCAATGTACCACGAGATGAAGATGAACCACCCGACAGTCCTTCTCTCCGGCAAGCCAGCTCCACCGCATCTCTGCCACTCTCCTATCCGGAGCAAATCTGTACGTCAATGCTGTAAAAGAAGCACTTTATAAATTCTAAATTGTACGTAGAAAAAAAATAGTAAAATATATATTTTTTTAACCCAACCTGTGTTTCTTTTGAAGGAGATTGACCTGACGAGGAAGCTGAGCGAAAGCTACGACATGCAAGAGAAGCTGGTCGCTGACAACGCAGACTTAGAGATAAAGAGGTCTGGTTCTCACAATTTCCTCTCGATTTCCTCCTCACTTCTGTTATTTTTCTATGATTTCGTTGATTTCTCTCATATTTCTCTTCATAAAACCGAGATCCAAATAAAGCGATGCAAAAAACTCTTTGGACATCATTATAGTACTGTAGCCACGGAACTATCTAATTACAAAAAAGATTACCGATTGCCGTTATGATATTGTTGTAAATCGTGCCATTTGAGGTACAAAAACCTAAGTCTTACGAATCACAACCCGCCGTAACTATATTTAAATGTTAGTTGAAAATGTAAATTTTTTCAAATTATTTACATTTAAAGGGTACCACTTTGTTTGTCTATTCTCATGTTCTACACCTTCAGCCAATACCAACGAGCAATGGTAAGACCATGGAAACTGGCCGTACACATAATTAAGACCAGATGAAATTGGCCAATTTTGAAAATAATTTACATTTTTAGTTACCGCTTCAAATTTATACAGCAGCTAAGGGTATGCGTGTACAAATCACAAGCCGATTTTAAGACCGTTCCTGTGGCCGGTTTGGATTTTAAGACTACTTTTAGGAATAAAAAAATTATCGAAATTTTGTACTTGACTGTACTGCAAAGAACAATTTATTATTATTAGGGCATGTTTCACCAATTTTGAATAAGTTCTTAAAGTTTATCTGACAGATCTGTCAGTTATGCTACCAAGAACTTATTCGGGAGTGGAGAAACAGGTTGTTTCCTTATGGCTTCCTTACTTGAGTCGTGTTTGCGTTTGAATTTGAATATAATTTTCATTTTTAGTTACCGCTTCAAATTAATACAGCAGCTAATTGTCTCCTTACCTGTACAATCCAAATATCGATTT
The DNA here is from genome assembly GCA_922987775.1 of Agonopterix subpropinquella. NCBI lineage: Eukaryota > Metazoa > Arthropoda > Insecta > Lepidoptera > Depressariidae > Agonopterix > Agonopterix subpropinquella. The sequence goes on from OV277693.1 coordinate 34,474,739, forward strand.
TAAGACCATTCCTATGGCCGGTTTGGATTTAAAGACTTCTTGTAAGAATAAAAAATTATCGAAAGGGGTTTGTGTAACTTTATATGGACCAATGGCGTAAAATTTTTTTTTTTTGCAGCCACCTATAATTTCATTATTGTTTTGTAACATTCTCTCGATTAAACACGTATGACTAATAAAATTAGCTCTAAGTTATATCGGAGCCGAGATATACAGGGTGAATGTTTTTGGACGGGGCAGTAGGGTAGGTACTTTAACCGTTGTAGCTACAGGAAAAGCCGTAGCATCCGACATAAGAAGCATGAAGTATACTTGCTAAATAAATATAAACCAATTTTTTTCGCTGTATATGGGTTCCCTCTTTAGGGTTCCTGGATATTCTTGTTTTTGTGATGACAGAGACGATGGATGGGCAGGATGTGCCCGTCTCATCAGGTTAGATATAAGTTTTTCACAGATTTCCATTCCACCTCATAATGCTGGCTTGCACATAGTTGCAGCGAAGGCATTTGACATTTCCTTTATTTCAGCTTATATAATTATGATATTCTCATTGAGTTAAATTCTATTCTGAAGTCTATATCAGGGCCTCTCGTAGTATTAGGTGATATTAATTGCCGACATACATTGTGGTGTTCCCATCGTTCGGACCCCTTGTCCTCTTTTATCCTTGATTTGTTGGATGATAACAACCTTTGTATACTAAACGATGGCTCCCCTACACGGAGAGTACCACCTGATCAAAATGTTAGTGTTCCCGATATGTCTCTTGCTTCTCCTTCTCTGATTTCTTCACTAGCCTGGTCTGTCCTTCCAAACAAACAAAAGGCAGACCCAAAATCTTGGCAACTACGCCTCCATATTGCAGGCGCGGAGGCCTACGCCATCACAGCTTGCACTCAAATTAATTTGAGCAAGCGCTACGTCAACCAATAGATCACAATTAAATCCGATAGCGAACGGTCTCTTTGCCCTCAGCAAGGATTAAATTTGTACAAAAGCAAGTTCACTTACAGGGCACTGCAAATTAAATAAACAAATGCATACACCGAATTTAAGTGACACGACCGGCTGCAGATTCTGCAAGGAGTAGATGAGTTTTGGCGGGAAGGTACAGTTTTAAAAGACCAAATTTAAAACACGGTACATTTTTTTTTTTTGCCATTTTTTGAGCTTGATTTACATTTCTATACATTCTTATTTGTAGCTCACAGCCAAGTCTAAACAGCTCTTATCAGGGCTCAACAAGAAATAGTAGTTATCAAGGTTTTTCAACGAAGGAAATCGGAACATCTGTCCGAATGTGCCAACTCAACATTGAGGGAAGTAGTCTCCAAAAGATTTTAAGCTAGCTGAAAGCAGATATAGTTAACTTACAGGATATTAAAAAGAGAGGGCACGTCCCAAGCCTTCACGTACATTTTGTAGAAAATGATGGTCCAACATACCTACTTTTATGCTAAGCGAGTGTGGCATCATCCCCTCACATGCGTCCGAATGCGAGTCTCATAGAAGGACGTAAGAAATCTGTCATTTTCGTACTGTACCCTCGGTTGGTCTGGTAAAGTTTTTTGATCCTTATAAGAAACAGGATCGATTGGCATCAAAAAAAGTTTTTTTTGTAAATGGACAATTTTCTTGCTGCCATTACATTTTTTTTTTAATCTTTGAATGCAGATCAAAAAGTAACAAAAAGTTACGGATAGTATTCTAAGAACGTTTTCCTGTAGCTAGAACGGTTAAGGTACCTACCCTACTGCCCCGTCCAAAAACATTCACCCTGTATATCTCGGCTCCGATATAACTTAGAGCTAATTTTATTAGTCATACGTGTTTAATCGAGGGAATGTTACAAAACAATAATGAAATTATCGGTGGCTGCAAAAAAAAAAATTTTACGCCATTGGTCCATATAAAGTTACACAAACCCCTTTCGATAATTTTTTATTCTTACAAGTAGTCTTTAAATCCAAACCGGCCATAGGAACGGTCTTAAAATCGATATTTGGATTGTACATGTAAGGAGACAATTAGCTGCTGTATTAATTTGAAGCGGTAACTAAAAATGAAAATTATATTCAAATTCAAACGCAAACACGACTCAAGTAAGGAAGCCACAAGGAAACAACCTGTTTCACCAATCCCGAATAAGTTCTTGGTAGCATAACTGACAGATCTGTCAGATAAACTTTAAGAACTTATTCAAAATTGGTGAAACATGCTCTAATAATAATAAATTGTTCTTTGCAGTACAGTCGATTACAAAATTTCGATAATTTTTTTATTCCTAAAAGTAGTCTTAAAATCCAAACCGGCCACAGGAACGGTCTTAAAATCGGTATGTGGTTTGTACAGGCATACCCTTAGCTGCTGTATAAATTTGAAGCGGTAACTAAAAATGTAAATTATTTTCAAAATTGGCCAATTTCATCTGGTCTTAAAAATGTGTACGGCCAGTTTCCATGGTCTTACCATTGCGCGTTGGTATTGGCTGAAGGTGTAGAACATGAGAATATACAAACAAAGTGGTACCCTTTAAATGTAAATAATTTGAAAAAATTTACATTTTCAACTAACATTTAAATATAGTTACGGCGGGTTGTGATTCGTAAGACTTTGGTTTTTGTACCTCAAATGGCACGATTTACAACAATATCATAACGGCAATCGGTAATCTTTTTTGTAATTAGATAGTTCCGTGGCTACAGTACTATTATATAATCTTAATTATTTCATGAATAAACTAACCTTATTGGTGTGCAACTTGAGTACCTACAGCTTGAGCAGCTTGAGTACCTGACTAGCAAAACTTCTTGGTCAACGGTTCCTGGCGACATTTCAGTTGTCAAATTTAAAATAGGAATAAAATTTCTCGATGCCTATGGTCAGTGAAAATTCAAAATCAGTGCTTACCATCAAATAAACATTTTGGCCATATTTGGTCATTAAAACAAACATTTCAATAAAATTATGTGTTACTAAGGAACGGGAACGAAAACATGGATAAAACAAGGTTTGCTACTTACTTTCAGATACATTTTGTATAAAGAGTTAATGACGAAGGATCAAAACTTGGAGACTTGTCGCGCTCAGATCAAACGGCTTCAAGGGGAGCTAAAGTTGATTAATAAAGAGAATGCGCTACTACACGACAAACTTTACAAGAATAATCCGGAGGTACAACTTTGGGAACATGTTGATTGATTACGTTAGGCATAAGTAATGGTGGAAATCGATGAAGTTTTAGAAACTGGCTTTGCTCAATTGGTAATTCGCTATACCTAAATGTAGACTGATATTATGATTATGTGGTAAGTAGGTACACGGTTTTCATTGACAATTTCCTTATAATTGTTTCCACGTTTCGTTGACAGTACCTAGACTTGTTTGACTCGAAAAAGGCTTATTAAATACTAAAGTCTACAGTCCCATAGAGCAAGAGCCCGTGACGATCAGACCTTCGTTATTTTATACAAGTAAAAGATGAAAGTTTTTCGGCGCATGCTCCCAACACAGGTACGAATGATGGGCAGGGCAACTATTAAATTTGAGTTATGGTTGCTTTCGCAGGTTGCGGGTTAAAATTGTCTGGCCAGGGGTTGGGGGTAACAAAACTGTCGGGCTACTGAGGAAACATCTTCTAATAGTTACCCAAGAAACATGTATAAAATTCAGCTTCTATGCAGTGGGCCATTTGATTGAACTCTTTCTATAATAAATTCGTAGAGCAGAGAAAAGTCGAGCTCGCATCGCTCGCTCTATGTTTCTTTTTTAATTATTGTACCGACACATAATCTTAAAAAATTCCACTGCTAAGACGTGGTCCTAAAAATTTCGAGTTTGCTTCGCTCGACCCATAGCTTTTACTTAGGTTACTTTGCCCATGTCTTGTACATAAAAAGCTCTGGCTCCTGCGTAATTTAAGAGACAAGTCGAGCTCGCTTCGCTCGCTCTGTGTTTCTATTTTTACACTTATATAATTTACGAGCTTTAACCCGCGACTTCGTCCGCATAAATTATATACCAGATTTTAAGTCAGATGATAAGCTATCAAACAAAAAAAGTTTCATCAAAATCGGTTCAGTAGTTTTTGCGTGATACTCGAAAAAACAAACACCCAAACAAACAAACAAACAAACAAACAAACATACAAACAAACAAACAAACAAACAAACAGACAGACAAAAAATACAAAAATTTGTGATTTGGAATCAGGGACAGGTAAAAACCATGTCGTAATTTTTTTTTGTAGATATCTTCAATGTACAGACACACTTCTGTTACAGTTTTATAATAGTTTAGATTTATATTTATAATTATTTTTACACTTAATTATAATAGATTTTATTTTCTCATAGATTTTTTTAAATCCCTCACCCCCTTTGGTGGCGACAACAGTTTCTATAGAAACAAGCCGATACGCCATCTCCTCTTACTCCATATACTGGAAAACTGAAAAAAAAAAACGGCCGTAAAATATTATGTACTTGCATAAACTCACGACCAAAATCCCTTTCGGGGAGTGGAGAACATTGCTTGCTTTCAAAAATATCACTTGTGCACTTTTGGCGGCCAGCGTGTCTTTTCAACACAAGTGGGTCCATTAGGATTCACAAATCCCAAGCAGTGGGACCATGAGTGTTTAAAAATACTACTGGACCCACTAACAGAACTAAGCAGTCGGATTGCCATCAGTCCGTAACGCATTACGTGGAGTATAAAAGCTCATGTTACTTGGGAAAATATAAGAAAATGATTCCGCAGTAGCCCGACAGTTTTGATACTTCCAACCCTTGGCCAGGCAATTTTAACCTGCTACCTGCCAAAGCAACCATGACTCAAACTTCATAGTTGCCCATCATAATTCATTCCTACCTGTCTTGGGAGCATGCGCTGAGAAACTTTCAGCTTTTATAAAATAACGAAGGTCTGATCGTCACGGGCTCTTGGACCACCACCAGTCCAGGAGGTGTAAAAATTTCAAGTAAGTCGACGCAATCAGAAGATATTTGTGTCATTTTTTGATACCTACCGGAGCATGCAAATCAAAACCTATAGGATTGCTATAGGTTACTTCCTGTTGACCTAGAATTATGAAATTTGGAAAGAAGCAAGAAGCAAAGTAAAGAAATAAAGGGGTACGAACATTTTTATATGAAGCCTGGGATACCTAAACTTTTTTTTTTTTTTTACAATTTTTATAATTTTGCGCGGCCAACCTTAAGACTTTGCATATCGATAGAACACGTCATTACAAACATACTTACTTATTTGGCAAAATCTACTAGCCTGCCGTTTGAAGCTAGATATTTGACTTTAAAAGTTTTAATTTTTCAAGACTCCTAGGGGCTTTATTTCTCATCTGTTCGAGATGAGACTTGGTATTTGCATAGTAGAGGTGTAAATCTGTAGTTACCTACTTTCGAGGTTGGAACATTTATATGCGATACCTTTTTTTTTTTCTTCGAATTTTTATCATTTCGCGTGGCCAATCTTAAGACTTTGCATATCAATAGAACACGTCATTACAAACATACTTTCTTATTTGGCAAAATCTCCTAGCCTGCTGTTTTAAGCTAGATATTCGACTTTAAAAGTTTTAATTTTTCAAGCCTCCTAGGGGCTTTATTTCTTACCTGATCGAGATGAATCTTGGTGTTTGCATAGTAGAGGTGTAAATCTGTAGTTGCCTACTAAGAATTTATGAAAAAAATTATCCTAAAAATAAAAATAATTAGATTATAAAATAGATAAGAAATAAAATACGACGAAACTGGAAGTTGTATAAAAAAACAAAAGCTGGGAGGGAGAAACTGCAGGGCGTGGGCAAATCATATATAAAAATAATTGTAAGCGCGCTTCTAAGAAATCGCGCGACACGCCGGCGATGCGGCAAGATGGTGGCCATGCAAAGGGTTGTTACAATAACGTTCAGAGGAAATGGAATAAAATATAAGACAATCAATATGAAATAAGTTTAATCATTTAATATTTTATTAATTGGTAGTGATCCTAATATCAACCTAGGTATTTATTTTTGTTATGAATAGAGATCAGATAATCCGATGTTTATAAATATGCAGCTGGTGAAGTTTAGGTAAACCTAAACCACTCTGTCAACTCTGACAGCATTTCATAAGTTGACAAAAGTGTCAGAGTTGTTCAAATGTTCAAGTTCTACGATAGTTTAGCAATCCCGAGACCTAAGAACGGTCCTGGGATTGTTACATAAAATCAATTAATTGAGGTGTCTGCATTATTCTTTTGAAAAATTAACTTTAGGTAAATATGCATCCGAATATCCGATCTCTAGTTATGGACTATTATTTAAGTTTTTGATTCAAATTTTTAGAAGAAAACACATTATTTTTCAATTAATGACACGTATTATGTAAAAAAAAACAATTGATAAGTGCCGTAGCTTACCAATTTATAGTATTACCTGCAATTTAAAGCGGTATCTCCAGTAAAAACAACACAGTTTCAAATCGTGTCAAAAATGTTTCAAACCACTTTAGTTCCAGCAAATCTTTATTTTTATACGATATGGAATCACACCCGTACACAATGCCATAATTATATATTCCTTGACAATACAAACAATTCGATCTATTGTAGTACGTGTGCGCTCTCGAGTATAACATTCGACACCAAGAAAACAACTTGACCAAGTCAAATCAGTTGGCAAAGTTGTCAGAGTTATTTAAGTTGTAAGAGTTGTTCATCTTGACCGAGTTGTTTATTTTGTCCGAGTTGTCCAAGTCGACCGAGTTGTTCAATCTAGTGTTTACTACTTACGAGGACTAGTAGGAAAAAGGAGGATTTTTTTAATTTACTTTATTCAGAAAGGCATAGGTATCCTATCCATATTATGTTTTTGGGGGGAAGAGGGAAGTTTAGGTAAATAAGCATCCGATTATCTGATCTCTATTCATAGCAAAAATAAAAACCTAGGTAGATATTAGGATCACTACCAATTAATAAAATATTAAATGATTAAACTTATTTCATATTGATTGTCTTATATTTTATTCCATTTTCGGCCATGGCCGCCATCTTGCAAACACCAAGTTTCATTTCGAACAGATGAGAAATAAAGCCCCTAGGAGTCTTGAAAAATAAAAACTTTTAAAGTCAAATATCTAGCTTAAAACAGCAGGCTAGGAGATTTTGCCAAATAAGAAAGTATGTTTGTAATGACGTATTCTATCGATATGCAAAGTCTTAATGTTGGCCAAGCGAAATGATAAAAATTCGAAAAAAAATAGATGTCGCAGATATGTTCCAACCCCGAAAGTAGGTAACTACAGATTTAAACCTCTACTATGCAAAGACCAGACCCCCTAGCATGATTTCTCTACTTGCGCGCGACTCTGCTTTTTCCCATACTACAAGTCGCGCCAAGCGAGGCTTTCGCTCTCCGAAAAGCGCGGGAACAGGTTATACGACTCGACATAGACGAAATAATTCGCAGCGAAGGCGCGTCGCGCGGGTGTAGAGAAATCATACTAGACCTGCTGGTCTCATCTCGATCAGGTAAGAAATAAAGCCCCTAGGAGTCTTGAAAAATTAAAACTTTTAAAGTCGAATATCTAGCTTAAAACAGCAGGCTAGGAGATTTTGCCAAATAAGAAAGTATGTTTGTAATGACGTGTTCTATCGATATACAAAGTCTTAAGATTGGCCGCGCGAAATTATAAAAATTATTAAAAAAAAAAATCGTATCCCAGAGATGTTCCTACCCCTTTACTTTGCTTCTTGCTTCAACCTTTATCAAAAAAATTAAATATCTAATCAATAATTTTTTTTTAAATCCCATAAAACAATTTTCGATTAAAAATATGTTTTTCGATTAAAAATGTACATTTTCAGTTGGAACATCAAACCGTGATATTGGTGATATTGTAGAACGATGTATGAGTCAAATAAAATTTCATCAAAAACATTTAACCCAGTAAAATTAGATAAATCAGAAGAAATAATTTCCGGAGTTTTGGACGTTCCTTTGGTACGTAATATTGAAGTAAAAAAAAAGTCCTGGTGAGGGGGGGGGGGGGGGGGGAAGCTCGAGGAAGGGGGGGAGGGGGGGCTCGAAAGGTGACTTTTTCAGTTTTTCGCTTATTTCTCGAAATCTGCAAGTCATATCGAAATGTTTTGTATGGACAAATTAAACCTAAAATGTTCACTTTCGACCCTATGGATGTTGCTGATTATTTTACGTATATATTCTAAAGGAACAAGATGCAAAAATAAAATTTAAAAAATTCTTACTATGAAAAGTTGACAGTTTTAAGCCGCTCCGGTAGAAAATTCTTAAATAGCTGCTCCGGTAGAAAATTCTTAATAAGTACCTTTAAAAATCATAACTTCTAAACTACAAAAAATCGCGGAACATACATGGGATATTTAAGGATTCAGGTGAGGAATCTAAAAAAAAAAATTGGACGTATCCGTTTGGACCACCATGAGATGTTTTTATACGCGCGCAACCCTGTTTAGTTATAATCTAACTTTTGCTTTCAACATAATTATTGTTATTTTAGATCTATTCTCATTTACTCAGGGCGATGCGGCTGCTATGAGCCAAGTCTCCATATGCTCACAAGAATTTGATCATTGCAATCAGGTGAAAACTATTTCATACAATTTCTTTAAATAATATGCATAAAATCATAAAGGGCTGTGAAGGTTCTTTAATTGATTGTCATGACATAACGATTGTATTTAAAAAGCATACAGGGTGTTTGTTAGAACGATGTAGCTATTTTCTGAGCTGATTGAGGGCACCTTTATAATAATTTTAAATCGCATATCATATAGTATTATGACTGGGTACAACTACCACAGAAGCACGAAACTTAGCACGAGTATGTGTTCTAAATCGTGGATCACATTTTAAACACGACTAGTGAATCAGATAATAATAATAACTGAAATTCAATATTAAAATGTTGATATGGGTGATGGAACTGTATGTTACTTCTTATACCTCCAAGAATATGTGTACAAAGTTTCATGATGATCGGTTAAGTAGTTTTCGCGTGAAAGCCTAACAAACAAACTTACATTCACATTTATAATATTAGGGATTAGGGATGTATGTACTTACAATAGCGCAAACCTGAAATCAAATTCATTTTTACATAGTTCGATGTACATTCAAAAAATAATAATAATCTACGATGCACGGTTATTTTATTTTATAATATTTGGGAGTTTTTATTGTTTTGCGTTTATTTATTTTACTTGCGTTGTATGAAAATATTTTCTACAGCCCCTTGATGCCATACGCGCTCAGGAACTCGTGGCGAAGCTTGAGAACTACAAGACCACTACAGTAGATATCGTGAGTTAATCTTGTTTATAGTAGATAGGTTTACTCTTAGCTTAGATTAGAGTGTAAGAAAGCTATTAGAGCGCTTGTTCGAGTATGAACTTCTTTAAATGATGATGACAACGACAACGAATAAATTCATTTAGCCTTTTGTGCACTTTTAAGTACCTGTTAACTTGAGAATTCTTTAATGCTTGATGCATCAAAGAGTATATATTCTCGTTAAGCTAATTTGGTAAAAATATACAATTTCCCCATTGAGAGATAATTAAGGAGCGCTCAAACCTGGGCGACTGCGACTCGGGAAGAAGGTCGAGCAGGGTAAATGAGGGCTAAATGCTAAATGAGTCGAAAAAGTATAAAGTCTTAAGAAGGTCGGCAGGGTCCTAAATGAGTCGAAAAAGTTCCTAACTGAGTCGACGAAAGTCTTAAGAAGGTCGAGCGGGGTCTTAAGTGAGTCAAAAAAGTATTAAGTGAGTCGAAAAAGGTCCTAACTAAGTCGACGAAAGACTTAAGAAGGTCGAGCAGGGTCCTAAATGAGTCCAAAAAGTATTAAGTGAGTCGAAAAAGGTCCTAACTGAGTCGACGAAAGTCTTAAGAAGGTCGAGCAGGGTCTTAGTGAGTCGAAAAAGTATTAAGTGAGCCGGAAAAGGTCCTTACTGAGTCGACGAAGGTCTTAAGATGGTCGAGCAGGGTCTTAAGTGAGTCGAAAAAATATTAAGTGAGTCGAAAAAGGTCCTAAATTATTCAAGCAAGGTCTTAAGCGAGTCGAAAAAGGGTCCTAACTGAGTCGACGAAAGTCTTAATTTTAGCGAGAAATACCTTTGGACTACCGCCCAGTTTGGCAATAGCTTCGTCTAAGGCTGCAGAATGAAACAAATGTTCTGATGTTGGTGGTATTCTTCGCAAAACAACTTTGTTGTATTTGTCTCTGCCGTGTTAGCCAGTATTTTTTCACGTCTCTGTTGTACGATATCTGCCCTGCGGCCACATACCACCTGCGTCAGGTCCTTGGAGACTGTCTTTAGAGCAGAGTCTTCTGAAAAAAAATTGCGAAATTTGGAAGTGACAGAAACTGATGACAAGGAGGTGTTCTTGTCATTGCACCACGACAGAAGTTCCTTCATAGCAGTTTGCAAAGCTTCTCTTTGAGAAAGCAGCATGTTGGTCAAAGCAGCAAAGGTTTGGTCTAAAGATCTAAGGTGTACCTGCTTGTCTTTATACTGCCTTAAAATATCGTTTGGTTCTAGACTCGTCCCTCCTGGAGAACTCAAATACTATTTCTGTACCTCTGCATACCGCACGTTAGTCCAGTCAGAAAAATTAAAATGCTGGAGCCTCTCTATTTCTGCTAGTAGTGGATGTTTTTGGCAGGGTCGATCCCAAAAGTGCCGTACCATAGTTCGACGGCCCGGTAGCACAGTCGGTAGTGAACCTGCCTGCTGTGCCGAGGGTCGCGGGTTCGAATCCCACGTATTTTCCAGGAGAATCAACTCGGTGATTTGGAAATAGAAGTCAGATAAATTTAGTTCATTTGACCAAGCTAATAATATAAACTCCACCATTTTCCAGGAGAATCAACTCGGTGATTTGGAAATAGAAGTCAGACACGTTCGAGTTGAGATGAATAATATGAAAACAGCAGCGGCCGCGATGGCCAATGTTGGCCACGGTGGCCCAGCCTGCCGCGGAGGCGCATCCGGACATAGCATCTGCTTCGAACAAACGGTAAGAGCGCATGAACCTAGCGAGTTATGAAACTCCTCTATTCAGAAAGGAAGATCTTCTGCAAGGTTGTGACGGGTACCTGGTGCCCAGTGATTCAGGTCCTCTTAGTTTAAAGGGCGTTTGTCTCTATCTCTTTGTGCGATGGTCGTTGTCACCATTAGTAGCCTAGAAATTTAAAATAGGCTCCCGTATAAACAAATGTATAAGTTTTTCTTTTGTCGACAGCCTGGAGGACAGCCCGTACCGCCTATGTCCCGTGCCGTGAGTACATAAAGTAATAAACCGCTAGAGCAGTTTGTGACGACCTGTTCGTGAATGGTGTCACAACGAACCCGAAGTGCTACCGGTGGATCTCCCTGATCCTCTTCTCTAACTCGTCTTAGCAGCTTGAGTGGAGACGCAATAGGGTGCATGTGTTGCGTAAATGAGGACCCGATGAGTCGAGAGAGATCAAGTTATGGTCGACTATAATGCAAGCAACACCTTTTCAACTTAGCCGCCTCACTACATGCCTCCCTGTCGCTCCTGTCGAACTACCGATTTCGAGTCGCTCTAAATGAGTTTGGACTTTTTGAGCGATTCTCCTAGAGGCGCTGTACGCTGAGTTAGGGCCATATACCTAATTATGTTTTTACCTGGAATCGACGAACATTTGTATGAAGCGACTTATGAATGTTGAAGAGGCAAGATAATATGTATGTCAGAATCTTCGAAAGCCTTTGTCTGATAATATAATCTTATATAACCTGCTTTCTTTACTAAAGTAAATTAGTAATCAGATATCTTTTGTGAGAGGACAGAGACGTATTACACGGGACATGTCGACTACAAAGCAAGCTATTTCTATGGCATCGCGCACAATAGGTCCATCACACGCATCCTTACCCTTTAGCGAAGTCGGTGGGTGGGCTTCTATCACGTGTCTATCTTTGTGAGCTATCTTACGAGCCATACAGGTACCTAAAATTAAACACGTTACACATATCGAACAGGACATTAAACTGAACAACTTTCAATATAGAGCTTCTTCTTTTCGTGTCAATTGTTCTACTTTTGTGTTTAATACTATTATTTATTTAAGTTTATATAACAGTTTCGCGATTTCGAAGTTGGTCCCATGGTAAAAGTTATTCAGTTTTATGGTCTGAAGTATCTACCCCATAAAAAGAATGTACCTTACGCAATTTAAGTTTGCATCCTGTATAACTAGATTTCTTCTTGAGACATAATGTTTTTAGATATTGTCTTATATTACCTACCTAATATTAACTTGATTGGATATAATATTATGAAGCAAGATACATACCTAGATTACCTAGTATATTAATAATCGACACCAAACTTAATTTAACTATCTTAAAATTTTTCCAGTGTGGTGTTTGCCCACCATGTCCTGCTCCATGCAATCCAAATGCACCACCAGTAAGTTGTTTAAAGTTAAATTAATTAGGTACACACGGCGACACATCAGGTTACGCACCCTATATACCCATAATTACACTACGTACAAAACACAAAATAGTGCGGTAGAGAGCCTGCATAGACGCGGCTGTCGGCGCGGGCGCAGCGTGCTATGAGACGAAACAACAACAACATACCGCACCCTCTCGCACGATTCGCAGCGTTCAACTTCTAATAGTTCAAAGTCCAAACAGGGTACCCTGACCTGTCGCCGTGTGTACCTAAGTACTAACTTCCTACATTACCACAGAGAGCCGAAATAAATGTTTTTGTTTGCAGACACCTGCAGAAAGAGAAGTAGCAAGACTGACTATTCAACTTCGACAAACAGAGGAAAATTTTAAGACTAAAGTTACCGAAGTAAGTTAAGTTATTTATTCTAGTGGCGAGGCCTCCGATTCGGTGACCTAGTGGTTAGGGCTCTTACAGACGAGCGACACTTTGCTGTCGCCATGGGTCGCAGAGCGTTGCGCTCATACATTTTACGGTTGCGCGACGGTCGCGCAACGGTCGCGCAATCATCCGCGACGCACGGCGACCGCGAAGTGTCGCTCGTCAGTAAGAGCGCTTAATGGTGGAAGCAAGATAGATGTAAATTTTAAGGGTCACGATTCATTGATGGACGGCGAACGACGGCTATCGACGGCTTGTTCATGCAAAAAAGCACGATTAGTACCGACGACGACGCGACGGACGCGCACCCGGCGAGTTCGCCACGTCGTCGTCGACGCGTCGGCCGGCGACAGGATGCGGACGGTGCGGTGGCGTCCTGTACTAAAAGTGTTTTTTGTATGGACGGCCCGTCGATCGCCCTCGGTTCATGTGTCGGAACCATCGACGATTTTTTTTATGATGACACTTGTCGATCAATCTTGATTAATGCAGTTTTAAATACCTGTAAACCCTGAATAATATTTAACGGGTTCTTCATGCCCAAGCATGATCCGGAGTCGTGCAGCTGAAGTATGTGCTTGTATGTAGTAGAGATAGGGATGCGGGATCACGTACGAATGTGTTTAATATACCCTGATCTTGTCGCAATCGCAACGCAACAAATCTTACTGTAATAGAGCTGCTATTATCTACAAAGGTTAATACAACGTGTTAATGAATAAACGCAAAACTAGTTTGTTTAGAATCGAGAGCAGAATCTAATCATCAAGGTTTCAACCATAGAGGAAGGAAAGTATAGAGATAGTGCGACAAACAAAATTCATGCGCTATGTGCGGCAGCCTTGGGGGGGGGGGGAGGGGTTTGGAATCAGGGACAGCCATGTCGTAATTTTTTTTGTAAATATCTTCAATGTACATTGTACAGACACATTTCTGTTAGTTTTATAATAATTTACTTAGATGAAATTATTGTTTCAATGCAATTATTTCGTTATAAATCAGTTGGGGTGTATGAGGTTTTGCGCTTATACCTACAGTAGTGTGTTGTACAGTGTTGTAGCGAGGGTGTCTGCCGCCCGGGGCACAGATCGATTTTGCCGCCCTCTATTTTATCTTTATAAGAAGACCTATACAAAAAATAAAGGAGCTCGACTTTCCTCTGCTTTACGAATTGGTTACAAACAGAGCTCAATCAATCTATAGGTATTTTTTCTGCTGCCCCTAGTAAAGTGCCGACCGGGGCATTTGCCTTTGGAACCTAGACAGAAATTAGTCAGAAATTAATTGTACAATGTAAACAAGACAGAAAATTCAGTTAAAAAGATGTTTACTCGTAAAAACTATAAAAGATGTGGTTTGGGTGTGGGCTTCAGCCCCTTAGCCCCCCTCCCCCCCCCCTTCCCCCTCTTTATGTTCAAGATCTCAATAAAAAAATCTTCCCCCAGTGCGCAATGCTTCGCGCCGAATTAGTCAAGAAGAAAGAAGATTTGGAAAAGGAAAAATGTCAACATCGCGAGGTCCAAAACAAATTACGAGAGTTAGAGATGAAGTTCGAAGGTCTAGCGACTCACACGAATATGTTGATGGGGACCAAGGAGCAGGCGTTCGAGCAGGAGGTGAATGTGAGGGCGTTGAAGCAGTGCTATAGAGAGGCGAGAGAGGAGATCGACGAATTGAGACTGCTGATGAAGGAACAGAATGACCAGCTTCAGGATTACAGGGCTAAGGTTAGTAGTGTTTTAAAAAACTATCTTCAAGGTTGGGTTGTTTGTTTTTTGACGCTAAAATAATATTAATTGTACTCAGTATATGCAAGCTCAGCAACTGGTTGAGGAGCAGCGTCGCCAAATGGACATGATGGACATGGACAACACCAGGATCAGCGAGCAGATCAACCTTGAGATTCAAAGGGTCAAGGTAAAAGCATTTGTACTTTAGGTCAAGCATTTAGCTTCTGATAGCTAGATAAAAGCTTAGTCTATAAAGGACAACCGCCGCTCTCCCTTGAAAAAATACCTTAAAATGTATAGAGGTTTTGACTGAAGTTAAATGTGTAATAAATTATGGTGTTTTGTAAAAACGACTCAGATAGTATCATTTATTTTTATTTAACGAGTTATTTAATCATTTATTATTAATAAATTATAAAAAAGCAGCAACCCGAAAACGGCTGTCAATCTTGTTTAGTAGGAGGTGTTGCAAGCACAATGTTTTTTTAATGTAGAAATGATAAAAACTAATAAATCATGTAATACTCAAGAGTTTCGATCATTATAAAATAATCTAATGCCTGCAGTTAGTTTCTAGTGTTCCATAGTCCATAATAAAAATAGAAGTACGGTTATACAATTTTTAGTATTATGTGCCGGATGTCCTTTATATGAAAATTTTTGGTGTTTAGCTAAAGTTCCAGGAGAAGTTACAAGAGCTAGCTCCTTTACCAGAGTTGCTAAAAGCGACACAGATGCGGCTTAAGGACGCTCAGCAGGCTCAGGCTATCGCCGAGCACAATTCCGAACAGCTTGCTAGAGAGCTGAACTGCGCAAGAGAAAAGGTTGGTCGACTTGTTACATTGTAGTATTATGAAATTTTGGTTAGACCACGATTCAAATATTTGCTATTTAAATTTCTAGGTGCACGTTCTACTCCATAATAGTCTGAAACAGCCAGAGAAGGGTCCAGAAAGGTCTGGCGATGAGAAGCAGATCGCTATGCTACAGCAACGAGTCTCACAGCTAACAGATACTAACATTGCACTCAAGACCGAAATTGAGAGGCTTAAGTTAGTGTCATATTTTTGGATGCCGCACTAGAGCAATAACCTTTCCTGTCCAGAGTTTTAACGCAATTTTTTACAGGTCAAATGTGATCCGTATGGAGGAATCGGTGCTGTCAAACGAAAAGCGTTTGCAGGAGAAGATGCATGAATGTGCTCAGTTAGGTGGCGAGCTCGATAGGACCAGAGACGAGGCTTCAAGAGCCTTGCAGCGTTCCAACGAACGAATGGAGACTATTCGCAAGTAAGTATACGTATTGAAATAAATAGCATAATTGGCTTATTTAAATAGATGTAACGTATTGATTATTTGCTTGTTTCTATTAACAAGGTGCCTCCAGACTACGATAGCCGAATTAGAGAGGCAGTTGGCAGCTTCCAGGGCTCAAGTGAAGAACGGGGAGAAGGAACGTGAAGAAGTAATGTTTTTTTTTTATTCCTAGATGTTTCTGTCGATGGATTTTTCATTACACTCAAATTCATGATTCGGCGAGTAGAAATGGTGTAAAAATAATAGATATCTAATAATTAATAATATACCTAAGATATCTATGATGGATTCATTAAGCCTCGTACCCACTAGGCAACAATTGACGCGCAACACGCGACGCTCAACATGTTCGGCAACGTTGCTAAACAACGCTAAGTTGAAGTTCCGCGACGCGACGTCGCGCGTTGTTTAGCAACGTTGTCGAACATGTTGAGCGTCACGTGTTGTGCGTCAATTGTTGCCTAGTGGATACGCGGCTTTAATAAATCTATCAGCCATCATATAAAAATATCACAGAAGATTATAAGAGGGGTTAGAAATGCTATGTAGCGCTTTTGCTTCGGAGACGGCTGTCGCCACTTGTCTTCCCGCTGACACTGCTACAAATACTCATGCCCTCTCAAGTGTTGTGAAAATCATTGCATTACCTGTGGCGACACGTTCCACGCCTACTTTGCACTTCTAACCCCCTCTTATAATGTTTTGTGAAAAATATCTTTCAGCCACTCGAGTAGGTATCTAATGTACGACTCGACGTACTTATCGATAAAAAATTTTTCTCAAACATGCTTGGAAATGTGAGCATTATTTTGACAACCTTCTTCGAGATAAATCGAAATTGCTGTACTGGCCAACTACATGCGCGCAGCGGCCGGCAATGTTTGTATGAAAATCCATATCTGTCGTGTTTTGCGGCCAAATTAATTACATAGTAAACTCATATCTGTCGTGTAATTTAAAAATGGAACGATCTTTTTCTCCTAAACATGGCGACCAAGGAGGTAACTCAAAAAAGGTTTTATTTAAATTTCGAACTAACTTGCAAATAGAAAGCTGATTCTTGAAAAAAAAAAAAATTGTTGTTCGTTGTTCGTCATTGATTTTGAAGAGTTTTAATTTCCGCGAATTATTTGAGAAAATTTATTGTTTTAATTTCCGCGCATTGTTTGAGAAAAGTACTATACAAGCCTTGGCCACAACTAGGCATTGATGGACTTACGTATGTGTGCCTCGGCTTCGCCTCGGCCCACATTTACACGTTCGTCCATCAATGCCTCTGTTGCTGGCCGCTGCAGTAATGTACTATTTTTTGTTGTTCAGCGGCCTGCAATAAAACATACACAGGTTTTTAGAGGACCTTTCAAAATACATTAAAAAACATCACATTCATTGGTAGGCCGCAACGGAGCTGTGCTAATAATGTACAAATAATTACTAAGGTGGTATGGAAGAAATTGCTTTTTAGTGCTTAGACTGCCTTGTTTTGTATCTTCTGTATTTCTTTACGGTATAATTTGCTACTCATAAGTAGGTTATAATGTGTGGATTGACTGATTGAAAGTGAGGTTTTGCTTACTTTTTCATGAACCTTTAAGATTCAAATATCTCAGCTCCGATGCGAGCTATAAGTGTTCATTACAAAATAATTATGTTTGTTTTTATAGTACCTACTATAATTATTAACAATACTTTCATTGGTGGCCGCGACTGTAAAAAAATTGCAATACCTTTATGGACCGTTTATACGATGACAATTGCTAGGCGCTAATTCTGCGGCGCCTAAAATTAGCACCGTGTAAACACTTTAAGGCACGACAATTTTAAGGCACGGCGCAAAATTGTCGTGCCAAAAGTGTTTATACGTTGCTAATTTTAGGCGCCGCAGAATTGGCGGCGCAAAATTGCCATCGTCTAAACCTACCATTACTGAATTATGAATCCGAGTTTAGATACTTACCTACCTGCTGATAAAAACGATCTGTTTTTTCAGCTGCAATTCCGCATGCAGTGCCAGATCAAGCGGCTGAATGAGAACTTTGAGCAAGCACAGCTTCGTATCCTGGGGTTGCAAACGCAAGTGCAGACACTACGGCGTACTGCATCCAGCACTGGTGGCGATGGCGAGGGGGACATTGAACAACAAGAGTGTATCTGCAAGTCCATATTCGAGAACCCCTAAAACTTCGCCGCTGAAGCACTTCGACTGAGACTTTCGTTTTAAAGGCTATTTAATATCACCTATGAAATCATGAGGCAATGCTTTTTACTACTGCTGCAGTGATTTTTAATTTTTCTTATGGCTTTATACAAGAGACGAACAGATCAGCCGAGAGCACAAACATCAATCCATAGGGACGTGATTTATGGGTATTTAAATATGTGTATTGTAGCTATTATTTGCTTTTACAAGCATTTTTGTATCTCTTTTGGTTTCTGCGATCAAGAAAAAGGTATAAAATATGGCAGTGATACTGTTTTTCGGAGTTTCGTTTGTTGTCGATTATTACCAAAACATTAATTTTGATAAGTCTGTATTGCCATTATATAATAATCAATTAATCAGTATTGAATTAGTATAGTTTTACAGCGTGAGGGTTTGTAGCAATTTTGAATCCCGTTCCAACAAAATTAAAACACCGTAAATAAAAAGTGAAACAGTAACAATGCTTTTATTATTTAAGTACCTAACAGTAATTAACAACTATTTACACCAACCAAGAAGCTTAAATACATACTTTACTTGACGAATCGATATTTACGCCTTGGGCCCCGTCTGGGCCCCGTTAATTCATATCAGAAATGTTTTTCCGTCAAATGTCAAGAAACCGACAAGAAATAAAAATCTTACATTAAGCCTATTTAAAACATAAAAAAAATTAGGTACACACAGCGACACATCAAGCTATAGGGGGAAACCGGGATGCATGAATAGGTGGGATAGATGAGCCACCTCAATTTCGAATCAATCCCATTACGTCGCTTCCCACGACGATTGAAAATTTCGTGCTATCGATTCGGTTCATGGGTCATTGCATGCCCGCGAACCACATCTACTACCACAAGCGCCATCTAGGCTGCCGGCAGAGTAGTTGACTTCGAGCTGAGTTTATGTGTTTTTCATAGAAAAAGTTAAAAATATATATTTGTTGTATTTGTTCGTTACTGCGTTATATTAAAAGGTACGTATTATATTTATGTATTGTTATATTGTCAAACTAGTGTAGATTGTTGAATGCAAACTAAGAATGCAAAGCCTGTGATTAAGAGTTTTTCGGAAATCTAAACAAAAGTAGGAACGGGTCGATAAGGGATGGTTGAGCCACCCCGCAGAGGGATGGATGACCATAGTCAATAATAATGTTTCCTCGATTTTATTTATCTTGTGGCTTCAAAGGCCGTTCCAATCCAAAACTAAGCAAAATACAGGATTCAGCCCCAAGAAAGGAAAACAAGAAGCAGAAATTTGTAAAAGGAAGTAGATTCGGACTTCCGAAGCTTCTAAGGCCACACCCCAGCTTTTTGTTTTTTGCCATGTTTTAGTTTAAACTTTAGTTTCTTATATGAAAGTTTGCTTCGTGTACTCGTTTTAATTAAGAATAGCGTTCATTATGCTAAATTTGACATTAAAATTTTATTTTATTTTACTTTTTTATTTTATTATTCTTAGGAAGATTTACAGCTTATAATGTTTTATAAGTAGCAATTTTCTTCATGCAAATGAAGAAAACCATAGCCAAAGTGTGCAATGTTGTGTGCCGTTATTTTTTGTTCCATTTTCAATCTTAAAAACATTAGATTGATTTCATACAATTAACATGACATTTTATTATGATTACAATGAATTTTGAACGCTATCTTGTTTTATTTCTTTAATTATAAGGGTATGTTCAACCCATAGAGAATTTACACGCTCCCACCATCCCTACCCCCCTGTTCAACCATCCCACCCATTGGGGATGGTTGAGCCAAATCTCATTTTTTGTAAAAAATTGTCTAGCTCAATAACAGACGGTACATTTTTGATTCTGCATATCAGTAAGACCAAAAGAAATAGGTGTCCCTGGTGGACCTACTAGTAGGACAAAATCGTAGGACCACGAGAAAACGTTGAATAAATATTATACTCACAAACATCTTAGTACATATCGTTTGTAGCCAAATAACTGTGCTATCTAATGCTTCTAAGGTGACATCACATTTCTTTGCAATAAAAAGTGGGGTGTGTGTTTAAACAAAAGGTGGTTCAACCATCCCGCACTCCCCCTACAAAACCAACATCAACTGACCGCGCGTAGGTCGAGTAACGTTTAACGTCGCGCGGCCAGCTTATGTTGGTTTTGTATAGCTTGATGTGTCACCCGACAAAGGTATTTTTTTTAAAACGCCCAAATACGAATATAACCGTAAAACAAGAATCAGACTTTCGAATCGTAAAGAAGCGCTCAAACCCGGGAGACCAAAGCGACTACGAAGCGGGAGCGTCTGCCGCGCGGCGGTCGCTGCCCATGTTATCTTATGGATGTCGTCCCGCCCACAAAGTCGCTCAAACTGGCGCGACTACGACGCGGGACTGTAGCGTCAGCGGAGCGGGACGCGCGCGTCTAGTGGTCAGACTCAGAGGTGTATAATGTTACGCTCTCGTAACAAAATAAAATACATATTTTAAATTTCAGTACATTTTGGTTCTTGTTGGTAGTTTTTGGTTCTTTGTGATAGATTTTTGGATCGTTTTTGGTAGTTTTTCCTATATTATGATTTTTTTCGGTTCTAACCACAACAATAGTTAACGAAGTGTTGCTTCAATGACTATTCATCAACAAATGAAGGTCGCGTCCCGCGTTGCAGTCGCCCTGGTTTGAAGGCCGAGTATCACGTCGTTCACGCTCCCGCTTCGCGTCCCGGGTCCCGCGTCGCAGTCACCCGGCTTTGAGTGCTCCTTAAATCTGAAAATCATGCTAACAGAAAAAAAACCCCAACGCAGCGGCAAAATAAATAAATTTTTTATTTTTGTCTTTTTGAGTATTGTTTGGTAGCTATCTTTGCTTTTCATTAAGAATCTCCCGCTTCCAAAGCTTTTTCTCCTCCCCTGACAATGTGAACATTTCCAGCTGCCGCGAAACAGGACCTTAACGCCTCCTGCGCAAGGTGTGTATCACGATGCGGCGCTCGCGCAACTTCATGAAACATGTCAATGCCATCACACATGGATGTGATCGCGTCCAAGGCTCGCTCTTCTTCCATCATACGTGCACCTTCCTAAAATGATGAAATGGTATATATATGATAAACAATAATTATAATTAGGTATACCTAACCATTTAGATTCACGCACGGTACGATTCGGTTTCGGTTTCACGGTTTTTTTGAGCGCGCTTGGTGAGTAGGTACCTGGTTGTGCTCTACCTCCCCAAATTGCCCCTCAATATAAAAATTAAGCTTTTTTACTTCATTTATGATATTGGACTAGCAATTGCTATATCTGTGCCATGTTTCAGCTTCCTACGCCTTACGGCCTCTGAGAAAAATGCCTGTGACAGACGGACGGACGGTCAGACACCGAGTTGATTCCATAAGTGATCCGTTTCCGATTTTTGTTTAACACGATCTAGAAACTAATATCCTTGTCTGTGGTTTATCAGATTTCCGTTATGTTACATAGTTTCAAAGTTACACTGGCTCAAAGATTACTATACAAAAAAAAAAGCGTCAATTTTTAAATTGTAGAGGTTGTTATTTTAAATTACGTTCATTTAAATTTTTTTTTATCGAAATCGGAGTAGTTTTGACGGGTTCCGAAGCAAAAACCTTTAGGAACTCTACTATGACTAAAATAATATTGTTTGCTGGCAGTCTGGCGGGAAAAGTAGTGATTAAGTATTAAATTACCTGATATTGGTCAACGCTTCTTTTCACAGTGTCAAGGCAGATCATGACTAGTTCTTTATCAATGGCTGTAGAACATTTTACACATCTGTTTGGCAAACAGTGTAAATTCCCTTGGAATTTGCTCGTGCACGACATGTTGGGGCATCTGAAATAGTGTAATCCTTGTTCATACCAGCCACGTGTGTGATTAAGACGAGTAGAGTTTTGAGCCTGCTGCATAGTTTTGGGGCCGGCCGGTCCGAAGATCCGACGTTCATTGTCGACTACGAAACCCTACAAATCATACGTTTTTTAGCGTTTCGTAGTCGACAATATAGGAATACGATTTTCAAAATTTGACAGGTTTGCTTCCATAGTAAAAGTTGTTCAGTTTGATGGGTAGAGTATATGGTTTAAAGGTTAATGATACTTTTCCTAACACCCTGTATAATTATGGTCCAACAAAATCAGACCATCAATCTGAACAACTTTTTCTATATTCTATTTTGGTCCCAATAATATTTAGTTGGATGGTTTGATCATCCCCCAAATATTGTAAGTTACTGGATTTTCTAAGACTTTACATATTGTTTTAAATCAATCAAATCAGCCCACATCCACCCATTGCTGGGCATAAGCCTCCCTTTTATTGCGCCATTCTTCACGGTCCTGAGCTAATTTGATCCAATTCGAATCCGTCACTCTCACAATGCCATTAGACCAACATGCTGGTGGTCTGCCTTGCCTACTGACCTCCGTCCCTCTCATGGCCACCACTCTGATATTGCCTTGGTTCATCGGTCATCTTCCCGTTTAGCCAAGTGTCCTGCCCATCTCCACTTCAACTTTGTGATCCCCTTACCCACGTTTTCAACCTTAGTTCTTCGTTTAATTTCGACGTTAGGTAGTCGGTTCACTAGTGATATTCTTAGCACGGTATGCTACGTGGCCACATTATATGAAAGAGTATCTATTACAGCATACCATGGCTCTTTGTGCTACTGGTACCTGGTGTCAGAGTTTTTTCAGACCGCCTTTCGGCCTCTGACGTGGTTTTTATGTAACGACTACTACCACTAGAGATAGTAGCCGGGACCAACGGCTTAACGTGCCATCCGAAGCACGGAATTACTTTTCTTTTCAGACAATCAGGTGATTCAGCCTGCAATGTCCTAACCAACTGGGGAAAAATGCACAAAGTGACATATCACTAGGTGTCCCCCGTGGGAATCGAACCCACGACCTCCGTATCGAGAGCCAATGCTCTTAACCATTAGACCATGGAGGCAGCACACATTGGACACATTGATTGAATACCATGGTCTTAAGGCATTGCGGGAGTTTAGATTTAAAAACGGTGTCCAGTATTTTAAAAGCCGCCCATCCCAACCGAACACGTCTCTCAATCTCCTGTACCTACCTAGGATAGTTGGTCATAGGATAAACTAATGCCCAAGATATGGTATTAAAAAGATCAGTTATTTTGCTCTGGTATATGCTAGGTAAGTATAGGTTTTGCTGTAGGTAGGTGGTTTTGCTATTCTGACCTATCCTAGACGCTATCTCAAACATAATTAAATATGTCCATATGCGAACAAAGGATAATAATTTTACGGTCATTGCTCACCTCAGGTAAGGCAGTGAGTCTGTGTTCATCTGCTTAAGCGTGGGCCAATCTTCCTTGCAAGCGATACACTCGCAACGGAACCAATATCGGCAAGCTAGAGAACGTTGCCGTTCTTTGAGGCTGCGCACCATAAAATGGGGGCCGTAGTTCTCGGAGACAGTCTCTCCAGGTGCTAGGGGACGAGTCGCACGGAGCACGATTTTACGGTCTTCGAAGTATCTAGAAGATGTTCAAAATATTAAGGTTATGAAGGATTCACAGATAACTGGTCTGTGGAAAAATTACACGCGGTATTTTACACACGCAGCTTGGTGCAACACAGATTCCAGCAATTTATTCAGTACTTGTGTCACTTTCGCAGTTTGTCACAGTTGCGTATGCTAACAGGATACTAAATTAGGAAATCTTCGGTATAATTCGGCACTGACCTGGCAACAGCAGGATAGCACTCGTGGTTGAATAGTGCTCCAGTAGGGTAGATCCCCACGGCAATGTAGATAGGTTTGGAGCCACTAAACTGATGACGCCCTCGAAGAGTCTCGTAGATCTCATGCGCATTGAACTGCAGTAGCTGCATGTTGCGCACCAGAACCTCGCAAATCGATATTTCCGCTGAAAAGAATATGAAATGTTTCTTTTTTATTTATCAGATGGTTTTGCTTCCGCACTAGTTATATCAAAGGAAGGACCAACCTTTGGCTAAATTATCTTGTTCACATTTTTTATAGAAGCTACTTTTCTTTAGGCACTCATTCAAGAACATTGCCATCACAATCCTTTTCAAGTAATCACTGCCTTTTCTTTGCTCTGAATGTGTGCACAATGAGTAGATTTGTGCAGCTTTCAACTCCAATTTTTCTTCAAAATTAATTTTGTCATCAACTTTAACTTCTATCTCGTCTTCTTTAGTATTCTTTTCATTCAACGTTTTCAAGCCTTTCTTAGCTCTGTTCAACCTTTCTTTTCTACTCTTCATCTTGGATTTCTTAGCTACTCCTTCGATGTCATTCAGTGCTGCTCCTTCCACAGTTTTAATTTCGTTTGAAATATATTTAGAATGCAGTGTCAAGCTTGCATCCAGACCTGCTTGGGTAACCATTCGTAGTGCTATATGCGTGAGAATTGACATGCCGGATCCTGAAATAATAAATTAAAAAAGTATATCGTTTGGAAAAATGAAAATGTATCACAACAAGATCCACTGGTTTCGTGAGAAATTATAACCTATGAAGAGATCCAGAAATTGGCATTCGTAGGCATGGTATGTAGAAACAGAAGCGTCGCGGCACTGGATGCTACAGAAAGCGATTCCTGAACATTTAGGACACCAAACCGGAGCCTCATTCTCGCAATCTTCTAATCTGAAAAAGAGATACGACATGGAACGTAATTGAACTAAGTAAAATATTTATTATTGATAAAATTAACCATCAATAAATTCACTGTAGGGCAACGAAGATGAGGTCTCACGGTTACCAGGGAGCGAGTCATAGGTTCCTCAGTGCAAATAATCGTAAGTAGACAAGTAAGTTGTGGTTATCTGTAGATAGCTTGTCAATAGACTTGTAAATAATCAAAGCTTACCTTTTGAAGCAATGCAAGCAATGGGATCCATAGTAGTCGGACAGAAGACAAGCAGCGAATGGGCTGTCCACTAGGAGTACATCGCCAGCTTTGATCTGGCTATTGGCAACTGCGTAGCGACCCTTTAGACAATAACGTTTATGTTACAAGAGGTTGAGCATAGGTATTTTTTTTACAGATTTTTAATAATGTTACCTTATTTTCCTCTTCAGTAATTTTAAGTAATTTAGACAGCGCCGGCATATTCTGTTTAGCGCCTCCTGTTACTGTTATACCTGAGATGAACAATAATTATACACGTGAATATTTAGCTTCAATTATTAAATCATGTTTGTATCGACAGCAGACCATAAGAATCTCATGTTCTCTCTCCCTTTGCTGGTAACTGATATATCTCATAAGAAAGAGTATGCTTCTTTGATTCGCTTACCAGGTTTTTCAGCAGGGTGTTTAGGCTGCACAGTAAAGTCCAACGCCTCTATGTCCTTACTAAGCTGTTCTTTGGCCACTTCATCTGTACCGACTAGTCTTCCAGCGAGCTCATAAGATACTTTAGCCCTCGATGGTTCCCCAGCACCTGCAATTTAGATTTTTTTTTTGCTTCTGATTCTAAGAAAACTTGAAGTACTTATTACCTATCTCATTTTTAATCATTATAGCCAGCTTCTTACGCTGATTGGAAAATCTCTTCACCTTGATGACAAAACAAGCCAGTGACTCAACAGAAGAAGATCTTGCAAGCAAATCTTGAAGACACATCGTACAGATAAGAACTGATATCTGAGCAACATTTGATAGTTACTTCATGAATTTGTAAAATAAATCTGTAGATACAAATAAATTTGTCGCGTCCTTATCGATTCTATAATAAAGCGATTTTCAGGTATTGCGTTCATTTATACAAGTTTCATTGTATAATATTGCGACAATCAGGAATTTTATTCCCAATTTGTCTGTAGTATAGTGGTGAAAAAGCCCGTGGTGACGACTGGGAATATTTGGTGGTAATTTTGTACTGAGTATCTAATGATACCTAAGTTTACATGTTATACTTATGTATGCATACATCTGAGTACGACTATATATTTTTTTTTTATGTTTGATAGGTAAACATTTGACCCCAATCTCACCTGATGTTGAGTAATGATGAGTACGACTATATTCTTCGAGGGTACAGATTACTAGTAACATAATATCATAGAGTAAATAAATTATAATAATTATGAATATGCTAGTAGTGCAGAACTACATTTCCGAGATTTCGAGATGGCTCTGTATACCTAGTAGTTTTTATCAGAGGTGATTTATGCACCATACTGCAGGTAAATTGTACATTACATATCACAGTTAGATAGCATAATAAACATCAACGTTTCGTACCCTCCAATACATTTCGTTCACAAGGTTGTAAATAAAGTCGAATTTTATTAGAAATCTGTAAGACGAGTAGTTAAGAGCCCTCTTTTATCTACTGCTTTTGTTTATTACTTTTCCCTTACCTTGTAGACTACAAGACGCGAGTACATATTTAATCTATCGAATGCACAGATTACAAACCTATGTGCTGTGCATGGGCGTCGTCCCTCGCAAGTAGGACGGGGAGGGGGCAGCTGCCGCTCTTTTGCCCTTCTTTTCCATAATTAAAACCTTTACCTACAATTTACATTGCACAAATCCTACATCTACCGTCGTTGTAGATCTACCGTCTTGGCCCCTTTAGCAAAATAGCTGGCGTGGTCTAAACCAACGAATGCCCCTTAAATACGTAAAGGTTCGGTCTCGTGTAGTTAAAGAGGCTTATAGTATACAGGTACCTTTGGGTATCTAGGTAAACTGAAAGCTGCATCGCAAGGGGCTACACAAAGCATGTCTTAACTTAAACAGCGACATCCAGCGTTTCCATAAGATAGATATATGATGGTTAGGCTGTGTTCCAATTTCAAGTTCCCACGAAGGTCTATTTAAAGACAAAACTGGAGAATCGTTGAATCCTGTCCTGGGCACATTAACCGGATCAATGCAAAGATATTTATTTATTTATTTATTTATTTATCACAAAAAAAGAACAATAATATAACACCTTTTAATTGGAACCGAGCATGCGTTTAGACTTATCTATCTTATCTCTCTATCTTATCTTATCTTATCTCTATCTTATCTTATCTTATCTCTTATCTATCATATCTTTAGAAGGTTATGTGTATTTGTAGTGACATGATGTTTGAACATTAGCAAAGCAGGGGGGGGGGGGGGGTTTAGTTGTATTGTTCGTTTCTTCTGCAACATTGACCTAGTCCCATTGCAGTAAAATCTCGAGCTCGCTTCGCTCGCTCCAGGTTTTGGATCGTATTATCGCGTGTCTACACATTCATATTTTAGTAAAATTTTGAGTATGCTTCGCTCACTTCAGGTTTGGTTCGTATTATCGCGTGCTGACTAAATATTTTAGTAAAATCTCGAGCTCGCTTCGTTCGCACCAGGTTTTAGATCGTATGTCGAAGACCTTATCTTATTTGCAGTCCGACCTTGCAACATCAAATTTGAGTCTTGCCACTGGTGGTGGCAGATGAGCTGGCTGGCCGTTTGTCCCCTTATGAACAATCCCTAGCTACGCCAATGGTTCTGAATATGGCATATTGAGATTAACTCTGCCTACGTCCTGCTGAGGCGGCGCAACACCTAAATTGTATGTTAACAAGATAAGGTTCGCGAGGCCCCATGGCCTGGGATACTTTTGATCGCAGGTCACATTTTATGAAAGTAAGTGCATAAAAAAACTGCGAGCTTGACGTCTCACGTCATGCATTTCGAATCAATACGTTGTTCAGCACTATGATTCGCATGTAGCCTGAACTGTGGCTTTTAATGGTCCTAATACTTAATATTAATTAATTAATTAATTATTTATTTTCTCACAAAACACAGTACATTACGCAGATACATTTTATGCTAAACTGCATAACAGTTTGTCGGCATGCAATGAGCTCTATATTTTTCATTGGTTAGATGAAAGCTGCATGTATAACCTTTGATGCGCCTTTGATACCGCGAGGCCGTAGGCGGTCGCCCACACCGCCCACGCTTTACACCGCTTCTGGCTCCTGATATAGTCCTGAGCATAAGATTTTCTCTAAAAATGAAATCTAAAAGGGAAAATGTTCCAATGTTTCACCTTTATAACAATGACCCATGCGCCAGTAGTACTGAGAGCGCATCTTGGCCGGCAGTCGTTCCTTCAGCGCCAGGCGGAGGTCTTCTAGTGCGGCTTGAGGACGACCCGCTGTGAGAAGAACTTCTGAGCGAACCCACAGCGCCATAGCGAGGGTCACTCCACCGTCTATTATCTCTTCTGCTCCTGGAAATAACAGTTATTGACATTATGTGCTAAGCTAATAAGATGGGGAAGACAAATTGTAATTAAACCACCTCATTTTTGCTGAAAAATGAGAATTGTTTGTTGTTTGTTTGTTTGTTTGTGTGATTCCATACTCTCGCTTGCTTAGGCCGCTTTCAGACGACCCGCGCACTCAAGCCGTGCTAAATGCATTGCTTGCAATTTTTTATTATGGTGTCATAAGACTCAACTTGCAAGCAATGCATTTTAGGCCGCGGGGCGAGCAGGGGGAGAGCACGGTTTGAGCGCGGGGCGGGTGCGGGCGGGTCGTCTGAACGCGGCCTTACTTACCGCGCTCGGTCCGACTTCAAACGAAGTTCCCATTATTATTATAACACTTTATTGCATACATCTAAACTATTATAAAACTGTAACATAAGTGTGTCTGTACATTGAAGATATTTACAAAAAAAAAATTACAACATGGTTTTTACCTGTCCCTGATTCCAAAACATACATTTTTGGATTTTTTGTCTGTCTGTTTGTTTGTTTGTTCGAGTATCACGCAAAAACTACTGAACCGATTTTGATGAAACTTTTTTTGTTTGATAGCATATCATCTGACTTAAAATCTGGTATATAATTTATGCCGACGAAGTCGCGGGTAAAAGCTCGTACATAATAATACAGAAAGTTGAGAAACATTTCCAAAGGGCGAGCTTATCTCTGAAGAGATTTCTTTGATAATTACAAGGCAAACTTATTGCGTACAAACAAACAATAAAAAATATATATAGGGTCCTTCTTAATATGCTGACATTTTTTAAGGGGGTGATCAGACCGTAAAACTGAACAATTTTATTTATGGTAGGTACCAATACCGAAATCATGAAAGAAACATCAGCTCTTCCATACAAAACTGCAAACCTTCTCGAGCCAAATGTACCTATAGGACAGCAGATTTTTTTTCGTGATTTCGATGTTAGTCCCATAGAGAAAGTTGTTTAGTTTGATGGTCTGATCACCCCCTTAAAAAAGTGTCAGCACAGCATATTAAGAAGAGCCCTGTATATTATACAATACATACCTACAACCTACAATATACAGGGTCCTTAATAATATGCTGACAGTTTTTTAAGAGGATGACCAGACCATCAAAGAGAACAAATTTCTCTATGGGACCAACATCGAAATCCCAAAAAAAAATCGGTATTCTGATCATCCCCTAAAAATAGTTTCACCTAATTTTATTAGACCTCATACAGGGTGTTACCTCGCATAGTTGCCAAACTTTACGGGCTGATTGTACCCATGATACTGAACAACTTTAACATTAAGGAAATTCGAAAAAAAAATTTGGTTTGGATTTAGTATGGAGTATGGACTAAATGCAATCAACTGATCGAACGTTTGTATGAAAATTATTTAAAAAAAAATTGCGAATTTCCTAATAAGTTTCTTAAAGAAAGTTGTTCAGAATGATGGGTACAATCAGCCCACAAGGTATGGCAACTATGCAAGATAACAAGTAATTCAGATACCGGTCGACAGGATATGCATGAAGTCAGCGAGCCCCTATAATATCAATACACACGACTCACACGAGATGAGCGATTCCAAAACCAATCGGAGCGCAAACAAAATCAGCTATTGCATACATTTGAGTCGAGTAGGCATTGCAGTTTAGTATGGAACAGCTGATTTTTTTTGTGCTCCTATTGGTTTGCTCCCATCGTAAAAGTTGTCCAGTTTGATGGGTAGATTCTTAGTTTAAAAGGATGCTAAGGATATCAATTTCACCCTGTGATAATCAGCTGTAGACGTTATTCGGATGAAATAAATAAAAATATGGGTCCGCTACTAACTGTGACGCACATCCTAGTCAGGGAGACGACTGCGTCCATGCTTTATGCGCATTGTTCCTAGCGAGAGTCCTGCTTCGCTTTGCTTCAGTTGGTTTAATTAGAACACATCGCTGCGCCCGCCGCCGTAACACTTTATTATTCACTTGCGGTGACGATGTCATTCGTTCATGTTTTTATCCACACAATTTCTACGAAAAATTGGGTAGGTTAATTCCCGAGTAGATACAGTACATCTCCCACATGGGATGATGGGACAGACCTTAGAGAATTTAACTATGTTCGTAGGTTAAGTAGTACTTAAGGGGCCATAGGTTCTATGAGAAACGCGATTTCCCAGCCCTCCGAAAAGTGTGTGCGCATGCCGTATTTTCGATTAAAAAGAGTTACCTTAAGTACTTTTTATAGATTTTTTAATGATTTCACTAGATAAACTAATGGTGAATATGTGAGTATAAATACCAAAAATCTGAAAATATTTTTTTGAGTTCTTCTAATACGAGAAAAATTTTTAAATATACAAGAAACACGTCATCTTTGTGAAGATTTTCTATCGAGCGAAGTAATTCCAATCGTGTATTCAATTGATAATTTCATTAGATAAACTATCCAAGAATACTGAGGTATGACTTTGGTTTCGGTAAATTGTATAAATATAGTCGAAACATGGAAAATAAAAGATGCCTCCAAGGTGTTTTGTCCTACTATAGGGCCTTAAATTTCAATTAATTTATCTAATTACAATTATTATAGCACGGCACCCACCAGTTTTGATGTTTCTCTTTAAACATTTAACGTTTCTGAACGCATTTATTACAAAATACAATTTATTTCTAAAGTATCGAGCTAGTTTTCCACGAGCACAGTAAGCTCACCTTCTAATCTCGGTTTCATTAATATTTCCCTCTCGTTTCGAGAGCTACGACATGTTTTTCTTCTGCAAATTAAATTCAGTTTTGCTAGTAGGTATAGGTATGTACGTATCGCAGTGCAATAGACATGCGCATACTAATGTAACTAAACACAAACAATAAATACCACGCAACGTTCAAAGGCATTTCGGGTGTAGCATTGAGTTCAGTAATTAACGACGGTCATTAAATAAATACAACCCATTATAGATTGACACTATTCGGAATTTCAAATTACCCTTTATAATTATAATTTATAATATTATGAGCATACCAACCCTGTGGTAATAGTATAAGAGATAAGTGTACTTTTTGCAACCATCAGCAGCAAGGCTGATTCAGTGTTTATAGGGTGTAGAGCACTGCATCTCTCCCCAGTTGCTTAGGGCATTGCAGGCTGAATCACCTGATTGTCTGAAAAGAAAAATGATTCCGTGCTTCGGATGGCACGTTAAGGCGTTGGTCCCGGCTACTACCTCTGGTGGTAGTAGTCGTTACATAAAAACCACGTCAGAGGCCGAAAGGCGGTCTGAAAACACTCTGACACCAGGGCTCTGCCCACACGATAAGAAGAAGACTGCATCTCTGTGATGGGGATGGACCAGGTATGCCTGCATAACTCCAGTCGGTTTAGGAGTTACTGATGATTAAAGGTCTGTAAAAAATTAACGATCAGCCACAGTCCTTTAATCATCAGTAACTCCTGAATCGACTGGAGTTATGCAGGCAGACCTGGTCCATCCCCATCACAGAAAAGCTCTACACCCCATAAACACTGAATCAGCCTTGCTGCTGATGATTGCAAAAAGTACACTTATCTCTCGGGATATAAGGAATTTCATCACGTGTTATTATGTCAATCAATATCGCTAACAATGTTATAATTTAATTTGTACCTATACATATAAGTACAGTACCTACAAAACCTTAGTAAATGTATATAGCTTTTGAATACTTAATATTCATGCCTTTAAGTCTCTTTGAAACAAGAAAGCAGGATTCATCTTATGTGCGCTCAAGATTTTAAAAACCCCAGGCATATAAGACTTTATGAAAAATACCTGCGTCACACAATTTAAAAAGAGTTTTTTTTAATTCTTTATTAAAGAGCTTGGCCCAGGAAGTGGCATAGGTATTGGTTTGGCTTGGCCTGAGACCATGTGGCTCTGTGGCCATACTAAAAATAAAATAAAAACGCTTGCTTATTCAGCCGTAATAACCGTTTATTATAACTTTTGTACCTTATAAAATAAAAGATTGAAAAATAGTCTCGGAAGGGACTAAACCCATAATCTGCCAAACCAAGGGCTGTGCTTGAGAAATAAATTGTTTACCGTCTTTAAGGGGCGTGGCACCATGTACTGGAATTTTTCAATATTATCTAAACTATTATAAAACTGTAACCGAAGTGTGTCTGTACATTAAAGATATGTACAGACACACTTCTGTACAAAAAAAAATTACGACATGGTTTTTAGATGTAGGGACATCTAAAAACCATGTAGTAATTTTTTTTTGGAATCAGGGGATTCCAATTCACAAATTTTTGGATTTTTTGTCTGTCTGTTTGTTTGTTTGTTTGTTTGTTTGTTTGTTTATTTGTTTGTTTGTTTGTTTGGGTGTTTGTTTGTTTGAGTATCACGCAAAAACTACTGAACTGATTTTGATGAAACTTTTTTTGTTTGATAGCTTATCATCTGACTTAAAATCTGGTACCTATATAATTTATGCGGACGAAGTCGCGGGTAAAAGCTCGTATGTACATACAACGTGTTAATGAATTAGCGCAAAACCTCATACACCCCAACTGATTTATAACAAAATAATTAGATTGAAACAATAATTTCATTATTTTGATAGTTAAAATTTAAAGTTATTCGCATTTCAAGTTTTGAGGCAAAAATGATTTGTTATCATTTCAGCACTGAAAGAAAGCGCTAACGTACTCATGGATACATTTTTATAATCTTGTTTTGGTAGTAAGTAGGGTGAGTGTGCCCGTGCGGTGGGTTGACATCGGGTTCAGAAAATTTTAAATTTTGCAAACGAATTATTTAATATTTTGAAAAAAATTACCTATGTTGAAACCATGATAATTCGACTCTGCTCTCGATTCTAAACAAACTACTTTCTAGTTTTGCGTTATTTACGACATTTTCACTAGGTACCTTCTTTGATTGTAGCCAATCCATTCAATCAGGAGAGTACCTAAATTCGTGTTTAGCGCACGCACTGACTTGATACACACCTTCGCCTCGGTACTTGGTTGTAGAAATTGTCGCAAATTATCCTATTGGTGGGTTTTTCCTCACTCACCATCTTGCTCGCTTTGCAGCTTTAGCGGGCGGGCAGCCTACTACGGTGTTGCTTATCGCTTGCAAGTGAGCTAAGGATTTCATTTGACGATGCTAGGACATGAGAGCGATGGTAGTCTATCTATACGGAAGAGAGCTGAGAGTGACTCAACCATGAGGCAGCGGTTGGATTACTGGCCTGTATGTACCTACCACTAAGTTCTACGGAATTTGGTATGGTTGTATTTATCATTATCAGCTCGGCGGTGAAGGAAAACATCTTGAGGAAACCTGCATACCCGAGAATGAAAAAAAAAACAGTTCGAATGTATGTGTAAATAAAATGTGGGTGAGCTTGGGGCAAACACAATTGACCAGCAGCAGTGCAGTGTCGCAGTGTTACATATCGAACCTTGCTTGCAATATTACAGGGTGTAACAAAACACCCTAGTAATACTTAAGGGGGTGCTTCAGACCATCAAACTGAACAACTTTCATTATCGACCCAACATCGAAATCGCGAAAAAAAATAGCTCTTTCATACAAAACTGCAGTACCGTCTCAACTCAAATGTATGGGATGGAAGATTTTTTTTATTTTTCTTCGACGTTGGCTCCATAGTGAAAGTTGTTCAGTTTGATGGTCTGAAGCACCCCTTAAGTATTACTAGGGTGTTTTGTTACACCCTGTATTATAGTCCAGCCAACAATAATAATAATTCATTTGACGAAACAGTTTTTTTTAGGGTTCCGTACCCAAAGGGTGAAAACGGGACCCTATTACTAAGCCTACGTTGTCCGTCCGTCCGTCCGTCTGTCCGTCTGTCCGTCTGTCCGTCTGTCCGTCTGTCCGTCTGTCCGTCTGTCCGTCTGTCCGTCTGTCCGTCCGTCCATCTGTCCTACCTATTTAGGGCTGTAACTTTTGAACCGTAATAGCTAGATAGTTGAAATTTTCTCAGATTATGCGTTATTGCGGCGGATTTGTTAACAAATAATAAAAATGTCAAAAAGTTAAAAATTAAGGGGGGTTCTCAACAAGAAACTAGTTTTTATCAACGTTTT
Source organism: Agonopterix subpropinquella (assembly GCA_922987775.1). Lineage (NCBI taxonomy): Eukaryota > Metazoa > Arthropoda > Insecta > Lepidoptera > Depressariidae > Agonopterix > Agonopterix subpropinquella. Next base: position 34,509,240 of record OV277693.1, read on the forward strand.
TTCTTCACGCTCTATCGTAAAAACGGTAATACATAAAAGCGTCAAACTTGTGATTATAGAGCAAACTCTACAAAATAACAACAAATACTAAAAACCGGCCAAGTGTGAGTCGGTCTTGCACTAAAGGTCCTAAACAAAAAAAGTTTATTTTTCTAAGTGAATAATGTTGTTTTCTGTGGTGGTGTGGTACGGAACCCTCGGTGCTCGAGTAGCCCGACTCGCACTTGACCGGTTTTATTATTTAGTTTAAGTATTTACCAGTGACAGGCGCCCGGAGCACCGCCTGGCTGGCGAGGGCGAGCGCCTTGGTCAGGTCTCCCTCGTTCAGAGCAGCTTGGGCAGCCAGACGCCTTTCTTGCGAGACTCGCGCGTCCTTCCCACGGTGCATCGGTTGAATACGCGACAGCACTTCCGTTAGAGCATCCATTATCTGCAACAAGACAATGACATCATTAACGCTGCTTTTCTATGGCCTTGATTTTTTTAAAACTTTGTTATTTTTTGCATATGAAACCAGTATCATTTTCTTTGTACGAAGTTACTGTTTTGGTATTTTATTTGAATGGAAGCGATTTTCAAATTAATCTGTCAATTTCCGGCTTTTGACGGCTCGGTAGCAGAGTCAGTAGTAAACCTGCCTGCTGTGCCGAGGGTCTCGGGTTCGAATCCCGTAAGGGACAAAATATTGATGTTAATTATTTGTATAATTAATATAATATATGTACCCGAGTACCCGAGTCATGGATGTTTGTATCTATATATTATACATGTATTCTATATCGTTGTCTAGTCATCATAATACAATTCCAGGCTATACAGTTCCGGAATCTAGCCATCTGGCTAGATTCTGGAACTTTAAATGGGACTAGATAATTTGTGTGACATTGTTATGTAGAACTATATGTATACTATTATTACCTATTTTGTGACATTGTCCAAAATATTTATATTTAATTTCTAAAAGAAATAAATAAGACAATGGCATAAAACCTTCACCCGTAAGGCTCCTACACGACATCAGTAATTGCATCAAAGCTGCCGCCTACGAAAGGCTTCGGCAGTCGGTAGTGTACATGGGATCAATGTGGGCTCACATTAAGCCTTTCGTTTCGAATCGCGCAAAACAAGAGTAACTGCACTCTCTTGACCCGATTGTCGCGTCGATGCTCTCCTTAATGAACTCCCTAGCACCCCTTAGCTCCCCGTCTGCCCCCTTAAGAGTACACGCGATCTCTCTCTCGCCTCCGATGCAATCTAAACTTTAGTTTATCTACGCCAAGGTGGCATTTTCATTGAATTAAAAGATTTATAGTGGTTGGATGTCTTTTTAAGTTCAGTAAAACGGTGTGGTAGGTGGTTTATTGAATTTTAAATGGCGATTCGTTGCTTTGGTGCAAAAAAACGAAAAAAAGCTACCTTACAACAGTTAAACCACAGATTGGAAATACTTTTAATGAGTATGGCCTAACTAGTGCCTCTTCTTCAATAATAGGATGAATCCTGCAGCGAGAATAATGAACACAGTTCGTTGTGAATGAACACAGTTCGTTGTGATATGACCGAGTGCAATGTCTCCGAAGACGACGTCAGAAATAGGGCAAGGTGGAGAGAAAAGACACGGAAGGCTGACCCCACCACCATATGGGATTAAAAGCCAGGAAGAGAGAGAGTATGGCCTAACTAGTGCCTCTTCTTCAATAATAGGATGAATCCTGCAGCGAGAATAATAGGGTAAGTCCGGGGTAGTTGGCCGTCGTTTTTTCAAGATCCAGTTTCTATAAAACTACATTAACAAAAATTTAACTAATTTTGATAGGATCAACCTTAAAAATAACTTTAAAAAAAAATCACGATTGTAGTATGGGAGAGTTGGCCAGTACTAAATTCTACTGTTTCTTCCTTTTAACCGTTAATTTGTTTGAGTTTTGACGACCCGGTTGGTGTAATGGACGCCACGCCGGACTGCCAAACCAGGGTCCTGGGTTCGAATCCCGGTTCGGTCATGGATGTTTATATGTTTGTGCCGTTGTTGTATGGTTTCCATAATAAACAGCCTATTAATAGTGCTTTCTTGGGATCATTACAATGTATGTGCCTGTGAGCGTTATTTATTTATTTTATTTATTATTTTTATTTTAGTTGCCTTTTTTCATTTTGAACACACTCATGTCGTAAAATTTAGAGCCATTATGGTGCATCAAAAATTGGAAAAAGATATATTACCTATAGAAGCTGTCAATTCTAGTAAAATAAATATAAATTGTAGTATAAATGTTTCAGAGAAAGAAAAGCGGTTTTTGAACATCAGTTAATTGATTACAAAAAAAATATTAACAAAAAATTAAAACTGCCTTCAAAAAAACTAAAAAAGTAAAAATAATATTGCAGCCGACGACTTTTTCGTTCGCATCTATAAGAACATTAATTTGTTTTATGTTTTATCGAAGTCGCTGTCAAGCCGGTACGATTCGCGAGTTTCGTGACAGTAGGGCTTGCATTAGTTTTTTGGCTTGGCTTGACACCGACTCCAATAAAAATGTTCTTATAGATGCGAACGAAAAAGTCGTCGGCTGCAATATTATTTTTACTTTTTTAGTTTTTTTGAACCAAACGCAAGCCCGTTACATAAATAAATAAAGCATACGAACTTCCGACCGGATCAATTTACTAACCTCTTTATTCTCCATAACAGCTGACACCTTCTTGCCATCATCTGTACTCTCAAAGGTCTTCAGCCAGCCATCACCCTCGGCGAGGGAGACCAGCTCCTCCCCGAGGCTCCGAAAGAAACCCTTGGAGTTGGAGCAGAGAGTAACGTCGCTGCACGCCGATGCGTACGCCGGGTCCACATCCTCGTAGATACGGGACATTTTGGACTCTGGAATAAAAGAGCATAAATATTATGTACGAGCTTTTACCCGCGACTTCGTCCGCATAAGCTATCAAATAAAAAAAGTTTCATCAAAATCGGTTCAGTAGTTTTTACGTGATACTCGAACAAACAAATACCCAAACAAACAAACAAACAAATAAACAAACAAACAAACAAACAAACAGACAGACAATAAATAAAAAAAATTGCTGATTTGGAATCAGGGACAGGTAAAAACCATGTCGTAATTTTTTTTTGTAAATATCTTCAATGTACAGACACATTTCTGTTACAGTTTTATAATAGTTTAGATATATTATGAGTAATGACCACAGCCAGGACACTGCATACAAAAAAATGAAAATGACAAGATGACGTCAGCACATGCGAAACCAAAGAAATTGAATCTTATGTCTTCTACTTAGGTAACGAGTAACCAGTGTGAGGTAACCAGAGCACGATAGAGGGGGTGAGGTAAAAAGTTGTTGGGAGGAAGGGAGTGTCCGTAATGTATCTAGTAATAACTCTTTCTTATACTGTGGTAATTACTGTACAGGCAAATATAGCGAGAAAAAAAAGGTAAAACTATCATGTCTGGCTTTCAGAACTTAGAAGTAGCAATTTCACTTCATTCATTTATATCTAGTGGCACTGGTGGAAAAGCAGCCTTACAGAGTAATTTGAGACGAATTTTATCTATTAAGGGGCGTCCGCCCGGTTTTGAGTAACTTTGTAACCATTTTATACATTAACTATCGAACTTTTTAAGAAGAAAACAAAACTGAACAATCTACAGGATATGAGAAGTGATGTGGTTTTTCTCGAAATCTATTTTAATTAATAAAACTGAAGAAAAACGACTCCAAAGTCACCTCTTTTTTCCAGTTGTAACCGTTTTACTCCTACATTGTTGATCAGAAGAATATGAAAATTTACAATATACTTCACAATACAATATAAAATGATGTGGTTTTCTTATTTTTTGAAAATTCATAAAAAATCATACAGGTTTTCAAAGAAAACGAAAAATTGTGACCGGAGCCGCGCAATTGAAGCGGGATGGCTAATTGCAAAAGTTTGCTTGTAAGAAAGAGAGCCTTGCAGATGGGAGGAGGAGCCTTAATGATTTGTGATTCCTAATTATCAGGGTGTAATATTAAATACAGACCAAAAAACTGAACAACTTTCACTATGGGACCAATACAAAATTCGTGAAAACAATTGGTTGTTTCATAGGAAACAAGGAATATAATACTCCCTAGGCGGGAGATAGGAAATTTCAATGGCTGTTCAACCCAATAACTGTTAATTTTTTAATCATAGAGGATCGTTGGATTAGACAGGGACAAAGTAACGTCGAAACACCGTCGAAAACAACGACGGGAAGTATTACATAGTCTAAGGACGGGAATTTACGAAAGAAGAACGATCATTACTGACCACCAAGGAATCTATCATGTTTCACCGCTTGTTAGGCAGTCTGTACTCCAAGGTATAGACAATACCTATGCCAGCTTCCTGGTTGAAAATAACTGTAATTTCTTAAGTCTAATTATTGGATGCTGGAGTTTATGGCGGTAATTCGTTAGCTACGTTTGGAGTCCACATATTTCATCAAAGAAGTTTGGCAGACGGCATGTATTTTGAGACCCAGACTTAAAGGTCCCATACATGAATGAAACTTAGTAATATGTGTAGAGTGAAACAAAACTAACAAAAAAATCAAGTGTGTGAAACTCATAATCTTTCTTATAAGATGTCCACCCAATCTTCTACGCATTCATTGTGTTTATTTTAATGAAAATTCATGATATCGTACAATATTATTTTAATGGAAGAAAACGAAATCACACACACTATCAGTTCCACCAAACCAAATACGTTCCGTAACGACCAAAAAACACCTCAGTGATAATATTAGATGGAAATAGCTGTCGTGGTTGCGTTTTGCTACTGCTTTTTAGATAATTTGTCTATTTTACTAGTAATTTCTACTTTTGAATCCGGACTTCTGGAGATGTGGAAGTTTTTTTAAAAAATGCCTTAATTTTTCTGTTTATAATAATTATGACCGCCGCCGTCCTGAATGGCTTTTAGTTTTCGTAAAAAATGGCTGGGTCCAAATCTGCCAATCTTCTTTTATTGTTTATGAGTTTTTGTTCGTAAAAAAGGAATATCATGCTACGTTTAAGTTGGCAACACTGTCACTTTCCAATTTTTTTTGACTAATACCTAACTGTAAACTCGAACTCAAATCATATAATATTTTAAGCCAAACACCGTTGTATTTATTATAAAAATTTTAAAATATTAATATTTTGGGATTTCCATGTCTGGTAGGTATTCTGTTTACTAGTTTTAGATCATCATCATCTTCAGCCTATCATCGTCCACCGCGCCACAAAACTCTGTCCTCGGCCTTCCTCATCCAGTCGCTCGCCGCTACATTTCTTAGGTCGTCTCTCCAGCGGGCAGCAGGGCGTCCCACACTACGCCTACCAGTTCACGGTCTCCACTCTAGAACTCTGATACCCCACCGGTTGTCAGTTCTTCGGCAGATATGACCAGCCCATTGCCACTTCAGATTGCTAATTTTCTGAGCTATGTCAACCACTTTAGTTCTCTGACGTATCACTTCATTTCTAATGTGATCTCTCAGAGAAACACCGAGCATAGCTCTCTCCATAGCTCGCTGAGCGACCTTGAATTGATGAACTAGCCCTATCGTCAGGGTCCATGTTTCCGCACCATAGGTCATTACTGGCAGGACGCATTGTCTTGAGGCATTGTGGTATAGCCGAGGAGAATATATGACGGAGTTTCCCGAAAGCAGCCCATTATAGTTTGATGCGCCTAGCGGCCTCCTTACCGAAGTTGTTTCTACCTAGTCTTACAGCTAGTTTTAGATAATACTAGCTGTTGCCCGCGACTTCGTACGCGTGGACATTTTATTTTTTCGTAAATTTTCCAGTGTTTTTAATAGTCATTCTGCTATTCGGGACAAAGACAAATACAACAAATCAAAAACCATGAAAATCGGTCCAGCTGATCTCGAGTTATAATTGCGAACAAACCCGACTTTGTTTTATATATATATATAATAAGATATTGTTTTTATTAAGACTGTTTGTGTCCAAAATTGAAAAATACTAACCGCCTCCTTTTTCGTCGGTTAAAAATAAAAAATGAAAGCAACAAAACCGTTTTTGCAGAATCCATCCATATTAAAATGAAACTGTGTTGAAAATTGTTTTTTTACCAATATTTCCAATAAATGGGAAACCGATGCAGCAACTTTCGGTGAAAAGGCGAAAGTTTATTTTTTACATAGATATAATGTAAACTTACGACGAGCGACACTTTGCGGTCGCCTTGTGTCGCGGAGGGTCGCGCGACCCTGAAGTCCATAGAGCGCACCCCACAGCAAATTGTCGCTCGTCTGTAAGCGCTCTTATACGAGCTATCCCTGGAAATTATTTTTATCATCAGTCATAGAGGCGAATGTTTTAATCCACGGTCATGATATACAGGGTGTAACAAATCACCCTAGTAATACTTAAGGGGGTGCTTCAGACTATCAAACTGAACAACTTTCATAATGGGGCCTACATCGAGAAAAAAATACAAAAAATCAGCTGTCCCATACATTTTAGTCGAGTCGGTACTGCTGTTTTGTATGAGATTTGATTATGATTTCTTTTATTTTTTCTCGATGTTGGTCCCTTAGTGAAAGTTGTTCAGTTTAGAAGTTACTAGGGTGTTTTGTTACACCCTGTACCTATATCGCTCCCATCTCAATTCATAATTTCTATGTTAACCGAGCTAGAAACTTGTTTTGTTTTTATAAGTTGCAAAATTTTATTTCGGGATGGTATCATATAATTGGAAACGAGTGTCGCTTCTTTACCTAGCACGCATTGGTACTGTACACTGGTACGTAACTGACTGAATCCCGTACCTAAATCATCGTTTAATCGATCGTTTAGGTTAAGTATCTAAGCCTCATTATCATTAGGCATCTCTAGTTGCTGATCGGCGAGTGGTTGTTTTATAAATTAATTGCTATAGATCGTTGTAAGGATGAAAAAGAACGTTATTATTCGAGCTTCTTTTAACAAGACTATGCTAACGAACCATCATTACAATAATTATTCAATAAACGTTAATAAGAACTACAATCGACTAAGGGGTATCGCATACAGAAGGAATCGAGGCGGCGTCGAGGCGCGGGCGCGCCTTAAAGACCTTGACATTCAGTCGTTAATTGTATATCATACCAATCCGAGCAGCGCGCCCCTCGGATTCTTGTAAATTATCGACCGTATGTCAAAGTCGCCAAGGCGCGTGTACATAAAACTCACGACCATATACTTTTCTAAGCTCTTCTACAACAACCAACTATCTAAGCGTGTAGTCGTAGGTGGTTCAGTAAGGCTCGCTTATTAATAGTAGGCAAAGGCGACAAAGGCAAAGGCCTCCTCTAGGCAGTGAGCCATATTGCACCATGTAGTACTTCCTATCTCTATGATTCCACCACGCGGGCCCAGAAGTAAGCGACACATCACTGTCAAAAATATCGACGAGCTCACAAATGTAAAATCCGTAGAAAGAGAAAAAATGTCGTTTATGGTAACATACTTCTTGCATCCTTCAGATCGTCGGAGTTATTATATATAAGTACTTATATGAGTTTGCAAGTTTTTTTGATCTAACATGTTTGCTCCCATATTAAAAGTTGTTCAGTTTGATGGGTAAAGTATGTAGTTTAATGATTAATAGAACTATATACTATTACCTATTCTTATCTGTGCCGCTGCGTTAAATGAAGTTGCCGCTTTCCGCCTCCGTCGAGGAGAAAAATTGTGTACTAACCTCGGGCAGTAAATAAGGAAGCCTCAGATCATTACGTGAGATCTGAGACCTTTCTTACTTTCCTGCCTTCTATTTGGTATACCCACAAACCTAAAACGTATCCTGACTTTCTAAGTGAAGCTTTGTCGATTTTCTAGTATTCATTTAATAATTCAACGTAATTACTATCTCACCAAGTGGTGGTGAGTAGAAGTCAAAAACGTTTAAGTGTTGTATGAACAGCTGTTTCACGGGAAATACTACTTTAATTAACAAATTGAAAAACTCGAGACGAAAACCGTCTTGGATTTAATATAATTTTCATTTTTACAGTGCACTTTAAATAGGATTAATTTTCATATTAAGAAAGTATGAAGATAATGTCTACCTCAGTCGATTAATATTTCTACTTCTAGTTTTTGTATTTGGTTTTGACATATTTGCTACCTCGGATAAAATCGAGCTAACTGGGGCGGCAAAAACGTATGCAATTTGAGATTGCACTCCGGTGCAATTTTCAATCCGTCTTTCATTCACAATCGCAGTTCTGAAATATAAATTCATTGATTTTAAGGCATATTCGAATGCGGTTTAGAACGTGTAAAATTCAAAAATGACACTCTTGGATTTTAGAGCAATTTAAAATATTTTGAAATATACCTATATACGTCCCTCTGCAGGGCACAGGCCTACCCTCGGGGAGAATGAGGCGTTAGTCCACCACGCGTGCCAAATGCGAATTGGTAGAAATTCTTCTTCAGCGTACTTATGCAGGTTTCTTCACACACAATGTTTGTTAGGTACTATATAGACTTGCAGATTCGAACCTGAAGTACGATTTTTGAAAATCACTAGTTCAAATCAGCAGTAGAAATGAAAAAATCTCCATAGCAATTTTGACATTTTCTACTGATAATTTGAACGTGTGAACTTGAACATATAATCCCCGCAAGTTGATAATGCGATTGGCGGCCATCTTGGTGACGTAATTTTGACGTAGTCGACTGTGCACCATCAATACCGTTCGCAAGGTCAGCCCGTGCTTGATGACGTCACGCAGCTGTTATTGTGACAAGGTTCCATCGCAATATCAACTTGCGGGGATTATACAACTTTATATGCCTCATGATTGAGAGTCCATGCCAGTCCGCAACGCGCCACCGATGCTCTCTTACGACTCTACCACGGAATATGACTCTACATGGTAATACAACATTATAACTTATTAGATACGAAGGAAGAAGGTGCTGAGTATCGTCACAGAATAAATACTGTATCGTCCCCGATACACCGATTTTTTAGAGTGTATAATATCATCATGAATATAATATAGCTGAAACTATTTTAAGGGGACGTCAGACCATCAAACTGAACAATTTTCTAAATGAGACCATTGTCGAAATCGCAAAAAAGAATCAGCTGTTCCATACCTGTTGCAAATCTATTCGGCCCAGCTGATTTTTTTTTCGCAATTCCGATGCTAGTCCCATATAAAAATAAATTCAGTTTGATGTTATGATTATCATTCATCCCTTAAAATCGTTTCAGCTAATTTTGTTGGACTTTATATAAAAATTCATACTTTGTCCTATCTTTAATTAATTGTGATGACAATGATCCGCAAAAACGTGAAGTTTACCTGAAATTCTTATCACATTTCAAAACGTTCGGTACCCGAGAAGCTCGAACCTACTATGAATAAATGAATATAAATTAGGATTTACGGCTAAAGTTTTTTAAGTGAAAAACTTTTTTTTTGGTTTGATATAGTAAATGAGCTAAGTGCATAGACTTATAATATTTGGCTAAGGGACACTTTGCTGTGTTTGACAGTACTGTGTGGTTTCATTATCACCTTAGTCTGGCTCTAAAGGTGACTTTTTTCAGTTTTTCGCTTATTTCACGAAATCTGCAAGTCGTATCGAAATGTTTTGTATTGACAAATTAAACCTGATAAAATTTCCTACAAAACAAGTAGTATGCATTTTTGTCATAGGACGTAACCTTGGAGGGCTACGGGGCCGAGAAAGTAAAAGCATTTCAAAAATTATGAAATTTGTATGGCGACCCTCATGAAAGTTGAAGATAAAAACAAAATAATTCCATATTTGTAATCAGCAGCCCCGAAAACCCCCAGATAGAAATTTTCATGATGAGTTCAACGGCCCGCGGAAACTATGACAGATAGGGTTATGGACCTCGAACAAATGTCATAGAGGACCCTGGTCAAATTTGGTTGGCGGTGAAAAAAATCCAAAATTGCGATATCCAAGATGGCTGCCATGGAAATTTCAAACGCCAATCCAGCTTTTAAGGGTTCCCCGAACCGACTGAAAATTTGTATCTGGGGGTTTTCGGGGCAGCTGATTAAGAATATGAAATCATTATGTTCAACTTTCATGAGGTTCGCCATATAAATTTCATAATTTTTGAAATGCTGTTACTTTCTCGGCCCCTTAGCCCTCAAAGGTTAAGTCCTATGACAAAAATGCATAGCACTTGTTTTGTAGGAAATTTTGTCAGGTTTAATTTGTTCATACAAAATATTTCGATACGACTTTCAGATTTCGAGAAATAAGCGAAAAACTGAAAAAGTCACCTTTAGAGCCCCCCCCCTTCCTCGAGCTCCCCCCCCCCCCCCCCCCCTCACCAGGACTTTTTTTTTTCTTCAATATTACGTACCAAAGGAACGTTTAAAAAAAGTTTCTAAACTCCGGAAATTATTTCTTCTGATTTATCTAATTTTACTGGGTTAAAAAAATGGACTGGACTTTATTAAACTACTCATTGTTGCTTTTCACCACTGACTGCACACATTTTCAGAAGTGGTTCAGACGAATAGATATTATATTTTCGACTCCGACAGCTAGGCCTAGACCTTGTTAGGGTTCCGTACCCAAAGGGTGAAAACGGGACCCTTTTACTAAGCCTACGTTGTCCGTCCGTCTGTCCGTCCGTCTGTCCGACCTATTTAGGGCTGTAACTTTTGAACCGTAAAAGCTAGTTAGTTGAAATTTTCTATATTCTTATATAATTATTATTTCTATTTATCTTGTCTAACTGGTGTCCACCAGTCCGTACTGGGCGCGAGTGGTGTATTATCAAGTATTATGGTCCCTCCCTCTCACCCGATATCGTAAGAGAAAGGCGAGGATTTGCACAAGGATCTTACAGGCTACAACAAATGTCAATTCTATTTCATTATTTTACTGCTAAAATCTATATTCGGACAGCAATGCATGAAACGAAGCTAAACACTAAACAGTACAATGCATTGTAGTTTAATTTTAACCTGATGATCAATTTCCAGTGAGTTCTAATTTAAATGTCAGAGCGTACCTACATCTATCACTAATAGAATCAGTCGTGATTCTGCAAAGATGAAATAAAAGTGAGTCATGGAGACCTTATAGAAATAGGTAGGTTTTACGAGAGATGAGGTGCGAGGGTTGACAAAAGGCTACCTTCCTGGAAGCAATGCCTATACAGGGTGAAATTGATATCATTGGCATCAATGGCATCCTTTTAAACTAAGAGTCTACCCATCAAACTGAACAACTTTTACTATGGGAGCAAACCTATCGGAGCAACAAAAAAATCTGCTGTTGCATACCTTTGAGTCGAGTAGGGCGTTGCAGTTTAGTATGGGACAGCTGATTTTTTAGTTGCTCACAATATATTTAAAGTAGGATAATAGAAACTGTAGAAAAACAAATTTCAAATAGGTACAATCCTGCTTACTCGAATAACCGCCCCGGGTCATGTCATGTCTGTACCGGACGTACCCAGCCCATATCTCCCATACCTACTTATATCACATTTTGTTGCAAACTTGATTAAAATGGAATGAAAAAACAGATGGAAAGAAGCTTATTTAAATAAACTCTCTTATTTCCAGAACAGCCAATTACGCTCTTTAGTCAAAATAAGTACAGAGGAACATGAAATGAAATAACAACATCTTCAAGGTAGGTATAACATTTTGAAAGCAACAGCAAACGTAAAGTCAAGTAGAATTTCAGTTTTTAACCCCCGACGCTAACACGTGTTATAAGTTTGACGCCTATGCTGGTCTATCTGTATGTCTGTCCGTCGGTCTGTCTGTCTGTGGCATCGTAGCTCCCGAATTATTTTATACTTTTTAAAGTTTGTTTTTGGCGTTGGGGGTTTTTTTAATGTGTAATTTCTTTTGCATCTGCAAAAGACATCTGTCTTTCTTTGAAAGTCTTTCTGATGTTATACTCCACTTCGGGGTATATTAATTATGCCTCCCACAATTATTTCCAAAACAAATTGGTGCTCCTCTACATTAAATTAATAACGCAAAATTTTACAGAGTGTCCGGTAAGTAAAGGATTTAACCCTGTAAAGAACTGCCGATAAAAATAGGTAACTTTTGAGAAAGATGGCCACCCTGGTCTCCATACATTTTTTTAGACCACACATGCTCGAACTTGGGTTAAAAATTCCAGGAAATGTTTAATGTTGACTTTAAGATTCTTTTTTTAATAGAACAACCCTAGCTACACTAACTTTCTCAGCACCACTCTTAGAGAATGTTATGCAAAATCCGACTGCAATTGTCTCTTCTTTTGTGGCCATTAGTCCCAAATTCCAGGAAAAAATTAAAAGTCCAAATATCTCGAAAACCGTGGCACTTTTACTGGACATAAAGGTCCATTTCTATCAGCAGGAACAGGATTATCCATTACTTACTGGACATCCTATATATACAATTTAATTTTAAAGAGATCGTAATCAAAAGTTAGGAACCGCCCAATACCTTAACCGCAAAAGGAGTGGAGTGGGCCTTCATACTCCACAGTTGGGTTGGTGGAAATAGACCTGCTGTCAGAGTTTTTTCAAGATGGACTTATTTAAAAAATCTCTTGATCCAAACTGTTGTAGGCTCACAATTTTACAATTTTAGGTTAGATAATTTAAATTGAGTATTTTTTTGTTGATCATCTCTTTTCATATTTTGCTTAGTTACAACAAATTCTTTATACCAATTACATCAAAGAATGGATCATTTATATCTTATAACGAATCTAAATGACATGAATTTGAACATTGGGAAAAATTACAAATAAAATACCTTGTTTACAGCCGTGCCGGCGAGCAGGGGCTGGGTGCGCGCGCGCCGATCGCAGCTAAAATTACACATGGCGCTGAAATTCAGAGTACTCGACTTACTCTTACCGCGTTCTATTTTCGAAACTGGGATTGTTTGGTGTGGTGCCCTCTATTGGGGAGATAAAGAACTAGGATTAGATTACGAATAGAATAGTTTTCTTGTTCATTCATTTACTTTTATAAGATAATTAAGGTTGTTAATTTATGTTTTCCAAATAAACAAATAAAATAAGATTCAAATTTTACATAATTATTTGACAGCAGACAATTTATTTATATGCAGCTTAGGTAGGTAGGTAGGTAGAGGTACTTTCCACTTATTGTAACTTAACATCACGGTTTCCGTCAGGATAATAACGAATCACGAGCTCTGGGGGAAAGTGGAAGGGATATTAGTGCAGGTTGATGACATAAAAGGCAACCAATGACGTTCGCGCTTCTTTGATTTTCGCGCATTCAAGATCATCGATCATATTCCGTTGCGCGATCTGTAAGGACCTTCATTCCTACCAAGTTACCAACACCGCGATTTTTCCGAGCCGGGCCAAAAACTTGACTTTAGACGCGTAGCGTAGCCAGTCCTGGATTTGTCAATAGGCCGTATAGGCAGCGTCCTAGGAGCGGCAGATTGACGCTCACTCGATTTCAGAGAATAAAAGTCAAACAAGTTAACTGGTATTCTCATGGTATTTTTATACTAACACTCAAGGCCTTCATTGTCTCAAGAAAAAATTAATTCTTTAGCTCTTCTCTATACAGGGTGTAACAAAACACCCTAGTAATACTTAAGGGGGTGCTTCAGACCATCAATCTGAACAAATTTCACTGTGGAGCCAAAGTCGAGAAAAAATAAAAAAATCTGCCATCCCATACATTTGAGTCGAGATGGTACTGCAGTTTTGTATGAAAGAGCTGATTTTTTTTTCGCGATTTCGATGTTGGCTCCATAGTGAAAGTTGTTCAGTTTGATGGTCTGAAGCACCCCCTTAAGTATTACTAGGGTGTTTTGTTACACCCTGTAGAAATAGAAATAATGAACATAACGTAATGAAACTATGATCATATTATAGATGATTTTGTTATTAAAAAGTCCCGTAAATTTTTTTAATTCTTGTTTCTTTTTTGACTATTTCTTGATTTAACTTGAGTGTGTTCCTTACTACAAATGGAAAATTATTATTTTAGAATGGTACCTACATGGGGCGGCGGAAATAAAGTGGCCTACACTCATTAAAAATATAAATCCGGCACTGAGCGTAGCTGTAATTTTTCCCAAGGGGGGAAGGTCCAGGTTATTATGAACTTTTAAAAAGGTTTTCTTTTATACTTTATTACTTTAAATTTATATTTTACAAATGGGTTCCTAGAAAACGTCCTTGATTTCAAATCCTTCGACGGGAAAATGTATTCATAAAATGTAATAGATTATTTATTCATACGAGTTATTGCTCAGTGATTTTACGCAGGCGTTTAAACATTGTTATGTTCACCTTGCACCTTACGCCCTTGTCATAAAGCTTTAGTGTAACAGTAAGTAGAGCGATCTGATGTTTACACAACCAGAAGAAATGCGTTGATTTTATTTTGATGATATTGTTGCGAATTATTATTTTCTTATAGAAAAAATGTTAACTCTATGTTCCACATCTACTACGGTACATACTGTAGGCAGTTCAAAAAGACTAAACTCATTTATTTATAATTCTCAAAAGCTTTCTGACGTCATTCTTAGGGTTCCGTCGTCAACAAGGAGCCCTTATAGTTTCGCCATATCCGTCTGTCCATCTGTCTGTCCGCGGCTTAGCTCAGAGACGCTTAGTACGAAATGTGGGCTGTAGAAGGTTGGGGCGTCCCCACATGCCCCCTAACTCTTTTTTCAAAGGGAGACAGACAAGCAAGAGACAAGCCGATATAAGTCACGATTCAATTGAAACCTTGATCATGCTTACTTAACCAGTTAGTCGAAGCCAGACGTTGACCAGAAACCTGATGAGTCTATTACTGTGTCCCTGACCCTGAATTGCCACGCGACATCGCGAGCTAAATGGAAACTATGACACTTTGAACTAGACATGAGCGCCGATTATAAATCAGTCGGCGGCGGCGCGCCGACTTTTAGGGGTCGGCGGCGGCGGCGTCGGCGGCGTGACCTTGAAAAATAAACCTTATTTAAAGAAAAATTAAATACCATGGTTTTTAGTATCTTATGTTGTCCAGGATAGTAAAAACAAACTGTACATGAAGGAAAAAATACTTTTTCTCAAACATGCTTGGAAATGTCAGCATTATTTTGACAACCTTCATCGAGATAAATCGAAATTGCTGTACTGGCCAAATACATGCGCGCACCGGCCGGCAATGTTTGTATGAAAATCCATATCTGTCGTGTTTAGCGACCAAATAAATTACATAGTAAACTCATATCTGTCGTGTAATTTAAAAATGGAACGATCTTTTTCTCCGAAACATGGCGACCAAGGAGGTAACTCATCAAAGGTTTTATTTAAATTTCGAATTGGCTTGCAAATAGAAAGCTGTTTATTGAAAAAAAAAACAAATTGTTGTTCGTTGTTCGTCATTGATTTTGAAAAGAGTTTTAATTTCTGCGAATTATTTGAGAAAATTTACTGTTTTAATTTCCGCGCATTATTTGAGAAAAGTACTATACAAGCCTTGGCCACAACTAGGCATTGATGGACTTACGTATGTGTGCCTCGGCTTCGCCTCGGCCCACATTTACACGTTCGTCCATCAATGCCTCTGTTGCTGGCCGCTGCAGTAATGTACTATAAGTAAGGTAGGTAGCGAGTTTTTTGTAAGAATAAAATCATTTATATTTTTACATGGTGTAATCGAACTTATTAATTCTATAGAACATTAAACGCCAGTTTTAACTTCATCATCAGCCTGACTTCATCCTGTCGCTACCCGTCGTTGTTGGCCAAGTGCTAAGGGACGTTCCAGTTGACCAGCTCATAGCTTACTAATTTTAAGAGCTATTTCAACTTCCTACTTTAAAATGTGTTCACACTGCGCGCAGATTGAGTATTCAGGCCAGGGTCCTCGTTTCTTTTCCATTGGTAGATACCAAAAGCTGATTGAGTTTCTTTACCTTCGATTTCAAACATTGGGTTATGGCCGAAAATATTCTACGACAAAGTGTCTTTCTTTGTTTTTTATTATGTCCTTTCACAACTCCGAGTGCGAAGTGAGGATTTGTGCCTTTAGTAAAAAGTTCAGTATGGTGACATAACATTACACTATTTCACTCTTTTGCAGTCAATTTGGTCTAGTCTGCTAATCTAGTGGGTAATTAAACAGTCGGTCGTAGTTAAAGCGTCATACAGTCATACTTATTACGTCATACAGTCAGTATGCACCAGACAATCTGGCATTGCTGCCAGGATTCCAGTCCAGCACAGTCATCACAATGGAGATGAATAATATTTTATCATAGTAAACAAAGGCTAGCTTTATCGGCCTCAGTACAGTATTGTACCATACAGGAGCCGTGAATTAACAAAAATTCGTGCTCGTTTCGCTCGCTCCAGGATTTTCGTGTCATCATTATCTCAGCCGATGGAATACTGCTAAACATAGCTCTCCCCCAAGGATCGCCACAGCGATCGGTCCTGCACAGCCTTCATCCAACGGGTTCCTGCCGCCTTCACCAGGTCGTCGTTCCAACTTGGGGGGGGGGGGGGGGGGCTTCCACCCACGCTGCACTTCCCGGTACGCGGACGCCACTCGAGAACTCTTCGGCCCCACCGGCCATCTGTTCTTTGGGCTGTGTCAGCTGCTTTGGTTCTTCTGCGGATATCTTCAATTCTGGTCCAATCTCGCAGGGAAACTCCGAGCATAGCCCTCTTCATTGCCCATTGCAAATTGGGTAACGGTCAGTTCAGCCTTTTTATGAGGCCTTGAGTGAGCGACCATGGCTCTGTTCCATGTCATCACAAGCAATACACACTGGTCACTGGTGACTTTCGTTTTAAGACTGCAGTATTTGGTACGTGAAGATACTACGTAGCGTCCCAAACGCTGCCCAGTCGAGTTGGATTCGAGGGTTGATCTCTTTCTCGAAGGTACCGGACTTACTGGATAACTGGATAGTTTGTCCCAGGTAACAAAACTTCGAACGTAGAGTTACCGATCTTGACATGATCTTCGTTTTGTCCATGTTCATTTTCAGACTAACTAGTTCGCTGCTATGATCATCGAGCATTCTACTGAGCTTCTCCATGGTCTCCGCCATGGTGACTAAGTATTTCATCGGAAAACCGAAGGTGACTGCCGCCGTTTATGTTGATGCCTTGCCCTTTCCAGTCCAGAACCTTGAAACTATCTTCACCTCAACATCTACGGTGAACAGTTTCGGATATATAGCGTCTCTCTGTCTCACACCTCGCTGGGTAGGATAGGTTTTGAGTTCTGACATATTGGCGTTTTTTTACAAGTATTTCAGCACCTCGATGTACCATTATTCTACTTGGTATCGCTGAAGAGACTTGGGCCCAAGTCTCGATCGAATCAAAAGGATTTTTATGTACGTTCTATGAAATGTCAAGTTCACGTTTTTTTTTAGGATTTTGTATTGCACACGGAATTCTATAGGTCCTTGGCTCAGAAAGGAGAGTTCTGAAAAATTTTGAGCACGCACTAGTTTATTATTTTATTGTAGCATTGTATGACAAATAGAATGCAGATAAATTTTAAGCGAGCAAAGTCTATTTTTATTATCATCTGCCAACCGCTCAAAGTAGGTTCGATAAAAACAAAGTATGTTTATACTTTATAGTAATAAAATAATAATTTTGCCTGAAACATTGCTGTTTATTTCTCTAAGTTGTTTCTCAATAACGGCTATGTCTGAATAAATGCAAATACTACTTCCGAGAGCTGACATTTTTGGGAAAATTAACTCGCTCAGCTTGAGCTGAGCGACCGACGCCGCCGCCGACCGCGCTGGTCGGCGGCGGCGGCGCAGAAAAAATCGCGGCGGCAGCGGCGCGCCGGCGCGGCGCTCATGTCTACTTTGAACTAGGCTACAAGATAGATATTAAGGAATACTAAACTTTTTCCACTTTGTCATTAGAAAGACAATACTACTCATTCATTGATCTACACTAATATTATAAAGAGGAAAAATTTGTACCTATTTTTGTATGTTTGTATGTTTGTAATGAATAGGCTCAAAAAGTACTGAAGTGCGATTTTTGAAAATCATACGAGCGACTTGGCAGTAGAAAATGACAAAATTACTATGGAGATTCCACTGCCAACTCGCTCGTATGATTTTCAAAAATCGCACTTCTGGGCCGATTTAAAAAATTCTTTCACCATTAGAAAGCTGCATTCACCCCGAGTAACATAGGCTATATTTATTGCTAGAAAAGATTAGACGTCCACCCGTGCGAAGCCGGGATGGGCCGCTAGTATTTTATATAATTGATTAATTGAACTAGATACACAATCGGAGCTGCTAAAGAGCTCTTTTGCCATGTCTCGGTATAACTGACAGTAAGCATAGTTTAATCCGACTAGTGACACCCTAATAGCATGCATACTTGATTTGTGTGGGTTTATACATAAGACTCTATACAGGTGGTCCTAACAGAGACGTTTTTAAAAACGAAGACGAAAATTTAAAAATTTACAAATCGTACATAAATTCCTAACAACTTATTGGTATGAGTCGGCCTGGATGGGGAAAGAACCATGCACGGGAGGCAAGGTTACTCGCCACTGAACCACCACGGCATTCTCAGATACACCTTAAAAAATCATTACTTCTAAATTACAAAAAATCGCGGAACATAAATTGTAGTATTTTTGAATACACGTTGAGGAAACTATAAAAATATTTTGGACGTTTCCGTTTGGCCCACCCTGTATAATAATAAAATGAAAATTATTGGAGGACACATTTGTACATCAATTAAACTTTGTTTTTAACTTCATCTTGGTACTCGGAATGAGGACCTGCAGAGTTCATCCCAAAATGTTGAGGTTCTACCCCCTTCCAGAGGGTATGGGTCCCTACATACCCTCAAGTACCGTTTTCTCGTAGAAATTCGGCGGATTTTTTAACGCTTATAACTGCGGTCTGGATAGTAACTGTGAGTTCAAATTTTCAGGAGAGGAGAGATGTGGTCATCACTCTTAATAAAATATAGGGTCTACAAGTCAAGCACACAAGCTCATGTCCCGTCTTGCCCCGAACCTCGCTTTGCCACGGTCTCCCCTATACCGCGGGCCAGCCCCAACACCATCCTGAGCATGGTAGCGGACAGACTGGACTGTCCCTGCGTTACGCACTGTAACAACCTTCCTGTTAATACTAACACTTAGGTTTAGATATTGTTACTAACACGCTATGAGTCTCATGTTGCTCGAAATGCATTATTTTATATTTTTTTATTTTATATACCTACTATACTAGTACACCTTTAAGAGCCTATGTCGAAAAATAATTTAAGCGAAACAGGCGTGGGATAGCTTATATTACGGCCTGATGCGAGAGAAAGAGATGGGGCGCCGCGCGCGCCTGAAGCGAATCGAGCGCCAAATCAAACTTTATTTAATTGTGATTGTACTATTTATGTTATTTCAATTCTGCTCTAATCAAAATTTAGAAAATATCAATCTCTTTTTTTTAAATCAAGTCTCGTGTTTCTATTATTCACCGTTTAGCAGTTCCAAGCGTTTATAGATAAAAACAGAGGCTACTTTGGCTTGTTTTTCTATCGAGAAAATGTGTCTTAATCGTGTTTTGGCTCTAATCAAAACTTCAATTACTTGTATATGTTCAATTTACACATATCCGAAAATCATACTCCTACTGTTAGTACTTCATGATATATGAAGCTTTGAAGAATCCTATTTTTTGCTGTGTGCTTAAAAAATTGTGGCGTACTTGGTGTTAGGGTAAACAGTTGCATTAGGTACTGTAAGGGGTGATTGTAACTATCCATGATACTGAACAATTTTCTCTAAGAAACCTATACAGGGTGTTAGGGTAAACAGTTGCATTAGGTACTTTAAGGGGTGATTGTACCTAACCTACCCATGATACTGAAAAACTTTCTCTAAGAAACCATCGACTTTCGATATTATAATGCAATCAGCTGAACGAACGTACAAACGTTCGTTCAGCAAATTTCGTTCGTCAAATTTCGTCAAATTCGTTCGTCAAATTTTTCATACAAATGAAAAGATTTTTTTTGGAAATTCCCTTTTATTCTTTTGGCGAATTTGTTCAGGATCATGGGTACAATCACATGTGTACCCTGAATGCATAGTATACACGATATTTTATACATAATAATGTACCTATCCTCATGTAAGTAATAATGTATTATCATGTATATTATGTTATGTTGTAGGTAATATATCATATTTTCTCGTGTTTCGACTTATGTTCCTTAGAGAAAGATGCTTAGTTTCATTATCTGATTGAAACTTATCTAGTAATAAACAAATAGTGGTGACATTATCGTTATCACTTTCTGCTATTATCCAATTAAGTTTGGTTTAGTTACGGACCACAGAAATAACGTGTACCTACTAGGTAGCCCATAAATAATAGTAAATAGTATTGTGATGTTTTGATGCAACTGACGGGGTTTAAACGGCGCGACGCCAGGGGCTTAACCTCATTATGTAGAGTGGCCTTACCTTGTGTTGTCTGCAGTTTCCAGTTCCATTTTCCTGGTAAGAAATTCTAATTAAAGTTTTCATATTTGCTTCGTACACTTCGTTCGTAACTACAATGAATAACGTTTCGAGTTTAAATTGAGACTGGGGCGAAGAGTCTACCGTAATGTAATGCGGTTACTTCACTATCTGACGTGCGTCGGAGTGAAGTGGTGTGGTGGCAGGGCTACCACCTCAAAAAATCGATTGGGCGCTAAAATTGTGAAAAAAAACGTAGATTCTAAAAATTACGGCGGGTCGAAACGCGCTAGATTCGGCGCTAAATTCTTCTCCCACAAATACTCCTTTAAAGATCTCTAAATACTCGTCTTATTAGTATTTCCGAAGCCAATCAATATGGTCATTTAAGTAAGTCAATTCGTAGGTAAGGAAAGTACCTAGTAAAATTAATGATATCACGAACACTGTACACGTACACTCTACAGGGTGGTAGGGTAAACAGTTGCATTATTTTAAGGGGTGATTGTACCCATGATACTGAACTACGTTCCCTAAGAAACTAATAAGAAATTCGGACTTTCCATACTGATGCAATCAGCTGATCGAACGTTTGTATGAAAAGATGCGATTTTTTCGCGAATTTTCCTTTGTAAAAGTTGTTCAGTACCCTATCATGAATAGGTACAATCACTCCTTAAACTTTTGCAACTGTTTACCCTAACACCCTGTATGGACATGTTTTGGCCATAATGTGCTTCAATCACAAAAACAAAATACAAATAATGTTTTATTACAAGTTTAAATTTTACGCTAGGTGGTTTAGATACGGTGCTATAAACATACCATAAAACACTATTGACAATTAAACATATCGCGCCTGGTCTAGCACCGAAAGCCCTAAGGTGGCAGCACTGGTCGGTCGTCCTCGTCCGTCGGTTCGGCGGCAGGTGATGACGATGACGCGTCGCTTATCAGCGGTTATCACCCAGCGAGCCTCGTGCTAGTCGCGGCCGCGAGCAGTGAGTCGCGAGACGCCAGTCGCGCGTCCTCGCCCGCTCCGAGCGGACATCGCGCCGCGCCCGATCCTCCCCGACCGCGCCCGATCGCCCCCGATCTACCTCGACCATAGGTACGACCTCTCACAACCCCTTCCAACTTATTAGTAAGTAACGCTTTTCTATTAAAAAAACTTGAGATCACGCGCCCGCATTTTACTGTGTGCCTAACAGAAGGTTACGAGATAATTTTCAGGTAGGTATCTGTTCAGATTAACATATGGATTTTGTTTTGCCTAAGTATTGTTTGATTTTAGAGTGACGACAGTTCAGTAATGAGACACTATGCGGCTTTCAGATTTAACGCGTAAAGTCATGTAGGTAGTGAGTCACAGCTTGTGGAAAGATATTATCAAGGTTGTTAACTCATCCTAAGGTAAATTTGTCCTCGCAGTATCAGGTGGGATATGCTTATCACTGTGCTGTGCGGGGTGATGCTTGGCCGCAGCGTTCTCTGAAGCTAGGCAGCATCTCGATTCCTGCCGGTTGTCTTATATATATTTAACAGTTTGTTCAGATAATTGCTTGCATTGTGATTGCGACCGATACTTGCAGCAATGTACCACCTACTTCGAAACGCCAGCCAATGCGT
Organism: Agonopterix subpropinquella; assembly: GCA_922987775.1. NCBI lineage: Eukaryota > Metazoa > Arthropoda > Insecta > Lepidoptera > Depressariidae > Agonopterix > Agonopterix subpropinquella. The sequence continues at coordinate 34,531,402 of OV277693.1, forward strand.
TTCTCAATAGATTCGTGCCTAAAACGCCTCACCTGGACAATTTTTATGCTTAATTTCATCATTATTTTATTCAAAACATTGCGCCGCCGGCCGCCGGTAGGAATTAGGTAGGAATAACCTAGTTAGGTCGAAATATTATGCTAATGAATGTCACACGACTTGCACGTGTTTGCCTCACTTGAACTAGGTATAAACTATTCTCAAGTTGGAGTTCAAGATGCACTCTGATGCACTGGACGTTAATTGATGACATCACATTATTACGATACGAATACGACACAATGCAATGCTACACACGACAGGTTGTGGTACAGGGTGTTAGGGTGAACAGTTGCATTACTTTAAGGGGTGATTGTACCCATGATACTGAACAGCTTTCCCTAAGAAACCTACCTATAGCAAATTCGAAAAGAAAAATCGACTTTACATACAAACGTTCGAAACGAGCTGAAGTGCGATTTTTGAAAATCATACGAGCGAATTGGCAGTAGAAAGATGCATAATCTCCATAGTAATTTTGACATTTTCTACTGCCAAATCGCTCGTATGATTTTCAAAAATCGCACTTCAGATTGCATTTGGTATGGAGACTATGGAGAGCCGACATTTTTTTTCCGGATTTCCTGTAGGTTTCGTTGCGAAAGTTGTTCAGTATCATGGGTACAATCACTCCTTAAAGTACTTAGTGGAACTGTTTATCCTAACACCCTGTATAGCGTTGGCAGGGGAAGAACGAGTTTAATGGCGTACCTACTGTTTAATAGTGTTATATTAGTAGTATTAAGTATGTAAATGGTTTAGGTAGTTATGAATGAGGAATAAGGACACATAAAATTTTATAAATAAACCGTAGAGCGTTATTTATTAAAATCAGATCGTTGGAAAATAATTGATAGGCAAGTTAGGTCCGCCACATACATACGGAATAAACCTGATTCGGAATTAGTTCCGAATGAAGTGTTGCCGTTTTCAGAGTTTTTCACTAGATCTAGTGATTATTTGATGTCTTAGGTGGCATATTTTAAAGATTTACAGTAATATTACACAAGCGATTTTTGAGCGTAGACGTTGATGGAACGGTACCGTATCGTGACGGTGCAGTTGCGACGTCGTTGCGGTATAGTTGCGAAATCGATCGATTGTGTGATAATGGTTCATGCCATTTTGTATGCAGATTATGTCTTATGTTAAAACTATCGATAGTCTTTTGATATACAGGGTGAAATTGATATCATTGGCATTCTTTTAAACTAAGAGTCTTCCCATCAAACTGAACAACTTTTTCTATGGGAGCAAACAAATCGAAGCAAATAAAAAATCTGCTGTTGCATACATTTGAGTCGAGTAGACATTGCAGTTTAGTATGGGACCGCTGTGATTTTTTAGTTGCTCCGATCGGTTTGCTCCCATAGTAAAAGTTGTTTAGTTTGATGGGTAGACTCTTAGTTTAAAAGGATGCCAATGATATCAATTTCACCCTGTAGTTGCATAATATTGAAATACAATTTACAAATCATCATTGTAACGTCATTGACCTCATCACATGATAATAATTATCATGTATAGAAATTGTTTGTTTTGTTTTAGTAAATACTTACCTAAAAATAAAAATGTACATTTTTATTTTAGGAATTTTTTAAACAGCACTCTAGTATTTTTTGTAACCATAGTTGACAACACTGAATTCCGAATCAGGTTTATTCCTGAAAGTTAGCGATTCTGCACCACATCGACAACGAGCGGTTTCGTTGAGATATCGCCGCGTTCCGTCCGGCGCGTCCCTTACACGCATCGTGATGCATGCATCACTGATCTGACTCACGCAGCTCCAGTGAGCAGGCACCCTAACACCTAGAGTGCACATTTGATGTACCACAAACAAGACTTTTGGCAGCTTTTGCTTCTACTGAGGTCTGCGCAGGATTGCACGACAGCATACTTCTTACGTAACGTGTAAAGGGTGTAAGGGGGGAGCGTGTAATTTCTCTGTGGGTGTAAGTGACAGCCTGGCAAATACTGAAACGGTGAACTCAGACCATCAAACTGAACAACTTTCACTATGGAGCCTACCTCAGGAAACGCGATAAAAAATCAGCTGTCCCATACATTTTAGTTGGGTAGGTACAGCAGTTTGTTTGCAGTTTGCAGCAGATTTTTTATCGCGTTTCCTGATGTAGGCTCCATAGTGAAAGTTGTTCAGTTTGATGGTCTGAGTTCACCATTTCAGTATTTGCTAGGCTGTCACTTACACCCTGTAGATTAGACACCGATCCGTGTTCCGGTTTGCGTTCAAGTAGGTAAAACCGTGCGGTTTTAACCGCGCTGGCAAGAAGGAGCGTGTATAGTGTAGACGGATCATTATTTTCATAGATTTGCGATTTATTTTCAGTAAGGTGCATAATATTGAGCCAAAAATGTAATGCAAGTACTTATAACTTACAATGCTTAGGTACATAATCTAAACTATTATAAAACTGTAACAGAAGTGTGTCTGTACGCACGGCGACACATCAAGCTATACAAAACCAACATAAGCTGGCCGTGCGACGTTATACGTTACTCAACCTACGCGCGGCCAGCTTATGTTGGTTTTGTATAGCTTGATGTGTCGCCCTGTGTACATTGAAGATATTAACAAAAAAGTTACGATATGCTTTTTAGGTGTCCCTGATTCCATATCACCAATTTTTGGATTTTTTGTCTGTCTGTTTGTTTGTTCGTTTGTTTGATCGAGCATCACGCAAACACTACTGAACCGCTTTTAGTGAAACTTTTTTTGTTTGATAGCTTATGATCTGACTTAAAATCTGGTATATAATTTGTGCGGGCGAAGTCGCGGGTTAACTCTAGTTAAATTATAAAGGGCTTAAATAAACATTATTATTGACTTAAAATGCATTATTTGACGCTTAAAATATACATTATGTTTTCCATTGTATGATTTTAATTGCTTTGTATTCACGTCAGGGTTGGCATGATGTTTTAAAACACATGTTTAAAACAGAGTTTAAAACATTTTGAATTAAAACCGTGTTTTTATCTAGTGTTTAAAAACACAGATTAAAACAAGTTTTAAACAATGTATAAAACATAAAGAAAAAAACAAGGTTTAAAACTACTTTTCATTGCGAATAAATGAAAATAAATTAATATTTAGGACTCTAAATAGCTGGACATAAAACCAGTTGAGTCTATGCTATAGTAACACAGTGATTTAACGTAAAAAAATAAAACTAGACGCTTAAAACTCTTTATTTGCAACTCAAAATTTGTACATCAAATACATGTAATGTTTACCTACTGTTTTAATTTTGAGTGATTTCTGGTGTTGCAAATTAGATGCTATATTAGACTCACACTGAATTTGTAATGAGAGTTTTTAATTTTACCTATTTCTGAAAATAAAGACTCACAAGCATAGGTGAAAATAATGTTATGATAGCAAAAACCAGTTTCTTCAGACAACTAAATGTCTGGAACTGAAGATTCTTTAATTATAGTCGAGCCCGAATTATTTTGTTGCTTTCTTCCACTGGCCTGCGTGCCATTGGTTCCCCCACCCCTGGACTATAATGTTAAATAATACAAATATTGGAGCTTCCCCTATTAAAATGAATATAAATTAGTAACAGTGTGAATGTGAAACATTCAGTATTGATTAGAATACGCAACATTAAATAAATGTCCATCCATTGTTCGTTTTTTGTAAATTTTGAATTTAAAATGGGGAATTTGAAAATACCTAGTCTAGAAATGAAATATAACTGGTCTAATTGACTTCAAATTTATGGTCTAAACAAGAAAGGAAAAAAAAACATAAAAAACAAAAAAAACACTTGTTTAAAACAATTTGAACTGTTTGTTTTATAAAATTTAAATAAAACTGTTTTTTTTTTCCAACCCTGATTCACGTCATGGAATGTTCTCGTGTGGAATGAACTTTACGCTAAACAAACGAATAGATTTCTGTTTACTGACGTTTGATTCAAAAGATTTTTTCGTCTAATTACCCATGTGTCGGTAACAATAGGCATGTCTGTATGCAAACATGATCTATTTAAGATCTTGGTTCAAGTACGAGTATAGTAATGCAGATAATGTTATGAATATGTGATGTGCAAGCTGTGTGTGACGTTCTTTTGAAAATGCTACGGAGCGTTTTAAGTTTTATAATAAAGAATACCGCTTTTCAAATAGCAATTTTAAAAATACAACATGTTTCTATTGCTATTATTATTAGGTCTAATAAAATAAGATGGAACTATTTTAAGGGGATGATCAGACCATCGAATTGAACAACTACTTATCTACCAACGACCAATGAGGAAATCAAGAAAAAAAATCTTTTGTTCTATACAAAACTGCTATCTATTTTTCGCGATTTCGATGTTGGTTCCTTGTTGGTTCCATACAGAAAGTTGTTCATATTGATGGTCAGTAGGCCAGGCCTACCACGAGTTTTCACTGTACGTTACTGCTGTAGTTGCGGCGCCAATTTTGTATGACAGAATTAGTTCTCTACGAAACCACTAGGAGCGCTGTACGAAATTCTATACAAAAACTGTAGTTTACTACAGTAGTTTAACTGTAGTTTACTACAGTAGTTTAACTGTAGTTTACTACAGTAGTTTAACTGTAGTTTACTACAGTGTAAACTCATGGTAGGCCTACTGATATACACATAGGTATATCCCCTTTCGAGTCCTCCCCGACTTCATCGAGTTCCAAAACCTCAAGTTACAAAACTCCGGGAATTATTTCTCCTGATTTAACTGAACAAGTTTCCCAAAGTTTTTCTAATTTTGCTGAGTTGGGATCTTTTTGCCACTGCGGCGCACAAACAATCTCTTTATTAATTAATGTTTTGACAATTTTACTGAAATGTAACCATGATGTAAGATTGTATGTGTGTCGGAGATCCAAATAAATAATTTTTCTTTCTTTCTTTCTTTTCTTTCTTTCAAAGGTACATAAGAAAAATTGGCTTTTCATACAAACGTTCGATCAGCTTATTGAATTTAGTATGGAAAGTCCTACATTTATTTTGCAAATTTCCTGCTAGTTTCTTTTGAAAAGTTCTTCAGTATCATGGGTACAATCACCACCCTAACATCTTGTGTAAACCAGTGTTTCCCAAACATTGTTCTGCCATGGCCCGGTAATTTTCACACTGCCCCTTCGTTCCATTAGGTAAAATAATACACATTTATTAATAGTAAAAATATTTTTAATACTTCATATTTTGGTATCGCCTATTTAATCACTAAAGTTTTATGCGAAGTATGGAGCTGCTGCTTATTTTTTAAAACAAAGCGGGAATGTTGCGACCCTGTGTTTTATTTTGATGGCCCGGTACCGGGTAGCGGTTCGCGACCCGGCTAATGGGAAACGCTGGTTAAATCATATTTGGGTATCGTCGGCTTTGTATGATAAAATTTATTATCTACTTACATTCAAATAAAAATCTTCTTCCTCAAGATATTGCGCTCAAAATTAAATACAATGAAATTGTAGAAGGTACATTCGATAGGTACGATGACGACATGCTAGCACTAGATAGCTAGACTTCTAGTCGAGCTGCAGGTTCATTGTCATTCAATGTCAATCACTCCGTACGATTCTATGATTCACATCTATGTAATAGTATAATAGGTACAATTGTTTCGTAACTTCGTAATCTTTAATAAATATTTGAGATTAGATAGATACCTACTATACGGTGTAATAATGTGTACTAGCGTAGGTGTTGCTAGGTAACTAACCTGAATGCGATGTTGCGAGTGGAACCTGAATAAAGGTTCTTGCATTTATATTTTACACAAGATAATTATGTCATTGGTTAGCATCAAAGAAAATGGCGCGACAAATGGTGCCGCGCCACAGCCGTCTCGCTCGTAGCATGCTTGACGTGAACTATTGTAAGAAGAACCAATTGGGTCCTTTTCGAGTCTACACTTTGCGCGCGCTAATAACATACATTATAATATTTCCTTTTGGTATAATATCATTGGGTCCATGTACGAATTGTACCTACATTTTGTTTTGTTTAAAAGATGTGTGTTGTAGAGTTTCTGGCCGCATCTTCTCTCAACGGAAAACCTTCCGACGTGGTGATAGAGTCAAAAAATGACTTCAAAAAGCTGTCTAGATATGATGTTATTTTGATTAATAAAGTTTGAATTTTGAATTTGACTTGAATTGTTATTTTATTACTATACATTATAATATTTATAATGGCCGGAATCCAGAAGTGGACCTATGTAAAATCAAATGCCAAACCAATTATTATGGTTTTTTTACTTAATTTTTTTTAATTATTTAATTTTTATTGTAAAGTAAAATTTATTAATAGGAAGATATAAAACAATAATTACAAAGAAAAAGTGACTTAAGACTAAACTAAACTAGGATGTGGTGCAGGTTCGGTCCTTGTGGGAGGGTACCCAAAACGCTGGCCGCATTTCCTCGCTGAATGGCTATGCTGATCCGTTGAGCGAGGAAAGTGCCAGCCCTTGGGTCCCCTGTCGAGTCTTTCAGGCGCTTTGATAGGTCTTTAAAAAGCGCCTGTGCATTAGGTCCCCACGGCCCGAGAGGCTCGACACCAAAACCTATAAAGTGGTATTGGGTGGCGATATCCCTGTACCAGTAGGCCTTTCGTTTTTCAGCCGTTTCCGCCGCCGCGCCAGCCCTTCGAATCGTGCCCTGTAAGTGAGACGGGGCTAGTGTGTCCACGCAGGTGGCATCCCATACTAGCGCCCGACCCATCTTCCAGGGGACGAGTGACATCCCGTCTGGTCTCTTGCCATCGCCCCGTATGATGCCCTTCGGCTCGAGAGTGGCAGGTACGTTGACTGAGGCAAGAGACCTACGTATGATGTCGTTAAGGGTAGCATGGCGTGGGATTCTGCCTGCACTTGTTAGGCACGAGAGTCCGTGGTGACCCAAGCGATCGACTTGCGCACCACAAGGACATTGGTGGCGGATGCAAATTTCAGCGCCGACTCGAAGCCCGATTGCCACGCGCAAGGTGTTGGAGTCCAAGTAGGTTCCTGTGTTAACGGAAGGGTAGGCATGTAGCCAATACCCGGACTCTTTTGTGGTTGAGGCTAGGAGTCTAGCGCGGTCGCGGCCTTCTGCGTTATTGATGAGTGTGTCGAATGTGATTTTACTGGAGATGTCGTCCCAGCTCCTCTGTACTTTAGGATCGGAAGGGAAATTTTGATTCGGTCCTGTAAGCCAAGCCTGTCTTGCCTCATCCAAACACGCGACCTCATAGTTTGAGGATGAACCTAGAATATTTCCTATGAGGTCTACCGTGCTGTGGATGGAGGAGAGAAAGGCTGGCAGTGCGATGCTGCTGATATTGCGCATCCCTATGCCACCATGTCTTATGGGAAGGGATGCCTGCGTCCAAGAGCGATCGCTAAAACTTAATTACAGTAAAAGAATGAAATAGTAAAAGAACAATAGTAAAAACTTACCCTAAACTTAAGCCATACTAAAAATTCTAAAAACTTACCCTAAACTTAAACCATACTAAACATTCTAAACTACAAATACTAATTACGTTCTTGTCATTTTTGTTTCGGTTTTTTTACTCCATGACTCGAAATGATGATAGTATGAGTACCTTAGGCGCTGTCCTATTGCCATCGCTCGCGCGATCATGCGTGCGTCCGACGAAAATGATTGTGCTACTGTGCGTTTAAACATACTTATGGAGGTGCTACTTGGGAATGTTCCTCCATTGAAAAGGGAAGTACTTCCGCCAGGCTAGGTGTGATGCCTGGGGACCGGCCGTGGTCCAACAGTTCTTAGTTGGACCTTGTATATATATCGAATCTCTGTGATTATTTCTCTTGCGCGATTTATGTCTCGCATTCGATTGTGAACCTTATGTGTAGTAGGTTACGAGTTGCGTATTTACGATGAACGCTGTCTTTGTATGGAGCATATTTCCGTGAGCGACGGTATCGCCATCTGTTAGCATCTTTGCTATAACTTGTGGGTGCTGGACATCTGTAGTGGTTCCCCACATACTCATATCTGCGGAATTTCCTGTTGAAGGTCGTGCGATCATGTGATGCGATCGAATTGTTCTATTTCTAATCAGATATAAGTATGTTTAAACGCACGGTAGCACAATAATTTTCGTCGGACGAACGCATGATCGCGCGAGCGATGGCATGTAACAAACAGTACCAAAGAGTACTTTTTTACAGTACGCCCGCGGGCCGCATCGCGAAGCTGTTCTTGATATTGAATCGGGCCGCAAAAGCCGCAAGCTTGACATGCCTGTATTACGGTTCATATCTTTCACACAAAATATCTACATCATTAATTTTAAGGCTATTCTACCGTTGGCGCGCTCCATACAAACGTAGTATGGTGATATTTTCAATACTATCTAATTAAGTCAATGAAATTGTTCAAAATCAATCAAGTAACTAATCTCTATGTCGGTATGAAGTCAGATTTTCGTTAAAATATACAGTTTCAATGCTAGGATTAATTTAAGATTTGTATGGAAATATTTGTGGCACTGTAACTTTAAAACTATAAATCATTTGGCAAGTTCAGTGATATATTTTGACAACATATTTTTGGAAAACGACTGCGCAAATAGGGTGAATAGTTCATTTTTATCACGATAAGGAGACTTGTAAAAGAAAATATTACGAAATATGTCCTAGATTACCGATTAACAGGCTATGTGATTTCACAGTTTCGTATTTAGGACTCCAGTCAAAATGGACAACTTTACGCCTTATTTTACAGGCTGTTTTATTTTAATTCTGTAGTTATCAAGCTTTCCGTCAGTATTTTTTATTTTGTTATAGCGATAGTATTTTTTGAGATGTAACAGTTTTTGTCGCGAAGTTCGCTCCCCGTTGACGTACGCGTCGCTCGATCGGGGTGCTTGGGTTGGGACGCTACGGACAGAATCACTGCGCGGTGCCAGACGCTTGAGTGGTTTTATGAGCACACAAAACAATACAGGGTTTTAGGGTAAACAGTTGCACTACTTTAAGGGGTGATTGTACCCACGATACTGAACAACTTTCCCAAAGAAAGCTAAAGGAAATTCGCAAAAAAAAAATTGACTTGCATATAATAGGGGAAGTTCAAAAAAAATTTTGCGCGTTCCTATAGGTTTCTTCGGGAACGTTGTTCAGTATCATGGGTAAAATTACCCCTTAAACTTATGCAACTGTTTACCCTAACACTCTGTATATTCACATAATATGACGATTGACGACCCGGTTGGTGTAATGGTTACCACGCCGGACTGCCAAACCAAGGGTCCTGGGTTCAAATCCCGGTTCGGTCATGGATGTTTATATGTTTGTGCCGTTGTTGTATGGTTTCCATAATAAACAGCCTATAAATAGTGCTTTCTTGGGATCATTACAATGTATGTGCCTGTGAGCGTAAAAAAAAAGAAAAAAAAAAAAAAAAAAAAAATATGCAGCATATTCAACCACACAAACAATATTTTTATCAAGAGGATTGTAAATACAAAATAGCCTTCACTGATTTCGTTTTCTGCTGATCTAATAATAAAACGCATAGAAATATCGTAATTTAGATCATAAGGACAAAATACAAACAATATTTCATTTTTAACTAAAAGTAACCCGTAGTTGAACGTAACGTAAGTGCGTTAAATAAATACAGCTTACAAAATCCATTTGTTACAAGCAAGGTCGTGAAAATGTGACGAAACGTAACAAAGTAGTAAGCCCATTAGTCGAATGCCACGTCCACAATTCAATAGACGTATCGATTGTTACCACCTGGAATTTGGAAGCTTATATTAATTTCTTTATGATTCTCTATTTTTAAGATTAATTTCAAGGAAGTGCAAGTTTGAAGAATCTTATCAGCTGATGCGCCATTAGCTGTTACAGTTACACTTACACTTAGTACCTGTGTGACAGAACGAGATGGGTAATAGTGTCACGAGCGAGCGCTGTTAGTTCAAGAACATCGTAAGTGACAAATGATGAATGATAAAGAAAGGTGTCGTAGGCGGTTACGTTACGTTATATTTGGGCAGAATTCTAGTTGTTACGGTTAGGTGACCTGGCTCGGGTCGCGCGGGTCAGGGTTACGTTGCGCCGGAGGTCGTACCCGGCTTCCGACTTAGATCTGATGACTGACGCCGATTAGGAAATGATGTTTGTATTTTACTTCCTAACAAACTCAATAGATGGCATGTTCATCGCTCCATAGAGAAGAGTGCGAGATCATGTCTTGACATGGTCAAAACAAGGGTCAAAACCGTACCGTCCCTTTTTAAAGGCCAGTGGATTAAGCCCATACCTACAGCCATGTCAGACGCAAATAGTTTTAAATTTTCAAATCACTGGCGGACTAAGGGGGGGGGGGGGGGGGGGGCGGAGGGGCGGTCCGCCCCAGGCCCCCAGTCCTGGGGGGCCTCCGAATCTCGAGAAGAGAATCCCTTTTTTTAATCAAAACCAAAATAATGACGTTTATATAGCAAGTAAAGACACAGTTTAGAGTTGGAGGCCCGGGCCTCAGGAGGCCAGAAGCAAAACAGGTTCTGAGACTGCAGTTTGAAGTTGGAGGCCCCGTACGTTAGTCATTGAAAGTCAAGAAAAGAAATAGAGTCAAAAATACTGCGAATTTGCGAGCTCGCTTCGCTCGCTAAATCTTTTTCAAGTTGTTATGCAGTTAGCACAATTATGAGTTCGCTTCGCTCGCTCCGGAGGCCCTGGCCTCCGGTACCCCAGTCCCAACTGCAGTTTGAAGTTGGAGGCCCCGTAAGTTAGTCATTGAAAGTCAAAGAAGGAAATAGAGTCCAAAATATTGCGAATTTGCGAGCTCGCTCAATATTTTTCAAGTTGTTATGCAGTTAGCATAATTATGAGCTCGCTTCTTGAAAGGTCAATGTGGTTGGAATTAGAATGTGTTTCGAAAATTTGAGCTTGCTTCGCTCGCTTGGTTTTTTTTGATAGCTTTCTGTGCTTTGAGACTGAGTTCATGCTACAAATCAAATCAAATAGTTCATGCTACAACCCAGTCATAATTATAGAATCGTTCGCTCGGGTTTTAATTTTATATGCCAATATACTCACCTACTCTATTTCAAGATGAGCTCTACAATTGAGTTATTATAAGCATTATATTATAAGCTCATTTCAGCTATTTGTTTAATACATCAATCGCCTCGATTTCGGCATGAGCTGAAAAAGTCGAGTTATAATGAAGTAAAATCTCGAGCTCGCTTCGCTCGCTCCTGACTAGACACATTGCACTAAAATCTTGAGCTCACTTTGCTTGCTCCAGAATTCAGGGAAGTCTCGAGCTCGCTTCGCTCGCTTTTGGTTTTGGATGGTACCTATGTCTTTTCATAGTATACAGTTGGAGTTGCAGTTGCACTGTTGGTGTGCAGTTAAATCTTGAGCTTACTTTGGTCGTTCCAGATTTTAAGTCGTAAAAAAACTCGAGCGAGCTCGCTTCGCTTGCTCAATGATTTAAATCTTATTCCACTGATCTCATTATATTGCAGTAAAATTTCACTTAGCTTTACCCGCTCCAGAATTCAGTGAAATCTCGAGCTCGCTTCGCTCGCTCTAGGTTTTACATTGTACGAATGTCTGAAATGTGTTGTAGGACCTGGATCTCCCTGGGACAAAATACTTGCTACCTATGCCTATGGAAGGAAGGGGCTCCGATGTTAAGTTTTTTGGATTTGAATTGTAGATATCAATTTCTGGAAAGACCGGGGGCCTCATTTAATTTTGCCGCCCCGGGCCTCCGGCGGGCTTAGTCCGCCGCTGTTTCAAATAAAAGTATTCTTAAATAATAGAATATTCCACTAAAAGTTGCATTAGCATCTTTTTGATAATATTTCACATTTTGAAATGTTGACCTTTATTGCCGCATACTTCAATGAGCTGGCAGGGGGATTGCCCCCTGCCAGCTAAAGAAACGGTTGTTTTTGGATATGTGAAAAAATTCACGGCAGTAATATATTTAACGAAATTAAAAGGAAAACTACCACCGCTAAGTAGGCTTAGGCACCGTTAAGTAGTTAGGCTTTTACTAGTTTACGACTAATAGTCGACCAACTTATAAAATATACCTACATTTTATTAGACTTTATTAGCCGTTAAACCGTAGTATAAAACAAAAAGGCCCCTTCTAAGTCCGTATGGAAATGATTTTCATTTCCCTGTAGAATAATACAACTGACTATACAGTATACAGGGTGTTAGGGTAAACAGTTGCATTTGCATTACTTTAAGGGGTACCCATGATACTGACAATGTTCCCTAAGAATCCTGTAGGAAATTCGCGAAAAAAAAATCGACTTTTCATACAAACGTTCGATCAGCTGATTGCGTTTATAGGAAGTCCAAAAACTTTTATGATAATTTCCTATAGGTTTCCTACAATGACCCCTTAAAGTAATGCTACTGTTTAGCCTAACACTCTGTATAAGTTCACAAAGCCAGAAAATAATTCAGAGTTCAAAAACCTAGAGTTAGAGTTGGTGACTTGGTTATTTAAATTTTCTATTATGTTTAATTACAAAACAGACAGGGTTTGTAAAAAGATTAAATTGTATAGAAATAAACACCTTCATTTATTTGCCGGACCGGCCTTGCGGTAGCATTTCCCCTCTGCCACGGTATTAGATCAATTTATCTTGCGCATTTACACCCAATTTTATACCTTATCACTAAACGAGACAGCCTATAATAGCGAAACAATAATTTTGAACTTAGAACGTTTGGGGTTTACACGAGACTACTTTTCATGATTTTGAACATTCAAAATTAGAATCTAAAGTCATAGAGAATAAAATCCAAAGTTGCGGATAACATGTTACCTCGCCCCCCGCAAAAAGTGGCAGAAAGTTTGTTAGTAGAATGACACGTGGTTACGCGTCCCGATTTTATTTGTCATTCATTATCATTAGGTTTAGTATACGACGCTGTTTTATTAAAGTAGGTACCTAATTTAAAAAAAATATTTGATTTAGTTTCTCTTAATTACTTAGTTTTGTTTATTAGTCACCGCCAGTGACACGCGAACATACTGCTCCGTGTTAATCCGAGTCAAAAATACGAAAACTTTCGATTTCGTCAACAAGTTATACACCATCTTAAAGTTTGAAATGCAAGAAAAGTGAATATATAAAGTGCAAATCAAATAAATCACTGTGTTCGGATTTATATGTGAGTACAGTTTCGTAAATATTGAATTTAACTAAAGTCAATGACCATGACAGCTGAGCGAGTTATTGAGACGTCACCGCACGGTCGTTGACCCGATCCCCACCTGTGTGTACGCCACAGTCTAACGAACGCGCCTTAAAGCTGCCTGACATCTGCTATAAGCGAACTGTGTCGCGCGATAATAATCTACTCTGTGACATGAACATTACCCGTCTTAAATTACCCGCAAATTAAGAGCTACAATTAAATATGAATTGCCTCGCATGCAAAAGCAAAATCGGTAGAGGAGAATTACTTGCTTGTACCTTATGTAGTGGCCTATATCACTACACATGCTTAAATATTACCACCGCATTCTATAGGGAAAGACAGATAGACCTAAGGAGGCTTTATAAATGTCCATCTTGCGAAAATAAATCACGGCGGAAACAGGATGATACGCCGATAAAAAACAGATTAACTGAAATGCTACAGGAGACAGATATGTCGTACCTAAGCGATGATAACAACGAATCCTTAAACTTAAATGTTCCAAGAGATACGGTTGAAATACCTATCCCGCCTAAACCTAAACCTGATGAGCAGGTTGAAATACCGATCCCGCCTATCCCGCCTAAACCTAAATCTGATGAGCAAAATATGATTAGTTTCGATAAATTCAGTCAATTGCTACAAAAAGAACTACACAATTTGAAGACTAGTATAACAACTGAAATCACACAAACTGTCAAAGACACCATAACACGCGAATTAAATACTGCAATAGTAAATATGAAAACTGAAATTCAGACAACTACAAAACACTTAACTACACAACAAGCAAATATTGAGAAAAAAATTGAAAATTTAAACGGGAAAGTACAACAATTAGAGTCCGAAAACCGTGCTTTGAGGTCAGAAATCGATGAAATATCAAAAATAGGAAATACTCAAAATTCTCCTTCATATAAAAATAACGAAAAAGATACAATAAGCCCAAGAAAAATTGTTTTATACGGATTGTATGAATATAACGATGAAACAGAAAGAGACCTTATTCACCGTATCTCGGACATATTCTATAATATAATAGGGGTTGATGCAAATCCATACATAGAAAATATAGCACGTATAGGGCGGAGAGGAAACCGGCGGCCAGTAGAGATTGAATTTATAAGTCAAAGGTTTGTAAGATATATCCTTGGGACCAAATACCTCTTTAGAAATACAGAAATAGCTTTATCGGAATATAAGAAAGCCGAAGACTTAAAAATGGAGAGGCAATTAAGACAAACGGTTAGAGAGGCACGTCAGGAAGGAAAAAATGTGTATATAAGAGGCAAAAAATTATTTTTAAATGGACAAGAATACATACACAAGAATATATATAGTGAGTCACCAGAAAACAGTACGCTACATGAAGAGAACACAACAAAGGAAAATCCTAAAGAAAACTCGGAAAACGGTAACCTACAGTCAAAAGATAACTCCCCAAAAACTTTTCACCAGCCACTTCAGTTTTTTCATACAAAACATGCAGAGCCTAAATGATGAAAAGGTCGCACTCCTGGAAAGCTTCCTATTATCACATGACTTCAATGCTCTATGTTTAACGGAAACATGGTTAACTGAATCGAGAGCGAGTATGATACATATACCGGGTTATATATTCGCAAGTGCATTCTACAGGCAACAACACATACACGGCGGTGTTGCTATCCTACTACGAGAAGGCATCGAGTACGTCGAGCGAACCGATATTAGGGATCTATCTAAGGAATTTGTTTTTGAATGTTGCAGCATTGAGATCACTAAACTAAATATTTTATTAATTTGTTTACACCGATTAGATCGCGAAATTGATACTTTTTACGATTGTTTACTAAAGATGTTAGAAAAAATTAAATTACAGGAATCAAAAAGGCATATAATTATAGGAGGCGACTTCAATATAAATTACCTACAGAGATCAAAAGATTTATCTAAACTAAGTGACCTAATGTTATCCTATAATTTTAAACAAATTGTAATTGAGCCAACTAGAGTAACTGCTACGTCTTCAACCTGTATAGACCTTATATACACAAACAAATCCCCATTCACCTCATCGGTTCACGAATACGGGTTTTCAGACCACAAAAGCGTAATATATACAATTGATACGAGGATAAATGATTTAACAGACAATACGCCGTGGATTATCTCTAAACGAATTTATAACACAAAAAATATCACTGAATTTAAGAATAAATTGAGTTGCATAAATTGGGACAGTATACTAAAAAACGATAATGATATAAATGATAACTATAACGCGTTCAATAAAACTATCGCCACAATTTTAGATGTATGTGTACCTAAACAAAAAATTAAAATTAAACCAAAAATATATAAAACATGGCTAACGAAAGGGTTAAAAAAATCGTGCAAACATAAACGCTTGTTAAAAATACTACTAAATCAGACAAAACAAAATGTGGTGTTAAAAAACCACTGCAAACTGTTTGCTAAAATTCTAAAAAAAACTATTAATGCATCAAAGCGCAATGTCTATATCACTCAAATGAAACAATCAACAAATAAAACTAAAACTATGTGGTCGGTCATAAACCAAATAAAAGGAAAATCAAAGCAAAATAGACGTAAAAACCTAAAACTAGTACTCGACAACAACGAAACCACTACGTCACCCGAATTAATAGCTAACACCTTCAATAATTTCTTTCTTAGCATCAATGAGTCACACACAAGTACACAAACATGCGCGTACTCTGTGACGTCGCCTGACCCCTTCCCTGCGCCCGCGCCCGCCCAGCAACAAAACTCCATGTACCTAAGGCCAGTTGATGAGCGCGAGGTCTACGGCATTATACGTACACTAAAAAACAAACACAGCTTTGGACATGACGAAATCCCATCTAGCCTTTTAAAAGCATGTACTGAGGAATTAGTCCCCCCCCTAACGCAATTGATAAATCAATCCTTTGACAACGGTAAATTCCCCGACTCATTAAAAATATCAATTATAAAGCCTATCTTTAAAAAAAAAGGAAATGAACTAGATCCAAATAACTATCGTCCAATAGCACTCCTACCAGTTCTATCAAAAATTTTTGAAAAGGCTATGTGCTCACGCCTTTATAATTTCTTGGAAAAACAAAACTTCTTTTACGAACATCAATACGGTTTTAGAAAAAAAAAGTCAACAATATCAGCTGTTTACAAATATATGCAGGAGGCGCTAAATTATATTAATAATAAAAAATATGCAGTAGGTATCCTAATTGATTTAAGTAAAGCGTATGATAAAATATCTTATAAAATACTTTTATCAAAATTATACCGAGCAGGAATACGCGGAAATGCCTATGATTGGTTTAAATCATACCTGAATAATCGTACGCAATACGTCCAGATCGAGTATAATGACCCAAAAACCCATAAAGTTCAATCTGTACGGTCGGAATGTCGCGAATTAAAAGGTTCGATCCCGCAGGGCAGCGTAATTGGATGTGTCCTGTTTTTGGTTTTTATCAATGAATTGCCAAAGATATTAGATGTCCTTACTGTAATGTTTGCAGACGACATCTCACTACTATTCCAATTTAACGCAACGGAAAACTACCATGTAAAAATTCAAAAGACACTTCATACTATACAAACTTGGCTACAACAAAATAATTTGGAAATGAATCCCACAAAGACAAAACTTATACAGTTCTATCCACCCCAGCGTACACCACTTACCTTAAATATTAACATAAATAACGTCCCGATTGAAGAGGCGGACCACTGTACACTATTGGGCTTAGTTATAGATAACAATATAAACTGGAAAGAGCACATCTCACACATAAAAACTAAACTATCTAGATTCCTTTACGTATTGTACACACTGCGATTAAACACTAATTTTGAAACGGCATTATCTACATACTTTGCTTACGCAGACGCATGGCTGCGTTACGGTGTGATACTGTGGGCTAATAGCTGTGACGCGCACGACCTATTTGTGATGCAGAAAAAATGCATTCGTATATTAGCACGCATCCCCTCCACTGATAGCTGTAAACCGTACTTCCCTCGATATAACATTCTCACGCTACCTTCTTTGTATATATTAGAAATGGCCAAATTCGTTCATCAAAATAAACAATTATTTAATAAAAACAAGAAAGACTATCTGCGACACAATTTACGATCTAAAAATGAATTTTCTTTACCAGTCTCAACTATGACCATGTACCACAAAAGTCCGTACTTTTCAGCTATAAAGATTTACAATAAAATACCAGAATGTTTCAAGTTAGAACCAAAAACTCATATATTTAATAATAAACTTAAACAATATTTAATAGATAAATGTTACTATGATACGAAAGAATTTTTTGATGACATTTTATGATTTTTTGTAACATTTTTAATTTGATTTTTTTACCATTATTATTATTATTTTATTCGAATGCTTGTATAAATAATTTTCTAATGATTTTTTTTTGTAACATTTTTATTTTGATTTCATAGACATAAATTATACTTAAGTACCTATTATTACTATTATTTTGATTCAATGTTTGTATAAATAATTTTCAAATCTAATGCTGACTAAGCAATTGTTTTCTCTTTTATTTAATGTAAAATTTTATGTTTACGAATGTCGTTATTGTTTGGAGTTATTGAATTTTGTCACTGTTATATTTATTTTAATGAATGTTATGAATCTATTATGGTAATGTTATTGAATTTAATTTGTAATAGCTTTGATTTGAATACGATAAATGTTGTTCTGTGTTTCACAGCATGCTGTGCCCACAATGGGTATCATATGTTGATCCACTCTGTTTTGTAACACCTCTTATGTACCATATGATCGCATGAATAAATGAATTATGAATTATGAATTATGAATTATGAATTATTACGTTTTATATTTTTTAAATAATCATAATTTATGAAATATCCATTAATTCAAATTAATAGAAACAACCTTACATCAAAGTTAACAGTAGGAAGTATAGCCAGTCTGGGCTGGTCAAAACTCTTAATTTTCTAAAATATATGACAAAATACCTATTTGTTTGGTCATTTGATCTGTGGAATTATGACACGATGGGATGGGACGTACCCAGACCAGATGAGGGATATCACTAAAAAATTTCAGATTATGAAGTCGGTTAAAAAAGTATCCGAAAAGACGGGAATATGACAAGGTGTATGGACTTAGCGGAAGCAAGAGATGTGTCCGAACGGGTTCCTTGTTGAGTTTGGAAGGAACCCTAAAATGTTACGTCAACAATATAATCGGCGCAAATGCCCTAAAATACTGTCATCTAGCATAATCAATTGATCACATAAAAGTTCTGTATATTTTTCGAATAAACTTATTTTAACCGATTTGAAAAAACAACCGGTTCAATGGATTGTACTTGACTTACATTACTTTGTGTACCTACTTATATCTATATGATGCTGACTGTACGTATCTATAAGGTATAATAACTATATGATATGTACCTACCTATTCGTTTGGCAAAATGTCTTCGTCGCGAATAATTCGACTGTTTTTTTGACAATTTATCTCTATAAAATGTACAGACGCCTAGTTGTTTTATAATGAACACAGGTTAAGGCGGTGTCCTATTGCCATCGCACGCGCGATGGTGCGATGCGATGTGATCGTACTGATGGGTAATTCTACGAAATTTTTCAAATATTCAAATTTTTCTATGGAAAAATTTCAACGATTTGTAAAATTTCGGAGAATTACCTTCATTACGATCACATCGCATCGCACCATCGCGCGTGCGATGGCAATAGGACACCGCCTAATAGTGCGTAAGGCATGGAGTGGAATCAATATCGAAAATTAAATTATGTCACTAAAAGCCGACACGACGCGACGCCACGGCGAGTGCTCTCCGGTAATCCCCCTGTAACTGGGTGCTCAGATTGTGTAATGTTTTTATATCATTAGTTTACTCCATTCATAGGGCTTCTTGATTATTCCAGGATACTTTTGATTCTAAGATGAGGGATTATCAACTTATCACCTAAAGTTAGTTTTTAATCACGTGACTAGATCTGGAGTGCGATTTTTGAATCTTTTGGGTATTTACTGACAAACTATGAAAAATAAAGCGCTGTAATCACTTTTCCATACAAAAATTCGGACCAAGACCAACATACAATATTACCAAAACAAATTGTGTTTTCTCGGGGATCCTTAGCGCGAGCCCGACACACGCTTAGCCGGTTTTTATTATTTGTCGTTTTAGTTTAGAGTATGCATATAATCACACCGAGTTTGAAGCTTATATTAAATTTCTAGCAAAACGATAAAAAATACGTTTCTTGTATTAATCAATTTATAGGTAGTATCGCCAAAATCGCCGTCGCCGGGCAACGACTTCAAAAACCCCGGACATTTCGGTTAAATCGGAAATTTTCCCCGGACAACCACGAAAATTGTATTTTGACAATAAAAGTGCTTTCTTAAAATTTTAATTTTCTTTAAATAAAAAAAAATAGAGAGAGCGGAGCGAGCTCGAGATTTTGCAATACGACTAGGTAGGTTCTTTACGGTAGAATTTAATACAATATTAAACCAGGAGTGAGCGAAGCGAGCTCAAGATTTTACTACAATTGGCTGCCATTGCCAATCTGCAATAAGTCCTGGAGCAAGCAAAGATTATCTGCAAGGCGTCTAGTCTAGGTTTGCGATACAATCACAACCAAGAGTGAGCGAAGTAAGCTCGTGATTTTACTGCAATATGTTGACGTTACAGTAGTACGATCCAAAAACATTATTATTATTACATAATAACTCGATTGTGAAATTGTGTTTTTACCATTATGTATAAAATAATCGGGTTTACCCGGACACAAGAAGTGTCCGGGTTTCCCCCGGATACCTAGCGATGACCCCACCCGGACGCCCCCCGGACGCCCTTCAAACTAAGACAAATCCGGGGAAACCCGGATGGATATCAGCCCTAGGTAGGCCGGATGGACGGACTGACGGACACCGTAAGCTAAAAGGGCCCGTTGGCATACTTTGGGTTCAGAATATTAAAACCGAGGATAATAAGACAGTCGGGCTTCGAGCGCGCAAATAAAAATGTCGTTCATAGTTCAGTAGCTCTCCGGTCCGCAATTCCGATCCGGAATTCTCCCTCCATAATTCTGAGGTATCAAATCCTAATACAAAATTACAATCCTGATTCGTAATTCCGTATATGTACCTATGTCTAGATGTCAAGTAACGACGACACATTACAAAATGCTCCATAAATCACTTTTGTCTCACATAATCCTATAATTTCTCATGTGCAAAAGCTATGTCCGTCAATTACTTACCTAACATTTTCTTTCTAAAATTTTCTGAAGGGTGCTTTGATTGACAATATCTTCCACGCGAATACTTATAAATGTTTTGTTCGAAATGTATTTACAGACTGAGTACTAAATGAAAACAGACGGTTCAAGATTCAGTTCTTGAACGCCAAGTACAAGCACAGTATAAGCTCGAAAGCTGCTACAGCTTTCGTGCGTGTAAGTTGTAAAATGTATGAAAATACGATTTTTCAAACTTAATAAAACCAAGGAAAATGGCCCTACAGCTTTGTTGCCATACTAAAAAATGCTGCGACGGACTAGTTCTAACAGAATATAGTCTTTAGGTAATTTCATCGAAAATGTACTGTATGAAAAAGCAGATTTTCGAACCCAAATAAAACCAAGGACAATGGACCTACAGCTTTGGTGCCATAATAATAAATGTTAAGACGGATAAGTCCTAACAGAATATCGCATTATTTTTTGTTGACAAGCACTTTCACATTTTGGACCAAATCCGATGATGTCCTTTAAATAAGTAACAAAAAAAATTGCCTTTAATGTGTTTTATTAACAATACTGATTGCATGGAAGAAAAATTCGCACTGTCTACGAAGTAACCCTGTATAGGATTCCATGCGACGCTGGCGTTTTCGAGTTGACTCCGAACAAATGCTTTAATAACTGGCCAAGTGCGTGTCGGGCCACGCGCAGGGTAGGGTTCCGTGGTTGTTCGTCACAATACATACACTGACTTAGAAAGGGGCTTTTTGTTTTATACTACGGTTTAACGGGTAATAAAGTCTAAAAGGTCGACTATTACCCGTAAACTTGTAAAGCCTACTTGGCGGTGATAGTTTTCCTTTTAAATTTATTATATATACTATTGCCGTGAATTTTTTCACATCTCCATCCATAACCATTTAGCTGGAGTGCGATTTTTGAATCTCATTCGCTGAGTTCAGCGGTTGAAAATGTCAAAATTACTATGGAGATACGCATCTTTCTACTGCTGATTTGACTTTCAAAAATCGCACTCCTGAAGTATGATTTTTGAATGACAAATCAACAGTAGAAAGATTACAACAACATAAGATAAGATAAGATACAACTGCTGAGTGCAACGAATGCGTTTCAAAAATCGTACTCCTGGGCCCTCCCAGGAGTGCGAGGACGGAGACACACTTGTCTATAACAAAAATGATCGCTTTAAAGCCTAATATTTAACTAACAGATCACTAAATCGAAAAATGGTGTTCCCACACCCACAATATTTTTAAAAGACCTATACAACGATAGGTACCCCACATGGGATAGAAGAGAAAAAAAATGTCATCCCCACTTCACGTGTAGGGGAGGAACCATAAAAAAAAATGATCAAGATTTTATTTTACCACTGTGTTGGCGTGGTTAATATGTATATCCATGCCAAATTACAGCTTTCTAGTACTGAGCGTCTCTGAGCTAAGCCGCGTACAGATGGACAGACGGACGGACATGGCGAAACTATTAAGGGTTCCTTGTTGACTTCGGAACCCTAAAATGTACTATTTTATACCTGTTTGATTTGATTATTTATTAATTACCTACTGATTAATTATTCATTTAATAGATGTAAAAAATACTAACGCCGCGCTGTTTGCTGATAAGAACCCGTGTGTTAACGTTTTGAAAAGACGGTGACTAAATCGTCAATATACGCTAGAGCCTTCGGGTAACATGTACCGTATGATAGGATTACAAGGGATTTTTTTTTTTTTTTTTTTTTTTTTTTTATGTGTGATAGGTAAGCATTTGACCCCAATCTCACCTGATGTTGAGTGATGATGAGGCCGAAGATGTAGCATGCTTACCTAGAAAGATGCCTATTCACTCTCGCCTTGAAGAGGCCCAGGTTGTATTGCTCAGGGAACAGGTCCGCAGGCAGGGCATTCCACTCCTTAGCCGTGCGCATTATAAAAGAAGAAGCAAACTTCTTCGTGCGAATTGCTGGTAGGTCAACGACATAGGGGTGGAAACCCAGTCTGCGTCTCGTCCCCCGCAGATGAAAGGGAGACGGTGGTATCAGATCGTGTAATTCAGTCGCACACTCTCCGAAATGTATCCTATAAAAAACAGACAGACAGGCTACCTTGCGACGATGCTCAAGACTTTGTAGCTTCGCCACCGAGGTTGGATCACCTATGAGCTTCCTGGCACGCCTGTCGATTGAGTCCAGCGCGGCCAGCTGGTATTGGGCAGACCCGTCCCAGAGATGGCAGCAGTACTCCATACACGATCGGACTTGTGCTTGATAAAGTTGTAGAAGCTGTCCCGGAGTAAAGTACCGTCTGACCTTCGAGAGGACGCCCAGTTTTTTCGCTGCGGTTTTCGCCATGGACTCAATGTACCGTCCGAAATTCAGATCGGACGATAAGTTAATGCCAAGGAGCTCCAGGCGATCCATGGATGGAGGATGGAGGATTATAATAATATGCTCGGTTGCTAGGATCCGCGTGTTCTCTTGGATATGGGTTCGTTTGTACTATGTTTTTTAATAATTACTGCCTCATTATTTTAAATAATTTGTGAATGTGATATTATGCTTGTTGGGTTGGTTTGGACCTGAATTCATTAATGTTGACTTGTATTATTTGAACAAATTGGTGTATTTTTATGAAATACCTAATGCAGTTGAAAAGTTAACTCACTGGTACTTTTTAAAAAGGTTTTTTAGCGGACTATACGAAGTAGATTATCACATCTCGAAGTAAAACAAAGCTAAGCTTTCATTTAAACAACATTTAATTTATAGAATAGAATAGAATAGAATAGAATATAGAATAGAATAGTGGCTGCTATACAGTCCTTTACAAGAAGCACAGCGGTAAAACGCGCTAGTTGACTTCTACAATATGCGAGACATTGGGCGAGCGCATAACGTGATCATTTTGTACGCTCATAAAAGTTTTGTCTCTTTTGTGTAGGGCCGGTATAATAAAAAACCATAATAACGAAAAAGGAGGACGTTCTCAATTCGACCCGTATGTTTTTTTTTATGTTTGTTACGCGATTACTCCGCCAATTATGGATTAATTTTGATGATTCTTTTTTGTTTGGTATGCCATACTTCAGAGGTGGTCCCATTCTAATTTGGTGAAGATCTGGTTAAGGGCTTCGGAGATAGACAATGGAACTCCTCAAAAATGTATAGCAAATCATCGGCGATTGAAATAAATGTTTGGTGTTGATGTTTCCCTGGCATGTACAACAGATATGTCGATCCAATATAATACCAACGCTAAAATTTTTATATAAAAAAAATTAAGTAACTAAAAATTAAAACCGACTTCAAAACTAAAAACTACTAAAATAATAAGATAACCAGCGCCTTTTAAATTCGCATCTATAAGAACATTAATTTGGTTTATTGGAGTCTGTGTCAAGTTAAGCCCAAAACATAACTCTAAGCCCAATCATCGCAAAGACCTAGGCACTTGGTCATTGGACCAAGTGCTACTAGGTCTATTGACGCATTTCGTCCAATACGCAGTTCGTCTTTACGCATTTCGTCAAGTACGCATTTCGTCAAATATTTAAGTATGTTGTACAGTCAAGTAAAAAAAATAATGTTACTAATAAAATTATTTTATTTCATTTTTTTCACAAATTTTATTAATACTTTAAAAAAATGTTTCGTTTTTCTTTGCTGTTGTTTTTTTTTGTTTTTTGTATAAGAATGCAATATTATTATCTGCAGCTACCTATGACAACATTAACAATATGAACAACTCAGACAACAAGAACGTCTCTGTTATCTCGGACTATATGACAAACCCTGTCAACTCTGACAACATGAACAGCTCCGTCAACTCGGACTATACAGGGTGTAAGTGACAGACTGACAGCCTAGCAAATACTGAAACAGTGAACTCAGACCATAAAACTGAACAACTTTCACTATGGAGCCTACCTCAGGAAACGCAAAAAAAAAATCAGCTGTCCCATACAATACCGCTGTAACTACACCTACCCGACTAAAATGTATGGGACAGCTGATATTTTTTTTCGCGTTTCCTGAGGTAGGCTCCATAGTGAAAGTTGTTCAGTTTTATGGTCTGAGTTCACTGTTTCAGTATTTGCTAGGCTGTCACTTACACCCTGTATAAAAACTCAGACAGCTTTGTCAACACGGACAACATGAATAATTCGGACAACTGAACTGATTTAGTCAAGTTGTCCCAGTCCTCATGTTGTTCAAGTTGTTGATTGTGTCCAAGTTGTTTATGTTGTCCAACTTGTTCATGCTGTTCAAGTTGTTGATTATGTCGGAGTTGTTCATATTGTCCAAGTTGTTGATAGTATCGGAGTTGTTCATGTTGTTCAAGTTGTTGATTGTGTCTGAGTTATTCGTGTTGTCCAAGTTGTTCAATTTGTTAATCATGTCAGAGTTGTTCATGTGGCCCAAGTTGTTCGTGTTGTTAGTTGTTACTACTTAGAATGAACAACACACTGTCGCTTGTCTGTAAGCGCTCTAAGAAGACTGTAGGTAGGTATTGTAATTCCTTGGTTTGATAATGATACTCTTTGGTTAAAACTTATTGTATTTTTTTTCCTATAGAGAAATAAAAACTTTTGATTGCATTTTAGCCCAGTCATTTTACGGTTTGAGCCGGGACTAAATAATAATTTATATATATATTTTTTCTGTAATTATATTTCTGTATTATTATTATTTTTATGTAATTTGAGCCTAGAAATGTACAAAAAAAAAAAAAATTTACTTCAGTAACAGTCCCAAATATAACATTTTGCATTTAAGTATCTCGTTCTAAAAAATCTGACGATTTTTTTTTTCATTTTTTTAAGGCTTTACCATTATACATATACTTCAAACATTGCGTTAATATTTTTGCCTACATACCTAGATGGCTTTGAAAAATACATTAGTATTTCTAATGAATACCTCATTTTTAAAAGTTCAATGCCTATTATTGCTCAAAAATAATTTATGTTGTTAAATCTAATTAAAATGAGCGCATTGGTTATAATATTATTAAGTTAAAAGCCTTCTGGGAGATACAATTTTGATTTGTATGTTGCGTAGCAATTTTTTTTAAATATGTTTCTAAGAAGAGATGGCGGGATGATCTGGATACTTTTGACGACAAGTGGCCAGAGCTTGCCCAGGATAGAGATGGTTGGAAGATTAAAGGGGAGGCCTTTGCCCAGCAGTGGGATGAAACAGGATAGTAAAAAAAAATGTTTTCAGATATACATTTGAGCACTAAATGGTGCCGGTTCCAGTCAAAAAGTTCCATTGATAATTACTCCCCACCCCTCCTTACATGTGGCGTTGTTCTATCCGGCAACTATGTAGTGCTTCCTTAACGCTGGACAAAAATTACAATAATACAGGGTAAGGAAAAGTATCATTAACCTTTAAGCCTACCCTACCCATCGAACTCAACAAATTTAACTATGGGAGCAAATATGTCAGATAAAAAAAATCTGATAGCCCAGTCATTTTACGGTTTGAGCCGGGACTAATTAATAATTGAATTTTTTTTTCGCTATAATATTGAACAGCCAATTTGAGCTTAGAAATGTACCAAAATAATTTTTTTTTAAATATGCTTTAGGATAGTATTTTTGTCACTAAATGTTATAGTTTAAAAGTCCAATTAATAATTACTCCCTACCCCGCCTGACAAAACTCCGTAAAATGACTGGCCTAAACCTGTTTTTTTAAAGTTGGTTAAAAATAATTTTTACAGCGCATTTTTTTCTACCTATACTTTGACGAAATGCTTATTTGACGATATGCGTATAGACGAACTGCGTATTGGACGAAATGCGTATTGGACCAAGTGCTACTAGGTCATCGCAAATCATATCGGCTTGAAAGCGACTTCAATAAAACAAACGAATTTAAAAAACACTGGTTATCTTATTATTTTAGTACTTTTTTTAGTTTTGAACACAGTTAGAATTTTTTGTTATTCTTTTTTTTTATTGTCGCCTCATATTGCAATCTCGGGAAATTGCCTTACCGTTTGTACGTAAATAATTATGTTAATAATAATAAACAGTCGATATTGTTGTAACTCAAATGGCAAAATAATGATTCACCCTACAGTAGGTACTCGAACGGGTTACAACCGGTAAGCCACGGAACCCTAAGGTAAGCAAAAAGCGATTCAACAACAAAATGGATACGTGTGTTTACTCTGAGTGTTTACAACAAACTTTGTTAATTTAACTCGGATACATTTGTCTCGGAACTAACTTTACGAAGCCGCCCCGGCCGTCCTGCTCTCAAACGAAAATTTAACCGGGATTTAACGAATTAAAGTTTAATAATAGATAGAATAGTAGATAGAGAGAATAGTTTAATTAATAGTCAGATAAGATTATGTTCAACAACAGTTCTTAATTTTAAAAATAATAATATTATGTGTCTTTAAGTATCCGGTATCCGCACAATTAAATCCAATCATTAATTTCCAATAATCAATTACCTACAAATAAACATAGGAAACAAAGTTTAGGGGCTGTAGAATAATTCAAACCAATTATGCTTTGATAATTTATATGTCATCATCATCAAGATACGGATACAATATTCTTGTATTGGTCAAGGTAAACAGTCGAAGCTACGAACGAACGCCTCGAAAATAAAAACCGGCCAAGTGTGAGTCGGGCTACTCGCGCACCGAGCGAGGGTTCCGTACCACACAACTTAATATTAATTTAAAAAAGTTTTGTTTTCTCCGGGCCTTTAGCGAGAGACCGACTCATACTTGGCCGGTTTTTATTATTTGTTGTTGCACCAAGTTTGACGCTTCTATTCACAAACATAGGTATCTTCTATTAAGGAATTACGGTTTTTACGATAGAGCGAGAAAAAAAAAGTTGATAAAAACTAGTTTCTTGTATGAGAACCCCCCTTAATTTTTTACTTTTTGACATTTTTATTATTTTTTAGTAAATCCTCCATAAGCATATCGCATATTTTGTGAAAATGTCAACTATCTAATTATTACGGTTCAAACGTTACAGCCCTAAATAGGTAGGACAGACAGCGGACGGACGAACGGACATCGAAGGTAGGCTTAGTAATAGAGTCCTGTTTTCACCCTTTGGGTACGGAACCCTAAAAATGTCTTCAAAGTCCAACTTCGAGAAAGAGATCAACTGTCGAATCCAACTCGGCTGGGCAGCGTTCGGGGAGCTACGTAGTATCTTCACGTCCCAAATACCGCAGTGTCTTAAAACGAAAGTCTTCGATCAGTGTGTGTTGCCAGTGATGACATATGGAACAGAGACCTGGTCGTTCACTCAAGGCCTCATAAAAAGGTTGAAAGTCACCCAAAGGGCAATGGAGAGGGCTATGCTCGAAGTTTCCCTGCGAGATCGAATCAGAAATGAAGAGATCCGCAGAAGAACCAGAGTAACTGACATAGCCCAAAGAATTGCTAAACTTAAGTGGCAGTGGGCGGGGCACATTGCTTGCAGAACCGATGGCCGGTGGGGCCGAAAAGTTCTCGAGTGGCGACCGCGTACCGGAAAGAGTAGGCCCCTCACAGGGTGGACCGACGACCTGGTGAAGGCGGCGGGAAAACGTTGGATGAGGGCAGCGCAGGACCGGTCGTTATGGCGATCCTTGGGGGAGGCCTATGTCCAGCAGTGGACGGCGGACGCAGTGGATTCACAAATACATCATACCTTTATTGAGCTCACTAGGTACTCTTCACACTTCCACATCCACACCAAATCACAATTTTACACACTAGGGTTACAATCACACACCACCTATAAACAGTAACTTTAATCAACTAGAAACTGGTTTCCCTAGAAACAAGCAGGCTTTCGCTTGCCTACGATGGGAACCCCTGGTAAATGAATTCGGTATACATAATTTTTTTCTGCATTCATCCCAAGTGACTTTTTAGTTAATATTACTTTAAGATTTTTATCTTAACCATTTTTTTATACCTTTATGTAAATACATTTTTTTTTCATTTTTCATATTTACTTATAGGTATTATCCCTCACGGGCAAGGGTAAATATGAGTTAGGGCTATCCTCTTTCTACCTCAGTCCAGTGGCGCCCTCATCACATTAAAAAAGATTTCTCAATAAAGAAAGCCTAAATTAAAAAAGTGCTCAACATCAAAACTACAAAAGCCTTCAAGCTATTTTCATAGAATACTTTTATAGGTTCTAAACATTCCACTTTTAGACAATTGCGAATAAAAACAAAAGCGGCCGTTTTTTTTCTTTTTTCAAAATTTGTATGTACTGTATTTGTACCTTTAAAAATCTATAAAAGTATTCTATGAAAATAGCTTGAAGGCTTTTGTAGTTTTGATATTGAGCACTTTTTTAATTTAGGCTTTCTCTATTGAGAAATCTTTTTTAATGTGATGAGGGCGCCACTGGACTGTGATAGCCCTCTTAACAAAGTAGCGACTAGCGAATGCGTCCCAATTATCGTCAAACTAATATTAGAGGCCATTATAATGTCACTTTATCTTTTGTATTTGCTATAATGGTCCCGCTACTATAGCCTTTTAACAAAGATTTTATTTTGATCGAAGACTATAGCCAATATATTATTTATTACTACTGTTTTCTCCTGGAATCAGGAGTGCGATTTTTGAAACTCATACTTTGAACTCAGCAGTTGAAAATGTCAAAATTACTATTGAGATATTATTATGCATTTTTCTACTGCTTATTTGACTTTCAAAAATCATACTTCAGGTGTGCGATTTTTGAAAGTCAAATCAGCAGTAGAAAGATGTATATCTCCATAGTAATTTTGACATTTTCAACTGCTGAGTTCAACGTATGAGATTCATAAATCGTACTCCTGAGTTGATTTGAAGCCGGATCAGGATGCTTAAGACCATCACGGGAATAACTTAGAAATAGCAAAAAAAAATCTGTATTTTTTTCGGTAGCTATATTGATATTTTTTGTGGAACAACGTCTACCTACTCGTTCGTTAACCTCTGTACATCAAAGTCCATTCCATATAATATGTTATAAGAAGCCCCCTGTAATAACACGTCAACGTAATAATAAAAAGTAATGTATAAAATTGGCTTGTTTCTCGGGACCTGATATTTGTGACTATGAAGAATAAATAAGCAGCTTGAATTAGCGATCGGCGGCCGGGTGAAACAAAGCGATAAGCAGCTATAATTGTCACTTTACGCATTCAACTGGCATTATGATTAGAATAGAATAGAATAGATTTGCTTTGAAACAGCTAAATATTACAAAATATGGTATAAAATAAAATATGAAATAAGTTTCTTCTGTTCAGCTGTAGCAACAGCATGCAAATATTATGTTATATTTTACATTACTTATTTACTTACACTTAAAATTTAAAAACTCTTCAACACTGCAAAAACTATTAATTATTAACCACTGATACAATTTTAGTGTTCCATACCAAAATTGTCAAAACGGAACACTTATGCCCTGAAAAAAAAATTTGTTTACTTTAACCAAGATCTTGTTTATGATAATCATACATCATGAATCCATAATGAGCCTGTCAACATCATGACTTCTCTGACTAAGAGAACTGTGTTAAACGAAGTCGGCTTGTTGTTACAACTACCATCTTTTGTTTTTAGTAAACAATAATAACGTCATTTAAATTATTTTGGTGCTAATTAAGATAAAAAAATACTTCTTAGTTGGCTCGCATTTTTTTCAGTGTTTAATCAGCTCGGTGTCTGTCCGTCCGTCTGTCACATGCATTTTTCTCAGAGACCGTAAGACATAGGAAGTTGAAACTCGGTACAGATATAGCAATTGCTGGTCCAATATCATAAATGAAGTAAAAAAGGCTTAATTTTTATATTGGCGGGCAATTCGGGGAGGTAGAAAGGGTAAATAAAAATGTTTTTTTCTACCCTATGGTGTGGGGTATCAATTAAAAGCTTATGAAAATACGAGTCTAAAAATATACTTTCAAATTTTTTATTAAAACTTTGTTTAACAAAATTTTCAATTCAATCCGAAAAATTATCAGGGTGGCTCTAACTTTGATAGTTTTTTTGATATACCCAAAAAACAAACACCCGTGAGACCAGTGTAAAATGATCTTCAGTTACTATATGACCACATACTAAGTAAGTGTCAATTTATAGTGGCTGTCATCAATGACCCATGTTAAACAACTGGTAGTACGGAACACTAATTGCCCGATTCCCGACTCGTACTTGGCCGGTTTTTGAACATCAATTATATTGTCAGAATATTAAGAAGGACCCTGTGTACAGCAGTGGGTTGATGTGGGCTTATTTTACAAGCCGGTCGCGCCATCGCCATACATAATCAGTAACGGATATTGTTTACTAAGTATGATAAATAAGCCGAATTACATCATACTTTTTCAAAAAGTTATGTTGTAAGGTTTTCTGTTAATAATACACACCGTGTAGGCAAGTAAGGCACAGCAAGGAAAATAAAATGCATTTCTTATTTTGCTGTTTGAATGGGACGTTGATTTGCATAGAAATCGGAAACTAGGGTGGTAGGGACGCAGATTGCGACTCAGCGGGAAGCCATAAAATAAAATATCCTTTCTGCAGCCTCTTTTGCAGTCTGATGATCTCTGATGGCACGTCTGTTCCAGATGAAACCAGATATAAAATAAGAAAAAACACGTTAGTTCGGATTGCTATAGTAAGTGTTAGAGAAAGAAACCACTTTTGAAATCTCGATCTCTTATTTGATGGAGTTGTGAGATAGCTTGTTTTAGGCTAAGAATTTGTTATCGGGGGGCACGGCAGTGCCCGCGCCAAAGTCGAGCGCGAAGCAAACACTGCCGTACCATCCTTTACTGGAACCATTTCACCGCATTTTCAGGCCCCTATTTGAGAACCTCTGGATAAGACCACAACGCAGAAATTTTCGTCATCCAGTAAGCTATAATCATATACTTAAAATCCAAAATTTCAAGTCTGTAGGTCATTTAGTTCCGAAGTTAAGCGAAAGCAAAGTTTCGCTTTTATGACACTCACTCACTCAGGATCATCAGAATAGAACTAGTACTTCCCATAAACTCAGAGAGCTGAAATTTGGTACAGAGTTAGGATTTAATGGCCACATAAAGGGAAAACTAAAAACTAGGATAATCGAAGATCTGGAGTACCTGGTGACCCTGATAAAAAAATACAAGAGCCCAACATCTAATAAAATAAATCAATATGCCCACGTTTCTACAAAAAGAAGTGAAATCCCACCAAAAGCATTATGTAAAAAACTAGCCAAGTCTCGATGGAGCTGCTTGTTTATCTCTAAAAAGTAATGAAATCTAGACAAAGTCGTGCCATTCCTTACTGCGATTTCTTTATTATTATAGTTAATGTTGTGTGACTTGGCCGTTGAAGGGTACACAACACAAGGGTACAAAACCAGGTGCTCCATGACACCATTGCACCAATCTGTCGCCAGAACCGCTACCCATTGACAATGGAGAATTGCCACTTGGAAAACGTTGATTCAATAACCAGTCAATTGTAGGCTTGATAAAGCTGCGTATTTGCAATGGTGTCATGGAGCACCTGGTTTTGTACCCTTGTGTACCCTTCAACGGCCAAGTCACACAACATTAACTATAATAATAAAGAAATCGCAGTAAGGAACCTTAGACTTGGCACGACTTTGTCTAGATTTCATTACTTTTTAGAGATAAACAAGCAGCTCCATCGAGACTTGGCTAGTTTTTTACAGAATGTTTTTGGTGGTAACATTTTTACCCTGTAAGTAGGTATAAGAAATAAACAGAACATTTGATAGATCGTTTCACATATTTTTCATACAAAATAATTATGTCAAACGAGCTGTCAGATAAGATAACAAGAACTTATACAAAAGTGGTGAAACAGGCCCTTAGTGTCCCTTCCCTCGTAAACAATGGATGTATTGTTATTAATTTATTATAGAGATGAGGTGTCTGGAAAGATTTCGTAGTACAGTAGCGGTATGCATACTATCGCACTTAGCCTATTTATACATGTAGTGTGATTTGTTACTTTATTAAAATTTATTCAGTTTCATTTAATTTGAGTCAACTGTAGAAAGTTTAATAAATTCTAAAAATAATACCTATTCATGAAACAGTCAAAAACAAAAAGGTTTTTAAGTTAAACATTCTACAATGTCTGATAGAACCAAAATAATTAATCTCAAAATTATTCCTTTGACCATGAATCTCGGGTTGGAGACATTTTACTAAAATATAATATTTTACTTAAAGTTTGTTTCTTTACTAGGTATTTACTACCTTTTCTTCCATGTTTGGACGGAGGCCACAAAATCATGAAATTAACATAGCTAAAAGCTAAGTGCCCTTACAAAATGTTTAACAATAAAAACCGGCCAAGTGCGAATCGGGACTCGTTACGTACCTACTAGCAGCACGTACCTATAAAGGCAGGTTTAGACGATGTCTATTTTGTGGCGCCAATTTTTTCGCACGAAAAAAACGGTACGCTTTCGTTTACACCTGGCTTATCATTATCACACTACGACGGCGGCGGCGGGGCGGCGCGGGCGGGGCGGTGCGGGCTGCATAACACGGACGGAAATCCACCGCGAAAAATGCGACCACTCCGCCCGCCCCACCGCCGCCCTAGCCACTGTCTGCTTGAAGAAATCGCTTATCAAATTAAAAATCCGTCAATGCGTTGCGACTTTCGACTCGGCCCGCTCTAGTGTGCGAACTACGCATTTTCCGCTGCAATGTGGCCCGCCCTAATATGCGCTTACCTTTAATCCCCGACGACTACGTCAAACAAGGGGATTACTCCGAAATCCGTGTTTCGTAGGTACAAGTACAACACGGCAAAACATCGAGTCTTAATTAATAGCAACTCGGGCGACGATGGGCCCCTTGAATTATTTATACGAATATATTAGAAGCCCGCTGGGCTAATAACAAATTCTGTAGGAAGATACAAGGCATAACTTAGTAAGAGCAGAGCTATTTAAAAGCGTACATTTATGTACCTACTTTTGGAGTGTTCCACATTTTTTCAAAGGTAGAAAGATTAGGCTTTTTAGGGTTCGATAGCCAAAGGTATCTCCCAACGTCCGCCTGTCCGTATAAGAGATGTAATAGCTAGACGGTTTTTCAAAGAATATGCGTTTTTATGGTGGATTTGCTAAACATAATATATACCAAAAGAAATTTAAAGTGGCTCCCCATATACAAGAAACGTCTTTTTTTAATAATTTTTTGTTTTAGCAACGGTAAATAAAACATAAATGCGTCAAACTTGGCGTGATTATAGTCCATTTTCAATAATACCTACAAACCGACCCAGTGTGTGTCGCACTAAGAATCCCGGAGGAAACCATTTTTATTTTTAAATATTATTCGGAACTTCGATATGAAGTAAACAACCGGCCAAGTTCAAGGGCAGTTTGCGAGTTCGACTCACACTTGGCCTGTTTTTTTATTTTTCTGGTACCTATCATTTGTGTTTTTTATTTGCAATCGATTTATATTACCTGTATATCAAGCATTATACCTGCATATACCTACCTACTATAAAAGGTTTGTTTAAAAAGGATCTTAGAAAGAGATTCGCACCAGATTGAAGGTTCTTCATTTATTATGAACGTGCAGGGTTGCGGGATGAAATAGGGAAATTTAGGAAATTTCGTTAAATGAAGCTTCCATTTTCGCGCATGATTTAGGCCTGATTGGCCTTTAGAAGGTTTTGAAACGACGGCTTAAAACACGGGTGTGCCATTGAATAAAATCCCTCTTGATTCAATTCGTAGGCACATAATGTTTATGTGACTAGTAAATACATTGTAGAATTTCACGTCGTCGGTCTGTTGTTTTTGACGACGACTGAACTCCAAGATAAATTAATTGTGTTCCTAACTTTCATGACCGATGTTAATGGTATTTTCGTAGCCAATTAAATGAG
The DNA here is from genome assembly GCA_922987775.1 of Agonopterix subpropinquella. Lineage (NCBI taxonomy): Eukaryota > Metazoa > Arthropoda > Insecta > Lepidoptera > Depressariidae > Agonopterix > Agonopterix subpropinquella. The sequence continues at coordinate 34,565,879 of OV277693.1, forward strand.
CGAGAAATAGAATAATGATTCGTGGTACATTCGCAGTCGAAGTTCTCAAAGTCTAAATGTCAGGAGGCGTCTCTGCTGTCACTGTGTCGAGTTTGATCCTGCTACTTGAATCCCAGTTAAAGGTATGGGAGGCTCCTTGCTCCATCCTACCTGTTTGACCACGGGAGGCTGGGGGAGCAGCGCGCAGGCGCGAAGCAACAGATTGGCGGGGAACGCTCGTCGCCTTTCCCTTATCTGTGACTCGCGCACCGAGCCTCCGCCGAACTGGCCGTGTGCTGACGAGTTCCAAAGTTCTCTAGTGCCGAGTTCTCGCGACTTATGATCTCAGGTAAGAAGGAAATTTTATAATAAAAAAAACCTGCCTATTTTAGAAATATAAGTCATGTTCTTTTTTTTTTGTTTTATTTTTGTCTCCGTTATTTTCATTTTAATATCGAAGTGAATAACAATACATTCCATCTACAATTTTTAATTATTATTTCTGACGGGAATCGTGTGCGCTTTGAACATTTTTTATATCTCCATAAACGGAACCGAAACTTTGGTTCGAATAAAATTGGATAAAAGGGCGCCTTGCAAATTTTTCTTTCTTTTTGAATTTCATGAATAAAACATGAAAATAGTTAATATAGGGTACGTTATCCGTTATAAATTGATTTTCGCGACGTCTGCTTGTGGCTTTTCTGGCTTTTATAAGCTCCTCGATACATCAAGTGCTATAAAATCGTTAATTTGCTCTCGAATTCATCTTCAGACAACACTAAAATGAGTTCCTCTAATTAAATTGAATCTTCTAATTGGGTTTAAATAATTAATTTGTTGTTAAGTGAGTCCATGATCGGATTTCGTATCTTCACAACTTGAACAGAATACAATTTAGCCACAATTTCAACAACGCTTATTCAAACATTTTGGAAGGTTTGGGAATAGTAGTTGAGGGCGAGTTAATTCGAAAACTAGACGGCTGACGTGTTCAAACAAGCATTAACTAGCTTATCGCCTATATACTTTGATAGTAAACCCGAATCAACAGCAACGCAACCAACGAAGTCGCCGTGGCCGAAATCGATAATAAAGGAGCACAACAAAAACCTGAATATGTGATGTGACCCTGTCTACTAGGGTGGCTCGAAATATTTTTTTATAGTGATAAAAGAATTTCTAATAGTGAAAAAAGTTGCATTTTTGGTTCAAATGAAAACTTAAGTAAGGCTTCAATATAATCAGATGAGTGCAAGTGCCCCCGCAAAGCCTCTGAAGTTTTGAGAAAAGTCAATTTCAGACTCCTGTTTGACAAATAATTACTAATACTAATCATCATATTTTTTTCATGTTTTTCGTCTTATTTCATAATTTGTATCCCAACATATTGAAAAAAAAAAGTTTCTTGACGTTTTGGCCATGGTTATCGTTAACATTGCATATAGAGGATGAGGCTCGGGGGATGAGACAATGCGCGTACGGGCGGCCTTTAGTTGTTACTCTATTTGATCTTTTGTGATTAGGCTGAAAGGTTACGCGCCATTTCTTTTAGACTTTTTACTTTATTTAACTATTTTTGGAGTGTTTTGAAACATGGAAAAAAAACGTAGTGCCATAAAATGCTCCTTGTTTGGTGAAATTGGCCCCCTAAGAGAAAACGTTCTTCCGACTTACGAAGATGTGATGAAACAAACGCAATGGAAGAGGTACGAGCTTAAACTTAAAATGAAAAACCCTAAAGAACCTCGTTTTTCCGATATTGCCTAAATAGATTCATCCATTGTAGCAAAATATGGCTAATAGCGTCACTGCCAACCGTTTCTCATACAAGGGAGAGCCAACATAATTCAAATGTTAAAAACGTACCAACTTCAGTTAAAAAAAATAATTAAATCAATAAAAAGGCGTACAGATGAAAAAAAAACAGACGTTTTTGACAAACAGTCGAGTTCTTTTTGATAGCTCTTCATACAAATGTAGAAATATTAACCAGGATATGCGTCCTAAAGAAAAAGGTCCCTGTAGCTGATACTGCTTTTTTAGTTGACCAAGGAACATCGCGCAAGATGATAATAGGTAGTTGGGATAGACGTTTCTTTAGTCAAATTGGATCACCATATTTGCCGGATGGTTACGCAATTAATCTGGAAAATCTTATACTGTCAATTTTGAGCGACGAGCAGGAAGATTTACAATGTACATAGCTGTGCACAGAATTTTGAAAGCTCGTGGTACGCCATCTGCGACACATCCCTGATTATTTGAGGTACCAAACTTAACTTAAATGCATCTTCGTACCTAGACCTAATCGACGGGAATTCAAATCAAATAACAGCACCACCAATACTTCAAAATCTCTCGGATGAGGAAATCAAGTCCTTTGCGGAATCTGGTGGCCAAAGCAGGGGCGAAGCTGCATTTCTACACCTCCCATATCACACACACACGCTGATGAACGGTCTATGAAGATCACGACCGTATTTTCAGCCATGCTATGTACAAAAAAGGCGAAAGAAGGGTCAATTCAAATTAAATTGTCGTTGAGAAAAATAATGCGAAAATTTGATTCTTTAGAGAGATTTTAAGGCAGAATGACAATATAATTTTATGATTATTAGCTACTGTCATATCAATATTTTGTCTTTAAAATAAATATTTAATTTTAACGCATGTTTCCACATAAAATTCTGTTAGAAAAAGTCCATAATTGTTGTCAGAGATAACTTTGAAATAATGTCAGTTTTTCATTTTTATTCAATTTTGGCGATGCGGGGGCATTACATGTTTAGATAAAAAGTTGAAAAAAATCATGCTTTACACTTTTACCATACTGCAACTTTTCCGCACTATTAGAAATCCATATTTTTTTCCCATACAACCGTGAGCCACCCTACTGTCTACACTGGGTGGAACGTAACGAGGGGCCCTCCCTTCAAAGGTGCATTCAGACAATGAAACCAAACAACTTTCCCTGAGGAACATGGGTCGAAAAAAGAAAAAAAAATTTGGACCTCCCATAGAAAATAAATCGGCTGATCCGCACTTTTGTATGAGAGGTCCAACATTTTTTATTTTTTTCCGACCCATGTTCCTCAGGGAAAGTTGTTTGGTTTCATTGTCTGAATGCACCATTGAAGGGATGGTCCCTCGTTACGTTCCACCCAGTATAGTAGTCTCGTTATATTTACTTCGAAGCGGAAAATCTAAAAGTAAAATTTCAAAATTTCTAAGCCCATGTTTAGGGTTCCGAAGTCAAAAAGGAACTCTTATAGTTTCGCCATGTCTGTCTGTCTGTCTGTTCGTCTGTCTATCCGCGGCTTAGCTCAGAGACGCATAATTTGGCATGGGTATTATTCACGACGACAAAGTGGTAAAGTGCTTTTCCCATGGTGTGGGGTGTCCTTGGATAGGTCGTTTAGAAATATTGCGGGTGTGGGAAAACCATTTTTCTTTTTAGGGATCCGTTAGCGAAATATTAAGCTTTAAAGCGAAATTTTTTGTTAGAGTCAATTCCCCCTCCCCCAGTGGAGATGTGAAACAATTCACGGCAACAGTATATAAGTGTTCGAACAAACCCGACTTTGTTTGATTTACACCGAATTCAAACCTCGAGCAAAGACGTGGATCACATTCAAATATTGAACCCGCATTTATGACACCCTTTTGCTGAGTAAGTACGTTTAAGATTGAGAAAAACAAGAAGTTAAACGCGTGGTTTATTCGTTTAGTTAGATGAACGGATTAGGTACAATTCATCGAAAAATAATAACTGGCCAAGTGCGTGTCGAACCACGCGCAGGGTTAAGGTTCACAATACACCACTAGTTTTTAATTACTAACATAACTTTAAGGGTGTATTCAGACCATGAATCTGAACAACTTTCCCAAAGAAACATGGGTCGAAAAATGAGAAAATATTTTGGACCTTCCATACAAAAATGCGGATCGGCCGATCGATTTTCTATGGGAGGTCCAAAAAAAATTCTCGTTTTTCGACCCATGTTTCTTTGGGAAAGTTGTTTAGATTCATGGTCTGAATACACCCTTAAAGTTATGTTAGTAATTAAAAACTAGTGGTGTATAATATGGACTCAGAAGGAGGCTTTTTGTTTTATACTACGGTTTAACGGCTAATAAAGTCTAAAAAAGATTTTTTCACAATTCCAGAAATAACCGTTTAGCTTTAGCTGGCCCCGGGGGGGGGGGGGAGACACTTGACTCGAACAAAAATGTTCACTTTGTGTTTCGCTGACGGATCCCTAAATCGAAAAATGGTTTGCCCACACCCATAATAATTTTTAAACCACCTATCCAACGATACCCCACATCATGATGTATGTAGACGAGAAAAAAATCCATTCCCACTTGGAGTGTAGGGGAGGTACGCCAAAAAAAATTTTTTTTACCACTTTGTCGGCGTGATGAATATGTATACATATGCCAAATTACAGCTTTCTAGTACTAAGCGTTTCTGCGCTAAGCCGCGGACGGACGGACGGACAGACGGACTTGGATAGTAAGGGTTCCTGTTTCAAAGGGTGACGCTAAAATAGTAAACATTAAAATTACATAAAAAAAGGGTCGTTTGAGTAAGTTTTGGACATAAAATACATACATAAATAATCTCACGATCACCGTAATCCCTTTCAGGGTGCTCAGAAACATTGCTACAACTAAGCACTAACATTCTGTGCAATTGCAAGGCAATTGCTCACTAGTTTCAGGATGAAATTACGTGTCAAGTGGTGAGAGAAGGCTAGCCTTTTGCCCATATAAACACTGTATAAGAAACCGATAATCCCTTAGTCACCTCTTACGACACCCACGGGCCACGGGAAGAATTGGGGTGGTCCATTCTAAGCCGGAACCGCGGCTTGAGATACCAAGAAATATTCTTGAGTTATTTCAAATTCAATTTTCTCTAACTACCTCCGTGGTCTAATGGTTAAGAGCATTGGGCTCTCGAGACGGAGGTCGTAGGTTCGATTCCCACGGGGGACACCTAAGTGATATGTCACTTTGTGCGTTTTTCCCCAGTTGGTTAGGACATTGCAGGCTGAATCACCTGATTGTCTGAAAAGAAAGATGATTCCGTGCTTCGGATGGCATGTTAAGCCGTTGCTCCCGGCCATGGTACAATAATATACTGCGCCTGGTATTCTCTTCCGATCACGTGACTGACCACGTGACTGACACAAGCCTACGTCATCATACCCTTTTACCATGTTTAGCGGCCATTTTTTTGTGACGTAGGCTTGTGTCACTCTGGGCATAGAAGACCTTTTCGCTGTTTTAACGTAGGTTCCTTGATGGAAGTTGTTCAGTATGATGGTCCATTTAATTTTACACCCTGTATAGCTGACGTCGGTTCGGTTAGTAAGGGAACGGGCCAAAATGTCTTGTTTGTGCAATAAAAGTTAGTTCATATCGCTTGCACATTGCAAACTTTTAACACTATTTACCCAATTAATTTCTTTTAGAAAAGATATGATTACAAATCGTTTTCATTTACTATCTGTAAGCAATTACAGATAGATATAAAATAAATTACAAATAGACCTTAGGCTAGATAACGCGCTTAATTGCTATCTTATTGCTCAGTCAAGCTTCTTAGCCGACTAAGCTTCCATTTTGTAAATTAACAAAGTTAATGATTCTGTATTTATTTTATTCGGAATTACATTTATATAATATATAAGCGTTAGTTTTTTTTTTATTTAATGAAAAGGTACCTAATTACCTATTAAACAAAATTTAAAAATCTAAAATAAAGTTATTTATATTATAATCATTGCAAGCATTGCACTGTATGGCACGGCAGCGAGACGTGGTCATTGACTAAACGAGATCGAGATAGGCTGGAAGCATTTGAGATGTGGTGTTGGAGGAGAATGGAGGGGATGAGTCGCACGGAACGAATAACAAATGAAGAGGACGTGTTAAGAATAATGGTTAAGTTAAAGAAAGGAGAAACATTCTAAAAACAATCGAAAACCGGAGGGGACAAATTATCGGACACTTGATACGACACGACAACTTCTTTAAAACCATACTGGATGGGAAGATAGAGGGGAAGAGAGGCAGAGGAAGACCTAGACAGAGTTATCTAGCCCAAGTGAAGGAAAAGGTTGATGTCGTGTCCTGTCAAGAACTCAAGAGACTAGCGGAAAATAGACAGGATTGGCGAATACTCCACCGACAAGAGCGTAGCTCTTAAATAAGATGATGATGATGATATTATAATCCGATACCGGAGGGTCGTCAGTCGTCGAGGAAAGTTGCCGCGCCGTCGCGTGTCGTATGGAAACTCAATCGTGAGGTCCGGGTTCGAATCCGCACGGACAACATGCCATATTACACTAATGAGTTTTTTCTAATTTACCTATGTCTCCTCTGCTAAACCGAGCTGACTTAGTTATTTGAGTATTTGTTAAAAATAATTTAGATCCTCACGGATTATAAAAAATTAAACAGCAATAAAGTAGAATATAAAATAAAATGTAATATTTTGTACTGAGTCGAACTAAAATAAACGGCCAAGTGCGTGTCGGACCACGCGCAGTGTAGGGTTCCGTAGTTATCCGTCACTATTTACGGACTTAGAAAGGGGCTTTTTGTTTGTTATACTAGGGTTTAACGGCTAATAAAGTCTAAAAATAAGTTATATGTATAAGTTGGTCGACTATTACTCGTACACTTGTAAAGCTTATTTAGCGGCGATAGTTTTCCTTTTAAATTCGTTCATATACTTATATTATACTTGACTCTAACCAAAATTTGCTTTAAAGCTTAATATTTCGCTAACGGATCCCTAAATCGAAAATTGGTTTGCCCAAACCCACAATATTTTTAAAAGACCTATTAAACGATACCCCACAACATGGGATAGACGAGAAAAAAAAAGTCATTCCCACTTCGCGTGTACGGACGGGACTTAAAAAACTATTTTTTTCAAGATTTTATTTTACCACTTTGTCGACGTGATTAATATGCCAAATTAAAGCTTTCTAGTACTAAACGTCTCTGAGCTAGGCCGCGGACAGACGGACGGACAGACAGACGGACGGACAGACGGACGGACATGGCGAAACTATAAGGGTTCATTGTTGAATTCGGAACCCTAAAAATTATAAGTACTTGAGATAAAAAAAGAGGCTTTCCAGTACTTAAAAAATTTCGATTCCGATGGGCTTTGATTAAAACGAATAAATTCGGGTGCCAAGTCAGGGAAAATCGATTGATAGCGAGATCCTGCAATCCGTTCCGAAGTTGCTTTTAATTTTTATTTGGATAGATTAATCCGATATTTATTAATTTCAATTTTGAGTAAGGTACTCAAATTTTTATGTTACCACGTTGAATCCCAAACAATCTCCGTTTGGGAGTAATTAATTTTATACGTAACTAGAGTTTACCCGCGACTTCGTCGGCACAAATTATGCAGGGTGTAAGTGACAGCCTAGCAAATACTGAAACGGAGAATTCAGAAAACTGTAACTGTATTCTTCTACTATATACTCATTCTATGAATAAAGTGGGAACTTTACCAATTAATAAACATCAAATTATCCAATAAAAGACCAGAACAACGATTAATTATCTCATTTCAGTCCCCCGCTTTAATTTGCATTTAAACCCGTCCAGTCCAGTCATAAAATCAATCGGAAAACATTAATTATAATTGTATATGTATAAGTACTTATAGGTAGGGTAGGTACGGGGTGCCACCTTTTTTGTGTGCATTTAAAGTACATTGGTTATTTTATGTAAGAAAAAAAAAAGTACATAGTATCAAAATAAAGTACTTACCTAGAATTTATTTTTCTTTAATAACTTTAAAAACATATTTTTTATTGCTTTTTGCAATTTGTATCTGTATCTACTATGCAATTTCACATCATCTTTACAGTCTATATTTAAATTAAAGTACAATTTTTTTACAAATTCAGAGAAGCTCTGTTTCTTTCGTCTCGCCATTTGCTCTTCATTATAGACAAAACTCTTGCCGTGAATGCTGAAGTGGCGAGAATTGACAATAAACATGAAATAAGTTTATACAAGTTTAGAAAGCTAGGTTGCGTTCAGAAATTGTTAAAAACCAGTGCTTAAGTGATGTGGCGCTGGCGAGTCGCGACATCGATTCAGCACCAATCGATATATTTCGTTTAACGAAAAAATACTTAAGACTAAACTTTTCAAAATCTCTATGAAGTCAAATCATGCGAAATACAGTATTTTCGTGTACTTTATTACTCTCATAAAGTATAGAGTACAATTACCTGAAATAACGTACAATACTTTATTATAAAGTAAGGGTGGCAACCCTAAGGGTAGGGTACATAGGGATGAGTATACTAGGAAATAGATGAGCTAAAACAGCTGGTTTACTAAAAGTTAAATAGAAGCTGGTGCTCGGTCGGATTAATGACCCTACGTTCTTAAGAGCCCCCGTGTTTGAGGTCACTATGGAAACTAATAGAGCGGCCTAGCTGGACGCATTCGTATTTAAATTAATTCCACTTAAATCATGGGAAGATTGTAATGGATAAATTACCGATTTTTTTTAGCATTTTGGCATTTTTATAATTTTCAAGTCAAAATTGCAGTGATGCGTTCGAATCATCTCTTATGATTTGGTCATCATCAGACCCCGGTGGTTGAGAATAGAGAATGGTCAGTTAGCTGCTAATTATTTGAGTCCACACTCCATTCCTTAGATCACCATCCATTGTAATCTAATGTTATTTGCTGAGATCCCATTGAAACTATTATTATGGAGCTGGTCATCATCAGACCCTCGGGTCGTATCGAGATCGTAGGTATAGAATTCCCTCAATGTTACTAAATATTTGATCCCGAACTCGAAATTCCTTGGTTTTATTGGTTGTCTCTTTGTTGTTGGCGTTATTCGAAAGTCTATAAAAAGCTAGTAATCTTGAAAACAGTTTTACCCGATTTTGACGAAATACAAGTGACAGAGGTCTAACGACTAGGCTAAGAATCATAGGGAAAATTCATAAGAAACTAAAAAAAATCCTTTTTTTTTATCTTGGCTTGGTCTGGCCCTGTACCCGGACTTTCGATTTTTGATATATTGCGACAGTTTCGGTCCGAACTTCATTGTAATAGAGTTGACATTGGAACGAAAACGTTCACGCAATTGCGAAGTTCGAATGTCTGGGTAACGCGCGGAGTCACGTGACGCGGAGTCACATGACGCTCTACGGCCTGAGGCGATGTCGCTCTGTGGGTTTCTCTATTGAATAAGTTCACAGACATTATAATTATAAATAACTCTACAGAGATTGCGTGAAAGTTTTCGTTCCATGTCAACTCTATTCCAATGAAGTTCGGACAGAAACGGTCAGGATATATCGAAAATCCAAAGTATAGGACCAACGATGTATTTTGAGCGTACAGTAGTAGTGTCGAAAACGTATGGAATTACAGGAGTTCGACATTTCTGAATTTCGAAATAAATAAACGAGCTTTCGGTTCAGGTAGTAATTACGGTCAACTTATCACGAATTGGGGCACATTAAAGATTTAATAGAAACTTGGCGATTACTCTTGATGAGCCGATGAGACGAGACGGACTAGACATCAACAAACCCGAGTGGTTTTCCCTGTTTTCACTAAGTTTTAGAAAGTTGGAACAGTTTTTAAATTCTCTAGGTATTCTTCCTTTCGAAGTTGATTTTGAAAACTTACTGGAAGTCATAATTCAACTATAACTTTTCCTAGTCGCTTATGTTTTTGCTCGTATATTTTAAATGTTGTTTTTAAATTATAGCCATAATATTTCAGACAAGACTTTTTTTCTACAGATACGGTACAACATTTATAAATGCAAAAGTCTCTCAGTCTGTTTGTTTGTCTGTTCCGTTTTCACGGTTAAACCACTGAAACGATTTTGAAGTAATTTGGTACAGAGATAGCTTGAACCCTGAGGTAACATTGACGCAGGAAAAAACTTGTACAAACCACTTTATAGGATTTAAATCCATACTAATATTACAAATGCGAATGTCTCTCTGTCTTTACGTTTTCCCGGCTAAACCGCAGAACCGATTTTAATGGAGATAGCTTGAACCCTGAGAGATAGCTTGATTCCACGCAGACCATAGACGATTTTTTTTCGCTTACGCTAGTAGACATAATAACTGTGTAACCGCGTATGAGACAGCGATACTCATAAAATCCCATACAATTTATTTGAAGAGACTCAGGAGTCAGAACGTCGATAAGGACAGCATCTCCTTTTTTTAATAGAATAATCTCTTATTGAATGAATATGAAAGTAGCGTTTTACTTCTACATATTACCTTCTCTTTCTACGACGCAGACGAAGTCTGGTTTTGTCAGAACTCTGATATGTAGTAATAGACACTTTTTCTTATATTGTGACTCTATACGTATAAAAACATTTATTATTCAGCAAGCTCGTCTTGACAACCAAGATTAAGTTGTAAAGTTACAGCACAGAGTACTATAATAATTACTACGGTTACAGTCAAACGTTGCTAAGTATACCGTAAAAGGAAGGAATCCTTTGCGAGTTAGCATTGTTTCCCAATATTTTTAATTAATACTCAAGGACGCTTCGAACTTCCAATTTTGTTTGAAGGCTTCAGATAGAAAAATTCGGAAAATACAGAAGCGCTCTCTTAGGATAACGATTATTTTGACTTATTAAAATATTACCTAACTGTTCTTAGTTAGATTAATGACGAAAAATGAAGGCAAAAGCTGATGCAACATTTTCTTTCAATTATTGTTTTTTTACGATTTCCCGAACCATTTGGACAAGATATAGAACTAATTTAGCATGGTTTTTATTACTTTTATGGTAGTTACAATACACATCATACGAACTTTTACCGTATCGTTACGCTACGGTGTTAATATTAAAAGCAAAAAATTGTTATCAAAGGAAACTTAATTTTATGATTATGCCTAGGGTACCTCTAGATAATAGACTCGTGTTTATAAGATCCTCATTCTTCTGCCATTCATTATCAGTAACAATATGTAAGTACATAGTGCCTACAATTAAATAGGTATAGGTAAGTAAGTACCCACCCACTTGTTGTCAGCGGCATGACAATAATATAATAATTATGCTCTTTTAATAGTCAAATGCATGAATACTACGTGCACCTACTGTAAGGTAGGTATAATAACTTTATGGAATACACATAGTACTAAATGCGACTGCATCCTAGACAATCCTAGACGATATATATGTTTTAAAGAGTTTCGCAGTTTTTTAGTTAAATTATTACCCTTTTTTTAACAATGCAATCAGATCAAACTCGGTGCAGTATTTTTTGCGTGATGCTCTATTAAACAAACGGAAAAAATAAACAATTAAAAAGTTTTTTATTTTGTGAGACGTTCTGGCGATCTAACAATTTTTTTTTGACGTATGATATTTTAATAGTCTACACGGCCCCTTGTTAACGAGCCGGTTTCTATCCGGTCCGGCGCCGGGTCGGGGCGCCGGCTAAGCTTGTTCACGAGCACGGTTTGTACCCGGCGTGCAGCCGGCTGAAGTGCGGCCTCATTGGTTTTTTTATCGTTTTTACGTTCGTCCCGTCCCGCACGCATGCTCAGTGCTAAGCAGAAAAAAAAATTATCGCTTTAATACCTATACAAAGAAAATCAAGTTTTACAAAAAAGTGTATTCCTTCCTTTCTTCGTACACCGTTTCCTCTACCCTAAGGTTGTCTGGAAGAAATCGCTTCTTAGCGATAAGACCGCCTTATTTTGTGCCTTTTTGTTTTTTTTTTCTCTGTATTTTACTCTTATGTCTTGGTGTAAAATAAAGTATATTTGTTTGTTTGTTTGTTTGTTTGTTTGTATTGGATCCATCCGATTTTAGCTGGAAGACAAGAATTTTATGCGTTTCATGCTCTGGTTAAGAGGAACTGATGAAATGTGACTGAAACTTTGCTAGGTATTTTCGAATTAAAAAAGAATCATTTCAGAAAATGTTTAATATTTTATACAATTATTTCCATTTTGCATAGGTAGGCGGGACCGCGCCGTGCTTACACCCGGCTTCATCAACAAGCTCTCATAGAATGCCATACACGACTGCGCGCCGGACGTAGACACGGCGCCGGACCTCTAGCGCCCCATACATAACTGACGACCGGACCTAGGTCCGGTTTAAAACCGGGTGTAGCCCCGGCGGAAAACCGGCTCGTTAACAAGGGGCCTAAATGATTATAGGTACAAAACAAATCCTTATAAAACCAACGCTACGTCCAGGATAATAAAGCCGCTCGTCAATCTTCGTTCGCGCAAACACAGACATACAGGGACTAACATTACAGACAGTACTCAAAACCATCTAGACTATTATAAAACTGTAAGAGAAGTGTGTCTGTACATTGAAGATATTTACAAAAAAAAAGATGGTTTTTACTTTTTAGGTGTCCCTCCCAAATGGCACATGTAGCATTATAAGAGACCACTTTTGGTGTACACGGAAACTAAAGGCTGTATAAGATGGTGTTACAATGGTGTTAACAGCGCTGTTAACACCGATATAACTCTTATTTGGGCACAAGTTATACAGCCTAAGGTTCTATATTGGAATTATAATGGGCCACAAGGCATTATATCAGCTGCTTAACAGAATACGAGTGTCCTGTTATACAGCCTAAGGTTCTATATTGGAATTATAATGGGCCACAAGGCATTATATCAGCTGCTTAACAGAATACGAGTGTCCTGTTATACAGCCTAAGGTTCTATATTGGAATTATAATGGGCCACAAGGCATTATATCAGCTGCTTAACAGAATACGAGTGTCCTGTTATACAGACTAAGCCCTAGGATTGGTGTTACTGCTATACTTAAATAACGCTTGAGGTTCTACATTATTCTTCGAGCATCAGCAGAGTGTGTACATAAAAACCTGAATTTATTTTATTAGTAGAGTTAAATTCTTTAAATAAATTCCGTGAGTGTTGGTTATTAATGGCGTGAAGTGAAGTTTTATTGAGAATTTGTGATAACGTAGTTAATTAAACTTTTATAATATTAGCCTGTGAATACATTTGGGAATGCAAGTTCATTGTGAATGTTTATATGGTTTTATAGCAAATTTTGTACGCGCCTCGGAAATATTTCGTTTTTAATTAGAAATATTGTGAAAATAATTACAAGTCAAAATATATGTGTACATTTTTTGTGTCTGATTTACATTAAATCATACAAAGTTTTATTTTATATTATAATAAATATGTGTTTCACGTGTAAATAAAAGCAGAAATCATTAGTAAAACATAAACAACACCATAATTTTATTTATCATATGGTTATAAAGTTATAACAAAATGGCGCTTTCTTAAGAAACCTATGTGAACTCTTATAATCCTGAATTAACGACTATGGCTGTACAAGAGTACACACCGGTTCCTCTATAACGCTTATTGCAGTAAATAAGAGTTCAAGTGAACCAATATGCAGCCTGTCGGCTTATATTAGTGTTATTATGGTTCACATCAACGCTTAAGCCATTCATGTGAACTACTTAAACGCCATTATGCAGACTAAAGCAATATAGTGGTATTTTCTGTAGCCATTTTACTGCCAAATGCTGTATTTCGGAGTTACAAGAGTATCTCGGAATACCTTTGGTGTTCACGAGTGCTAATATAGCACCTTTAAGCAGCTTTGAAAAAGAGGCTAATAACAGAGTTGAGGTGAACCAATACAGAACCTTAAGCGTTAAATCACTCTACGTGTACACCACTTTACTGCCAAATGCTGTATTTCTGAGTTACAAGAGTATCTCGGAATACCTTTGGTGTTCACGAGTGCTAATATAACACCTTTAAGCAGCTTTGAAAAAGAGGCTTAATTACAGAGTTGAGGTGAACCAATATAGAACTTTAAGCGTTAAATCACTCTACGTGTACACCACTTTACTGCCAAATTCTGTATTTCTGAGTTACAAGGGTATCTCGGAATACCTATGGTGTTCACGAGTGCTAATATAACACCTTTAAGCAGCTTTGAAAAAGAGGCTGAATAACAGAGTTGAGGTGAACCAATATAGAACTTTAAGCGTTAAATCACTCTACGTGTACACCACTTTAACTCTATTGGCTGTACAGTAGTTCACATTGACTCTTTTAAGATGCTAGCATTACAGTGGTATAATTCTACATTCTACAACCTTTATACAGCAATAATCATATTTTACTGCCCCTATAATGCTCTTAAGCAACCAATGCGATATAGGCTGTAAGAAAGCATTTTTGACAGCTGCTCTAACTCTGATCCCGTTACAATAGTATCCGTTCCTGCTCTTATAATGCTATTATAAAGACTAAAGCGTAATAAGCAGCTCTAAGTTCTCAGTTGAACCCTATTAAGTGTTAATTAATGCAACAAGTTCCGAGTTACACCAAAAGTGGTCTCTTATAATGCTACATGTGCCATTTGGGCTGACTCCAAATCAACCTTTTTTAGAATTTTTGTCTGTCTGTTTGTGTGTTTGTTTGTTTGATCGAGCATCACGCAAAAACTACTGAACCGATTTTGATGAAACTTTTTGTTTGATAGCTTATGATCTGACTTAAAATCTTGTATATAATTTGAGCGGACGAAGTCGCGAGTTAACTCTAGTTTCATAATAAAATCGATCCTAGGTACTTGGGTAAAAAATAAGATCGCATCGTCGGTCATGTTTCAGGCACGACATCAATCGATCGATCAATAGAAGCAGGGCCTCTACCCGCACATTCGAACTTCGCAATTGCGTGAACGTTTTTGTTCCAATGTCGACTCTATTACAATGAAGAGCGGACCGAAACAGTGGCGATATATCGAACATCGACAGTCTGGGTACAGGGCCAGATCGTTTTTGGCGGTCAACCGTAGAGTAGGTATACAGATTGGTTCGCGCGGTTTCAATAAAAGTCACTTGCGAAGGCAGGTTACATCCGTAAGACTTATAAAGTTGGTACTAACTGTAATACGGTATCTTATATCACTAATCTTTGACCTTTTATAAATTTTCGGACACAGGTTGTAAGTTTTCACTTAGTCTTTGATGTCACTTTAATAAATGAAATCCGTTACTTTTGAGATCCGTTCCTCTGTGTATTACTGCAGCGGCCAGCAACAGAGGCATTGATGGACGAACGTGTAAATGTGGGCCGAGGCAAAGCCGAGGCACACATACGTAAGTCCATCAATGCCTAGTTGTGGCCAAGGCTTGTATAGTACTTTTCTCAAATAATGCGCGGAAATTAAAACAGTAAATTTTCTCAAATAATTCGCGGAAATTAAAACTCTTTTCAAAATCAATGACGAACAACAAACAACAATTTTTTTTTTCAATAAACAGCTTTCTATTTGCAAGCCAGTTCGAAATTTTAATAAAACCTTTGATGAGTTACCTCCTTGGTCGCCATGTTTCTGAGAAAAAGATCGTTCCATTTTTAAATTACACGACAGATATGAGTTTACTATGTAATTTATTTGGTCGCTAAACACGACAGATATGGATTTTCATACAACATTGCCGGCCGCTGCGCGCATGTATTTGGCCAGTACAGTAATTTCGATTTATCTCGAAGAAGGTTGTCAAAATAATGCTCACATTTCCAAGCATGTTTAAATTTCATTTCTCCAATATTTTGTATTCCTACAGTAATCTTATTCCTCTATAGAAATTCACTTTGTTCAGTTACAATGCAAAAGAGAAATGCAAATAGCAGTGCAATAGATAGTTTGCCGTTTGGTCGCTTGCTATTGTCGGTTGATTAGTTCTGCACTTGTTTGGTAGCTACTCGATTACATAGATTGTTCAAGTTAAAAGTTGTTTTTATGGTGTTTATAAGGTTATTACCGTAAGAGAGATATTCTGAAAACTCCGAACATTCACGTTAGATGTAGATATTAAAACGGTCATGCAGATGATGTTTAATGGGAAAATTAAAATGATGTCCTCATTGGGTTTGGGCTCGTTGGGCCAACACGAGGGGCGTACGCGGGTGCGGGTCATCTCAACGCGCCCTTATAATATAATGGTGTAATCACACTACTTGAAGGTCGTAACAGACGGACGCTATAATATACAGCGCAGTACAGCGCAGTATAGCGCTATACTGCGCTATAGAGTACGGTATAGCGCGGTAAAGCGCAGTACTGCGCTATAGAGCGCAGTATAGCGCTATAACGCGTGTGCATCAAGATGGCAGGATCAAAATCATCGATTGAAAATTTGGTATAATGGTGGGCACCTGTCTCATACATTTAGGTCGAGTAGTTAGAACAGCAGTTTTGTATGGAACAACAGTTTATATTTGTAATTTCGATTTTGGTCTCGCATAAAGTTTGCCAGTTCGATGGTCCAATAAACCCCTTAAAATCCGTCTGCTAGTGTTGGGCGTAATTCAATTAAATTACTAAATTAATTGCAATGCAATTATTAATTACAATGTATGTGCCTGTGAGCGTTATTTATTTTATTTTATTTTATTTATTGTTAATTCAATTACATTAATTTAGTAATTTTTACACAATTACTTTTACAAGGGTCACAGATAATACATACTGACGCGGAAACCTGGAATGGGGTAGGTGTCCAAGTGTCCACCGTCTGTAGGTCCGCGTGGATTGAATCCGATGTCAGATTTGAGAAAACCATCCGCCATTTTGAACTTTACAGTTTTTGGACAGATTGTTACCAAAATCCATTAGGTACCAAACATCCACCCTACACCCACCACATTGACAAATATAGGTACTCCACATACAACCCAACATCCACCACCAAACATCTAATGGCTAACGCAATCATTCTTCACTTTCAACATAATTATATCCATTATAATCATAACCAAAAAGTTATTGAGTAATTGCAATTAACAAAAATTACAATTGTAATTTCAACAATTTGGTGTCATGTTTTTTTTGGAGGGCTAAATCGAAAACTATGTCGAGATAATTGTCTCAACAATTGATAAGAGACAAATAAATACTGTTTAATTTAATTAATAACAATATTTTCTATGTCAGACCTATAAAATAAAGACCAAATTGACATACCGAAAGTTAATTGATAATAAACTTCAATTAAGAAAAATAAAAGCTAATAAAAGCTAATAAGTCATCATCTTAAGAAAGGTAAATTAGAAAAAAAATCTAATTAATTAATTATTAGTTAATTATATTTTGCCCAACACTGGTACCTGAACTACCTAACATACTATGTTACTGATAAAAGAAATACATTTTGAATCGAAGACTATCCCGCCGTCTTGATGCTCACAATCTATTCAATGAACTGATTAGCCTACTACGCCCTAGTGATGTGCCGATACAGGTTGGACTCGAGTGCGGATTCGAATACCTTATACCATACAGTGCTATCAACTTAAGCTGAGAATTGCATTTGTGTGAGTGCGCACACCGATAGTGTAGAGTGGCAATCGGCGCGCCAATGAGGCGCGGCGCGTCGCTTCCCTGCCGCCCACATACTTCACTTCACCTTGCTTTTGGCGATCACTCACACAAATGCAATTCTCAGCTTAAGTTGATAGCACTGTACCTAAGTACTCGCTCACTCGAAAATGCGAAATATAGTATTCGGATTCACAATACTCTGATTCGAGTACTTACAGTTAGCACTTACCTACATAAAATACCTCTTTAATTTCTCATCTCTTGTCGAAAAACTACTATATTAAGTAAGAGTCGCTGTATGGTTCAATGGGTTACCTACATCATTTATGGGGTGCTTCAGATCATAAAACTGTACAACTTTTACTATGGTACTAACTTTGAAATCGCGAAAAAAATAATCCTACATTTTGTTCGAGTAGCTATTGGCATTTTCTATGAATGACATTTGCTGTTTTTCGCAATTTTTTTGTTGGCTCCATAGATAATGTTGCTCAATTTGATGGTTGCTTAGAATGGACTCGAATACGAGTAGGTACCAAATCAATTCGAGTTCGTGACTCGGGTACTAGGTACCAATTTGATTCTTCTTTCAATTAGTACCTACCAAAGAAATAAGAAAATGTTTATCGAATAAATTAATATTAATATCCGATTACTAAAATAGTCATCTCGGCACATCACTAGTACTACGATGTCGGCGAGCCCGGCGGCGAGCACAAGGGGCTCGGCCACGCCGCACGCCGCACGCCGCACGCACACACGCCACCGTAGAGTCAACTCCACATGCAAGACCACTTCTTGATACTTTAAAAAAAAAAATCTAGAGCAAAAGCAAGTACTTTGTTTAGCAACGTAGTTTATTTATCATTTTAGATAGGTATTAAAATTTAACTTAAATAAACATTTAAAACATAATTGATAACCCAGTAAAATTAAGCTGAAATATACCAATCAGGAGAAGTAATTTCCGGATTTCTAAAACTTTTTTTAAACGTTCCTTTGGTACGTAATATTGAAGAAAAAAAATAGTCCTGGTAACGGGGGGTGAGCTCGAGGAAGGGGGGGGGGGGGCTCTAAAGGTGACTTTTTTCAGTTTTTCGCTTATTTCTCGAAATCTGCAAGTCGTATCGAAATGTTTTGTATAGAAAAATTAAACCTGACAAAATTTCCAACAAAACAAGTTGTATGCATTTTTGCCATAGGACTTAACCTTTGAGGGCTACGGGGCCGAGAAAGTAACAGCATTTCAAAAATTATGAAATTTGTATGGCGACCCTCATGAAAGTTGAAGATAAAAACAAAATGATTTCATATTCTTAATCAGCAACCCCGAAAACTCCCAGATACAAATTTTCTGTCGGTTCGGAGAACCCTTAAGCTGCATTGGCTTTTGAAATTTCCATAGCAGCCATCTTGGATATCGCAATTTTGGATTTTTTCACCGTTTACCAAATCTGACCAAGGTCCTCTATGACAATTGTTCAAGGTCCATAACCCTATCTGTCATAGTTTCCGCGGGCCGTTGACCTCATCCGTCAGGAGTCGACCTTCTGAGGAAGTCGAAATATTATTTTTATCGCCAGGGCATCCTTATGATGATCCCTATGATCATTTTACTATACGTTGAATGGGGGAAACCCGGTGAACAATTATACGGGTATATATCTAATATCTATGTGGTGGGGGGAGGGGGGGTCAACCAGATACCTCCAATTTATCTCCGGGTTCCCCTTACGGTACAAGGATGACATTTGGGGATCATCATATGGATGCCTTTTTGATACAGGGAAAACTTTGACTTCCTCGGAAGGTCGACTCCTGATGGATGAGGTCAACGGCCCGCGGAAACTGTGACAGATAGGGTTATGGACCTCGAACAAATGTCATAGAGGACCTTGGTCAGATTTGGTTGGCGGTGAAAAAAATCCAAAATTGCGATATCCAAGATGGCTACCATGGAAATTTCAAACGCCAATGCAGCTTTTAAGGGTTCCCCGAACCGACTGAAAATTTGTATCTGGGGGTTTTCGGGGCTACTGATTAAGAATATGAAATCATTTTGTTTTTATCTTCAACTTTCATGAGGGTCGCCATACAAATTTCATAATTTTTGAAATGCCGTTACTTTCTCGACCCCTTAGCCCTCAAAGGTTAAGTCCTATGACAAAAATGCATACCACTTGTTTTGTAGGAAATTTTGTTAGGTATAATTTGTCTATACAAAGTATTTCGATACGATTTTTAGATTTCAAGAAATAAGCGAAAAAATGAAAAAAGTCACCTTTAGAGCCCCCCCCCCCCCTTCCTCGAGCTCACCCCCCCCCCCCCCCCCCCCCCCCTCACCAGGACTTTTTTTTTTCTTCAATATTGCGAACCAAAGGAACGTTTAAAAAAAGTTCCAAAACTCCGGAAATTATTTCTTCTGATTTATCTAATTTTACTGGGTTATGATATTATTTTAATTCGTAAATCAATGATTTTATTGAAGTCTGTTGTTTTTGCGCGAGCGTCACGCGAAAACAACTGGACCAATATTATGCAGGGTGTAAATTTAAATGATTTACATTTGTCAAACAGAGTACTTCAGACCATCAAACTGAACAACTTTCACTATTTTGGTTCCATAGTGAACATTGGTTAATTGTATAACGTGTACTATGTACCAATACAAAGGTAGCAAATAATAAACAATTTACTTTGCCAAACAAAATACTTACAAAAAAAATTACAAGTATCAAGATCGATAATTTTGCCGTTTGTGTCTGTATGCGTGAGTTATACAGGCTGTTCACTTAAATGCGTTATATGGGTTCATGGGTTGGAATGAAAATCAAACCAGGAGGTTTGATTCCTTTTATCTGATCGTATGCCGCCAATGAAAGCGAAGGTACCCGCCGCTAAAACTGGTTCGAGTGAAAGGTCTACCTATCTAAAAAATTTACAATGAAAAAGTAGACCCTACTTAGTTGTTTGATTTGATTTCCCAATAAAGACAAAACTTAAAAAAATATACCGGAAGATTTTTTTACCGTTCCGAAACTTTAAGGGGTGGTTCAAACCATCAAACTGAACAACTTTTCTTTTGGGATCAAACTTGCAATCGCAAAGAAAAAATCGGCTGTTCCATACTAAACTGCAAAGCCTCCTAGACTCAAATATATGAGACAGCCGATTTTTTTTTACTTCATTTGGTTGTTGAGACACTAATAACTCATATAAATCTTTGTTGCTTAAAATTATAATAATAAACTGTTAAGTAATATTAGTCCGCCTATTCAATAAATAAGTTGATTAATTAAATAAATCAGGACGGTTGTAGAACATCCTGTATCTATGCGACGTAATATAACAAGCAGTATAGCGCAGTATAGCGCTATACTGCGCTATACTGCCAGGTATCTTTCAGATGGCAATAGCCTCCTCTCACTCACACAAGAATGAGACGTGCCCATGTCACGGTCGTCACAGACACGCGCTATAATATGTTGCTGTACTCTTCTTACGCACGCCAAATTACATAAGCGCGTCTCTTTCCTACGTGTGAGTGAGAGGAACCGATATCAATTTGCGTGCGTTAGAAGAGTACAGCAACATATTATAGCGGCCGTGTGTGTTGACCTTAATGTTTCGTGTGTTAGAAGAGTTCAACCTCGGCGGTATCGCGCTATACTGCGCTCTATAGCGCAGTATAGCGCTATACTGCGCTATAACGTACTCTAGAGCGCAGTATAGCGCTATACTGCGCTGTATATTATAGCGTCCGTCTGTTACGACCTTGACTCGTGGCATATAATCAATCAAGATAATGTGTAAAACTTCATGAATAGAAAATTGCGCGTAAAATTGTGCCGCGCCTTAGCCATTTTCATTTTAGCCTTAGAATTTGGCATGGATGATGACAATTTTTATTTTATTTCTTTTTTAAAAACTGTTTGATATCTTAAACACCAAAGTGAAACAGATTTATTAATATCTTCAAAAAGAACCTAAATAAATGGGTTTAAAATTTACGGTTAGAGCGAGAGGCAGATATAAAGGGAGTGACGTCATACCCTCGTATTTTAATACAAATAATAACGCAGTGTCATACAAACATCTGTTTTGCATGAAAGAGATAGAAGATGATAAAAAACATTTTTCAATAGCTTATATCTTTTTAACCGACGAAAAAACAAAAGACGGAGGAGGTTCTCAAGTCGACGCGTATATTTGTTTTTTTTTTATGTATGAACACGCATAACTTTGTACAGAGTAGTCCGATTTTGATAATTTTTTTTTTGTTTAGTAGATCATACTTCAGAGGTGGTCCCATTTTAATTTGGTGAAGATCTGGTAAAGGGCTTCGGAGATAGACAATAAAACTCCGCAAAAAATCTATGGAATATCATCGACGATTGAAATAAATGATCCGATAACTTCTTACAGCGTAGTCCAATATTGATAATTTTTTTTTTGTTTGCTAGGTCGTACTTCAGAGGTGGTCCCATTTCAATTTGGTAAAGATCTGGTAAAGGGATTCGGAGATAGACAATAGAACTCCCCTAAGATCTATAGCATATCATCGACTATGGAAATAAATGATTCGTGTTCATGTTCCCTTTTTGGTCATACTTCAGAGGCGGTCCCATTTTGATTTGGTGAAGATCTGGTAAAGGGCTTCGGAGATAGACAATAGAACTCCTCAAAGGTCTAGAGCATATCATCGACTATTGAAATAAATGATTCGTGTTCATGTTCCCTTTTAGGTCATACTTCAGAGGTGGTCCCATTTTAATTTGGTGAAGATCTGGTAAAGGGAGTTATACAATAGAACTCCTCAAAAATCTATAGCATATCATCGGCGATTGAAATAAATGATTCGTGTTCATGCTCCCTTTACATTTACAATGAATATGTTAACCCAATATAACACCAACACTGAAAATTTTGAAATAAAAATTTTTCTTCAAAACTAAAACGTACCTACTAAATAATAATATAACCAGCGTATTTTAAATTCGCATCTATCAGAACATTAATTTGTTTTATGGATTCGGTGTCAAGCTAGCCCAAAAAATAAAACAAGATTCTGGAGTCTCGTCTTCCAACGTTTTATAGGTGGTTTTATAACGTCGTTTTATAGGTGGAGATATGTAATTAGCTTACAGTTATTTAAAGTTGTGTTTTAGTATGTAATCAAAGCTGTAAAACTTCCTAAGAATAATAAATAGGCTCATCAACAGGTTATCTCAGTTCGATATCACCATCTTCCTCACTCCACATACTATTTGGAATCGTTTCGTATCGCACAGCAAATTCTGCCAGACTTATATTTTCTAGCTCATCAGGCCTCAACACAGGGTGTAACAAAACTCGCCGGCGGGGGACAGGCTCTACTGGTCTCCCAGTCCCCTGCCATCCGGGCGAAGATGGAGTGCTGCTGGAGTGCGATTTTTGAAAATCATACGAGCGACTTGACATTCGCATACGAATTGAGATTTTCATTCCGAGTGGTTACGTTTTTCTCTATTTTTGAAATCGTTCGGATGTGCCAAAACCGTTTCGATTCACACAGAAAACGTTTCAATTGAACGAACGAACGAATGAATGGTTTCATAGTAACATTTCAAATCGGACTTTACCGCCAAAATTATGGGTTAACGGAACGTAGAAAAAAAGTTAAATCTGTTGACGTCTGACAACATTACAAACGTCAAACATTCGAGTGAATTGGATACGAGTGGTTCGGAGCACTCGTTGCGAGTGATAGAAAGTTGAATTCAAAAATGGCAAATCATCGATTTTACGTCATTTTCTACTACTCGTTTTGAACGTCTGGGTTATTTCAGTGGGTATACCGGTGACATGCACCGGGGAGTCCCACATACCCCTCCCATCCCCCAACGGGAGGGGATGCGGTAAAAAGTTGGTGGGAGGCAGGGAAGGCTATGGACAATATTGTATGTAGTAATATATACTCTTTCTTATACTGTGGTTAAAAGGTAGGTAGCTATTTTAAAAGTAATCGAAAATTATGCATGTAATAATTAGAAGATTATAGCCACAAAAAATTATAAAATAAAAGCTTTTTAACAAAAAATTCAACCGCCGAAAAAACTGAAAAGCAAAAAATAATAATTTATCTAACCTTAATAACTAAATTCTTAAACTAATGTAAGTAAGTATATCAAAGTATATAATATTATTTTGCTATTATTTTGAGTTTTTAATTAACCTTAATAACTAAGTTCTTAAACGAATGCAAGTATACCTAAGTAATTTTGAGTCGGCGCCAAACAATCAATGAACAAAGATCACTAAATAACCTTAAATTTAAAGAAATAACCAAAATAAAATTAACAATGCAACGTGAAATCTTCAGGGATTAACATTAACATTCCAAAAAAATGCGCTCTCCGCACGACCACTAGCAACGAGACGGGACGTATGCACCTGGGCCTCTACTCGGACATTCGAACTTCACAATTACGTGAACGTTTTCGTTCCAATGTCAACTCTATTACAATGAAGTCCAGACCGAAACAGTCGCGATATATCGAAAATCGAAAGTCCGGGTACAGGGCCTGTGTGGATAGTGATGTTATATTGGTTACGTTACGTGGTGTGTGCCCGTTCGGGTTGCTGGCGCGCATCACGCAATTAATTAATTTTCTTGTTTGGCGCCGACTCAAAATTACTTAGGTATACTTGCATTCGTTTAAGAACTTAGTTATTAAGGTTAATTAAAAACTCAAAATAATAGCAAAATAATATTATATACTTTGATATACTTACTTACATTAGTTTAAGAATTTAGTTATTAAGGTTAGATAAATTATTATTTTTTGCTTTTCAGTTTTTTCGGCGGTTGAATTTTTTGTTAAAAAGCTTTTTTTGTTTTCTATTCGATTGTAATTTCGTTTGAACATTTTGCTATTAAATTTAGCCTATTTCTGTAATTCGTCACAATATATGGATTTCCAGGATCAGTCATCCCTATTGGAGCTTAGATCACAATACATTACACTAGTTTTTATTATTCCCTTCAATACATATGCAGAATTACCGAAGTAATGACTGCGACAAAGAAAATAACTGCGACAAGTTTCTACACTTTTTTCAATTTCCGATATATCGCGCGCTTGTGACGTGACGTCACGCCGGAGCGCTACGCGGCCTCGTTCCGTTCATTCTCTTACGCAGCTAGCCAGCTGACACCGCGTTTTCCGAACCTATAATTTATATTTGATGTTGAATTAAGTATATCTACATTAATACATAAGAACACACAGACATACATTATTACATATACCTACCTATTACATACAGAAATTGGTAGGTACGGGTCAAACTGTTAATCTATTACTATTTTGCGGGTTAGTGCCATCTGTCTCCATTCCCAGATGCTCCCGTCCCAACTGACCCTGATGATATTAACACTCAATTAATTTTATTATAAATATATTTTAACGATATTTTTATAAAATAAACTGGTTTCAATTTAGGGGGGGGGGGCTCCCCCCCCCTCTTCTTCTCCCCGTTTCTTCTCCAGTGTACCAGTTTATTATTAAAACATCGGGTGCATTTGGGATTTCTTTTTTTATTTGGTATTTAATTACATTTATAGTAGGGCAATAAAATCGGACGGGGACAGCTGGGAATGGGGATAGATGTTACTAACCCTATTTTGCGACCGTAATTTCTTTATGGGTACGACCAAGGAAATAATTCCGCTCCTCAATCTTCGTTTAGACCCGAGTGCCCGTGAAAACCCGAAGTCATTTTACAAATTTTTATCAAAGGGTGCAAAGTTGCAAATGGGTGGATAGCAGCAAAAAGGGCGCTAAAACAAATCGCGGAAAGGGATTTCAGGACCGCGAAGGTCGCACATCCTGATTGTTTAATGTAATTTCTGTCTATTAAGGCTCCTCCTCCCATCTGCAAGGCTCTCTTTCTTACAAGCAAACTTTTACAATTAGCCATCCCGCTTCAATTGCGCGGCTCCGGTCAGAATTTTTTGGTTTTCTTTGAAAACCTGTATGATTTTTTATGAATTTTCAAAAAATAAGAAAACCACATCATTTTATATTGTATTGTGAAGAATATTCTTCTGGGTCTATATTAAAATCCATAATGTTGAAATGTATAGATTTAAAAAGTATATCTTTAATAGGAATTGCGTAAATATGCATAACGTTAAAAAAACGTAAAATGAATACACATCATTATAACACTAATGAATTAGTATTTGTATTGTTACGAGCGACGGGTTCCGGGATTGGAGTGAAACGCTAAGTCCAATTTTACAGAGTTTATTTGGGATACACTTACAAACGGTCCACCTCGCAGAGGTTCCCCTAAACGGTTCACTTCACCGGGTCCTCCTCGCAGGGATTTCCCCGTGCACCACTTACTGTCACTGTTCACAGTCCACTACGTCACTACTGTGACGACACGACACGCGTCACGGCTATGACGTCACGACGTACGACACTATGACGTCACGACGAACGACACTATGACGTCACGCACTACACCGACACTATGACGTCACGCACTACACTGAAACTAGTCTACTCACTGTTCCACTCTTAGCACTTTTCTTTTCACTTGTACTTTTCTTCCTTTTGTTTCGCACTGTTCACTGTTAAACCAAGAACTGCCGCCAGTCCAAATTCGCCGCCTTTTTATACCCCGCAGAACCTTCCGGAATTCCCGAATCCCGATTTTCATTTCGTTGTTTCTTTGTTTTCTTCCAGATATTTCTACCCCGCCTTCTTTTCTCGAAACCGATCGAAGACTTTTCACTCACTTTTCTGGTTCTTTTCAAATATTCGTAATTTCGCCTCCTTTCTCGAAGTTCCTAGACACGTTCATCTTTTTGTCCCTTTTTAAATATTCCTTCTCTCTCTTCCTTCTAGAACATTTCTAAAAACACTAAAATCTAGAAATATTTTTGGCGCGGATCGGATTCGAACCGTCACCCCCCAGCATGGGAGTCGGAACCTTAGACCGTAAGACCACGGCGATTGTTAATACACCCTCCGAATTTTTGAATGCCTTCTTACGTCTAACGTTTGACAGCGTTCGTGACAGTATATTATGTACATTTCTTTGACACGCTCTGCAGCCTATAAATTGATGATTTTTTTGCCTTTTAATGTATGATGTGATGTCTCATTAGATTCGTAAAATAGTGACAGTGACTTAGGGTATATTATTTGAATATGGCGTCTGCTGGGCGTCTGCAAATCAAGGCGTGGGGTTAGGGGGCAAGGTGAACACCCCGAGGTGAGAAAAAAAATATTTTTGGGTGGACTAGGTAAACAGTAGCGATTCGGTTCTGGCACTCACCGGCCGCTGCCCCGGCACGCTCGCTGCGCTCGCTCGGCTCGTGCGCTGTGGTCACAAGAAACCTAACATGTTCGTCGCTGCGCTCCTCGCTTACCTAATCGACTGAGTTAGATCCGAGGTCTCAAACCCAGCTTTTCAAAGTTGTGGATTTTCATTATTATGTCAAATAGTGCTATATATTTTCATATTAAACATTTTATTTGTTATATGAATTAGCGTTATGTCATGTCTGTTATGGATTTTCAAAATAGGATTATTAAAGTTATGGAACATAAGGGACATCCTATATTTCTTGATGGTCTTGAGAGACGGGCGTGAGCGTCAGTGTCACTTTTTTTTACACAGATAGTTATATTAACAGACAAAACCCTGTTTATTTGTTGAATTACACAGGGTATAAAATTTAATGCGTTACATACACTTAGGGGGTGCTTCAGACCGTCAAACCGAACAACATTTGAAGAGACCAACTTTGAAATCGCGAAAGAAAGAAAAAGCTCTTTTTACACAATTTGATTGAGTAGCTATTGACATTTTCTATGGGAACGCAGATTTTTTAAATCGCGATTTCGATTTTATCTGCATAGTGAAAGTTGTTCAGTTTGATGGTCTGACAGAAGCATAGAACGCATTTAAGTTTACACCCTGTATACTTTGTTTCATACAGTGTGTAGACAGGCAGAGCCACAAAAGAATGGTCGAATACATGAATGCTCTAGCAAATATTTATGAGATTCTAACAAAAATATTGCCGTTCTGCGATTCGCAAAAATATTATTTACTGTCACAATTGTTGATGCTGGATGCTATCAACTGGAACAGGGATGAATGTCTATGTTGAACTGTTTTTATCTGAATCTATCAATATGTAGCTGTTAGAGCATGAATATAGGTACCTATTTAAAGGAATTTACTTTCGGTTGATGTTAAATGGCAACGATATTATATTCCAATTGTCCATTGGACAACATTTCATTTTACCAAAATTCGAAAACCAAAAACGCTTAGGTAAACAGAGTGTCCGGTAAGTAACGGATAACCGTATATTAAAGCTAGGAAGGACGGACGGAAAAACAACTTAGCTTAGGAATGGCGCCCCGTTGGCACGCTTTGGGTACGAAGCCATAGAAAAGATCATGTCATACGAAACTGCGCCTAATACCAACCCGACTCAAATGAGAGAACATTTTTATTTTTATTTCGACGTTGTCACAGTATAGTGAAAGTTGTTCAGTTTGATGTTCTAAACCACCTCTTTAAATATTACTAGGGTGCTTAGTTACACTTACCCGCTACAATACAATACATTCTAGTAAGAAATCATGCACCTATCCCTAAATTCATTGACCAAAATACGATAGATGCGTGACTAGGGTATATAATTTTCACCCCTCGCCCTTGGCCTTGGCAATTTGGCCCACTTCCAACCTTCCTGCAAGAGACCAAAACGGGAACCCTTGCCAATGCCAAAGCTATTTTTGTAATTTATGGTTGAAAATATCAAGGCTTAATTTGAGTTTTGTTTCCGAAGGCCGTGACCGATATAGGGTTATCTGGTGCTGAGGTTCAAAGTGGTAATAATACCATAGGCCGCCATTTGGTAGGTTAGGTACTCTATTGACCGTCATAAGATACCTTTTGATGTGTTTTGATTAGTATTGACACAGGAGTCCTTTTCGGATTAGTAGTGCTTGCTTCCTTATTTTATTTTATTATTGGACAGTTATAAAACAAATAGTTTACTTTAGTCAGCTAATAGGCGTTAGAGTATATTTTCTTTGCTATAAGCCAATTACAAGCTTCCACATCTATATGTATAATGTTAAGTAGAAACATAGGTTTCTACAAATTTGAAAACTCTTAAACGCTAATAAACAATTACTTAATGTTTATAATACAACGGTTGTTAATAAATCAATCACTGAGAGAATTGCGTAAGTAATAACCCACTTTTACTCTATTAAAGAAAAATTCGAAAACTTTATAATTATAGTAGTTTTCACAAAGGATAATCGAAGCCTAGCAGTCTTTCTTGATATGGCCGAGGCCTTCGACACGGTCTACGTCCCCCTACTTATAAAAAAAACTAAGGCATTCGGGACAACCAACTAAATCTTTTCAGAAATTATCTGACGGGTCGATTTCAAAGGGTCAATGTCGACGATTGGTGCAGTGAGGATCTTCCTGTCACTTTTGGAGTTCCCCAAGGAAGCATACTCGGGCCCACCCTGTTCCTGGTCTACATAAACGATCTCTGTCAACTCATGCTTAAAAATGGCAAAATAATTACATTCATCGATGACATAGCTCTGCTCTTTAAAGCCAACACCTGGGGAGAAGTTTATCTTAATTCACCCTACACCAACCATTCTGATTTACTATTTCTTATCATCATCATCATCAGCCTATAGGCTGATGATGATGATGATAAGTTTATAAACGTTTATAAACGTCCCACTGCAGGGCACAGGCCTACCCTCAGGGAGGGTGTATGGGCATTTGTCCACCACGCGTGCCCGATGCGGATTGGTAGACTTCACATACACATCAGAATTTCTTCTTCAGTGTATGCAGGTTTCCTCACGATGTTTTCGTTCATCGTTTGAGAGCAGTCGGTATTACGTACATAAGTTAGAAAAACTCATTGGTACATGGCATGTTTTCCGTGCTGATTCGAACCCGGACCTCCATAATTGGGTGTCCATATCTCTCCGCAACGCGCCACCGATGCTCTTATTATAAGGTAACCATACTAAACTTAAAAGCAGATTTCTGACTACCTGTACTCTTGTTCCGAGGGGGAGCCTGGTAATCTGAGATAACAGTAGGTTCATTTGCCCCAGACGCCAGTCTCTCACAAAGACAGTAATTGTCATTGTAGTATCACCTACTTTAGTGTCAAACCTTGTAAATGTCTTTCCTTCTTTGTGTGAGCAATAAATACTTTTATAGGTACTTTAGTTTACTAATAACTTAACTAATAACTTTATTTTACTTACTTTAATAATTTCGGTCTCAGCTTGCGAAAACACAAAATGAAATTTTATAATGCGTTTGGAAAAATTTACTATTTCAATCAATTGTGCATACAAACGTGCAAAACGGAAGCCGCCATTGTGATCCCGATGTGACGTCATCAGTATAGTAAATCAAACAACAACGTCCTTTGTAAAATGTCAAAAGTTTACATGTTTACTATATGTGTGAGTTTTGTGACGTCACGAGAGAAAGGCGGCATCCGTTTTTGCGTGGAAATTTAAAATGTACATTTTAAATGAGTGTTAATATTAATAGCACTAATTGGTTTTAGAAAAGTTAAATAAAAGTTCTGGTAGTTAATTTTTTTAATATTTCATAAAAATGTTATAGTACCCTATTATACCACCCGCCGCTTCTTGGTTTAAGGATGAAAACTTGAAGTAGTTTCTTAGTCCAAGGGTTTTCAGTAACAAAAATACGGGTTCTAGATTTTTTGGAAGACATTTATGTCTTCCGTAAAAAATTGCATTGTTTTATTGATGATAACTTATATTTTTTATTTATTTAACTTTGTTTTCCCCGTATTTTATATTCTGCTAAAATACGGGTTCTACTTTGTCATAGCCTGGTAATGGTAACCCATAAGATAAGGGGCATCTGGCAACCCTAAATAGTGTCTACTTAGCTGGTGTAATCACGTCACGTTGCAGGTTCTGACACGAGCACTTGTCTCTCGTGGTGTTCGCACGTCACGTTTTTGCCTACCACGAGGCTCCGCGATCCTCAATCTCTTCTTGTTCTTGATCAAAAACAATCCCTGAGATTGGGATAGATACTCCCACAAACTCCTTGACACTGGCGGAAATGCAGTGCTAACGCATAAGCAGGAGTCCATTAATTATAAATAATTTTAAAAACCGGCCAAGTACGAGTCGGGACTCGGGCAATTAGTGTTCCTTACTACCAATAAAACCACTATAAATTGACACTTACTTAGTATGTGGTCACATAGTAACTGCGGTCCGGTAGCACAGTCGGTAGTGAACCTGCCTGCTGTGCCGAGGGTCGCGTGTTCGAATCCCGTAAGGGACAAATATTTGTATGATGAATATGAATATTTGTACCCGAGTCATGGATGTTTGTATCTATATATGTATTGTATATCGTTGTCTAGTCATCATAATACAAGTCCAGGCTAGATTTTGGTACTTTAAATCTGTGCCTCCCGTGAGAAACGGTTCAACTCAAAATTGCCATTTTACAGGGTACTCAAAAAATACTTTAGTATTAATAAGTTACACCTTTTTTCCTGTAATTAGGCATTATTTTTGTTGCTCTTTTTAATGATATTTTTAATTTTTTTTAATCTTTATTGGTTTAAGAAATGAACTACTTAGATCTTCCACTTTTTTTCATACTTGTTCGGTGAGAAAGGGTTCAATTACACATGAACCGCTCCTCAAAAGATTAAATTTCATGCAAATGGGTTTAAGTCGATTTAGATCTTATTTTTATATCAAAAATATTGTGTGTAATGATCCAACTTAACTTAAATCCCAAGATAAGTGTATTCATAGTATTAAATAACTGGAGGCAGCTGCGCGGGCGCGGGCGCGATCTGTTACAACCTCCCGCACCCCATGCCCGCTGTTATCACTCTCTCACACTCTAACATGTAGATTATTTCTATATTTTTTCCACTCGTACACTGAGTTAAACCCTTTCTCACGATACAATTTACAACGAACAAAAAGGTTCAATTACAGTTAGACCCCGTTCAAGATCATTTTAAGATAATCTAAGTTGAATTGGATAGTAGTTTTATTAGCTATGCAACATTTTTGTTCCGTGAAAAACGGTTTAACTTGACTTAAACCTACTAATAATAAATATCAGTAAATCGATACGATCTAAATAAAATTTAACTTTTTTGCACTACTTATCAATATTACTTAATATGATCCAATTGAAATTAAATCATTATGTACACATTTTTTTTCGTCTATTGAACCATTTCACACAATTCGTATCTCCCGATCTAGTGGTCGTAGAGATTCGTGAGTTAGAACATTCGAAAGGATTTTTCTTGCAGATTCTAAGTATTAAAAAAAAACATAAGGGTCTTAGTCGAGTTAGACCCTTTCTCATAGTATAAGAGATAAATGTACTTTTTGCAACCATAAGCAGCAAGGCTGATTCAGTGTTTATAGGGTGTAGAGCATCTCTGTGATGGGGTTGACGTCGGTCTGCCTGCATATCGTCAGTCGGTTTAGGAGATACAGCCGTTCAAAGGTGAGTTATGGGTGCAAAAAATGGCCGATCAGCAGCAAGGCTGATCGTATGATACTATTGTAATATGCACTGAGGCTATGTGAACAGTACAAAAACTGACGTAGTTCATCAGTCGGTTTAGGAGATACAGCCGTTCAAAGGTCAGTTATGGGTGCAAAAAACGGCCGATCAGCAGCAAAGCTGATCACAGGATACTATTGTAATATGCACTGTAGTTAAGTGAACAGTACAAAAACTGACATGATCCGTCAGTCGGTTTGGTAGGTACAGCCGTTCAAAGTTTCAAAAATTAATGGTAATAAAAAAAAAATCATCTCCCGAAAGGATGATCATAGGATATTATTTTAATATGCACTGTAGTTATGTGAACAGTAAAAAAACTGACATGATCCGTCACTCGGTTTAGTAGGTACAGCCGTTCAAACTTGCAAAAATTAATGGTTACAAAAAAATAATGATGCTCCGAAAGGATGATTGTAGGATGTTATTGTAATATGCACTGTAGTTATGTGAACACTAAAAAAACTGACATGATCCGTCACTCGGTTTAGTAGATACAGCAGTTCAAAGTTGCAAAAATTAATGGTTACAAAAAAATAATGATCTCCCGAAAGGATGATTATAGGATATTATTGTAATATGCACTGTAGTTATGTGAACACGATAAAAACTGAGATAATCCGTCACTTGGTTTAGTAGGTACAGTCAGCAGCAATAAGTTGCATACACTTTTGTTCTACGCCGTAGTACTAAAGTGTATAATAACTTATTGCTGCTGACTGTACAGCCGTTCAAAGTTGAACAAATTAATGTTTATAAAGATTTAATGACTACCGGAAAGCCTGATCATATGAAAGTATTGTCATATACGCACTATACGCAGTAGATATGTAGACACTATTAAAACTGACATCATTGTCTAACAATTCACCGGTTATAAACGCTAAAATGAAAAAAAAAACAACGGGTTGCACTCCGGGAGTGCCGGTAGAAGTGAAAAATTGAACACTAACGTTGTGCATTTTGATATTTTGCAAAGGGTAGGGAATAATTTCGCGCAAATTGCTTTAATTATCAGTATGAAAGTATTTATGAGGTAAAATAAAATATTATTTTATTTGCGCTACCGAACACAAACATGACAATTTATGCCGCTTAAACGAAACAGCAGAAACAGGTATACATTTTCGAGTTCGGTGACAACTCGCCAGTAAAAAATCTCGCCTTGCGGCGAGTTGCCACTCTTTAGAAATAGGAAGGGGACATGTCGCCATCAACACAGGGCGAGTTCGGCATTCAGAAAAAAGGTAGACCCGCCCGGATTTGTGAAAAGGGCAAATTATAAAGGGGGAGGGGTAGGTAGGTTTGTAGGTATGTATGCAGGTAGCTAGGTCTGTAAGTATGTTTGTTATGTAGGTAGGTATGTAGGTATATATGCAGGAAGATATGTAGGTAGGTATGTAGGTATATAATGTAGGTAGGTATGTATGTATGTAGGTAGCAGTGTGGGTGTGTGTATTCGTTAATTTAAGTAACGATTTAAAACTTTACCATGTCATTCTAAATGAATCCAAGAATCCACCGAAAACCTGGGCTGAAATCACATCTCCACATACACCCCCCCCCCCCCCCCCCCCCCTCCTTCCCTCCCGCATACACTCATGAACGAACGCATATGTCTGAAAAGTCTGAATCACATGGTTGCTTTCTTCGATATAATGAAGGTACGCGTGGACTCCGAACATCCCAACTAGGGTTGCCACCTTTTTTTAGACCAAATATAGTATTTCGAGCCTTAGTGCCCGAAAAAATATAGTCGGGGAAAAATAAGAAAAAATATAGTATTTTTCGAATTCGTTAATTTAAATTTTTTCAAAAAGATTTTGTTTGCTACTTTTTGGTTTGAATTTTTAATTTATTGGTTATTATTTTTAAGGAACAATCATTTCTCTATTTAATATTCGTTATAGAAAATAAAGCATCCTGTAAACGCAGAAGTCGCTGGATTCGATACAGAAATAATATAATTTCAAAAAAAAAAAAGATAAATCTGACTTTTGGAAAACTTGTTGTCACTTTTCAGTAGTATATTTAGTAGAAAATTGTTTATGGAACAAATTGTGTTGAAGCGAAAGAAAATTGTTAAAATAATGTTAAGTAATTGGTCATTTTTATTGGACCTAAGTACCAATATATTTAAATTCTCTATAAATTATTTGCTCATCAAAATATAGTAGTTTTGCCTACTATATATTTTTCTCAGGATTATAGTAGTAGGGCCCCTAATATAGTAGGATACTATATTATATAGTAGGGTTGACCAAAGATATCTAATGCATCTTGAACTTTTTTGTTTCTCAATCAACCGATTGCTTCCAAAACCTGAGGGTCCGTGTGGACACCGAACATGAATCCAATGCCAGATTTGAGAAAAGTGGCCGCCATCTTTAACTTTTTGTTTCTCGACCGATTGCTTCCAAAATCGATGTCTGGGGGTTTCTGTGATCTTTTAACACGAATCTGACGTCAGATATAAGAATAATCATATTACATTATATTATATATTATATTATTGTAGTATGCACTCTAGCTATGTGAATAGTATAAAATCTGACATGATTCGTCAGTCGGTTTAGTAGGTACAGCCGTTCAAAGGTCATGGCTGCAAAAAATTTTTACCGCCATTAAGGCTGGTTATATAAGACGGTATTGTTATTAATTATTAACAATCCCAGGATCGTTTCGAAGACCCGGGATGGCTGAAATATCGCTATTAGAACTTGGTCGTGGTCGAGGTGTTCAAATGAACAACTCGAACAACATTAACAACTCGAACAACATGAAAAACTCAGGCAACATAATTTAGCTCTGATGATTTGGTCAACTTATACAATGTTGTCAGAGTTGTCCAAGTTGACCAAGTTTTTCATGTTGTCCGAGATGTTTTGTTGTCGAAAGTACTTAATTGGACAACATGAACAACTTGAACAAGTCGAATCATTTGACCGAGTTGTCCGAGTTGTCCAAGTCGACCGAGTTGTTCATGTTGTGCAAGTTATTCTACCTACTGTTGACTACCTACGAGGTATGCTCGGATCATATCTAACTACCAAAAAGGATAGACTAAGTTTTCACTCCAAAATTTCCTTCGGCACAGGCCTCGGTTGTGTTGTGCCCCTTGATTTTTTCAACGTAATCGTAACTCACCTCTCTCTACTAGCAGTGATTAAGACTACGGTTTACGTTAGTATATGTATATAATTATTCTTTGACTACGAGTAGTATGTTCCTTGATAACTACTGACGGACTGACATAATTAGCATGTCAGTTTAACAGTACTTACATAGCTACACCGCATAATCAGCCTTTTATTGGAGATCGTTATTCTTTTGCAACCATGAGCTTTGAACGACTATATGTAATCTGATTGACGAATCATGTTCATTACAAGCACAACATAGCATAGTGCTTTTGTCTATATTCCCCTAGGGGATACTCAGAGATACAAATCAGGAAGATATCAAAGAGATAAAACTCTGTACATTCACTTTTCAATACTAGTACCTAACGAAACTCATAACCACTAAACTACTTCTAATAATTTTTAGCACAGCAAGTTTCTTTTTAACTAGCGGTAATAACTGTTAAACTGACCCACATTATCATGTCAGTTTAAATAGTGTTAACATAGCTTCTGTGTATAGTAACTACAGTGCATATTACAATAATATCCTATGATCATCCTTTCGGGAGATCATTATTTTTTATTGTAAAAATTAATTTTTGCAACTTTGAACGGCTGTACCTACTAAACCGACTGACGGATCATGTCAGTTTTTATACTGTTCACATAACTACAGTGCATATTACAATAATATCCTATAATCATCCTTTCGGGAGATCATTATTTTTTTGTAACCATGAATTTTTGCAACTTTGAACGGCTGTACCTACTAAACCGAGTGACGGATCATGCCAGTTTTTTTACTGTTCACATAACTACAGTGCATATTACAATAATATCCTATAATCATCCTTTCGGGAAATCATTATTTTTTTATTACCATAAATTTTTAAAACTTTGAACGGCTGTACCTACTAAACCGACTGACAGATCATGTCAGTTTTTGGACTGTTCACTTAGCTACAGTGCATATTACAATAGTGTCCTATGATCAGCCTTGCTGCTGATCGGCCGTTTTTTGCACACATAACTGACCTTTGAACGGCTGTATCTCCTAAACCGACTGATGAACCACGTCAGTTTTTGTACTGTTCACATAGCCTCAGTGCATATTACAATAGTATCATACGATCAGCCTTGCTGCTGATCGGCCGTTTTTTGCACCCATAACTCACCTTTGAACGGCTGTATCTCCTAAACCGACTGACGATATGCAGGCAGACCGACGTCAACCCCATCACAGAGGTGCTCTACACCCTATAAACACTGAATCAGCCTTGCTGCTTATGGTTGCAAAAAGTACACTTATCTCTCGTAATATCACGGGAGGCACAGAAATGTGGCTAGATAATTTTGTGTGACACTGTCCAAGATATTTATTATTTATTATATAGTAACTGAAGATCATTTTACACTCGTCTCACTTGTGTTAGTTTTTTGGGTATAGAAAAAAAATACTATCCAAGTTAGAGCCACCCTGATAATTTTTCCGCCATCTACAACTTTTTCTATACCCATCCGCAATTTTGTTCTATACCCAAAAAACTAACACCAGTGAGACGAGTGTAAAATGATCTTCAGTTATTTCTGTAGGCTTACCATGAGTTAACACTGAAGGTAGTGTATATTTTCTTTGACTGAAGTAAACTACATTAAAACTACTGTAGTAAACTACAGTTTTTGTATTGAATTCCGTACAGCGCTCCTAGTGGTTACGTTGAGAACTAATTCTGTCATACAAAATTGGCGCCGCAACTACAGCAGTAACTTACAGTGAAAACTCATGGTAGACCTACTAATGTTCATGATTTTTTCAGATTTTATACGGCAATATTTTTTGAAATAGAGGTGGGGTCAGCAATTTCTCGGATTTCATTGAAAATTTTGTTTTAGTTTTAATAAAACATTTGAAAAGTATATTTTTAGACTCGTATTTTCATAAGCTTTCAATTGATACCCCACACCATAAGGTAGAAATTATTTATTTTTATTTACCCTTTCTTACGCCCCAAATTGCCCACCAATATAAAATAAAGTTTTTTTTACTTCATTTATGATATGGACCAGCAATTGCTATATCTGTACCGAGTTTCAACTTCCTGTGTCTTAACGATCTGAGAAAAATGCGTGTGACAGACGGACGGACGGATGGACAGACACCGAGCTGATTCCATAAGTGTTCCGT
This sequence comes from Agonopterix subpropinquella, assembly GCA_922987775.1. Classification (NCBI taxonomy): domain Eukaryota; kingdom Metazoa; phylum Arthropoda; class Insecta; order Lepidoptera; family Depressariidae; genus Agonopterix; species Agonopterix subpropinquella. Next base: position 34,603,269 of record OV277693.1, read on the forward strand.
TTTGCCAATTTTGTTACGGAACACTAATAAAGAAAGATCCTACTAGGGTCATCCAGAATGGATACGGACCTCGGCATAGGACGTTGCTGGGGCTACGCGGCCGCGGCCTATTGGGTAGCGGGGATCGGTGAGAATTCAAAGCACTGCTGAGGTCTTAGAGATGAAATATCGCGGATACTTCACACCTATTCAAAGACGAAAATGAAGCTCAACCAAGGGGACTGCCGGTATAAATTCGAAAAATAATAATGAAGTGAGAAATAAAATAACAAAACATTAAAACACATTAAATCCTTTCATTTAAAAGGTAGGTACCTCCGTTTTTACAGCAAGTCTTACGCTTTTTCATTGATCGTAAAATTAAAACATTTCCTATAAAACCTTGCAATCTTCCTGTAATAAAGGCCGGGTCCGATCTAATAATAAAAAATGGTTAGGCGTGAAACCTATCGTTTTCTCAAGGTTCGACGATCGACTGAATGGGTCGGTACTCGGTACAATATTTATACAACGTGTTAATGAATTAACGCAAAACTAGAAAGTAGTTTGTTTAGAATCGAAAGCAGAGTCGATCTATCATGGTTTCAACATAGGTAATTTTTTTCAAAATTTAAAATTTTCTGAACCCGATGTCAAACCACCGCACGGGCACACTCACCCTACTTACTACCAAAACAAGATTATAAAAATGTATCCATGAGTACGTTAGCGCTTTCTTTCAGTGCTGAAATGATAACAAAACTTAAAATGTGAATAACTTTAAATTTTTATTATCAAAATAATGAAATTATTGTTTCAATCTAATTATTTTGTTATAAATCAGTTGGGGTGTATGAGGTTTTGCGCTAATTCATTAACACGTTGTATAATTTAGTATAGGGTCAAGTCTGGTGATAGTTCCAAACCGCTTGGTTTTTGTTTTAATTCGTCAAATTGAAGATAATACAGGGCGTAAGTGTACATAACTCAGACCATCAAACCGAAAAACTTTCACTTTGGAGCCCCTTTCAGGAAACGCGAAAAAAACAGCTGCCCCATACAAAACTGCTGTACCTACCCGACTAAAATATATGGGACAGCTGATTTTTTTTCGTGTTTCCTGAGGTAGGTAAGGTAAGCTCCATAGTGAAAGTTTTTCAGTTTGATGGTCTGAGTTCACCGTTTCAGTATTTGCTAGGCTGTCACGTTTGAAGCAGATTTATTGAATATCAATTTATTAATTAAATAAAAATAATAAATAAATTACTATGTTTATTTACATTTAGCCTACAGGGTGTAACAAAAATCAGCCTTTAGCTTTACCATCAAAACTGAACATCTTTAACCATGGAGCCAAGATCGACATTTATATATTTATATATTTCACTGAACCCTAACTCGTATCTAGTCCGCTCCAATCCCCTAGTACTGTGATCCGATAGCCGTTAATTACATAATTGCTTCAGTCGGATAATAATTAAGGCCTTCGCAGGTAATTTGAGGTAGTTTTTCCTGTACAAAGGAGATAAAAACAGCATTTACGCAACCAATTACATTTATCGTGTCTCCTTTTGTATTTGATCATTTACTTTTTATACTTGAATGATTATGTTATACATAACATCTAAAACCCTGTAGAATAGTATAAGCTTTATAATTATAGTAAGTAGGTACTTAGTGTTATAAGGATGTAGATTTGGGGGAGAACAGGTAGTGTGTGTGTAATTTCGTACCTTAAAACACTTTCTAAACGGCAATCGATAATCGTTTTGGTAATTAAAAAGTCGCGGGACTACCGCACTATAAGTAAGCATACTCCATTTGCTGGCCTGAAAGTACGAGTGTTACAAACAATCCAATCTCAGCGCCGCCGCGCCGCCGCGCCCCGTCGCCTCTATAAACCTCAACGCTTATGCATTCGATTTCTTCATAATTGTTATGAAATTCTCTCTAGAAATAATAATTTTTAAAAAGGTCCGTGTGGTGTCGGCTAAGAATAGCACCATCCCATTTCTTCCTGTGGGTGTCGTAAAAGGCGACTAAGGGACCTACCAGAAGATGGGCAGCAGCATCCTCTGCGTACACATATCCAGCCGAACTGCGATCGCCAACCCGCCTGCCAAGCGTGGCGATTATGGCAAATCCCCCACATGGCAAGCTATCCCTGGCTACGGTAGCGGTCAAGGTAACGGCGGGACAGGGGTTGCGGAGGGCAGCGCAGGACTGGTCGTTATGGCGATCCTTGGGGGAGGCCTATGTCCAGCAGTGGACGTCCATCGGCTGAGATGATGACGATGATGATAATAATTTTTGGAGTAAATAGAGATTCTAGATATTAGAATAATATAATAGATGAGCTTTTACCCGCGACTTCGTCCGCATAAATTATATACCAGATTTTAAGTCAGATGTTACGTTACCAAACAAAAAAAGTTTCATCATAATCGGTTCAGTAGTTTTTGCGTGATACTCGAACAAACAAACACCCAAACAAACAAACAAACTAAATTCTTTTTTCAAATTTACAGTTTTATAATAGTCAAGATAACAGGGTAAAACTAAGCGTGAGAGGGAGGGAGGTAGTGGACCATACAAGGCCCACTGCGTTTTGGTGGAGGCAAGTTAATGCCATTCATGTCCCTATAACCGCCTCAATAGGTCTGTGACTTGGCTTAATGGATAGGAAAATATACATATCTAAATAACGGCCTATTTCGGATATTTTAATTACAATGCCGAAGGACAGAGGCTCTCTAGATTACATAAATGCAAACATAGGTATGCGCACGCGTTGCACTAGGGAAATAAAGCAGTGACAACCACACGATCCGATTCAGACACTCATCTTCCACTAAATCTTCTCCCATCCAAGTGTCATCATTATAACTTGGTCGTATAGACCAAAAAAAATCCGCTTCGGAGCATAATGTACAAAACGCAAAATGAGCACGACACTCAAAATTCACAAATCGCAAAATGAACAATACGCAGAATGTGCAACACGCAGAATGAGCACAACACGCATAATGAGCAAAACGTAAAATGTACAAGACAGGCCTAAGGCCTCATTCACGGCGACGATGACGACGCGCCGGTACTTCCTCGTGGTCCCACTAATTTGTCCCACTGGTGGGGCCACGAAGAAACCTTGTTCCTCTTGGACCCACTACTAAGTTCCGGTGCAAAAAATAACAATTCGTTATCTCTTCAATTACTGTTTTCAGTACACTTGCACCTTCGGTGTTCGGTGTAGTCAATTTATAATAAATAACTGTGAATTTCACAAGAACAAACATTTCTAACTGAAAAATGACATATCATATTGGTAATTCAGTAAATAAGTTCACAACAATTATTTTACCATCAATACTTTGTAACTATTTTCGAAGTGCTCTGCGAAAGAAAACACAGTAATGGAGGTCACAAAAGCCGCTCAAGTTTGCGAGAAAAAAATCTCTGTCATGAATAAATAATACTTTATTCATACCACAGAAAAATTCTCTTGATTTATGTAAAGCTTACGACCGTAATTTTATAACGCTGCTTTCTTTTGTTCCCGAATATTTCATGTCTGGACAAATAATGGTGTTTACGTGACAGTATTGGAGTATGTCCCGAATATGGGACGTGTCTCGTCCGCAGTGTCTCAGATTGGGAACACAACACATCTATCAAGTAAAAATTCATTTTTAGGGTTCCGTACCCAAAGGGTGAAAACGGGACCCTATTACTAAGCCTACGTTGTTCGTCCGTCCGTCCGTTCGTCCGTCCGTCTGTCCGTCTGTCCGTCTGTCCGTCTGTCCGTCTGTCCGTCTGTCCTACCTATTTAGGGCTGTAACTTTTGAACCGTAATAGCTATAGTTGAAATTTTCTCAGATTATGCGTTATTACGGTGGATTTGTTGAAAAATAATAAAAATGACAAAAAGTTAAAAATTAAGGGTGGTTCTCAACAAGAAACAAATTTTTACCAACGTTTTTTCTTTACGCTCTAACGTAAAAACTAATAAGCGTAAGTGTAACACATATAAGCGTCAAACTTAGTGTGATTATAGGGCAAACTCTACAGAATAACAACAAATACTAAAAATCGGCCAAGGGTGAGTCGGTGTCGCGCTAAAGCTCGCGGACAAAAAAGGTTATTTTTTTCTAAGTTTAGTAAATAGTGTTGTGTTCTGTGGTGGTGTGGTACGGAACCCTCGGTGTGCGAGTAGCCCGACTCGCACTTGACTGGTTTTATTTTTTACTGTTAAACTCCCATCATGGCATGGCATCCGCTCAGTTACACCGCGGTCGCAAATCCCCATAGGTCTAATTACCGTTTAGTTTCATTGCCGTTTGGTCCAATTCCCAGATCCCATACTGTATTTCTCCTCAATAAATATTTACACCCCATTCCCAGATAGTCGAATCCACAAAGGTCTATTACTGTTTAGCCCAATTACGGGATAATAGTTTAATACTATCACATTTCCTTTAAACAAATATTTCAAAAATATTATTAAGATTGAAGTTGTTGAGTTTTTCGGTTGTTGAGCTGTTCAGGTTGTTGATTAGTTCTTCTTACACGTGTTTTTCTCAGTCGCTTTAAACATCCTATCCTGTATATTACGCGAGCTACTGCTAATGGAAAAATATGAAAGTTATAAATAAAGCCTTGTTCACCCATAAAACACTGCAAAAGAAACATCGCAAGGTTAGAAATAGTATATTGTAGGTAGAACACACGAAAATCATAAATATTTGTCATTAGTTCCATGATGACTCGCTCGACATTTATTTACCGTTTGGGCGTGATGTCAATCTTAATCCAAACTTATGTGAAAGGATAGGGCTAGGGTGCGAGGGGCACCATCCGGAATTATCATCATCATTCTCTTGCCCTTATCCCATTATAATTCCTCTACGTCTCCGAGGAAACAAGCTTAAAAACAATGGGATATTCTAGCTTCGACCAACCTAATAAAATAGGTACCTAATTACCCGTTCAGCTAAGTCCTGTCTATCTGGTAATTTTTCAAGCCGACCACTGTACAAACTACTAAACCTGCGTCGCCCTGGCAGGCAACGTTTGTCAAGTAACTTCTTGTCCTTTCACCACGGCACAGTTTCATACTTAGGTAATTAATGTAATGACGTAGGGCTCTCTCGGTCTATTAGTGCTACGAGTAAACCACCGCGTTGATCTGCCCAAAGGGTTACCACATAATAGAAGTGAACTTGTAAATAATTTGAAACTTTGCAAGTTCATTGAAGACTGAAATAACAAAGAGGTTTGGTGGGCCGAACTAATCTCAGTAAGGAATAGACAATTGGACTGAGGATGTAATCAGATAATGAAGTTCCTATAAGAATGGGCGAACTTAAACAAATGGCGTTTAAACTGTTTTCTAAATACATGTTTACTTGTGTATTGCCATTCAGATGTGAATATTTTTGTAAGTATAACAATTTGAGCATTGCTTCATATTACGCAAATTATATTCCAAATCAAATATACATTATTGAATTTTTGACTCATTTACGATACCGATGCAGATACCCAAGTAGAGTTTTATATCCGCTCTATAACCTTACACTTTAATAAAAACCGCGACCAAAAATTTGTGTTTTCTCCGGATCTTTAGCGCACACACACTTGACCGGTTTTTATTATTGTTGTTTTCCATTAGAGTACGCACTAACACTAATTACGTTTGAAGTGTGTATTACCGTTTAAAAATATTTGAAAAAACACGTTTCTTGTATTCTTCATTTTTTTAAATTATTTGTTAACAAATCCGCTACAATAACGCATATTCTGTCGGTTGACAATTTTCATTATTGTAGTTCAAAAGATACATACCTTCATAGGTAGGAACGAGAGATAGACAGACGCACGGACGGACGAGAAGTTATGAATAGAGTCACATTGGGGTACGGAACCCTAAAAATGAATGTGAATTTTGAATCTTGATACAAAGAAAATACTACACAGAGACTGCCTTACTCACGCATTTTCAAAAGAGTTTATATTTTCGTAAAACATTTCAAGGAATTCAAAATAATGACGAGAGACGCACCGTGTAAGACGAGATACTTTATAATGTTTCTCGAAACTTTAATATTAAACTTGTATCTCTGCACAGTTATTAAATTACTCTTGTTCCAGATATGGGACCTGTGTGGTGGGGCGGGTAGGGTGGGGCCGGGTGGGAGGGGTTTTAATTGGAGGCAATCTAAGAGATTGAATTAGAGCGCCGTGGGAAGTGCGTCCGAGCACGAGAGTGCACCTACATAGATAGCTTTGTGACAGAAAATGGTTTCTTGACACAAAATATTAGAGATAGTTACTATTTGATTACTTGTTAAGTTACTGAGGCCCACTTGCGTCAACCTGGCTAAGATATTAACCCTGGGTTAAATTGTTACCTCAGGTTTTTTTTCTGTACTTTCTAAAAATCATGGATTAAGAGTCCTTTTACTGTTCAGTGGCGCCTTCATCACAATAATTATTAAAGATTTCCCAATAATAAAATCTCAAAATGAAGAAGTGCTACTCCATCTTTCTACAAAAGCCAAACTATAAATAACGCTAAATAACGCTCACAGGCACATACATTGTAATGATCCCAAGTAAGCAACACTATAGGCTTTTTGTTATGGAAACCATATCACAACGGAACAGAAACGGGAACATAATATAACATCCACCGAACCGGGAATCGAACCCAGGACCTTGTTTTGGCAGTCCGGTGTGGTAACCATTACACCTACCGGGTCGTCAAATAATAGTAATAGAATGCTTTATAGGTTTTAATTCTTTTAAGAATTAATTTATTATTGACTTAATTCCTAAAACTAACTTTTTACACTATATTGTAAACTAATATGTAATATGCTTTGCAGTGATTTATATCATTGATAAGCTGTAAACAAACAAAGAAATTTGAGAATATCGAAATAAATGTTAAAATTATCATGTCTTTTTTGTTTTTGAAAATTTTTGTGTTTAGCTTAACCTATTAAGAAACCTATAAAAGTATTGTATAGAAGAGCTTTAAAAACAGTGAACGCAAATTAAAATGGAACAATAACTCCAAACAAGTTACGCGTATATTTTTTTGTAGTAAGTTGGAGTAGCACTTCTTAAATTTAGGCAGTCTTGATTTAGCAATCATTAATATTGTGGTGAGGGCGCCACTGAAAGGTAAAAGGAGCCTTAACCTTGAGTTAATTGCTAAACCAGGTTGATACAAGTGGGGGTTAGGAGTTCACATATTCGCGGTGTTATTTAGTTATAATAAAGCTGCAACATATTTAGGATTTAGCTCCTTAGTGTTGATTTCTTCTGTTTGTTATAAAACCGTGCTTTTTCTTATTTTTAATAACAATAAGAGGATTATCTCTTCAGCTATTGGGAATGCGAATTTCTTAAGATGAGTAACATGGTTTTTTAGGGTTCTTTACCCAAAGAGTGACAACGGGACCCTATTACTACGCCAACGCGTGCGTCCGTCCGTCCTACCGTGGTCCTACTTCTCAAGGTCAAAACAATCTTTTGAACCGTAATGGGTAGCAAATTAAAATGTGTTATTGTTTTGGATTTGCTAACAAATAATACAAGAACTAAACTGTTAAAAAAATAAAACCGGTCAAGTGCGAGTCGGGTTGCTCGCGCACCGAGGGTTCCGTACCACACCACCACAGAACAAAACATTATTAACTTAGAAAAATAAACTTTTTTTTGTCCGGGTCCTTTAGCGTGAGACTGAGTGAGACTCACATTTGGCCGGTTTTTAGTATTTGTTGTTATTCTGTAGAGTTTACTCTAAAATCACACTAAGTTTGATGCTTGTATGTATTACCGATTTTACGGTAAAGCGTGAAGAAAAAACGTTGATAAAAACTATTTTCTTGCTGAGAACACCCTTAATTTTTAACTTTTTGAAATTTTTATTATTTGTTAACAAATCCGCCGTAATAACGCATAATCTGAGAAAATTTGAACTATCTAGGTATTACGGTTCAAAAGTTACAGCTCTAAATAGGTAGGACAGACGGACGGACGGACGTACGGACGGACGGACAGATGGACAAACGGACAGACGGACGGACTGACAGACGGCCAGACGAACAGACGGACGGACGGACGGACGGACGGACGGACGGACGGACAGACGGATAGACGGACGGACGGACGGACGGACAACGGATGCTTAGCAATAGGGTACCGTTTTTACCCTTTGGGTACGGAACCCTAAAAATTAAGGGTCCTCATCTAACGACCTTCATTGTTCGTAGAATAGACCTCTTTCGTATTATCTGCTGTCGTATAATGTTATTTTCAACACACTTGCTCATAAAATGGCTCTTATTTCACGGCAACTAGGCACATAATGATACCTATAATCAAACTGTGACTTTTTTCATTACTATTATTCACTAGTGAAATAATGTTTTTTTTTTATAGGCTCAACCAATAAAAAACATAAAAATTGCTTTGTTCTTAAATAAGTTTCAATCCAAAAAGATCGTGTTCAATAGTACAAATAAATTAATGTTCATAGGAACTAGGCACATAATGATACCTATAATCAAACTGTGACTTTTTTCATTACTATTATTCACTAGTGGAATAATGTTTTTTTTTATAGGCTCAACCAATAAAAAACATAAAAATTGCTTTGTTCTTAAATAAGTTTCCATCCAAAAAGATCGTGTTCAATAGTACAAATAAATTAATGTTCATAGGAACACGAAAGCAATAGCAAAAGCAAGCAAGCAAGCAATAGTGCTTGCTCATTTCATGCAACTTCGTATTTAAATAGATAATTTCAACTTGTACGGTTTTAATAAATAAAACTTTCACTCAAATATAACTTTTGTTTTCTCTGTAATAAAGAAAACTTTGAATTCCTCATTTTGTACGTGGCTATTTAAAACGAAACGCTATACCTACGCGAAAAGAAAAAAAAAAAGAAACCTCATATTCCTTTTTTAGTCTATGGACGATCGCCATAGATGCGCGCGCATACGAAAACAGATAAATTTTTTCCGCCATTGCGAACATTTTTTCACAAATCGTTTTCACTGTTTAAACTATAGTTATTTATTAATTAAAATGTCTACAAGTACTAGTTATGAAGAAAATTATTAATGTTGTACACCGCCCGATATAAGATGTGAATGCCTTTAACGTTATGGAAAGTTTACAACCTGAAAACTCCTAGGTAAATAAAATTACTTTTTTGTATTATTTTCTTCACAAGTGTGTTGAAAAACGTCGTATAATACACGTGTGTATTGATGATTACCGTCCTCGGCTTCCTTAAGAGCCTCGGCTACGCCTCGGCGGTAATCACCAACATTACACACTTGTACCATAATGTATTATTATCGTTACCTGTGCAATTTATTTTACCAATAAACCTAACAATGAAACAAATAATAAATTAATGTTTTCTACACATTATACATATTAGATAAGAGATCAAGATTTTATATGGAATTCTAAGTACTTATGTATGAAAATTCAACATTGTTTTGTCTATTTCAAACCGGGGCGGATCCAGGATTTCATAGTGGCCCCCCCACCATCCAGGATTTCATAGTGGGGGGGGCCCTCGGCTGACTCAGGCCACGTATTAAGATATAAAAAAATTTAGTTAGAGACACAGACCCGAGACGTCTTGTATACATACATAGAAAACTAAAACAATCAGCCTCGGATCTACGATTTTTCCGAGGCGGGGCAAAAACATGAGATTGGCGCTGGGCCCGGGCTTCCTCTACAAGAGTGTAGTAATAATTTTTTCTTAGGGAGGCCAGGTCCATGTTGAGTGGTTGCAATAAAACGTTTAACATAGAGCGAGCGAAGCGAGCTCGAGATTTTACTGCAATATGATTAGGTCGAGTCAGAAATTTGCAATATGATCGAATTCTGCAATAGGTAATTTCAATACAACAAAAAAACCAAGAGCGAGCGAAGCGAGCTCGAGATTTCACTGCAATATAATGAGACGACTGCAATACGATCTTAAACCGAGAGCGAGCGAAGCAAGCTCAGATTTCGTCACTGCAATATAATGAGATGACTGCAATGATATCTAAAACAAAGAGCGAGCGAAGCGAGCTCGAGATTTTACTGCAATATGATTAGGTCGAGTCAGAAATTCGCAATATGATCGAATTCCGCGATAGGTAATTTCAATACAACAAAAAAACCAAGAGCAAGCGAAGTGAGCTCGATATTTCACTGAAATATAATGAGATGACTGTAATAACATCTAAAAGCAAGAGCGAGCGAAGCGAGCTCGAGATTTCACTGCAATATAATGGGATGACTGCAATACAATCTTAAACCAAGAGCGAGCGAAACAAGCTCAGATTTCGTCACTGCAATATAATGAGATGACTGCAATGAGATTTAAAACCAAGAGCGAGTGAAGCGAGCTCGAGATTTTACTGCAATATGATTAGGTCCAGTCAGAAATTTGCAATATGATCGAATTCTGCGATAGGTAATTTCAATACAACAAAAAAACCAAGAGCGAGCGAAGCGAGCTCGATATTTCACTGAAATATAATGAGATGACTGCAATAAGATCTAAAAGCAAGAGCGAGTGGAGCGAGCTCGAGATTTCACTGCAATATAATGGGATGACTGCAATACGATCTTAAACCAAGAGCGAGCGAAACAAGCTCAGATTTCGTCACTGCAATATAATGAGATGACTGCAATGAGATCTAAAACCAAGAGCTAGCGAAACAAGCTCAGATTTCGTCACTGCAATATAATGAGATGACTGCAATGAGATCTAAAACCAAGAGCGAGCGAAGCGAGCTCGAGATTTTTCTTCTATATGATAAGGTTGAGTCAGAAATTCGCAATATGATCGAATTCTGCGATAAGTAATTTCAATACAACAAAAAAAACCAAGAGCGAGCGAAGTGAGCTCGATATTTCACTCAAAAAAAGATATTTTACTGCAATATGATTAGGTCGAGTTAGACATTCGCAATATGATCTAATTCTGCGATAGTTAATTTCAATACAACAAAAAAACCAAGAGCGAGCGAAGCGAGCTCGATATTTCACTGAAATATAATGAGATGACTGCATTAAGATCTAAAAGCAAGAGCGAGCGAAGCGAGCTCGAGATTTTACTTCTATATGATTAGGTCGAGTCAGAAATTCGCAATATGATCGAATTCTGCGATAAGTAATTTCAATACAACAAAAAAAAGCAAGAGCGAGCGAAGCGAGCTCGATATTTCACTGAAATATAATGAGATAACTGCAATGAGATCTTAAACCAAGAGCGAGCGAAGCGAGCTCGAGATTTCACTGCAATATAATGGGATGACTGCAATATGATCTTAAACCAAGAGCGAGCGAAACAAGCTCGAGATTTCGTCACTGCAATATAATGAGATGTCTGAAATCAGGAGCGAGCGAAGCGAGCACGATATTTTTTTGCAAAATTCTCAAGTCGATGCAATATTTTTTTTCCATCTTGATTTTGGCGCCCCCTAAACCTGCCGCCCGGGGCGTGTTCCCCGGTTTGCCGTTAAATCTTTAGGATTATATTATGTGTATAATCCTAAAGATTTCTGACCACAGCCTTGTTTTAATTGTTGTACCTACACAGGTACAATAATTAAAACAGAAACATAGAGCGAGCGAAGCGAGTTCAAATTTTCTCTTCTCTACGAATTGGTTATGGACAGAGCTCAATCAATCTATGCCCTAGTAAAGTGTCGTCATTACTCAGCCTCGAAATTCAATGCAATCCGCAGAGGTCCGTGGGGGGGGCCATGGCCCCCTGGGCCCCCCCCCCTGGATCCGCCCTTGTTTCAAACAAACCATTTCAAAAATCTAAACTATTATAAAACTGTAACAGAAGTGTGTCTGTACATTGAAGATATTTACGAAAAAAAGATTACGATATGGTTTTTAGGCTTCCCTGATTCCAAATCACAAATTTTAGGACTTTTTGTCTGTCTGTTTGTTTGTTTGTTCGTTTGTTTGTTTGTTTGTTTGGGTGTTTGTTTGTTCGAGTATCACGCAAAAACTACTGATACGATTTTGATGAAACTTTTTTGTTTGATAGCTTATGATCTGACTTAAAATCTGGTATATAATTTATGCGGACGAAGTCGCGGGTAAAAGCTCGTTAATTTAGAAAATATTCAATTCTTATCACGTTACGCGTCACTGATATATGGTATCTATACTGATATCTATTAGGTAAATAAAATTACTTTTTTGTATTATTTTCTTCACAAGTGTGTTGAAAAACGTCGTATGATACACGTGTGTATTGATGATTACCGTCCTCGGCTTTCTTAATCTAAGAGGAAGGGTTTCAAAAATAACAGTAAAAAACAAAAATGTTTTTTTTTTATAGATACAGTCGTTATTGGCAATACCAAATTATTTCTTAGGTACAAATTGAGATATGAAATAAAACTCCCGGAAAACCACCTCCACCACCTGTGGGGCAGGCATGCCCGACAAAGCGACAAGACGAGAAAACCGTCATGCGCGCTCGTTTTGGCAGGCATAAAGTAACAAAGACAGAGGCGCACATTGAATTACTAATTGCTGGACGTAAAAACGAACCAAAAAAGAAACAAAACACATGAAGTGAAACAATTACGTACCGAGTCTTCGTTTGATTAACGGACTACTCGCACGTCTTTATGCCGCGCTGCTGTCCTGTAAGAATTTGTAAAAACTACTCAAGCAAAATACAATTAAAATGTCATCAGTTTCTGTGTTTTTAGCTGGATTATATTACTAACACGTAGGTACTTTTATTTATGTCTATGGACACGTTTTTTAGGGATCCGTACCCAAAGGGTGAAAACGGGACCCTATTACTAAGCCTAGTCCGTCCGTCCGTCTGTCCGTCTGTCCGTCTGTCCGTCTGTCCGTATGTCCGTCTGTCCGTCCGTCCGGTCTGTCCTACCTATTTAGGGCTGTAACTTTTGAACCGTAATAGCTAGATAGTTGACATTTTCTCAGATTATGCGTTATTACGGCGGATTTGTTAACAAATAATAAAAATGCCAAAATTTAAAAAATTCAGGGGGGTTCTCAAAAAGAAACTAGTGTTACGGCCGCTGTCAAACGTCAAACGTAAAGAAGGCATTCGAAAATTCGGCCGGCTCATTAACAATCGCCGTGGTCCTACGGTCTAAGGTTCCGCCTCCCATGCTAGGGGGTGACGGTTCGAATCCGATCCGCGCCAAAAATATTTCTAGATTTTTGTGTTTTTAGAAATGTTCTAGAAGGTAGAGAGAGAAGGAATATTTAAAAAGGGACAAAAAGGTGAACGTGTCTAGGAACTTCGAGAAAGGAGGCGAAATTACGAATATTTGAAAAGAACCAGAAAAGTGGGCGTGTCTTCGATCGGTTTCGAAAAAGGAACGCGGGGTTAGAACTATCTGGAGGAAAACAATCGAGTAAAGAAAAGAAGATCGAAAAAAGGGTATTCCGGAATGTTCTGCGGGATATAAAAAGGCGGCGAATTTCGACTGGCGGCAGTATTTGATTTAACAGTGAACAGTGCGAAACAAAAGGAAGAAAAGTAAAAGTGGAAAAGTACTAGTGAAGAGAAAAGTGATAAGTGGAACAGTGAGTAGACTAGTGTCAGTGTAGTGCGTGACGTCATAGTGTCGTACGTCGTGACGTCATAGCGTGACGCGTGTCGTGTCGTCACAGTAGTGACGTAGTGGACTGTGAACAGTGACAGTAAGTGGTGCACGGCGAATCCCTGCGAGGAGGACCCGGTGAAGTGAACCGTTTAGGGGAACCTCTGCGAGGTGGACCGTTTGTAAGTGTATCCCAAATAAACTCTGTAAAATTGGACTTAGCGTTTCACTCCAATCCCGGAACCCGTAGCTCGTAACATTTGGTGTCAGAAGTGGGATTGGAGTAAGATGCCGCTGGTGCCAAAAGAGTTAAAGGGTGTCACCACCCGGGCCATGTCGGAAGCGCGGCAGGAAGGTGCGGCCCCTGTTACTGAGGTGCAGCGAACCCCGGAGAGAAGACCTGAGGGGGGTGAGGTGCAGCGCACTCCAGAGCAGAACCCAGGAAACTTCCTTTATCAAATCCAGTGCATGATGGAAGAACAGACTCGCCGTCAGGAGGAACAGCTGCGCGCACTGAAAGAGGAGCAGGCTCGCCGCCAGGAGGAACAGGCTCGCCGCCAGGAAGAACAAATGCGCACGATGCAGGAGGCGCTTCATAAAGATATCACGAAAGGCTTGCGGCAGGCAGTAGAGAGAGTCGAAGCTGTAGAAGGAAGGCTGGATCGCGTGGAGGGTGAGTTCGCCAAAATCCGGCGAGAGGTTGAACAGACCAAATCTCATAGCCGTGTCGCCGCTGTTTTTGACTCACCTATGCAACCAAAAGGCGTGAAGACTCCGGTTTACGATGGACTGACGTCATGGCCCGCCTTTAAGCTACAATTTGAGACGGCGATGAAAGTTAATGGCTGGGGCAAGGAGGAGGCGGAGCCTGCGTTGATATTAGCACTCCAGGGACAGGCTCTCGCAGTACTAGAAGCCGTGGGTGCTGGAGGAAACCTGTCGTTCGACAATCTTTTTGGAGCTCTGGAGGCTAGATTCGGCGATGGACATATGGAACACGTGTATCGGGCGCGGTTGAAGGAACGTAACCAACATGCTAACGAGAGTCTGCAACAGTGGTCCGTGGAAGTGGAGAAGCTCGTGCGGAAGGCTTTTCAGTCGTCACCGGCAGTCATCGATGACATGCTCCTGCAGACCTTTACGGATGGGATACGGGACCCGGAGGTGCGAGCTGCAGTGCGACTTGGGCACCATGTTACACTCAGGGACGCTGTTGCTCATGCATTGGAAGTGGAAGCTATACGTCAGGATCCTCGTTCCGGTCGTCTCAGGGAGATTGTGGTGACTGGAGCGTCAGCGCCGAGAAATCGGAGTGACAGTTATATGTGCTACAAGTGTGGTGAACAAGGGCATATTCGTAGCTCCTGTCCGAACCGATCAGGCCGTCGTTATGTGTGCTACAAGTGTGGTGAACGAGGGCATATTCGCAGCTCCTGCACGGGGCGCGCAGGCCGTCGTTATGTGTGCTACGAGTGTGGTGAACGGGGGCATATTCGCAGTTCCTGCCCGAAGCGTACAGGTCGTCGGGACATAGGAGTCTCGACTGATGAGCAGCAGGAGAACTGGGGAACGTTGGCCGGTTATGTTGCAAACCCAATCATTAGAGTCAGGCAAATATCGGACGGAGATGGTCTGTTAGTTGAAGGAGGGGTGAATGGTAGAATCTGTCAACTAACTGTGGATACCGGTGCTTCGAGGACGGTGGTCAATGCTCGACTGATAAGCGAAATGGGAAGTTATCAGGAGACACGACTTCTGCAGCGAACTAAACTACAGTTAACGACTGCTACCGGCCAGCGCATACCAGTTCAGGGGGAGTTGGGTGTTTCAATTACGATCGGTGGGACTCTTTTCAAACATGAGGTGATCGTAGCTGAGATAGTGGACGATTGCATCATTGGTTTGGATTTCTTACAAAATCACCAGTGCGACATAGACATGGAGAACAGAGTGCTACGATGTAACACAGAGGAGGTTCCGATGAGATGTGGATCATCGGGAAAGGTCTACTGTGTGAAAAGAACGGTTCTCCAGCCTAGATCACAGAACTTGGTACCTGTTGTTTTGCCCAAGGGTAACGATGGGAGCCGTGCCGTGATGGACAAGGTGGCAGCTGGGTCTTGTTGGATTACGGCGAGGAAAGTTGTTGGACCAGTTTCTTCTGCTTCGATTCCGATACTTAACGTTGGAGGTGTGGACCTGACGATTGGGAAGCAGAAGGCTGAGGGGAATGTAGTATCGAAAGTTGTGGAAGGTTCCAGCAAGGACCTGGCAAAGCCACAGGCTGTGATAGCGAAGAACTCGCTCTCTAAGAACGGCGCACATATTGGTAAAATAGACCTGGTGAAGCATGCGAACAATACAGGAGACGTAGCGCCAGTCAATCAGCAGCTTAGGCGCATTCCGTTTGCTCGTAAGAAGGAGAAGCGGCCGAAGTTACAATCAAGTTGGAAAAGGCCATATGAGGTAGTGACCAGGATGAACGTCGGCCAACACCGATTCCGGCGTCCGCCAGGGAGCCCGTTGAAGTTAGTGCACGTTGACCGGTTGGCTCGATATTTCAGCAGTAATGATGCTCGGGACGAGCAGAACTAAGGGAGGGGCAGTGTTACGGCCGCTGTCAAACGTCAAACGTAAAGAAGGCATTCGAAAATTCGGCCGGCTCATTAACAATCGCCGTGGTCCTACGGTCTAAGGTTCCGCCTCCCATGCTAGGGGGTGACGGTTCGAATCCGATCCGCGCCAAAAATATTTCTAGATTTTTGTGTTTTTAGAAATGTTCTAGAAGGTAGAGAGAGAAGGAATATTTAAAAAGGGACAAAAAGGTGAACGTGTCTAGGAACTTCGAGAAAGGAGGCGAAATTACGAATATTTGAAAAGAACCAGAAAAGTGGGCGTGTCTTCGATCGGTTTCGAAAAAGGAACGCGGGGTTAGAACTATCTGGAGGAAAACAATCGAGTAAAGAAAAGAAGATCGAAAAAAGGGTATTCCGGAATGTTCTGCGGGATATAAAAAGGCGGCGAATTTCGACTGGCGGCAGTATTTGATTTAACAGTGAACAGTGCGAAACAAAAGGAAGAAAAGTAAAAGTGGAAAAGTACTAGTGAAGAGAAAAGTGATAAGTGGAACAGTGAGTAGACTAGTGTCAGTGTAGTGCGTGACGTCATAGTGTCGTACGTCGTGACGTCATAGCGTGACGCGTGTCGTGTCGTCACAGTAGTGACGTAGTGGACTGTGAACAGTGACAGTAAGTGGTGCACGGCGAATCCCTGCGAGGAGGACCCGGTGAAGTGAACCGTTTAGGGGAACCTCTGCGAGGTGGACCGTTTGTAAGTGTATCCCAAATAAACTCTGTAAAATTGGACTTAGCGTTTCACTCCAATCCCGGAACCCGTAGCTCGTAACACTAGTTTTTATCAACGTTTTTTCTTCACGCTCTATCGTAAAAAAGGTAATATATTCAAGCGTAAAACTTAGTGTGATTATACAACAAACTCTACACGATAACAACAAATACTAAAAACCGGCCAAGTGTGAGTCGGTTTTGCGCTAAAGGCCCCGTACAAAGAAAGTTTTTTTTTCTAAGTTAATAATGTTGTGTTCTGTGGTGGTATGGTACGGAACCCTCGGTGCGCGAGTAGCCCGACTCGCACTTGACCGGTTTTATTTCGATAATTTTGTATTAGACCCGGCGTAACTCATAAGTCATAACATAAGTCAATTGAGACACAGTACCTATCTCTTTTTTTTCTCTTTTTGTCGGGGGTGGCATGCTAGGCCCTATGTTTTTTCCTTCAAATTACCTTTGAAGAGGTAGGGCCGTCTACTATATGACCTTTCTCTCCAAATCTCAGTGTAGCAACCCTAAGAGTAGACGGGTTCTACTCCATTCGTCATTGTGGTAAAGTTAGACAAATATTAGTGTAACCTATCCTTTATATTATACCTGTTGTGTTATATTATATATAAATTAGCCCTCTATGATGAAATTTATCTCTATCCATCATTTATATAAGTTATATACACCCTATTGTTTGCTTTTAGGATATTACTTTGGTAGTAGAATAAATTGCGTTTGCTTTTACTTATCTAGATGCACACGGTAGTGTGTTAGCCAAGTTCGTAAGAAAAGGCGACGTAGATGGTGGTCAGCCATGCATGTGTTATAAATTATAATAATGTCATCAACCGTGTTAAGCTTAATCCCTTAATATTATAAATGTGAATGTAAGTTTGTTTGTATAGCTTTCACGCGAAAATTACTTAACCGATCATCATGAAACTTTGTACACATATTCTTGGAGGTATTAGAAGTAACATAGGATCCAACGCGGACGAAGTCGCGGGCAAAAGCTAGTATATCCATAAAACTGTAAAATATATGCATCTTACTCACTTGTATCCATATTATTATATTTATTATAGAATTTGCTAAATTCCGCGAATAATTTCGACTTACTTTCAAACGCATTATTTAAGACTAAATATAAACGAAATAGATAATTAAATGATAATTAAATAAAGATCGGAACAAGCTTTCATTCAAATGTGAAAGTTTATCTTACCTTGGTCGACAGAGGTTACGTAGCATTTTTTGGCGTATGATTTTAGTTGCCATGACGTAGCAATGCTACGAGCGTAGAACACCTTCGCAAACCGTAGCCACCCGTAGCCGCCCGCCACCCGCCAGTTTTTGCGAATCTTTTCTGAATTTAAAGCTTTAAGTTATTTTGCATTTGGATAATGTAAAAAAATAGCTTTTAATATTCTAGAAAATATGTATCACCTATTTATACATACATATTCTCACGCCAGTCTCTCCCACTCTCCTATTCATGACCTTCAAATCAAGTTTTTTAGGGTTCCGTACCCAAACCGTCCGTCTGTCCGTCTGTCCGTCCGTCCGTCCGTCTGTCCTACCTATTTAGGGTTGTAACTTTTGAACCGTAATAGCTATACTTATAGTTGAAATTTTCTCAGATTATGCGTTATTACGGCGGATTTGTTGACAAATAATAAAAATGTCAAAAAATTAAAAATTAAGGGGGGTTCTCAACAAGAAACTAGTTTTTATCAACGTTTTTTCTTCACGCTCTATCGTAAAAACGGTAATACATACAAGCGTCAAACTTAGTGTGATTATAGAGCATACTCTACAGAATAACAACGAATACTAAAAACCGGCCAAGTGTGAGTCGGTCTCGCGCTAAAGGTCCCGGACAAAAAAGTTTTTTTTTCTAAGTGTTTTGTAGTGCTATGGTACGGAACCCTCGTTGCGCGAGTAGCCCGACTCGCACTTGACCGCTTTTATTTTATTTTTATGTTTTTGACGAGCATTTTAATGTGGTATCTTATAATTTGTATTGACATTTTATATATGTTTGCCTGAAAATAAAGAATATTTAATTTAATTTAATTTTTATTACCTTTAATGTTTTTCCCAACGCCTTCTAAATTCAGATAGTAGTATAGGCTGAAATATTCATGCTACCTGACTTTTCTCAGGAATTAAATCTATATAGATTAACTTGGAAAGTAAAACATTATTTAAATACAAAATTTTATCAATACATGATAACCCTATTCTTCGTAGCCCTATTCTATAGTACAGCGTCTGTCATGTGATATCTGATATAACTAATGCTGATACGAAAGGAGAATAGAACGTATCAGAGATAAATGTAAGCACTCCGCCCTTAAAGGGTTCAATCACAGATCGATGTGTTTGTCTTTCCTCTAACAATGAGGGTGCAGATCAGCAGTGCTGAAGCGATGAAGTAAACATTAATTAGCATACAAGAAGTGCACAGATATACATTTCGAATCAAAAGGAATTTTCCATAAACAGTTCTCGAGGCTGCGGACATGTATGCCGCTCTCGTATACTCGTCCTATACATAGGACTGTAAAGCCATGAACAAAATTGTTTCTTCTAAAACACTTCAACAGTCAACAGATTTTAAAACATTCGCGGGCACGAATGCCATAACATCCGAAATCGGCTGCATTTCTGTGACGCAGATACTATAGCAATGGTATTGGCTATGTGCAATGTGGGTGTTGGGAACTGTCAAGTCGATCGCAGCGCACGCTGTGCCAGAAATTTGTACTTTTCCGGGCGAAGCTGTGCCAGATTTGCTTGAATCTATGCAAATCCGCGCATTCATTCAATTCTCAAATATCTAAACCAGCAAATACTAATACTTAAAATTTGACAGGGATGTTTTAATTGCCATCTAGGTGTTCACAAAAAAAAGATTTTTCGCAATTCAACCCCCAAAGGTGTGAAAACGGGGGAGAAAGTTTGTATGAGAATTTTGTAACAAAGAATGGAAATTTCAGCCAGTTAGGTATTATAATATTTTTAATATCGAAAATATTGCTAATTCATTTAGTTTTTACTTTATTTTAATATAAAATAACGAAATTTATCCTAACATTTTATGTGCAAATAATTCACGAGGTCGTATTGCGCTAGATGGCGCTAGTGTCGTGCACATAGCCAATAGCAGTCATGAGATGCAATATGCCAGAGCTACTAACAGTCGATTTCCATAGCAATTGCTGTCACATTCTAACATCAGAGGCTGCTATAGTAGCTAAAAATTGTTAATAGGAAAATATTTTGTTTCTATCATGGCGTGGAGCGGGTTACATATCAAAAAGTCAAACGTTCATTGGTCAAATTTTAAAAGAACAAAAAACGAAATGCCAAAAGTACGAAAGGCCAAAAGTTGATACGTCAAAATTTAAAAGATCAAAAAGACGATTGGTCAAATCGTTCAAAGGCCAAATGGACGAATGGTCAAAAGGTTGAAATATCAAATTTTAAATGGTCAAAAGGATTATTGATCGTATCGTTTATTTAATTGTTTAAATAATAATTAGCGACCAAAGCATAAGCCTTTCTAAACGCAATCATAATTAAATACACTATTTAAAACTCAAGAACGGCTGAACCGATTTGGCTGAAAATTGGTGAGGAGGTAGCTTAGAACAAGGAGACGGACATAGGGTAGGTGTAGGGTAAGTGTAGGTGTAGGGTAAGTGTAGGTGTAGGGTCTATGGCAGGACAACGTCTGCCGGGTCAGCTAGTTGAATATAAAAATAAACTCTTGTAGGACTTTTAGATTTTAAGGAAAGCTAAATAGGAATACCGAATATTACTGTGAAAGTTATCAAAACGAAACTCAATTATATTAGCTTCGTGTTGTTATATTTGTTCATGCCAACGGGACCCTATTCGTAAGTTTCTGCTATCAGTCCGTCCGTCCATCTGCATGTCTGTCTGTGTGTCTGTCTGTCCTACCTACTGGGTGTAAGTGGAGACATTTGCATTACCTACTTTAATGGGTTACTGTACTCAAGATACTGAATAACTTTCCGAAAAGAACGTAATGAAATTCACAAAAAAAACAGCTTTTCATACAACAATTCGACCAGCTGATTACATTTAGTATCGAAAGTACAATTTCTTTTTCTAATTTTATACAGGTTGTAACAAACACACTAGTAATACTTAAGGGGGTGCTTCAGACCATCAAACTCAACAAATTTCACTATGGAGCCAAAAGCGAAATCGCGAAAAAGAAATCTGCTGTTTCATACAAAACTGCAGTACCGACTCGACTTAAATATATGGGATAGGAGGAAATGATTTCAATACTGGCTCCATAGTGAAAATTGTTCAGTTTGATGGTCTGAAGCACTTGCTTAAGTATTACTAGAGTGTTTTATTACAGCCTGTATATGTTTCTTAGGGAAAGTAGTTGAGTATCATGGGTACTTAACTACTTACTTTTGTTAGGTCTGCCACATACATACGGAATTCCGATCCGGAATTTTTAATGCAAGATTACGATTTCATATGGATTTCCTCCCTCCATAATTGCGTTCGGAATTGCGGAGGTATGAAATCCTATGCAAAAAAATTAAAAAATACATACATAGGTAGACATAAATACTTGCATACATATTATTATACTAGCGCCAGTGTCCCATTGGGTATGCAGAGACAATGGATCGCGATCGGCTACGATCCTGACATACTTCTTTTGCCTCTTCCACAGTCATAATAAGTCGTTTCATACACGCTCCTCGTTTACGAGTACATTTTGATCAGACCCTTCTTAAGTACGCTGCCAATTTGTTCCGCATACGTACTCATACGTTTCCGCATACGTCTAGGACAACCCCTTTTGATTGTTCCATTCACACTCGCTTTTTATAATTTTATACGTCAGTCTACTATCACTCATCTTTTCCACATGACCAAACCATCGCAGCATTCCTTTCAAATCTTGTCACTATATCCTCTTTCAATCCACATCTTTCTCTAATTACACTATTTTGTATTCTGTCATTCAAAGTCACACCACACGATACTGCGTAAAGAACGCATTCCGACAGCATTTATTCTAGATTAATTCCTCTTCTGCCATACCCAATATTCGCTGTCATACATCAAAGTTGGTGCTAGCACACCGTCATGAACTGCCAAACTTGCCTTTTTGGATACATTACGACTTTTTTGAATGTGTGCATCACTCCATTAATCCTATTTCCCGCTTTCACTCTCCTGTCTGGTCTCCACCACACGTACCATCTCTGGTAAACATACATCCCAAATATACGAATTAAATATAAATATAATCATCTTGGACTCACACACACACATTACCTAGTCACATTTAAAGTACCAGAATATTATCTAGACTTGTATTATGATGACTAGACAACGGTTTATCCTCCTGCGTATATTTGTACTTCTCGTAGGACATAAGAAATAAAATCTATTGTTGGTGTTTTGGTTGGCGACTAAAACACAAACAATCGATTTTATTATTTCTTGTGTCCTACGAGAAGTACATATTTATGTACACAGGAGGATAGAATACATAAATACAGGGTTTTAGGGTGAACAGTTGCATTACTTTGCATTAAGGGATGATTGTACCCATGATACTGAACAACCTATTGGAAATTTAAAAAAAAAATTTGGACTCTCCTTATGAACGTTTGTATGAATAGTAGTTTTTTTTTAATTTCCTATATATGTTTCTTTAGCAAAGTTGTTCATTATCAAGGGTACAGTAATTCAACTATGTAACCCCTTAAAGTAATGCAACTGTGTACCTTTACACCCTGTTTAGATACAAACATCGATGACTCGGTAACAAATATTCACATTCATCAATCATCATACAATAATTTGTCTTACGGGATTCGAACCTCGGCAAAGCAGGCAGGTTCACTACCAACTGTGCTATCAAGCCGTCATTCATTCTTCAACCTGTCCCACTTTTTCATCTCCTATCATAATTTTACATTCAGTCACTATTTTTTTCCATTCGAGAACCATAACTTTCGTATTATTTATTCACTTTTATTCCATTCTTATTAAATTACTCATTCATGCATGTTACCATTCTTCTGCTGATGATGCAAGTAGTACTTGATCAACTGATCATCATCATATAACAAACATTTGACGACCAGAGCAACCCATTCATCCTTAAACCATACTCTCTTTCTTTCCAATCACTCAAAGAGCTGTCCATGAATAAGTTGAACAACCACGGTGTCGCTACGCATCCCTGTCTAACACCCCTGGAGATGTCGAACTAATTTGTATACTTCGTTTATCCTCCGTTGTAAGAACCCTCATACAAAGATTTCAGTGCCTGAACCAAGTTGCTATCCACCCCGTACAGGTCAGTCGCTATTTATTGTTTAAACGATTAAATAAACGATACGGTTCATAATCCTTTTGATCATTTAAAATTTGATATTTCAACCTTTTGACCATTCGTCCATTTGGCTTTTGAACGATTTGGCTAATCGTCTCTTTGATCTTTTAAATTTTGATGTATCAACTTTTGGCCTTTCGTTCTTTTGACCAAATAACCATTTGGTCTTTTAAAATTTGGTATTTCGGTTTTTGTTGTTTTAAAATTTGACCAATGAACGTTTGACTTTTTGATATGTAACCGTGGAGCGTGGCGTGGCGTGGAGCGTGGCGTGGCATGGAACGTGTTAAGGCCCATGATAATGATGATAATTTATCATCTTTGATATAATACTTAATTACTTCCGACCATTGGACAACTTGGACAGCATTAACAACTACGAATTAAAAAAAATCTTCCTACCTGCCTTTCGCAAACCGATTGTATTTCCAGCTTTGAAATAAACAAATAAAAGGGTATTGTTTTAACTTCAATAATAATATTGTATTACCTTCCAAAGGCCGCTTGGAAATACTCGTATACTAAGAAAGTACGTTTAAGTAAACATTATTCATTTTCTTGTTTTCCCGTGGAACAAAGAGGCCTTATTTGAAGTTTTATCCTTTGTTAATTTCGTTATAAAAACAGAAGTGCTACCTTTACCGGGATCATTTTATCAAAAAGGACGTGGGGCTCAGATAGACGAAAAGGCTTCCTGGATCCAGACACGAATCCATGTTATGCTTACGTTGTATATTGATGTCCAAATAGCCAAATCATTTAATTAATTATGCAGTAGTTGAAAACATTTAGTTAGCAACTTTAATGTTTAATCTATGTCAGGCTAGGCACAATGTAAACCCCTCGGAGGTTTACGCCTATGTTACTTATGTACCTAATGTTTTATGATATGAATAACAATGCCTGGTAAAAATGAAGTCGTTGGCGTCTTTTGAACTTAGACTCTCCGTATCAAACTATCAACTCTCTTCTACCGAAATCTGTTACCAAAGAATGAAAAAAATTGTAATTAATAGTCACTTGTAAAGTATGTACCTATCACATACCTGCCTAATCATATTTTAAGTACCTGTGTGCTTCATAATGATATTTTGCAAGTCCGTAATGATTCGTTTTAAGCATTCCGTAGTTAAAACAAGGAACCTTTTAGTTTCGACCAATCCACTCTTAAAGAATCAGGTCAAGAAATACTTCATTTAAAATGAAGCAATTTCGCTATGTAAACTCCAATTTATTTCTAATCATAAAGAAAAGAAAATTGTAAACAGTAATAAAGATCGTGTTTCTTGGAAACTAGATTGAAAATGTGCAGCTTGCTCCTATATGGCAGTTACCTACACATTGTAAAATCCACAGAGCAATGAAAAATTTACAGGTTATAATTGATCTATTTATCGCTTAATTCATTTCATAATGTTTATATTATATCATCTTTCACATAATTCGACTAATCATGACGATCGATGATATATGTTTAACAATGCGTTTGAAGTTAATTAAAAATTTTGTTTCCATAAAAACGTGTAATTCCAAAATTTTGTTTTACCATAAAGTAAGTAAAATTATCCACAGTTGTAGTGGACCAAGGACTCCTAAAAGTTTCTAGAGCGATTTCAAACTGTGTAACTCGCTTTTACAAAAAAATTGGCACTATGTAGTATACTTATGATTATGACAGACACGGTTATTCGGTAAGGAGAGTGTGAAAAAAATGTGTAAATAAGTAGGTACTTTGCGGCATTAGGTTAAAAAAAACTGTTTATATTTAGGATGACAAAAGTCCAATAGTGTTAGTAGCAATAATAAACGGAACAAGAGCGCAACAGAAATGCTGAAAAATATAAATAAATAAAGAAATCCTTTAAAAACATTAAGATAAAATGGTTGTCAATGTTGTCATGGCTTCTTTTTTATCTGACCTAGGCCCACAACTCTTGGTGTTGTGAAAACGACTTTTCTAAAGAATTAAGTCGTTAATTGCTTGTCTTAGGTAGATTGCTTTTGAGCTTTAATGGGTTCTAAAATTTTTGCTTAATTAATAACCACGAAACTCTCAAAAACTGTATTAGATTGCTGTTGGTGATATAACGCTGGCGGGTTCTGGATTATTTGCTCTGTGGCAGAACTTATGTATCGGGGTGCGTTTGTGGTAGACGTATTCTTTTCGTATTGTTTTCAATCAAAGTTTTCATTTTGTTCGAGCAAACAATGGCTGTTTTGCGGGGGAGCAAAGTAGTTAGTTTTGTTTCAATAAAAACATCTGAACGTTTCGTTGTTATTGTTCCTATGTTTCTGAACTAAATATTTATTATTATAACCTGTCCGGAGCGAAAATACTTCTCAGCTTTAAATAATTTGTGGACCAATTTTATGAAATAGGTACAAAATAAGCCCGTAATTTAAAATGTTGGTCATTTTAAATTACGGGCTTCTTTTGTATTATCCGTTGTAAAAAAAATATTGTGGGGTCTTGCCACTACATCCACAACAGTGCAAGTCACAGCAGTGACCTGTCGCCCCCTCAAATGTGCACCATACCAAGACAACTTTCAACGTGAATACGTAACCCGTAACACACTACAGTTAAGGTTCATGATTGAATGCAAGACGTAAATCGCGCTAGAGAAATAATCACAGAGATTCGATACATATACAAGGTTGGACCACGTTGGACCACGACCGGTCCCCATAGAGGTCTCACACCTAGCCTGGTGAAAGACTCTTCATTTTCAACTGAGGGTCACTCCAAGAAGTTGCCCTACAATGTTTTGATGTTTTCGATGCAGAGTCAATCATTCAATACAGAACATTTAAATATTATCTGAAACATACAGTGTACACACAACACCAATTAAAAACCGATAATGAGATATAAGCGAATCAGTGACTTCAAATCCGGCGGAAGTAGACTCAGTTAAGTACCGGAAACGGATAACCGGATTACTGACTTATTAAGGTGCACTGTGGATGATATCCGACTGAAGTTCATAAACGTAAACCGTTTCACAGCGTTGTTCTCAATCCTTTTTGCAAAATAATGCTCTTAATAAGATTTTAATACCCCAAAATGAAACTGATTGTTACCAAAAAAAATCTTTGTTGATAATATTGTTACGTTGCTGTCACCTTCATTATCATCATCATCTGCCTATAGAACGTGTTAATGAATTAGCGCAAAACCTCATATACCCCAACTGATTTATAACAAAATAATTAGATTGAAATAATAATTTCATTATTTTGATAGTTAAAATTTAAAGTTATTCGCATATTCAGTTTTGAGGCAAAAATGATTTGTTATCATTTCAGCAATGAATGAAAGCGCTAACGTACTCATAGATACATTTTAATAATCTTGTTTTGGTAGTAAGTAGGTTGAATGTGCCCATGCGCTGGGTTGAGATCGGGTTCAGTAAAATAAAAATTTTACAAACAAATTATTTAATATTTTGAAAATAATTACCCATGTTGAAACCATGATAATTCGATTCTGCTCTCGATTCTAAACAAACTACTCTCTAGTTTTGCGTTAATTCATTCTACCCACAAGTAGGGAATGTGGGCGTTGGCCTGGCCTTGAAATTACTAGTTTACTAGATTTAAGGTTTGGTATTAGTAGAGCAAGCCTCTCTTTCTAACAAACTTTTGCAATTAGCCATCCCGCTTCAATTGAAAGCAAGAACGCAAAAAACGTATTTTTCATCAATATCTTTTCTCTTGGGTGTTTGGGGAAAAATCCATTGGGTGAAAGCCCTGCTATAATTATTTACCTTTCAAATGATGGTATATTCAGAAGAAATGGTGTAGGGTGATTCTTGTAAAATTGGTTATAAATCTGAAATCGAACTTACTTTGCTCCTCTTTTCTATCGAGAAAATTTAATAGAATCGTGTTTTCAACGGTTAGGTGCCCTGCAGAAAGAACGTATCTACACTGTTATGTGAACTATATATATTAAATGTAATAATTTGGCTATCCAAAATCGGTTCGAAAACAGACAAAATAGGTATGACCCCCTATACATAACACAACATATTTTTGGGTAACGGCCTTGGTATGATACCGGTACTAGACGTCTTACCTGTATATTTGTACCACGGGTACCATTTTTTTTTAAAACGGGCATTGGCCCAAACGTTTTTCTACCGCTGTAACTCCTGTAAGCCAGGATCAACAGCGGCGACCATTCAGAACACTAGACAATGAAGTCCAGCGAACCCGGGGACTCTAATCTGTCTTGAAACCCGCAATGAATTAATCAAAGAAGATAGGAGGAGTAGGAAAAAGAAATATCTGACTTCCCTCCATTGCAAACGGGAGACAGCAATAAGAATAAAACATGGCTATTAGAGAGCCTATTCCAGTTACAGTTACCAGATATAATACCTGTACGTGCTTGTACTATTAATTTTCTAATC